>LR738711.1:914005792-914040741 GCA_902687465.1 Secale cereale
CCTTTATGTGATGTCGCTCAGACGTCCGACTGTGGCATTCTTTTTACTTATAAGCCCTTTATGTGATGTCGCTCAGACGTCCTACTGTGGCATTCTTTTTATTTATAAGCCCTTTATGTGGTGTCGCTCAGACGCCCGACTGTGGCCTGCTATCATTTATTATTTTCTTACGAGGCGTCACTCAGACACTCGTTTGGTCTCCTTCTATTTATCTTTTGGATTTCGGGAGGATTACCGCCCAACTTCCTTCATTGCATTCAGCACATTAATATTTTTATTCCGGTCGCATTTTTGCTGGAATACTCATATGCATCATGTTGGCATTTATTATATCCTAAGTCCGAACTGTTTTGCGAGTACATTCAAAGTACTCACCTGGCTTGTTGATTTGGCCAGATGTGGACGAAGGCGATCTCATGGATGAAGAATTCGTTAGCGAGTCCAACGCTTAGAGGAGTCCCAGTCAGTCCCTTGCGATCCTGGAATTGATCACTGTTTTATAACCGCTTCTGCCTACCACCAAATAAATTCATCGAGTCTCACTCCGACACTCGATGAGCTGTAATATTTTGGAGTCACATCACCCACTTCACTATGACATATTCCACCACCTTTTATTGCGAGTTAGTAGTATGCCACCCTGCCTTGTGTCATATCCGCCTCTATGTAATATATTAGCGCGCTTGTAATCGAATTGTTGAGCAACCCCTAGCTCAACCTTGTATAATATTCAGTGTACTGGAAGTCTGTATCAAGGAATTGTCTGCCAGCAAGGAATTATATTCCCCGCTGGTTTAATAAAAAGTTTGGTCTTCCGGTAATTATTTTACTGAAGGATCGGTCCTGATTGAAACTTGCCAATGTAACTTTGGTGAACCTTAGAAATCAATAAAAATGGATTTTCCAAGATTAAGTTAAGCAAATCATCTCTCCTTGATGCAGCACTTGGTGTAGTGTTACCATTTGGGGTTGTGAGCATGTCCACAAAATTTGAGGCCACAAGTAAAAAGTTGGCAATGCAGAGTTGTTCAAATTTGGATCTGGCCAGAAAGGGTTTTGGGGCACTTAGATCAAGTTATCCTTCTCCAAAACTTGTGCCATTTGGCATAGATGCATATTTACATCATTTGAGCATTTGCACCAAGTTTGAGAGCATTTGGACAAGTTTGGCAATGTAAAGATGCTCAAACTTCATAATGGACAGAAATGGTTTTGAGGGGATTAGATAATGTTTCCTTGATCTTCAAGGCATGAGGCTTTGTAAGATCATCAAATATGTCATATTTGACATGATAGAATTTCCCTGGAATTTTTGGAGAATATTTCCTTTGTAAATATTTCAAAAGCTTTAAAATATCCAGAAATGGTTTTGGAAGGATTTGCCCAATATTTTGAACACGACCATGTGTTGAAACTCTTATATATGGATAGTATATGTCCTAGGAGTCTCTCTGAAGTTTGGCAAATATTTTTGAAATTGTTAAATAATTTTAACCTATTAAAGACCATTTCTGGCCTAAAGAAAAAGCTTTTAAATAAAATATTTAAATAACTTTTAAAATTATAATTTTGTGGTTTATGGGAGTCCTATACCTAATAGGATTCAAATATACCATTTGAAAGATCCTTCACACCCTAAATAAGGTACTTGTAGTGCAAACCTCAATTCAGGGGTTTTGGGAAAACTAATTTTAGAAAATACTATTTGGCCTAAATATTTTTGTAAGAAAATACTACATTGTTCTATACACATGGCATGATCATTGGGAAAAGGTTTTGGATCAAGGAGATGAAGTATAAGAGTTGGATGATTTATTTGATGTTTTAGAGCACTAGCAACAGCAGACAAAAATCAAATCAAGCAAAGTCCAAAACACTCAAAAGTTTTTGTCAAAGCACATTTTTAGCATGATTATTAGCTTAAGTGTTGTGGCATGAAAATCAGGGTGTGACAGACCTACCCCCCTTACAAGAATCTCGTCCCCGAGATTCCCAGACTTGGTGTGGAAAGGAATACGGAGACTTGGATATGGGGTAGTCTTCACTTCTTCCTGTTGGTTCTGCTTCCGAGTGGTGCTCCATGGAACCTCGAAGTACTTGGTGGTGTGGCTTCTTGCGCGTTGCCCTTTTGATGCAGGTTGCTGAGGGGTCTCTTGCATGGGTTAGGTTGAGCTAGACGTCAAAGGCTCGGTGATCGATGTCCTTGCGAGGACCGGGCTAGTTAGGAAGTCAAAAGTATTCCCAGAGTTATGACTCGTGGAAAATTTGTTGTATGGGGGGGGGGGGTTAACTCAGGTGATAAATCTAGCTGGTAGCCGTCTACTATTTGTCTTGCAGTCGTCTTGAAGAAAGTCGATAAATCTTGGTGTGAGTGTCCCTTCGACATGGAAATGCTTGGTTCCTTCGAGAGGAGTGGTTTGCAGATACGCCCGGTCTTCAACACAGAAGTTTATTTCTTGATGATGGTGGTCGGTGTAGTTCTTCCTTCTTGACAACTCGGTCTTCAAATGTCTTCTAACCAGCTGCACAGCTCTTCCTCCATCTTCGGGTAGTCAAGTATGTTGCCAAAAAAAATGACAACTAACTTGTCCAAGTACTCCATGAAGTCTATGGGGTAGCAAGGTAGGCTGGGGTATTGGTGGTGGTCTCCGTTGAGTATTTGCAAAGGTCTTCCTGACTTAGAGCCAAGGCATGTGGTCGGGATCTGACCATGTTGTGGCTTGGTGGGGCTTAAGGGTTTCAAGGATTCTAGTGTGTGGGTGAACGTTTTATCATCTTATCCTTGAGCACAATTTCTGAGATGCCAGTAGTTCTCTCTAGTTCTTAAACAAATAACCTTACAACCGAGAGCATCCTCTCACATAGATCAACTCCAATCACCACTCATGCCATACATATCCTCATGACTCCAAAAGGAGGTCTAACAAAATTATACATGTCTACGGTCCACGAAAAATCATATGTATGGCTACCCCTAAGAATCCATGGGTGAGGCATACAAGCTGCTAAGCTTGAATTAAACACGCAATCCAAGTGCTCAGCCTATTCTTGCAAGGTTCAAGATAATGCATCTCTATTCTAAGGAAACACGTCATATGCCACTCCAAGATCTAGTTTCCTTCCTATAGATCATCTCCAATAGTCCGGTAACTCCCATCAATCACCACATAATCCAACAATTCTACAAACCCGATGTCTATGGCGTTCCACAAGATCTCAAGTCCCTATAATTCCCAAATAGTTGGAAGGGCTATGCATTACGAAAGTAAGTCCACCAAATTCCCACCATCATGGTCAAGTAAACTCCAAGATCATGATTATATAGATCCCTAAATCAACTCCGACAAATAATCCAATCTCCTAGTTTATTGTCCACCGAGAAACATGGAATCAAGATCAACGGTCTAGATCCAATTCACTCCAAACCATGTAGACATATTTAGCATCTATACCCGAACAGAATCACCTACATAAATCCAAATCTCATGTCCAACGAGAATTCCTACATTTTCCCCAAGTTATTCTCAAAATGTCAACTATCTCCAACCAATATCCTCTGATGAAGTCAAAACCTTATACTTCCAAGAATTTCATCTTGCGATCACAACTGCCCTGCAAATCCAAGTTACTCCGGGGTGGTGACAGTTACGCTACTCTATTAATCATGATCCCACCAACATGAAAACCTCACAATCCATCAAGGTCTCAGATAATTCCTCGAAGTCACTGATATAAAGCCACCAAGTCATCTGTCTTATATCCTCAAATTGGTCTATCTATGGCATCGTCAGTTCTTGTGCTATATTAGGATGAAAATGTAATCACTCACTGTGTCCACTAGTTCCATTACGAACCCAGTGTTGTGCAAGGTTATAGAGGCTTAACTAGTTCTCTCGCAATTCTATGGGTTAAGAACATGGTTAAGGATTCGTTCTGGAGTATCTCGTGAAGTCTCCAAGGGTCTAGGAATGGGTTTCTAGTGTGGAGGTTTAAACATAACTTCACGGGGTTGCACCTGGCCGTGGAGGTTGTAGCAGAAGTCTTCATTGCTAGTTGGTTGCCGAGTTGGAATCCTTGGTACTTCTTGTCTTGCTGGTCTTCGGTTGAGGGGATAGAAGAGAGGGAAAAGTAGCATAGAGGGGGAATATTCCTAAAAGGGGGTTCTAAGTGCAAACAAACAGGTGCAAAAAGAGCGAAACAAAAGAAACAAGGTAAGGAAGATGATATAGTCGTGTATTTGTTGCCTAGGGCAAAAGTGCGACTTATATCAAAACACAAACAATAAAAACGAGCAACACACAATCATGGTTCTATTCGAACCATCATACGGACTCGACTGCGCATAGGGGGTACACGACTCATCCTACCCTAGGGGTTCTCGGACTAGTAGTCGTGACTTGTGCCTCGTGCAGTCTTCTGAGTTTTCTCCAGGTGTTGCTATATCCCTTGTAGTTGTTTGACGAACGATCCGGGCTGAGCTTGAAGAATCTTCAACAACTTGTCGCCTGATGAGGTGATGTGGTGAAGGTGTCTCCTTGTAGCTGGCGTTGACTTGGTCTTCTCTTGTCTCTTTAATCATGACGATCTCTTTGTCTTCTAAGGCATCGACGGTACTGAGTAGGTAATCCTTATCTAATGACAATAACAAGGCATAATAGAGGTTCAACATGTCGGTTACGTTGAGGACAACATCGACACCGAGAGTGGGGGACGAAGAGAACCATTTTCCTGCTCACTATAGTGAGGCGGACCAAGTGGCGAGGTTCTCATCCACCGGTGGTTGCCGATACAATAAAGGTAGTGACAGGATTACTCTATTAGCGATGCCTATCATGATCTTGCATATCATGTGCCCTGATCATCGTAGGCTAAGGTTGCACCATCTTGGCGCAGTGTCAAGGGTGTCACCATCTTCTGGGTCTTTATGTCCTCATTCCTCAAGGATGTATCTTCTGTTGGCATCGTCTTGTTGTGATGTCACCAATCTTGTGTTCAGAAGAGGTGGGTGAGTGTTTGGCAAGGTATCATCCTTCTAGATTATCCACGAGGATTACAGGAAATCCAGTGGTCAGGGGCATAAGAGTTCTAGTGACCAAAAGTTTTGAAGGGGAAGAGATCAAGTATAACCTAGTTTTCGAAAAACTGAGAAGGGAAGAGAAGTATAGATAGTTTTGAAAACTAATTTCACGCTAACTAACGACCATGCTAACTAAGGCTTCCTACAGTCAGGATGGATCTGATACCAGCTCTGTGGGGACCCCGACTCATAAGTCGTGATCACCGAATGCACGTGTACAGTGATCCCAGAGATCAATGCTCACTGAACACACAGAAGCTAAATAACAAGAGTCTTACATCCATACATACCGTATTACACAAATAGGACCATTAAGGTCAAGTCTTGAGTATATCATCGGCAGCGGAAATCTTCAATAACAACTTGGACCCGTGCCATCTACCTTAACCCTACACGCATTCTGACTGGGAAGCGTCTTAGCTCGCATGTTCATCACCAAGAAATCTTCATCATATCCTGTTCTTTCATGCATGGCCAATAAAATAACCAGTGCCAAGCCAATGAGTACTTTGAATGTACTCGCAAGCAACCCAAGTGTGATGACAGAATAAATTATACAAGGCTCTACTGCTAAATTGGCAGTTTTGCGGAAAGCTAGTTTTTCATATGCAAGTATGATCAACATATAACGAGGGAATGCATGCGTCTGCAACAAGTATCAGGAGGTTACAGACATCAACACCGTGAAAGAGTCATGAACAACTCTTGCTCACGCTCATCGTGACTTTCTCACAATCACATCAGCAGATTTACCAAACTGTGTTGTTTCCAGAATCTTATGGACATAGTCTAAGCAGCACCACCCAACTGTCCTTGACCGTGGACACGGCTATTTGAATAGTTTGACACTCTGCAGAGGTTGCACACTTTACCCACAAGATCCGGGGAACTTCCGTGTCATCCACGTCCCGCAGTACCTCAAGTACCCGGGGTAAGCACCCGATCACTATCTTTCCCTAGACTACACTAACACAGAGTCCGCTCGATTGGTAGTAACCCCCGTGCCCAACATTTCACATCTTAAAAATTGTGGAGACTCGCTCCCATATTCATCACATACCACTGACATGGGGTACCAACGGTGTGTTCGGTGCCCTGTAAAAACAGTCATGGCCGCCTATTCAAGCACGACCCCGTCCCGAGAGTGACCTCATGTCACCCCCGTCACTAGTATTGTGGGCACCATGCTAGTATCGAACTAGGTAATCAATAATGCCCTTTCCCATATAAGGGTAGAGTGGTTGCACATGTTTGGTTGGGATGGTAATCACACATAAATATAATCCATCTCTGTAAACAACACTTTCATCAAGCCTCGGTACACTACTTCTCCACCAAGTAGTGCCCTAGTTCCTCATCACCTCCCAGGGGCATTAGTGGCACCCACTGGGTTATTTGCAAGTATGTCATACCACACTTGTTTCTCTCAATGCATAACCCTGACCCATTTTGCGTAGCCAACTACTATAGCATACATCTATCTACTCCCACCGGCATAACCCTCATAAGAAGGTAGGGTCATGCTTGATGCAAGTTTCAATAGTAAAGTAACAAAGGAACCAACCAAAGTGGTCACCACCTCTACATGATTCCGATGCATTGATAATAAGATGCTATGAGACATGCATAAAAAGGTTTCTCAAACATGGTCAAAGGGCTGCTTGCCTTGTCCTTCCGAGTCTTCAAACCTTCTGGTCCATCTCCAAGTACTCCGTTTATTTCGTCAACTAACGATGGAAACTGTCAGGACCCCAATCCTAAGTCACACCGATCTAGCTTGTAACACGTCATATCACTTTGCGGCCTCACGCACGGTATCCCCACGGGTGCCACCTTACCTGGCCCGGGACCATTTGCGCATTTTGGCACACGTATATGACAGTGTCGCTAGCATCCACATGACAGAGAACCCGGGCCGACATGGCTAGTTATAAACCAAAAGTGGCACTAAATTACAGAGACATGCATTCATGACCCAGCAACGAACGTGTCGGTCATCAACGTATGAACCCAAGTCGTAGCAAGCTACATGGACTTAAAGGAACAACGCGTGACATTTCCCCTAAGGGACAGACACAGGAACGAAGAAGGACACATGCCGGCCAGCCTACGTGTTCCGAGCAGTAGCAAGCTACCAAGGCTCATTGGAAGCACTAGGAGGCATTTCCCTGTAAGATAGGCTACCAAAGGAAAACAACTAGGTGTCGGATCCCACACATACCAAGCATTTCAATCATACACACAATATGCTCAATATGTGCAAATACAACATTGCATCACAACAGAACTCTATGACTCAAAGTACTTTATTTAAGAGGCTCCGAAGAGCCATACATAACATATCCATACAGGTAGGGGTCACATGACCCAACACTCAAGTCATACAGTCATACAAGCACAAGCGGAAGCTAACATGTCTGAGTACAGACAACTTGGAAAAATAAAACAGGCTTGGTGTGGCCTGACTATCTACAAGGCCCTTCACAAGCTCAGGATCTCCGTCTGGGTAGCAAGCTACTCGTCAACGTCAACGTCTATGTAGAACCCATCAGAAGGGGCATGGTTCTCCTCTGCAACAGTTATCAAGCAAACATGAGTACAAAGGTACTCAGCAAGTCTTACAATAGAACCTATCATACATGCAACATTATCAACAGGGGTAGTGGAGTTCATAGCAGAAAGCTAGCTTTGACTCTTGGCTAACCTATACTACGACTCTCAACAGATTGCAAGATAATACTACGTACACGAGTCCTCTACTCACCACAACAATACACCACCGAGGATCCTCTTCCGTCATCCTACGGAATGGTCATCCACGGCACTCACACTTGTCTTGAGGCTTTTAGTAGTATCCATCAACTTGTCTATGAACTGTAAGAGTAACCAAGTAGTCCGTACCGCGAACAACAGCTATTTGAATAGATTGGTAACCCTGCAGGGGTGTACTTCTTCACACACGCTTCCACCACTTATCGTCGTTTACTCGTCATGTACTCGGCAACCTTCAAGCGGAAGCCCAGCGAGGGTGTCGGCCACGACCTGAATAACTACACAAGTCTCTCGTCCAGGTTTATCGCCTATTTGGGTTCCTTCCGTGGGGAGATCTGGTCGGGGTGTCGCTCACGGCCCCAAACGATGTGTACAGGGTTCCCGAGTCACCAAACGGGCAACCGGTACACCATGCCACGTACCTGTCGCATCACAGCCCACCCCGAGGGTCAGCGCTGTGCACGACCACCAGTAAACTACAAACACCAGAAACTAGTTGCAACTCCTGGACAGAGAACAAGGGCAGTTAATAAGACGAGACGGCTTGGAGCGCCTGGAGCCCAATGCGTGGTGGTAACTGTAACTTGAATCACACATACAGATCTCGGGTCCTATGGACGGTTACAATGAAACAACCCACCACGTACTCCTACATGGCCTTTCATCGATACCTTTACCAAACATGTTCCACACTTCCCTCTCTTTACCGAGTATGATCATTTCACTCTGATCCATCACCCAGATGAACCAGACCTGACACAACTCTAAGCATAGCAGGCAACATAAACAAATAGCATGGTGGATCACACATCACATGGCTCAATCAACTCCTACACATGCTAGTGGGTTTCAACTATTTACTGTGGCAATGACAGGTCATGCAAGGGAATAGGGTTTAACTACTGCAGCAAGTACCAGTTCACACGCTGTTGCCTTAATGCAGTAAAAGAGAGCAGGAGTGAGAAGATGGGTTTGTATCGGAATGATCAATGATTGCTTGCCTGGCAGAGTGGTTGTCGGGTATTGCTATTCAGTTGGATACGCAGAAGTATCCTTGGGAGCAGGACCTAACACGGAGAACATCGGTGATACAATCAATAAACAAACAAATGAAACAATATGATGCATGCTCATGATATGGCAAGATGCATGTGTTTTGGGCTAATGCATCTAAAAAAGAAGGGTTTGAGCCCATTTGAATCAAAGATTCAAATTGAAACCCAAACTATTATTTATTTAAGTGCATTATCATGTTTTAATGTATACATCAAGGTTAACTTGCTCAAACATGCATGAAACTAGTGCCATTGGAAAGATTGGATTTTTTTGATCAATTTTCATATATAAATCTTTTCCATCTGAGCTACTGTTGAATTTATATGATTTTTTGAAGTTTAAAGCATTTTCTGGAATTTCCTGAATTGTTTTTAAATCAAATAATCCCAGAAAATCCTTTACTGCGTCAGCATGACATCATGCTGACGTCAGCAAGTCATAGACCTGGTTCAGGTCAAACTTGACTGGTGGGGCCCTCATGTCAGTGTCACAGAGGCTAATCCCGGTCAAAACTGGAGTTGACTGGGTTTGACTATGCGGTGGGGCCCACTGTCAGTGACTGTGGTGGTTAAGCTAATCATCATTAGCTCCTAATTAACAGGCCACGTCAGCCCGCCGGAGTTTGGCTGGCGGCGACCATTTCGCACGGCGGTGACACGCCGGAATATGTGTTTCGGCGACCATTTGCCGCGCGGATGGGTTCTATGTGCTCCTGGTGATGCACCGCATCCAACGGTGCCACTGGTTGGTCGATTGGTCGCCGGAGTTGACGGCGACGAGCTCATCCGCGGCGGCGCTCGCATGGAGTTGGCCCGAACGGTGTTTTGGTGCACGGGAGGAGGAGTTAGGGGTGGCGTTAGCTTGCTGGTGAGCTGCTGGTCCTAGTGGCGTGCTCGGCTGCGAGGCACAGCGCCTGTGGCCACGGCGGCGAGTTGGCCGACGACGGTGAGCTTTGGGCAGCAAGGGGGCGGCGGCTACAAGGCGTAATCGAGCCTGGGGAGAGGGGGGTTCGAAGCGTGAGCTCACAGCGGTCGCAGAGGGCGTCGAAGCGAGCTCGGGAAAGGTCGGACGACGACGTACGGGCGGCGGCGATCTCCGGTGCCGAAGGTTGAAGACGACGGCGGGGATGGCGTTGCAGGGCTTCTGGCGTCGTGTGCGTCGGTGGGGAGCTCTAGGACGATGCGGCGAAGCTAATGGGTGCATCGGGGAGGCGAGGGGGTGGCTTAGGGCACGGTGGCAGCGATCGGCGGTGACGAGCTCGCTCGGTGGAGCTCGGCGGAGGGGAGAGAGGAGGGGGAAGACACGGGGGAGAGTGAGAGAGGCGCCAGGGGGGTGCGTGGCGTCGCCTAGAGGTGTCCAGGGCGTCGGGGTAGTAGCCAGCCAGGCAGGAGGTGGCCGGCGCGTCGGTGGCGCTCGCCACCGAGCTGCTTCGTGCGCTGGCACGGGGTAGAAGACGGGCATGCCCCTGGTGGGCTGGGCCGTCTGGGCCAGGCAGGTAAGTGGGCTCAGGTAAAACTCTGCTTCTTCCTTTTTTTCTATTTTCTTTCTTTTTCATTTCTTTTGCAACTTTGTGGCTTTTCTAAAAATGCTTAGGCACTTTCAAAGATCACCAAACTGCTCATGCCCACTGTTTAGTATATAACCAACATGGAACATTTCAGTTTAGGATTATTTGGGCACATAAAATATTTTATAGCATTTAAATGCCCAAATGCAAATACCATATGAATTAATCCAGATACCTTTGAATGTCCTAGAAAATTGTGCACCATTTTTGGCAGAGGTTTAAGACCAAGGCAAAAATGATGAACATTTTTGAAGGGCATTTTGGGTACATTGGAAAAGATTTTATCAAACCCTAGTTGTTAGAAGAGGGGTGCTGGGGTTTCTGTCATTCCCATTTCAAGTTTATGTGGAAAGTAAACATGATGCACACTCTAGCTAGTCCTAATGCAAGCCCTGACTAGGGATGTGACAACTCACCCCCACTCAAAAGAATCGCGTCCCGAGATTCGGGTTCCTTCGGAAAGAGGGCGGGGTACTCAAGTCGAAGACGATCCTCCCTTTCCCAAGTAGCTTCACTCTCGGAATGATGTGACCATTGAACCTTGAGAAACTTGATATTGTGACTTCGAGTGGTACGCTCGGTTTGATCAAGAATATGAACGGGGTATTCTCGATATGTGAGATTGTCCTGGAGATCAAGCATTTCGTGGTCCACTCCGCGGATAGGATCCGAGAAACAACGCCTGAGTTGAGATACGTGGAAGACATCATGAACTCTAGAAAGGTGCGGAGGTAGTTCCAATTGGTAGGCAACTTCTCCTCGTTTGGTAAGAATGCGAAATGGACTGATGTAACGAGGAGCCAATTTGCCTTTGATACCGAAGCGATGGGTTCCCTTAAGAGGAGTAACCCGAAGGTAAGCCTTATCGCCGACTTCAAAAGTCACAGCCTTATGATGACTATCATATTGGCTCTTCTGGCGAGACTGGGCTGTTTTCAATTTCTCACGAACGATGCAAACTTGCTCTTCGGCTTCCTGGATCATATCCGGACCAAAGAATTGTCTTTCCCCGGTTTCTGACCAGTTAAGAGGTGTTCGACATCTTCGTCCATATAGAACTTCGAAGGGAGCCTTGCCCAAGCTGGCTTGATAACTATTGTTATAAGCGAATTCGGCAAATTAAAGACACTTCTCCCAATCCATACCGAAAGAGATGACAGAGGCTCGAAGCATATCTTCCAGAATTTGATTGACTCGTTCCACTTGACCACTTGACTGAGGATGAAAGGCGGTGCTGAAAGAGAGATGAGTCCCCATAGCATTCTGGAAACTTTCCCAAAATCGTGAAGTGAAAAGACTTCCACGGTCTAAGTTAATCTCCAACGGCACACCATGAAGTTATACTATCCGAGAGATATACAAGTCTGCTAGCTGGCTAGCGGTTATACTCTCTCGAACAGGCACGAAGTGGGCTACTTTGGAGAGGCGGTCGATAACGACGAAGACAGCATTATTCCCTTTCCTGGTCCTGGGAAACCCGGTAATGAAGTCCATACCGATCTTGTCCCATTTCCATTCAGGAATAGCTAAAGGTTGAAGGGTGCCAGCAGGCCGTTGATGCTCGCTTTGACTCGACGACAAACGTCGCAGTTAGCAATGAATTGTGCGATTTCTCTCTTCATCCTAGTGCACCAGAACCTCTGACGTAGGTCCTGATACATTTTGGTACTACCGGGATGAATCGTGAGAGGAGATTCATGAGCCTCCTTAAGGATTAACTGCCGTACATGTTGGTTCTTGGGAACCACTAAACGGTTCTCGAAGGAAACAACACCTCTGTTATCAATGGAGAAACAACCTGCAACTCCTTTGTGAGTGTTTCTCTTAATTCGGGAAATCCCTGTATCTTGCTTCTGGGCAGCTATGATTTGATCCGTAAGGGTAGGTTTTGCCACCAAAGTGGAAGGAATCCTCGAGGAACGATGTGAAGGTTAAGCTTACGAAATTCCTCGTGGAGAAGTGGTTGCCCTTGTTGTAACATCAAGTTGTTACAATATGACTTACGACTTAGTGCGTCAGCCATGACATTGGCCTTCCCAGGGGTGTAAGTGATTCCTAAGTCGTAATCTGTGAGCAACTCAACCCAACGTCTTTGCCTGAGATTCAAATCCGGTTGGGTGAAGATGTATTAGGCTTTGATTATCAGTGAAAATTTCACAGCGATTACCAAGAAGGTAATGTCGCCATGTTTTGAGTGCGTGGACTACAGCTGCAAGCTCTAGATCATGTGTAGGATAGATATCCTCATGTGGACGCAACTGTCGAGATGCGTATGCGATAACTTGATGATCTTGCATGAGTATGCAACCTAGTCCCTGTCGCGAGGCGTCGCAGTAGATAATAAAGTCCTTGGAAAAGTCTGGTGGTACCAGTACGGGCGCAGATGTCAGGCGTCTTTTCAGTTCCTGAAAGCTGGACTTGCACTGTGGGGTCCACTCAAACTTATTATCTTTCTTGAGGAGTTCAGTTAGAGGTTTAGCAACCTTGGAGAAATTCACAACGAAGCGTCGACAATAGCTTGCGAAGCCAAGAAAACTCCTAACTTGCTTGACCGATTCAGGGGGTGTCCAATCAAGGACGGCTTGAACTCGCTCGGGATTGACGGCAATACACTTACTAGAGATCACATGGCCTAGATAGGTCACTTCCGGCAACCACAATTCACATTTAGAGAATTTGGCATAAAGGCTGTGCTCTCGAAGTTTCGTCAATACCAGCCTTAGATGCTCGGCATGATCTTTCTTGTTCTTGGAGTAGATGAGTATATCATCGAGGTATACTACGACGAATTTATCCGAGTACTCCATGAATATAGAATTCATTAGCCGGGAGAAAGTGGCTGGGGCATTGGTTAACCCGAAGGACATGACGGTGTACTCGTATTGGCCATAACGGGTAACAAAAGCCGTCTTGGGAATGTCCCCGTTCTTGATTTTGATTTGATGGTAGCCCAACCTCAAATCCATTTTGGAAAAGACTGAGGATCCAGCGAGCTGATCATACAGGTCGTTGATCCTGGGGAGCGGATACTTGTTCTTTATGGTGAACAGATTGACAAGTCGGTAATCTACAACCATCCGTTCTGTTCCATCCTTCTTCTTGACGAAGAGGACGGGACAAGCCCAAGGGGAAGAACTAGGATGGATGAAACCCTTTTTCAAGGACTCATCGAGTTGTTTCTTAAGCTCAACTAATTCTAGGGGTGCCATCTTACAAGGTCTCCTAGAGATTGGGACAGTTCCAGGAATAAGATCTATCACGAACTCGACATCTCTGTCAGGTGGAACACCTGGCAGTTTTTCTGGAAAAACATCCGGAAAGTCACGGACTACCGGAATATCTTCGAGTTCTGGTAGAGGGCTGGCATTAAGGGAGTAGAGCTGACGCTCAGCCATTCGGGTCAAGACATTGACTGTCTTGCCGGATGGGTGTGTAAGTGGAACGATCCTAGTGTTGCAATCAATCTTGGCGTAATGAGTTGTCATCCAGTCCATACCCAAGATGATGTTTATGTCCGAGGACTTGAGAGCGATTAGTGATGCAAGGAAAACAAGTCTATCGACAAGAATTTCATTTCCATGGCTTACCCTAGAGGTTTGCCACTTTGAACCAGGAGTTTGAATAACCATGGAAGTGGGCATGTCACAAAAAGTCATGTTGTGCATTCGAGCATAGCTCTCAGATATGAACAAATGAGATGCTCCAGTATCGAAAAGAACAGATGCCAGATGGCAGTTAACGAGAAGCGTACCAAGGACGACGTTAGGATCCTCATAAGCTTCCTCGGCAGAGACATAGTTGACATGACCACGTGCAGTGGGGATTGGCTTGACATAATTCACCTTGCCGGTTGGCTTACCACGGCCAACGGGCTTTCCTGGCTGGTTCTGGGGACACTCACACATGTAGTGCCCCGGTTCTCCACACTTGAAGCATGTCACAGTGCCAGTGCGTGGAGCAAAGTTGGTAGGTGGTCCTCCATAAGTCTTGGCAGGTGCATACTGTTGAGTTGGGCGAGAAGCCTCATAGGATGGTCTCGGTGTGTACTTGGGTGGCAGAGCAGTGTTAGGAACCCACACACGGCGCTTGTGAGAGCCAGAGTCGGATGAGGAACCAAAATCACGAGGATGCTTGCGTGTGGCTTCGAAATCAGTCTGGCCCGTCTTAGCACTGATAGCTTTGTTCACAAACTTCTGGAAGGAGGTGCACTCGTGCAGACGTAGACCTCGGCGAAGTTCAGGGCTGAGTCCCTTACGGAACCTCGCATGCTTCTTGGCATCGGTGGATACTTCCTCGGGTGCATAGCGTGCCAAGTTGCCAAACTCGCGACTATAGCCATCCACGGTTAACCGGCCCTGGGTGAAATTGCAGAATTCCTCCCGCTTGCGATCCATGAGACCTTCCGGAATGTTATGTTCACGGAATGCCTCACTGAACTCAGCCCAAGTAGTGATTTGGCCAGCGGGACGCATAGCCTCAAAGTTTTCCCACCATAGACTGGCAGGGCCATCAAGATGGTAGGCGGCGTAGATAACCTTGTCAGCTTCGGCCACACGGGCAGAGTGTAGCTTGTGGGTGATACTACGAAGCCAGTCATCCGCATCTAGAGGTTCAGTGGAGTGATGGTACTTCGGTGGGCACATCTTGATAAAGTCATTGATTGACACCACGTCATTCCTCTGACGAAACCCAGTGTTCTGCTCTATGCATTCCAGCAGAAGGTTGGTCTCTCTCTTGTTCCGTTCTGCCTCGAGCATAACTTCAGCCAAGGAGGGTGGCTGGGGCAGATTCTCATCTCTAGCCCCACTTGCCTCACCCTGCTCCTGAGCAGCAGGAGTGCTACGAGTGTTGACCATCCTAGGAAAACAAAACAACGGTTTAGACAAGGATGGCAAAAACTTGACATAGGAGTGCAGAATGTAATGGATGACACGGAATGCAGAGATGTTCATCCGTACGACATGGTAATATAGAAACTGCCATATATACACCAATGGTCATACACACCATACATAGTTTAGTACAAGCCAAGGCTAAAGTACAACTGCGGTGAAAGACGATACATCTCATCAAAGGCATTCCAAGCTCCTATACATTATTTAACTACACCTCCGGGACTCAGTACTAGCTAAGTCATATTCCACAAGACACGCAGGACTATGGAGATATAACTACTACGATACTACTACTGCCACGGTCTAGCTTAGACATTCCCGTAGTAATCTTCGTAAAGATTACCACCGTAGCCTGGAAGTGGAACAGATGGATCTTGAAACTCTCGATCACTCGAAGGCTGTGGACCATAGGGACATGGATGTGGCCTCGGGCCTGATGTTGGTGGTAACCGACGCCCACGTGGAGGTGTAATACCCCCAACGTCACGCCAATCCATACGATGAGGAGACGAGTCCGCACGGGGTACAAATCCCGCATATCCAGATATCCGGTGTGCACAGCAGGTGCAAGCCGTGTCAAAGTAGTCCAGTGGGCGGCTCGAGTGTTATGCATCTCCATCCGGAGGGCACGGACCTCACGGTCCCTATGCTCGAGCATATGGACAGTAGTCTGAAGTAGTGGCTCCTCATGCGCAGCATCAGTATACAGACCAGTGTAGTAGCCTTCCTCTCCAGGAAGTGAGGCTGGCAAGTAACAGAACTCAGTGTTCAGCAGCAGGGCATGCCTAGCCCGGATGATGGTCATCATCGAATAAGAGGCATGCTGCACTGCCATCTCGATAGTAACCCCAAGTCCATAAGACCAATGGATGGGGTCGTTATCTCCGGGATATGAGGGGTATATCCGGACTGTGCAGAAATACTGACTCTGATTGAAATCCCGGTACTGTTTCTCCACGGTGTACTCAGGATACCAGCGGTAGCCAGTCTCAGTCAACAGACAAACTAGCATGGCCGTGTGACGGGGCACATTAATGCACCGAGTCAAATGAACCACTTGGTGAGGTGTGCGGCCAGACATCTGAAACACGAAGTAATGCAAAGGCATTAGTATTTCTGGAAGAAATCGGGCAGCATAACAACTGTAAATGCTCAAAAAAGATTTTGAGACATCATACAAATGATAGCATAGCCACTCAACAATATCATATCAAGGTTCCGGGTCCAACTAACCATCATACTAAAAGGGTAGAAACTGAACTGAGGCTTGAAACCAACAATCCTAAGAGTCTACGGATCAGTAACACGTGAACCTAGTAAGGATGAGAGGCCTAGTCCTAAACCCCCGTAGAAAGAATAGGCTGACTTAGATCAGAAGGGCATAAGGTAAAGAAGTAAAAAGAGCCTTACGTTCCCTTCCACAATAAATTCCCCTACATATAACTAAGAATTTTTCTAGACTCAACATCGACCAGTTTGGCTTGAGAAACCTACAGGCAGTCCGGCTCTGATGCCAAAGCTGTCAGGACCCCGATCCTAAGTCACACCGATCTAGCTTGTAACACGTCATATCACTTTGCGGCCTCACGCACGGTATCCCCACGGGTGCCACCTTACCTGGCCCGGGACCGTTTGCACATTTTGGCACACGTATATGACAGTGTCGCTAGCATCCATATGACAGAGAACCCGGGCCGACATGGCTAGTTATAAACCAAAAGTGGCACTAAATTACAGAGACAGGCATTCATGACCCAACAACGAACGTGTCGGTCATCAACGTATGAACCCAAGTTGTAGCAAGCTACATGGACTTAAAGGAACAACACGTGACATTTCCCCTAAGGGACAGACACAGGAACGAAGAAGGACACATGCCGGCCAGCCTACGTGTTCCGAGTAGTAGCAAGCTACCAAGGCTCATTGGAAGCACTAGGAGGCATTTCCCTGTAAGATAGGCTACCAAAGGAAAACAACTAGTTGTCGGATCCCACACATACCAAGCATTTCAATCATATAGACAATATGCTCAATATGTGCAAATATAACATTGCATCACAACAGAACTCTATGACTCAAAGTACTTTATTTAAGAGGCTCCGAAGAGCCATACATAACATATCCATACAGGTAGGGGTCACATGACCCAACAATCAAGTCATACAGTCATACAAGCACAAGCGGAAGCTAACATGTCTGAGTACAGACAACTTGGAAAAATAAAACAGGCTTGGTTAAGCCTGACTATCTACAAGGCCCTTCACAAGCTCAGGATCTCCGTCTGGGTAGCAAGCTACTCGTCGACGTCAACGTCTATGTAGAACCCATCAGAAGGGGCAGGGTTCTCCTCTGCAACAGTTATTAAGAAAACATGAGTACAAAGGTACTCAGCAAGTCTTACAACAGAACCTATCATACATGCAACATTATCAACAGGGGTAGTGGAGTTCATAGCAGAAAGCCAGCTTTGACTCTTGGCTAACCTATACTACGACTCTCAACAGATTGCAAGATAATACTACGTACACGAGTCCTCTACTCACCACAACAATACAACACCGAGGATCCTCTTCCGTCATCCTACGGAAGGGCCATCCACGGCACTCACACTTGTCTTGAGGCTTTTAGTAGTACCCATCAACTTGTCTATGAACTGTAAGAGTAACCAAGTAGTCCGTACCGCGAACAACGGCTATTCGAATAGATTGGTAACCCTGCTGGGGTGTACTTCTTCACACACGCTTCCACCACTTATCTCCGTTTACTCATCATGTACTCGGCAACCTTCAAGCGGAAGCCCAGCGAGGGTGTCGGCCACGACCTGACTAACTACACAAGTCTCTCGTCTAGGTTTATCGCCTATTTGGGTTCCATCCATGGGGAGATCCGGCCGGGGTGTCGCTCACGGCCCCAACCGATGTGTACAGGGTTCCCGAGTCACCAAACGGGCAACCGGTACACCATGCCACGTACCTGTCGTATCACAGCCCACCCCGAGGGTCAGCGCTGTGCACGACCACCAGTAAACTACAAACACCAGAAACTAGTTGTAACTCCTGGACAGAGAACTAGGGCAGTTAATAAGACGAGAGGACTTGGAGCGCCCGGAGCCCAATGCGTGGTAGTAACTGTAACTTGAATCACACATACAGATCTCGGGTCCTATGGACGGTTCCAATGAAACAACCCACCACGTACTCCTACATGGCCTTTCATCGATACCTTTACCAAACATGTTCCACACTTCCCTCTCTTTACCGAGTATGATCATTTCACTCTGATCCATCACCCAGATGAACCAGACCTGACACAACTCTAAGCATAGCAGGCAACATAAACAAATAGCATGGTGGATCACACATCACATGGCTCAATCAATCTAACACCCCAAAAATTTAGCAATGTTTTATTAAATAAAATTTTGCCAGTAAATTAAAATTTTGCCTTTTGCTATATGTCCCTTGGTTTCCAGAACCTTTCTGGTTATGTTACGTTGAAATTTTTGCCCATAGTGAAAACTTTGCAGCTAATATTAGATTCTCTTATGCATCCTTTAAAAACCTTGCTCATATCAACTGGACTAATTATATATTGGTCTCCACAATTTACTTCTCTATTTAAATAATTAAACCTAGTTTTAAGGCCTCTTTTGAACTACAACTAGTTGATAAATTTATTTATAATTGCAACCAAAAATTGGGGTTGTCTAGTAATGCTATTAGATCACTTTTATGCAGTAATATAATTATTTCATTTAATATTTTGCGCTCCACAACATGTTTGCCAATCTGGTCCAGTAGGCCATATTGCACTACAACCCTATTAAATATTTCTGCAATGCTTCCACCAAAATTATGGGATGATCATAGCAGTATGTTACCCAACTTTATGCAAAAACCCATCTTGGTCTTTTGGAAGTTTCGAGTGAAACAGCCTCTTTTCCATTCTGGTTCAGTTTGGTGATTTACACTGCAACCTTAGTCTATTTTGCCCCAATGCCTTTGAGCTTCCTCATGCTGATAGTCTCTCTTGCAAAACCCTTAAGTCCAGAAGAGTGGGCCTATTGGGATAGTTTTGGTTCAGGGAACAGTGCTCTACATTTTTTGTCCAGAACTGAAATCTTGCAAAACTTGCACTAACAAGTTCTTGATTTTGATGAACTAACCTCACTATCTTCCTACTCATCTAAGGAGACGTCCATCTTGTAAATTTGGCCACCCCAAGAGCTTGCTAAATGTCCCTCGCATTTTGACAAACACAATGAGTGCATGACCATAGTTGGCATAGCTTCTGGTTCATATTATGAACTTGACTCCCTGACCAATCCAGCATGTCTCACAGCTTTGTCATTGCCTGTAACCCCACCCTGCTGACCCCCTTACAGTTTGGAGCCCATTAGCTTGCCTTGGCATAACGCCGAGCACGTTGCGTGCGTGCTCTAGGCGCACCCAGAGCGCGCGTTTTGCACGTGCGTGCGCTCGGGCCGCCGCGTCGCGCCCCTGGCCCCAGCTCGCTCGCAGAGCCATGCCCACCCTTATCCGCGCTAGAGTACACGCCAAACCGCACCAGGGACTCCACAGCACCGCCGTCAGAGCGCTCCTGGCGGCACGCCGGCGAGCACAGCGGCTTTCTGCCACGGTCGGCGCCGCCCAAGCCACCCACGCTCGCCAGCTGCCCCCTGGAGCAGTGCCAGATCATCCATTGGCTTGTCCGCTAGCTCCCGTCGCCGCCATGTCCACCTGCTGCAACAGAACGACGGTCGACGGCGAGCTTATCCACTGCCGCCGCTGAACCGCCATGGCTCGCCTATTTAAAGGCGCCCGAGCCTCTCCGCAGCCTCATACCACTACTAGGCACCCCGCAGAGCAGCCCCGTGGCAGCCAATCGACCCCGAGAAGCTTCCTTCTCCATTTCCGGCGAGCACAGCCGCCGCCTCTGCCTCGAGTAATCCGGCGTCACCAGAGCCTCCCCCGCCCATCCAGCACCACCGTAGCCTTCCCCTCGACCCTGCGGAGCCGCCCATCACCTCAGACTCGCTCGGGAACCACTACGTCGCAAAACCCCAAACCCACCCGAAACTTCCTCCGCCGCAGAGCTCACCGCCGGCGACTCCCTCCGTCTCCTCCGACCAATCGACTACTGGGAGGACCGCACCAACCCCGCGGATCCATTCCCGCACTCAGTAGCCCTCAAGGAGCCCTGGTTCGCCGGCGACGATCGCCGGAGCCCCGCTTCCGTTCGGGCAGAGGAAGAGGAGGGGGGAAGACTTGTCAAACCTGACTGGTGGACCCCCCCCCCCCCGGGCCCACTGTCAGTGACCCAACCCCGCACCCACGCGCGCATAAGTGGAGGCGCATTCTACGAAGTACGTATCCCCTAGCTCGAAGACGTATTCTCAGCCGAATCGTTTTCTTTTTCTGTTTTAGTTTAAAAACCAGATTTGACCGAACTTTGACCGGCTTTAACTTTTTAACCACAGCTCCAAATGATTTGATTCTTTTTCTGTTATTTCCCAAATAATGTCTAGTTTATTTTCATATTTATATGAAAATTTTCCAGACAACTTTTTGGGGATGTTCTGAGTCTATGTATTGATTTCCTTTTAATTCTTTTAGGTTTTTGAAGCGGGAGAAAGCTTCCAAAATTCTTGGAATGCTTTTCTCCTCCCCTCTACTTGGAGGTAAGCATCTTGAACCCTGTGATAATACAATTTGTGTGTGGCTTGCTTTAGTCTCAAGAACTCCATTAATATGCCAAAAATGGTGCGTCATTATTTCATGTGAAGATCATACTCTTGCATATCTACATGTGGTGAATAACCCTTTTTAGTCATGTATGTGATATTGGTGACAGCTATCACTCCTCATGCCACATATGCCTGGTGACAGTTCGGATGGGGTCCGAAGGGAGGTTGTGTTTCGGTGAACCAACCACGTGACTGACATCTCGTTGCGACGAGGATGTGCAGTGAGGCAGCATGTAGCATGAGGGGTGTGACCCTGTCAGGCATCTGTAAGATCATTGTGGCACTAACCATGTAGAGAACATATATAACCTCCTGAGTCGACCACAGATCGAGTCTTGCTCCGGTAACCCCCACACTTGTTTCATACCACCACGTGTCCCTGCTACAGGTAGGGTGCGGTTCAGTAAATTTGTTGACCCCTGTTCTATCACACACCGTACAGAGAGGCCACCGTGGAAGATATCGGCTGCATCCGGTAGGCAGGCCACCTGGTCCGGGGGCATGGGTGTTTCGGTTGTAGCCGAAGGGGATAGCGTCCCCAGTTTATCGTGCGCGTTATAAATTGTTGTGATCCCATGCTAGTCGAGGTTGTAGCCTCCCCACTTAAAGTTTAGCTTAACTAGTGTCATGGGTGATTCCAGACATCGGTAAGTTAGGCTGGTGTGTATAGTCAGGTGTGTCTCCAAATCAAAAGACCGTAGACGGAATTAGTCCAGAGGGGCTATAGAAAATCCGTTATCCATGGGTAAAGAGTGCACCCTCTGCAGAGATATAAAACCTATTCGAATAGCCGTGTCCATGGTTAAGGACTACAATCTGGGATGGGTCGAGTGTCGGTCTTAGTGTCGATCTTTGGAGGAGAAACCTTTAAGCCAGAACATTTTAACCTGTGACAGGTAGTGATTGCGATTTATCTTGGTTGTGGACTAGCCGCTCATGTCATTTGAAACAGCGAGTATCCACAGGATGGTTCTACCTCCCGGATATTCACTGTTATTTCTTTTTATTTATAAGCCCTTTTTGTGATGTCGCTCAGACGTCCGACTGCAGCATTTCGTTATTTACTTACCTTCATAAGCCCTTTCTGTGACGTGGCTCAGACGTCCGACTGTGGCATTTCCTTTCATTTATAAACCCTTTCTGTGATGTCGCTCAGACGTCCGACTGTGGTATTTCTTTTTATTTATAAGCCCTTTATTTGATGTCGCTCAGACGTCCGACTGCGGCATTTCGTTATTTACTTACCTTCATAAGCCCTTTCTGTGATGTCGCTCAGACGTCCGGCTGTGGCATTTCCTTTCATTTATAAACCCTTTATGTGATGTCACTCAGACGTCCGACTGTGGTATTTCTTTTTATTTATAAGCCCTTTATGTGATTTCGCTCAGACGTCCGACTGCGGCATTTCGTTATTTACTTACCTTCTTAAGCCCTTTCTGTGGTGTCGCTCAGACGCCCGACTGTGGCATGCCTGTGGTTTAATTCGTTACTACATTCTGACTTCATACGCCTTTTACTCGTATGCCCTGGTTGAATTTATATACGGTCATATTGATATTATCACAGTGATCATAAATCATCTTTGGGCTTGTTTATGTCTCACCCATGTTCAATTGTTTGCGAGTACATTCAAAGTACTCACTGGCTTGTCCCTGGCTATTGTCTTGGCCAGATTCCTTGCAAGGGAAGGAACGACGTGATGCTACCCCAGAGCCTACACTATTGGGATAGCAGCCCCGCGAAAATAGGAGTTATCCCGGTCAGCTGTTCCCGTGGGAAATGGAGTCCCATAAGCGCCAACGTACCTCAACCGCTCCCGCCATCATCTCCCAGAAAACCCGTGTTGTACTTATAGGCCAGAATGGTCTTGTACTACATATCTGTACCTTTGCTTGGAATTTTCTGTATCAAGAGGTGTCTCATCAGCTAACAGTAATCCTGGGGCTGATGAGCACAAGGTCCGTTTTTGGGAAATTAATATCCTGAAATCCCGGTCCTGACAACCTTGGTATCAGAGCCAGGCTGACCATTGGCTAATCCTATCTCAGCCTGGTCCAACAACCTAGATTAACCACCCCACCGGACAATATTCTAACCCCAGCCAAGCTTCCCGCGTAAGATTATCACACAGTGGACCGACACCTTTGGCAGTCGGTGCCCAACCTATCAGCCTAGCTCGTCGATCACGCGCTAGTAATCCTCACCTAAACAGTTCCACTCCGCAAGCTTGCAGAGGAAGACTCCGCAAGCGTGCACAGGAAGACTCCGTCCTTTCCTATAAATAGGACACGCTAGCCCCCAAGCCCAACACCACACAGCCTCTACCCCCATACCGAGCTAAATGCCAGGACCCATCGTCCACAATGAAACCACAGCAACCAACCTTGGAGGTTTTGTGACCGTGCTCGCAAACCTCACCCGTCGTGCCTTTGCGATGGAAGAGCCCCGAGAATATGTGGTGTACCAAGACACCATGGGTGGTGAAAGCCGACAATTCTGGGCCACTGTGCACATCTACGGTAGGGGTCTAACGCCAGAGTGCCCCTACAGGTTCACCGGCAGGACAAATTCCTTTGAGCCGCAAGCTATCCAACTGGCTGCTCGAGAAGCTATAGTTCAGCTCAGGCACCTGTCGCCCCGAGTTAACTGTCGCTCATTCTACTACTATACCAGTCGTAACGGGTATGGTAGGCCTCCCCGAGTTGCAAGCGGAGACCACGAGACGGATCCTGCATTACTGCATCTAGTGCGCTATGTTAGTGTACTCGAGGAACTGTTCGATCAAATCACCCTTGATCTGATCGCAGCTCGTGGAGAACTACTTCGCCGAGCCCCAGCCAGAGGACGAGGCGAGTCCGGCACCGACAACCCAGTCGTGTTGTTCGGGCAACCAATCGAGCCCCCAAGGCCTGCCGCGGTCATTGACCAGAATGCCTTGGTATCTCCAAAAGTGATGCGTCGCTTGTTTGGCGCACGCTCCAACGGGATTGTGACCAACAATCCTCGCGAGGGTCATCATCCCTGCCTCGACCCTGCACCTCCTCAGCCACCGCCAGCCGACCCCAATGTTGAAGCCCCCGGAGAAGCTTCAGCACCCACAAGGAAAGACCGCTTGGATATAACCGAGGTTGATTAAATCACCCGGGCAGTACCCAGCCTTATCTTGCCCGCACCCGTGATCATGTAACCTGTATGCCCATAAGTATGTACAGTTTACTTTCGCGCCCTTATCTTTATAGCATCTAGTGTACGAGTGCCTATTTTTGTCGGGTATGACTTCCAGGGCACCTCACCGACAACCCCTACAGTGAGCATGTCTTTTTACAAGATGTGAGTATCTGTAGCCTTGACCCCGACCCCGTAAAGCGGAACCGACGATACAGATACCCTCACCATAACCCTATAAACCAGCCAAGCTGCTATATATAGGCCACAACGTAAACTTGCCAAGCATCCCTCACCGGTGCTCCCCTCTCACAGCCATTACCTTCGCCATGCCGATCCCCAGTATTTACCTGAGAACCCCTAAGGCATCCCCGAGTAGTTTCGTGAAGATATTGTGGGATTTCACCTGCAGTACCATGAGTGCTACCCGTCCACCCCAGTATGAACTGCTCAAAGCGAGGATCACCCCCTCCACCTCGAAATATTGGGCAGTGGTACACATCCCACCCACCAACCCAAACCAAGACCCCACAGAGGTTTTCTTCATAGGGAAATCCATGCCAACTCCACAGATGGCCATAGAGGCTGCCGCCTGCGAAGCAATTGCTCGCCTTCGATTCACGGTGCCCTATGCCAGTGAGCGAGGATATTACTACTTTCCAAGCCGCGCAGCACCCGGAGAAGCAGCATCTTTTCCTAGTGGGCGTATTGAGAGAGACCCGGTGCTAGCCAACCTTTCGCAGTATGTGATCGCGCAAGAGCGTCTGAACCAGCGGATAATGGGTTATCTCCAGAGCCTCGCCGATTTAAATCCTCGGATCGCCATCAGCAGACCTTTGAGGCCCGCGCAGGAGAAGCACATTCACCGACTGGTCAACCCACTACCACCGATAGAAGAAGAGTGTCCCCCAGCACCAGAGACCTTTTCTCAGGACCCTGTTCATTTGCCGTTTATATTTTAGGTGCTTCTGCCACGTGAGTGTATCCGTATCTGTTTATGAAGAGCTGTGTGTTGCATCGTGTGTTAAATAAGATTTTTTTTTCTGTGTTGTTGCATCTTGTCCATCTACTTAACATAGATTTTTCTTTCATCACACAGCACCACAACATCGATAATACAACTCCGGCAACTCCACACAGTACACTAAATTGCTGGTCCGCCTATACCTGCTTCATCAGCCACCTCCTCGCACACCACAGTTCCCCGAGAAGAAACTCTGGGAATTTATTCGAGCACTAAGTGCCTACTGCACGCTAACCACAATTAGTCCTGCCACTCTCACCTAATCCTCGTGATTGCCGCCGCCACGGAGAGCTGGCACTCGAGCCGCCGCATCACAACGATCGTCGAGGATAATTGCACACAAGAGCACCGATACCCCCAGCAATGCCGCCAACCCCACGCTCATGAGAACCATGCACCAGTCCGGCATCGCCTCCGCCATTAGAGCCTCGACCCGAGCTCCTCCAAACACAAATGGAGGAGAAGGAAGAAAGGAGAAGAAGGAGAGGCCAGGTGAGAGGAAGAAGAAGCAGCACCTCAGCCGTTTTATAGCTCGAGATCGGTGTACGGTGGACGGAGTCCACCAGCACCACTCGTCGCTCAACCGCCGGTGTTCGGAGGCGAATCCGCGAGCAGTGCCGACAGCACGCCGGCCCGCGAGGTGAGTGCACGCTGCACCGGCAGCTAGCACGCCGCGCACTACGGCAGTACGGCCTAGATGCCCTACGAGCTAGCCGTCGC
Source organism: Secale cereale (assembly GCA_902687465.1). NCBI lineage: Eukaryota > Viridiplantae > Streptophyta > Magnoliopsida > Poales > Poaceae > Secale > Secale cereale. The sequence goes on from LR738711.1 coordinate 914,031,815, forward strand.
CGGTGGAGAAAGTGCGGGAAAACGCGTGGGAGAGAGGAGAAGAGAGAGAGTCGAAGGAAGAAGAAGAGGCTGACCATGGGCCCAGGCCCCACCTGTCAGCTAGTAAGAGCACTATGCTCTCGGGTGCAACCGGCATATTTGTAAATTTAGAAAAAAAATATTTCTAAATTTAGTATGTCCCAGAGTAGATATATATCTCTTTCCACGACGGTAGATTTTTCTTTCCCCCTGTCACGCCGATGTTTATCACTGCAGTTGCATCACTGTTTGCTCATGCACTGTAGTAGCTGTTATTTGCATTATTAGAGCAGTAAAAATTTGATAGTATCTTTTGAGGCAGCAGCAAACCTTATAGCTACCCTTAACAAATCTCGAGGACGAGATTTTTCTTAAGGGGGGTAGTGTTGTAACACCCCAAAAATTTAGCAATGTTTTATTAAATAAAATTTTGCTAGTAAATTAAAATTTTGCCTTTTGCTATATGTCCCTTTGTTTCCAGAATCTTTCTGGTTATGTTACGTTGAAATTTTTGCCCATAGTGAAAACTTTCCAGCTAATATTAGATTCTCTTATGCATCCTTTAAAAACCTTGCTCATATCAACTTGATTAATTATATATTGGTCTCCACAATTTACTTCTCTATTTAAATAATTAAACTTAGTTTTAAGGCCTCTTTTGAACTACAACTAGTTGATAAATTTATTTATAATTGCAACCAGAAATCTGGGATGTCTAGTAATGCTATTAGATCACTTTTATGCAGTAATATTATTATTTCATTTAATATTTTGGGCTCCACAACATGTTTGCCAATCTGGTCCAGTAGGCCATATTGCACTACAACCCTATTAAATATTCCTGCAATGCTTCCACCAAAATTATGGGATGATCATTTTAGTATGTTACCCAACTTTATGCAAAAACCCATCTTGGTATTTCGGAAGTTTTGAGTGAAACAGCCTCTTTTCCATTCTGGTTCAGTTTGGTGATTTACACTGCAACCTTAGTCTATTTTGCCCCAATGCCTTTGAGCTTCCTCATGCTGATAGTCTCTCTTGCAAAACCCTTAAGTCCAGAAGAGTGGGCCTATTGGGATAGTTTTGGTTCAGGGAACAGTGCTCTGCATTTTCTGTCCAGAACTGAAATCTTGCAAAACTTGCACTAACAAGTTCTTGCTTTTGATGAACTAACCTCCCTATATTCCTACTCATCTAAGGAGACATCCATCTGGTAAATTTGGCCAACCCAAGAGCTTGCTAAATGTCCCAGGCATTTTGACAAGCACCCTGAGTGCATGACCATAGTTGGCTTAGCTTCTGGTTCATATTATGAACTTGACTCCCTGGCCAATCCAGCATGTCTCACAGCTTTGTCATTGCCTGTAACCCCACCCTGCTGACCCCCTTACAGTTTGGAGCCCATTAGCTTGCCTTGGCATAACGCCGAGCACGATGCGTGCGTGCTCTGGGCGCGCCCAGAGCGCGCGTTTTGCACGTGCGTGCGCTCGGGCCACCGCGTCGTGCCCCTGGCCCCAGCTCGCTCGCAGAGCCACGCCCACCCTTATCCGCGCTAGAGTCCACGCCAAACCGCACCAGGGACTCCACAGCACCGCCGTCAGAGCGCTCCTGGCGGCACGCCGGCGAGCACAGCGGCTGTCTGCCACGGTCGGCGCCGCCCAAGCCACCCACGCTCGCCAGCTGCCCCCTGGAGCAGTGCGAGATCATCCGCTGGCTTGTCCGCTAGCTCCCGTTGCCGCCACGTCCACCTGCTGCAAGAACGACAGTCGCCGGCGAGCTTATCCACTGGCCCCGCTGAACCGCCATGGCTCGCCTATTTAAAGGCGCCCGAGCCTCTCCGCAGCCTCATACCACTACTAGGCACCCCGCAGAGCAGCCCCGTGGCAGCCAATCGACCCCGAGAAGCTTCCTTCTCCATCTTCGGCGAGCACAGCCGCCGCCTCTGCCTTGAGCAATCCGGCGTCACCAGAGCCTCCCCCGCCCGTCCAGCACCACCGTAGCCTTCCCCTCGACCCTGCAGAGCCGCCCAGCACCTCAGACTCGCTCGGGAACCACTACGTCGCAAAACCCCAAACCCACCCGAAACTTCCTCCGCCGCAGAGCTCACCGCTGGCGACTCCCTTCGTCTCCTCCGACCAATCGACTACTGGGAGGACCGCACCAACCCCGCGGATTCATTCCCGCACTCAGTGGCCCTCAAAGAGCCCTGGTTCGCCGGCGACGATCGCCGGAGCCCCGCTTCCGTTCGGGCAGAGGAAGAGGAGGGGGGAAGACTAGTCAAACCTGACTGGTGGACCCCCCTGGGCCCACTGTCAGTGACCCAACCCCGCACCCACGCGCGCATAAGTGGAGGCGCATTCTCCGAAGTACGTATCCCCTAGCTCGAAGGCGTATTCTCAGCCGAATCGTTTTCTTTTTCTGTTTTAGTTTAAAAACCAGATTTGACCGAACTTTGACCGGCTTTAACTTTTTAACCACAGCTCCAAATGATTTGATTCTTTTTCTGTTATTTCCCAAATAATGTCTAGTTTATTTTCATATTTATATGAAAATTTTCCAGACAACTTTTTGGGGATGTTCTGAGTCTATGTATTGATTTCCTTTTAATTCTTTTAGGTTTTCGAAGAGGGAGAAAGCTTCCAAAATTCTTGGAATGCTTTTCTCCTCCCCTCTACTTGGAGGCAAGCATCTTGAACCCTGTGATAGTACAATTTGTGTGTGGCTTGCTTTAATCTCAAGAACTCCATTAATATGCCAAAAATGGAGCGTCGTTATTTCATGTGAAGATCAAACTCTTGCATATCTACATGTGGTGAATAACCCTTCTCAGTCATGTATGTGATATTGGTGACAGCTATCACTCCTCATGCCACATATGCCTGGTGACAGTTCGGATGGGGTCCGAAGGGAGGTCGTGTTTCGGAGAACCAACCACGTGACTGACATCTCGTTGCGACGAGGATGTGCAGTGAGGCAACATGTAGCATGAGGGGTGTGACCCTGTCAGGGATCTGTAAGATCATTGTGGCACTAACCATGCAGAGAACATATATAACCTCCTGAGTCGACCATAGATCGAGTCTTGCTCCGATAACCCCCACACTTGTTTCGTACCACCACGTGTCCCTGCTACAGGTAGGGTGCGGTTCAGTAAATTTGTTGACCCCTGTTCTATCACACACCGTACAGAGAGGCCACCGTGGAAGATACCGGCTGCATCCGGTAGGCAGGCCACCTGGTCCGGGGGCATGGGTGTTTCGGTTGTAGCCGAAGGGGATAGCGTCCCCAGTTTCTCGCGCGCGTTATAAATTGTTGTGATCCCATGCTAGTCGAGGTTGTATCCTCCCCACTTAAAGTTTAGCTTAACTAGTGTCATGGGTGATTCCAGACATCGGTAAGTTAGGTTGGTGTGTATAGTCAGGTGTGTCTCCAAATCAAAAGACCGTAGACGGAATTAGTCCAGAGGGACTATAGAAAATCCGTTATCCGTGGGTAAAGAGTGCACCCTCTGCAGAGATATAAAACCTATTCGAATAGCCGTGTCCATGGTTAAGGACTACAGTCTGGGATGGGTCGAGTGTTGGTCTTAGTGTCGATCTTCGGAACAGGTAGTGATTGCGATTTATCTTGGTTGTGGACTAGCCGCTCATGTGACAGGTAGTGATTGCAATTTATCTTGGTTGTGGACTAGCCGCTCATGTCATTTGAAACAGCGAGTATCCGCAGGACGGTTCTATCTCTCGGATATTCACTGTTAGTTCTTTTTATTAATAAGCCCTTTTTGTGATGTCGCTCAGACGTCCGACTGCGGCATTTCGTTATTTACTTACCTTCATAAGCCCTTTCTGTGACGTTGCTCAGACGTCCGACTGTGGCATTTCCTTTCATTTATAAACCCTTTCTGTGATGTCGCTCAGACATCCGACTGTGGTATTTCTTTTTATTTATAAGCCCTTTATGTGATGTCGCTCAGACGTCCGACTGCGGCACCTCTTTATTTACTTACCTTCATAAGCCCTTTCTGTGATGTCGCTCAGACGTCCGACTGTGGCATTTCCTTTCATTTATAAACCCTTTCTGTGAAGTCACTCAGACGTCTGACTGTGGTATTTCTTTTTATTTATAAGCCCTTTATGTGATGTCGCTCAGACGTCCGACTGCGGCATTTTGTTATTTACTTACCATCATAAGCCCTTTCTGTGGTGTCGCTCAGACGCCCGACTGTGGCATGCCTGTCGTTTAATTCGTTACTACATTCTGACTTCATACGCCTTTTACTTGTATGCCCTGCTTGAATTTATATACAGTCATATTGATATTATCACAGTGATCATAAATCATCTTTGGGCTTGTTTATGTCTCACCCATGTTCAATTGTTTGCGAGTACATTCAAAGTACTAACTGGCTTGTCCCTGGCTATTGTCTTGGCAAGATTCCTTGCGTGGGAAGGAACGACGTGATGCTACCCCAGAGCCTACACTATTGGGATAGCAGCCCCGCGAAGATAGGAGTTATCCCGGTCAGCTGTTCTCGTGGGAAATGGAGTCCCATAAGCGCCAACGTACCTCAACCGCTCCCGCCATCATCTCCAAGAAAACCCGTGTTGTACTTATAGGCCAGAATGGTCTTGTACTACATATTTGTACCTTTGGTTGGAATTTTCTGTATCAAGAGGTGTCTCTTCAGCTAACAGTAATCCTGGGGCTGATGAGCACAAGGTCCGTTTTTGGGAAATTAATATCCCGAAATCCCGGTCCTGACAATCAACTCCTACACATGCTAGTGGGTTTCAACTATTTACTGTGGCAATGACAGGTCATGCAAGGGAATAGGGTTCAACTACCGCAGCAAGTAGCAGTTCACACGCTGTTGCCTTAATGCAGTAAAAGAGAGCAGGAGCGAGAAGATGGGTTTGTATTGGAATGATCAATGATTGCTTGCCTGACAGAGTGGTTGTCGGGTACTGCTCTTAAGTTGGATACGCAGAAGTATCCTCGGGAGCAGGACCTAACACGGAGAACATCGGCGATACAATCAATAAACAAAAAAATGCAACAATATGATGCATGCTCATGATATGGCAAGATGCATGTGTTTTGGGCTAATGCATCTAAAACAGAAGGGTTTGAGCCCATTTGAATCAAAGATTCAAATTGAAACCCAAACTATAATTTATTTAAGTGCATTATCATGTTTTAATGTATACAGCAAGGCTAACTTGCTCAAGCATGCATGAAACCAGTGCCATTGGAAAGATTGGATTTTTCTGATCAATTTTCATATATAAATCTTTTCCATCTGAGCTACTGTTGAATTTATATGATTTTTTGAAGTTTAAAGCATTTTCTGGAATTTCCTAAATTGTTTTTAAATCAAATAATCCCAGAAAATCCTTTACTGCGTCAGCATGATATCATGCTGACGTCAGCAAGTCAACAGACCTGGTCCAGGTCAAACCTGACTGGTGGGGCCCTCATGTCAGTGTCACAGAGGCTAATCTCGGTCAAAACTGGAGTTGGCTGGGTTTGACTATGAGGTGGGGCCCACTTTCAGTGACTGTGGTGGTTAAACTAATTATCATTAGCTCCTAATTAACAGGCCACATCAGCCCTCCGGAGTTTGGCCGGCGGCGACCATTTCGCACGGCGGTGACACGCCGGAATCTCTGTTTCGGCGACCATTTGTCGCGCGGATGGGTTCTATGTGCTCCGGGTGATGCACCGTATCCAACGGTGCCACTGGTTGGTCGATTGGTCGCCGGAGTTAACGGCGATGAGCTCGTCCGCGGCGACGCTCGCACGGAGTTGGCCGGAATGGCGTTGTGGTGCACGGGAGGAGGAGTTAGGGGTGGCGTTAGCTTGCTGGTGAGCTACTGGTCCTAGTGGCGTGCTCGGCTGCGAGACACATCGCCTGTGGCCACGGCGGCGAGTTGGCCGGCGGCGGTGAGCTTCGGTCGGCAAGGGGGCGGCGGCTACAAGGCGTAATCGAGCTCGGGGAGAGGGGGGTTCGAAGCGTGAGCTCACAGCGGTCGCAGAGGGCGTCGAAGCGAGCTCGGGGAAGGTCGGACGGCAACGTACGGGCGGCGGCGATCTCCGGTGCCGAAGGTTGAAGACGACGGCGAGGATGGCGTTGCAGGGCTCCTGGCGTCGTGTGCGTCGGTGGGGAGCTCCAGGACGACGCGGCGGAGCTAATGGGTGCGTCGGGGAGGCGAGCGGGTGGCTTAGGGCGCGGTGGCAGCGATCGGCGGCGACGAGCTCGCTCGGTGGAGCTCGGCGGATGGGAGAGGGGAGGGGGAAGACACAGGGGAGAGTGAGAGAGGCGCCAGGGGGGTGCGTGGCGTCGCCTAGGGGCGTCCAGGGCGTCGGGGGAGTAGCCAGGCAGGCAGGAGGTGGTCGGCGCGTCGGCGGCGCTCGCCACCGAGCTGCTTCGTGCGCTGGCACGGGGTAGAAGACGGGCATGCCCTTGGTGGGCTGGGCCGTCTGGGCCAGGCAGGTAAGTGGGCTCAGGTAAAACTCTGCTTCTTCCTTTTTTTATTCTCTTTCTGTTTCATTTCTTTTGCAACTTTGTGGCTTTTCTAAAAATGCTTAGGCACTTTCAAAGATCACCAAACTGCTCATGCCCACTGTTTAGTATATACCCAACATGGAACATTTCAGTTTAGGATTATTTGGGCACATAAAATATTTTATAGCATTTAAATGCCCAAATGCAAATACCATATGAATTAATCCAGAGACCTTTGAATGTCCTAGAAAATTGTGCACCATTTTTGGCAGAGGTTTAAGACCAAGGCAAAAATGATGAACATTTTTGAAGGGCATTTTGGGTACATTGGAAATGATTTTATCAAACCCTAGTTGTTAGAAGAGGGGTGCTGGGGTTTCTGTCATTCCCATTTCAAGTTTCTATGGAAAGTAAACATGATGCACACTCTAGCTAGTCCTAATGCAAGCACTGACTAGGGGTGTGACAGAAACAATCATAATAAGCAACATGACAAGGCAAAAATAAAAGTGCTCTAAAAATAGGAGTTGGACTTTTCTAGGATACCTCTAGTCATATGAAAAATGACCAAGGTGGTTTCATAGGTATTGGATCAATGGATAGTTTGGAACATTTCAATATGATGGAATCAAGGGGTTTATGGATTTGCAAGAAGTGTACAGAACTATATTTTAGAAAAATGAGCAAGGGTACCCATTTGACAAATCATGATTTTAGAAGCATCTAGGAGTTGGTTTCACTGGATTTGGAGTTCATATGAATTTCCTAGGATTTTGCAAAGTTGACAAATATGAATAAATGGCTCACTATTTTGTGGGGTACAGAAAGTATTAGGAACAATGTTCCAAAACTAGGTTTTGATATTATAAGCATCTAGGAATTTGAACCATTGCATTTGGATCAAATTTGAGCTCTCTGTGATTTTTTGAAGTTTATCACAGAAATACAAAAAATGGCATTTGATAAATATTAGTGAAGAAAAAGTCTCTGGAAAAATGTGCATGTTGCACCAACAGGTAGATCATGATTTTAGAAACTCCTAGAAATTTGAATCATCAAATTTGGAGTTCAAATGATTTGGATTTTTGAAGTTGACTGGAGAAAAGAAAAAAGGAAAAAGGGAAGGGGTTTATACCCTATCATGTACGCAGGCGAGATATATACGTGGGCCAGCCCAGTGGCGTCAGCCGCGCGGGGTGCCCAGGCGACGTTGATGGCGTAATCGCGGGAGTACGCATTCGGTCCGGGCAGACGCCTTCAGTGGAGGCCGTCTCCACTTACCCCGGGGGCCCGGGGCCTTAGCGACTTACAGGCTGGTCCCGCTGGCAGGCCCTCCTCCTACCTCCCGCTCAAAACAGAGGAGGGGCAGGGGAGGCCGGCCGAGCAAGGTGCCAGCGCCCTTCCCGGTGACTCTGATCGTCCCCGGCGGCGTCCAGCATACCGACGGGCTCCCGGGATCGAGCCGAGCCCATCCATGGGTAAGGATGGCAATGGGTAGGGTATGGGACGGGTAGAGCAATACCATACCCATACCCGTTTAGTCAATGGGTACAAAATTCTATCCATACCCGTACCCATGGGTATGAAACTTTACCCGTACCCGTACCCGATGGGTATCCATACCCATTGGGTACCCAATGGGTAGATCAAATAGTACACAAGTTATTCACAATTTTACATTCATGCGCAGTACATTTGACAAAAAAACATTTATCTAAACTCAATAACGAATAAATGTGTATCAGACAATCTCAATTCAAATTGACAATTAATGACAACTTTAACATAGGTTCACAAAATGACCAAATAACATCCGACACGTAACATGTCAGTATAAATGGGTAGGGTATGGGTATATCCATGGGTACAAGCCTATACTCGTGCCCTACCCATGACTTAATGGGTATGGTATGGGTACTACCCATGGGTATAAATTTCTACCCATACCCTGCCCATGCGGGTACGGTATCTGCGGGTACCCGTACCCATGGGTAAAATTGCCATCCTTATCCATGGGTCTCACGCAGGCTGGGGAGGACCGAGACGACAGTGGTCTTGATGCCGGCGGACGGGGCTTCGGGTGAGGTTTGGGCACGGCAAGGCAAGCACGGGAAGGAGAAAAGGGCGTGTGGGGAAATTTGGCGGAGGTGCTCGTGCTGCTCTGGAGCAAAGAGGTGGGGAGGAGGGGCTCTCAGTGGCGCGAATTTGAGCGGAGTCCGACGGCTCGGCTCTGGCCATGGTGGTGCACTGAGGGCGCGGGGAGAGGTATGGGTTGGTCCAGGGGGTGCACGGGAGCTAGGGGAAGCAAAATGAGGCGGAGAGGAGGACCCGGGCGGCCTTATGTAGAAGAGGGCATGCTGCACCGCGGGCCGTGCGCCGACGAGGCCGTAGCCGTCTCTGTAGG
>LR738711.1:914041928-914092967 GCA_902687465.1 Secale cereale
GGGGCTTGTCTTCCAGTCGGGGGTCTTGCTGGGCGTGGTCTACGACCAGGGGAAGAGAGAGGGAGAGAGGAATGAGTGCGAGGCATGCCAGGGACGCGGGCGGCGACTAGCGGACGCGGACAGCGCTCGGGCACGCGTGACAGAGGTAACCGGAGAGAGAAGGAGGAGGGGGCCGACCGTCTAGCGTGTCCCGGACGCCGAGGCGGCCTCGGGGCATACAATCCCATCGCCCTAGGCTATCGGGCGCCTCGGGTAGGACGCGGCTACAGTGCGGGAGCGCACTGTAGAGCGCTCCAGAGCGCCCGTATGGCCGACACGGCCGTGTCCTCACGCGCTCTAGACGTGTCCATTTTGCCCAATGGTGTCTAGGGGGTCAGGGGAGGAGTAAAGAAGTGGGCTGTGGCCTTGGATGCCATTGAGGGCCACTGGAGTGAGGAGGGAGGTGAGAAAGGAGGAGAATGCTGCTGTACAGAAGGGTAAATGAGGTTTTACCCCCCCCCCCTCAATTATTGATCTGAGGAGGGGAAGGAGTTCCTGGAGGTAGAGGGTGACTAGGAGCAGTTGTGGTAAAAACTTGAGGCAAGGGGGAGTGGTGGAAGTGGGTCAAAAGGTGATTTTGGCAAAGTGCCATAAGGTGTTTGATGATGTTTTGGGCAAGCAAATGATCCTCAATTGACATGAGACTTAAGAGGATCAAATGACATATAGAAATAGGGTATTCCACCAAGTTTGAGCTCATTTGAAGAAACTTGCCAATGTAACTTTCGTGAACCCTAGAAATCAACAAAAATGGATTTTCCAAGATTAAGTTAAGCAAATCATCTTTCCTTGATGCACCACTTGGTGTAGTGTCATCATTTGGGGTTGTGAGCATGTCCACAAAATTTGAGGCCCCAAGTAAAAAGTTGGCAATGCAGAGTTGTTCAGATTTGGATCTGGTCAGAAAGGGTTTTGGGGCACTTAGATCAAGTTATCCTTCTCCAAAACTTGTGCCATTTGGCATAGATGCATATTTACATCATTTGAGCATTTTCACCAAGTTTGAGATCATTTGGACAAGTTTGGCAATGTAAAGTTGCTCAAACTTCAAAATGGACAGAAATGGTTTTGAGGGTATTAGATGATGTTTCAAGGCATGAGGCTTTGTAAGATCATCAAATATGTCATATTTGACATGATAGAATTTCCATGGAATTTTTGGAGAATATTTCCTTTGTAAATATTTCAAAAGCTTGAAATATCCAGAAAGGGTTTTGGAAGGATTTGCCCAATATTTTGAACATGACCATGTGTTGAAACTCTTATATATAGACAATATATGTCCTATGAGTCTCTCTGAAGTTTGGCAAATATTTTTGAAATTGTTAAATAATTTTAACCTATTAAAGACCATTTCTGGCCTAAAGAAAAAGCTTTTAAATAAAATATAAAAATAACTTTTAATATTATAATTTTGTAGTTTATAGGAGTCCTATACCTAATAGGATTCAAATATACCTTTTGAAAGATTTTTCACACCCTAAATAAGGTACTTGCAGTGCAAACCTCAATTCAGGGGTTTTTGGAAAACTAATTTTAGAAAATACTATTTGGCCAAAATATTTTTGTAAGAAAATACTATATTGTTCTATACACATGGCATGATCATTGGGAAAAGGTTTTGGATCAAGGAGATGAAGTATAAGAGTTGGATGATTTATTTGATTTTTAGAGCACTAGCAACAGCAGACAAAAATCAAATCAAGCAAAGTCCAAAACACTCAAAAGTTTTTGTCAAACCACATTTTTAGCATGATTATTAGCTTATGTGTTGTGGCATGAAAATCAGGGTGTGACATATATCATTTTTGGGACTAACCTACTAACCCAAAGGCCCAGTCCAGATTGCTGTTTTTTGCCTATTTCAGGGTTTTGCGGAAAAGGAATATCAAACGGAGTCCAAACGGAATGAAACCTTCGTAGGAGATATTTTTCGGAGAAAACCACGCGAGATAAACTTCGGGGCCAAGCCAGAGGACAGGGGGCCCACCCTGGAGGGTGGGGGGTGCGCCCCCCTTCCCAGGGCGCGCCCCCTGCCTCGAGGGCAGGCCCGGTGGCCCTTGGTGCCCCTCTTCCTCCTATATATGCCTACGTACCCCAGAAACTCCATAGGCAGAGAGAAAACCCTAATTCCACCGCCGTAGCTGCTGTTCCGTGGATATCCCATCTTGGAGCCTGTTCTGGGAGGGGGATCCATCACGGAGGCCTTCATCATCATCATCATCGCCCTCACCATGAGTGGTGAGTAGTTTACCACATACCTTCGGGTCCATAGCTAGTATCTAGATGGCTTCTTCTCTCTCTCTGGACCTCAATACAAAGTTCTCCTCGGTCTTCGAGGAGATCTATTTGATGTAATCTCTTTTAGCGGTGTGTTTGTAGAGATCCGATGAATTGTGACTTTATGATCAAGGTTATCTATGAAAGATATTTGGTTCTTCTCTGAACTTTTTATGTGTGCTCATAATATCCTTGCAAGTCTCTTCGAATTATTGGTTTGGTTTGGCCTACCAGATCTATAGTTCTTGCAATGGGAGAAGTGCTTGGCTTTGGGTTCAATCTTGCGGTGTCCTTTCCCAGTGACAGCAGGGGCAGCAAGGCGGGTATTGTATTGTTGCCATCGAGGATAAAAAGATGGGGTTTTCATCATATTGCTTGAGTTTATCCCTCTACATCATGTCATCTTGCTTAAGGCGTTACTCTGTTCGTATGAACTCAATACACTAGATGCATGCTGGATAGCGGTCGATGTGTGGAGTAATAGTAGTAGATGCAGGTAGGAGTCGGTCTACTTGTCTCGGACGTGATGCCTATATACAATGATCATGCCTAGATAGTCTCATAATTATTCGCTTTTCTATCAATTGCCCGACAGTAATTTGTTTACCCGCCGTAGAATATCGCTATCATGAGAGAAGCCACTAGAGAAAACTATGGCCCCTGGGTCTATCTTTATCTTATTACTTTCCCGTCAATTTCTGCCACCGTTGTTCATTTAGTTTCTTTAATTTCTGTTTCTATATCAAAAATACCAAAAATATGAACTATCATCTCTATCAGATCTCACTATCGTATGTAACCATAAAGGGATTGACAACCCCTTATCGCGTTGGCTGCGAAGTTCTTATTTGTTTGTGCAGGTGCGAGGGACCGGCGCGTGGTCTCCTACTGGATTGATACCTTGGTTCTCAAAAACTGAGGGAAATACTTACGCTACTATGCTGCATCTCCCTTTCCTCTTCGAGGGAATACAACGCAAGCTCATGAGGTTGCAAGAAGAATTTCTGGCGCCATTGCCGAGGAGGCTTACGCAAAAGTCATATACCAAGTACCTATCACAAACTCTTATCCTTTGCATTACATTTTTTTGTCTCTCGTTTTCATCTCCCCCACTTCTCCTTTGCCATTTTATTTGCCCTTCTTCTGCCGTGTGTTTCTCGTTCGCTTGCTTCTTGTTTGCTTGTGTGTCGCTTGCTTGCTCATTTGCCCCAATGTTTGAGATGGGGGACGATTTTATCGAAAAGGGTAGCAATACCGAGGGCAACGCTCATGTTGACCTCCCGGATGAAGCTACCACTTTACATATCAAGAATTTCCGGGTTGGTAGTGGCAATATTACTGGAAAAGGGGTTCTCCAAGACTTCTTTACTTGTGTCGATGCTTTGCCCACTATTGGTGGCTCTATTCTTCACAGAACTAGTAGCCTTGCGGATGCCGTATCTATGCTCATAGTAGAAATTGAAAGGCAATTTATCCATATGCATCCTTGTATCCAGAGAGTATTTTTGGAGTTCTCCAATATTGAGCATTCTTCCGTTAAGCGTGCTGCTACTATCTTTTTGGCTCATGAATTTAGATATATCATGAAAGAGGCCAGAGAAATCTTTGCTCATTACGGCGTAGATGCCGGCCGACCTCCTATAGAGGCTATCTTGTTCAATCAAGAAGACCTTATGCGTTTGCTATTCCCCGATCATGTTGCTTTTAATGAAAACCTTAGAAAAAATGTTACTGTTGAGATCTTGATTGATAGAATTTCTGAGATAAACGATAACCTCGCCATTCAAAATAGTGGTTTAGGCCCCTTCCTTGAACGAAGGTTATTGGCCTTTTGCCTAAAGAATGCCTATAACGATGAATTGGTCATCCACTACAAAGGGCCAAATGAGGAACCTGTTCCTCCCAAGATTGATGTAGGGGACTTTTGTCCCATTAAATTTAGCCCTTTTGATTACTTTTGTTTGCCACAAAGGAAGCTTGCTGCTGAACGTAGGGAATACGAGATGAGCTTTCGCGACATATCATACCACTATGGCAATACCTAGATCTATCTTGTATCGTGCCTAGCTAGGGGCGTAAAACGAAAGCGCTTGTTGGGAGGCAACCCAATTTTATCTTTTTTGCTTTTGTTGCTCTTAGGGAATAAATATTGCATCTAGCCTCTGATTAGATGTGTTTTCATGTTTTGTTTAGTGTTTGTGCCAAGTAGAACCTTTGGTAAGACTTGTGTGAAATTTATTTGATCCTGCTATGAAAAACAGAATCGTTAGCGCTTGCTAAAGTAGTATTCAGATTTTACAGGAGCGTGCTTTTTAGTTGATTCTTTTTGCTGCTGATTGGTACACAAACTGCGTAAATTTAACAATTTGGTTTGAATTTTTTGGAGTTCCAGAAGTAGGCGAACCCAGCAGATTACTACAAACTGTTCTGTTTTTGACAGATTCTGTTTTTCGTGTGTTGTTTGCTTATTCCGATGCATCTATGAGTAATATTGGAGGATATGAATCATAGAGAACTTGGAGTACAGTATATTTAACACCCATATAAACAATTAATGAATTCCTTGCTGTACCTTTGAGTGGTGGTTTGCTTTCTCTTACTAACGGAGCTCATGATAATTTTTATCTAAGTTTTGTGTTGTGAAGTTTTCAAGTTTTGAGTATTGCTTTGATGGACTATGGAACAAGGAGTATCAAAGGCATAAGCTTGGGGATTCCCATGGTACCCCAAGTAAATTCAATATAATCAAAAGCCTAAGCTTGGGGATGCCCCGGGAAGGCATCCCCTCTTTCGTCTTCATCCATCGGTAACTATACTTGGAGCTATATTTTTATTCGCAACATGCTATGTGTTTTGCTTGGAGCGTCTTGTATAATTTGAGTTTTTGCTTGTTAGTTTGCCACAATCATCCTTGCTGGACACACCTATTTGAGAGAGTTAAATATGCCCTAGAAATTGTTAGAACACTCTATATGCTTCACTTATATCTTTTGAGTTGAATAGTTTTTGCTCTAGTGCTTCACTTATATATTTTAGAGCACGGTGGTGGTAATATTTTGTAGAAATTTTTGAACTCTCATGCTCCACTTAGATCTATTTGAGAGTCTATTAATACAGCATGGTAAAGTGTTTAGGCTAAGCAAACTAGTCTTCACATGATAAACATCCAATGTCAATGTAGTAAAAAAAATTACATCAAGTGCATTGAGTAGAAAGAGATGTTGGATCCTTGATAAATGTTTTGAGACATGAGGATAGTGATATTAGAGTCATGCTACTGGAGTAATTATGAAATTGAGAAATATTTGTGTTAAAGTTGGTGATTCCCGTAGCATGCACGTATGGTGAACCGTTGTGTGACTAAGTTAAAGCATGAGGTATTTGTAGAGTGTCAACCTTTGTGTGGAGGTCGGGGGCGCGCGATGGTTAACTCCTACCAACCTCCCCCCTAGGGGCATGCATTGATAGCTTTGTTTTGATGACTCGTAGATTTTTGCAATAAGTATATGAGTTCTTATGACTAATGTTGAGTCCATGGATTATACACACTCTCAGCCTTCCACCATTGCTAGCCTCTCTTGTACCGCACAACTTTCGCCGGTGCCATAAACCCACTATATATCCTTCCTCAAAACAGCCACCATATTGTTCCTCAAAACAGCCACCATACCTACCTATCATGGCATTCCCATAGCCATTCCGAGATATATTGCCATGCAACTTTCCACCATTCCGTATATATGACACACATCATATTGTCATATTGCCATTGCATGATCATGTAGTTGACATCGTATTTCTGGCAAGGCCACCATGCATAATTTTTTATACATGTCACTCTTGTTTCATTGCACATACCGGTACACCGCCGGAGGCATTCATATAGAGTCATACTTTATTGTTGTAGTATCGAGTTGTAATCTTGTATTGTAATGAAAGTGTGATGATCATCATTCATAGAGCATTGTCCCATGGGAGGAAAGGCTGAATCTATAAAGCCCCTCTGCATAAAAAAGAAAAAAAAGAAATGCCAAAGAAAAAAAGAAAGGCCCCAAAAAAAGAAGAAAAAAAAGAAAAGAGAAAGGGACAATTGCTACTATCTTTTTCCACACTTGTGCTTCAAAGTAGCACCCTGTTCTTCATTGTAGAGAGTCTCATGTTTAGTCACTTTCATATACTAGTGGGAATTTTCGTTAAAGAACTTGGCTTGTATATTCCAACGATGGGCTTCCTCAAATGCCCTAGGTCTTCGTGAGCAAGCAAGTTGGATGCACATCCACTAGTTTCTTTTGTTGAGCTTTCAGTCATATTTAGCTCTAGTGCATCCGTTGCATGGCAATCCCTACTCACTCACATTGATATCTATTGATGGGCATCTCCATAGCCCGTTGATACGCCTAGTCGATGTGAGACTATCTCCCTCTTTTTGTCTTCTCCACAACCACCTCTATTCCACCCATAGTGCTATGTCCATGGCTCACGCTCATGTATTGCGTGAAAGTTGAAAGGTTTGAAAAGATAGAGCGTGAAACAAATGCTTGGCTGAAATCAGGGTTGTGCATGATATGAATATTTTGTGTGATAACAAGGGAGCATAGCCAACACTATATGATTTTGTAGGGATAACTTTCTTAAGCCATAGTATTTTGAGTAGATGTGATTGCTTTGTTAGTATTGCTTGAAGTATTGTTATTTTTTATGTCAATATAGACTTTTATCTTGAATCCTTCAGATCTGAACATTCATGTCACAATTAAGAGAATTACATTGAAAAACTATATTGGTTAGCATTCCACATCAAAAATTCTTTCTTTATCATTTACCTACTCGAGGACGAGCAGGAATTAAGCTTGGGGATGCTTGATACGTCTCCAACGTATCTATAATTTTTTATTGCTCCATGCTATTATTTATGAAGTCTTAGATGTTTAATGGGCTTTATCATTCACTTTTATATCATTTTTGGGACTAACCTACTAACCCAAAGGCCTAGTCCAGATTGCTGTTTTTTTGCCTATTTCAGGGTTTTGCAGAAAAGGAATATCAAACGGAGTCCCAACGGAATGAAACCTTCGCAGGAGATATTTTTGGAGAAAATCACGCGAGATAAACTTCGGGGCCAAGCCAGAGGACAGGGTGGCCACCCTCGAGGGTGGGGGTGCACCCCCACCCCAGGGCGCGCCCCCTGCCTCGAGCGCAGTCCCGGTGGCCCCTGGTTCCCCTCTTCCTCCTATATATGCTTGCGTACCCTAGAAACTCCATAGGCAGAGAGAAAACCCTAATTCCACCACCGTAGCTGCTGTTCCCGTGGAGATCCCATCTTGGAGCCTGTTCCAGGAGGGGGATCCATCACGCAGGCCTTCATCATCATCATCATCATCATCACCCTCACCATGAGTGGTGAGTAGTTTACCACAGACCTTCGGGTCCATAGCTAGTATCTAGATGGCTTCTTCTCTCTCTCTCTCTGGATCTCAATACAAAGTTCTCCTCGGTCTTCAAGGAGATCTATTCGATGTAATCTCTTTTTGCGGTGTGTTTGTCGAGATCTGATGAATTGTGAGTTTATGATCAAGGTTATCTATGAAAGATATTTGGTTCTTCTCTAAACTTTTTATGTGTGCTCATAATATCCTTGCAAGTCTCTTCGAATTATTGGTTTGGTTTGGCCTACTAGATCTATAGTTCTTGCAATGGGAGAAGTGCTTGGCTTTGGGTTCAATCTTGCGGTGTCCTTTCCCAGTGACAGCAGGCGCAGCAAGGCACGTATTGTATTGTTGCCATCGAGGATAAAAAGATGGGGTTTTCATCATATTGCTTGAGTTTATCCCTCTACATCATGTCATCTTGCTTAAGGCGTTACTCTGTTCGTATGAACTCAATACACTAGATGCATGCTGGATAGCGGTCGATGTGTGGAGTAATAGTAGTAGATGCAGGCAGGATTCGGTCTACTTGTCTCGGACGTGATGCCTATATACAATGATCATGCCTAGATAGTCTCATAATTATTCGCTTTTCTATCAATTGCTCGACAGTAATTTGTTTACCCGCCGTAGAATATCGCTATCATGAGAGAAGCCACTAGAGAAAACTATGGCCCACGGGTCTATCTTTATCTTATTACTTTCCCGTCAATTTCTGCCGCCGTTGTTTATTTGCTTTCTTTACTTTATGTTTCTATATCAAAAATACCAAAAATATAAACTATCATCTCTATCAGATCTCACTATCGTAAGTGACCGTAAAGGGATTGACAACCCCTTATCGCATTGGCTGCGAAGTTCTTATTTGTTTGTGCAGGTGCGAGGGACTGGCGCGTGGTCTCCTACTGGATTGATACCTTGGTTCTCAAAAACTAAGGGAAATACTTACGCTACTGTGCTGCATCTCCCTTTCCTCTTCGAGGGAATACAATGCAAGCTCAAGAGGTAGTAAGAAGAATTTCTGGCGCCGTTGCCGGGAAGGCTTACGCAAAAGTCATATACCAAGTACCTATCACAAACCCTTATCCTTCGCATTACATTTATTTGCCTCTCGTTTTCCTCTCCCCCACTTCACCTTTGCCGTTTTATTCGCCCTTCTTCCACCGTGTGTTTCTCGTTCGCTTGCTTCTTGTTTGCTTGTGTGTCGCTTCCTTGCTCATTTGCCCCAATGTCTGAGACGGGGGACGATTTTATCGAAAAGGGTAGCAATACCGAGGGCAACGCTCATGTTGACCTCCCGGATGAAGCTACCACTTTACATATCAAGAAGTTCCGGGTTGGTAGTGGCAATATTATTGGAAATGGGGTTCTCCAAGACTTCTTTACTTGTGCCGGTGCTTTGCCCACTATGGGTGGCTCTATTCTTCACAGAACTAGTAGCCTTGCGGATGCCGTATCTATGCTCATAGTAGAAATTGAAAGGCAATTTATCCATATGCATCCTTGTATCTAGAGAGTATTTTTGGAGTTCTCCAATATTGAGCATTCTTCCGTTAAGCGTGCTGCTACTATCTTTTTGGCTGACGAATTTAAATATATCATGAAAGAGGCCAGAGAAATCTTTGCTCATTACGGCGTAGATGCCGGCGACCTCCTATAGAGGCTATCTTGTTCAATCAAGAAGACCTTATGCGTTTGCGATCTCCCGATCATGTTGCTTTTAATGAAAACCTTAGAAAAAAGGTTCCTGTTGAGATCTTGATTGATAGAATTTCTGAGATAAACGATGACCTCGCCATTCAAAATAATGGGTTAGGCACCTTCCTTGAACGAAGGTTATTGGCCTTTTGCCAAAAGAATGCCTATAACGATGAATTGGTCATCCACTACAAAGGGCCAAAGGAGGAACCTGTTCCTCCCGAGATTGATGTAGGGGACTTTTGTCCCATTAAATTTAGCCCTTTTGATTACTTTTGTTTGCCCCAAAGGAAGCTTGGTGCTGATCGTAGGGAATACGAGATGAGCTTTCGCGACATATCATACCACTATGGCAATACCTAGATCTATCTTGTATCGTGCCTAGCTAGGGGCGTAAAACGATAGCGCTTGTTGGGAGGCAACCCAATTTTATGTTTTTATGCTTTTGTTGCTGTTAGGGAATAAATATTGCATCTAGCCTCTGATTAGATGTGTTTTCATGTTTTGTTTAGTGTTTGTGCTAAGTAGAACCTTTGGTAAGACTTGTGTGAAGTTTATTTGATCCTGCTGTGAAAAACAGAATCGCTAGCGCTCGCTAAAGTAGTCTTCAGATTTTACTGGAGCGTGCTTTTTAGTTGATTATTTTTGCTGCTGATTGGTAGACAAATTGCGCAAATTTAACAATTTAGTTTGAATTTGTTGGAGTTCCATAAGTAGGCGAACCCAGCAGATTACTACAGACTGTTCTGTTTTTGACAGATTTTGTTTTTCGTGTGTTGTTTGCTTATTCCGATGCATCTATGAGTAATATTGGAGGATATGAATCATAGAGAACTTGGAGTACAGTAGGTTTAACAACAATATAAACAATGAATGAATTCCTTGCTGTACCTTTGAGTGGTGGTTTGCTTTCTCTTACTAACGGAGCTCACGATAATTTTTGTCTAAATTTTGTGTTGTGAAGTTTTCAAGTTTTGAGTATTGCTTTGATGGACTATGGAACAAGGAGTAGCAAAGGCATAAGCTTGGGGATGCCCATGGCACACCAACTAAATTCAAGATAATCAAAAGCCTAAGCTTGGGGATGCCCCGAGAAGGCATCCCCTCTTTCGTCTTCATCCATCGGTAACTATACTTGGAGCTATATTTTTATTCGCAACATGCTATGTGTTTTGCTTGGAGCGTCTTGTATAATTTGAGTCTGTGCTTGTTAGCTTGCCACAATCATCCTTGCTGGAAACACCTATTTTAGAGAGTAAAATATGCCCTAGAAATTGTTAGAACACTCTATATGCTTCACTTATATCTTTTGAGTTGAATAGTTTTTGCTCTAGTGCTTCACTTATATCTTTTAGAGCACGGTGGTGGTAATATTTTGTAGAAATTGTGAACTCTCATGCTTCACTAGGATCTACTTGAGAGTCTATTAAAACAGCATGGTAAAGTGTTTAGGCTAAGGAAACTAGTCTTCACATGATAAACATCCAATGTCAATGTAGTAAAAAAATTCACATCAAGTGCATTGAGTAGAAAGAGATGTTGGATCCTTGATAAATGTTTTGAGACATGAGGATAGTGATATTAGAGTCATTCTAGTGGAGTAATTATGAAATTGAGAAATATTTGTGTTAAGGTTGGTGATTCCCGTAGCATGCACGTATGGTGAACCGTTGTGTGACTAAGTTAAAGCATGAGGTATTTGTAGAGTGTCAACCTTTGTGTGGAGGTCGGGGGCGCGCGATGGTTAACTCCTACCAACCTCCCCCCTAGGGGCATGCGTTGATTGCTTTGTTTTGATGACTCATAGATTTTTGCAATAAGTATATGAGTTTTTATGACTAATGTTGAGTCCATGGATTGTACGCACTCTCACCCTTCCACCATTGCTAGCCTCTCTTGTACCACGCAACTTTCGCCGGTGCCATAAACCCACTATATATCCTTCCTCAAAACAGCCACCATACCTACCTATCATGGCATTTCCATAGCCATTCCGAGATATATTGCCATGCAACTTTCCACCGTTCCGTTTATATGACACACATCATATTGTCATATTGCCATTGCATGATCATGTAGTTGACATCGTATTTGTGGCAAGGCCACCATGCATAATTTTTTATACATGTCACTCTTGTTTCATTGCACATACCGGTACACCGCCGGAGGCATTCATATAGAGTCATACTTTGTTGTTGTAGTATCGAGTTGTAATCTTGTATTGTAATGAAAGTGTGATGATCATCATTCATAGAGCATTGTCCCATGGGAGGAAAGGCTGAATCTATAAAGCCCCTCTGCAAAAAAAAAAGAAGAAAAAAGAAAGACCAAAGAAAAAAAAGAAAGGCCCCAAAAAAAAGAAAAAAAGAAAAGAAAAAGGGACAATTGCTACTATCTTTTTCCACACTTGTGCTTCAAAGTAGCACCATGTTCTTCATTGTAGAGAGTCTCATGTTTAGTCACTTTCATATACTAGTGGGAATTTTCGTTATAAAACTTGGCTTGTATATTCCAACGATGGGCTTCCTCAAATGCCCTAGGTCTTCGTCAGCAAGCAAGTTGGATGCACACCCACTAGTTTCTTTTGTTGAGCTTTCATTCATATTTAGCTCTAGTGCATCCGTTGCATGGCAATCCCTACTCACTCACATTGATATCTATTGATGGGCATCTCCATAGCCCGTTGATATGCCTAGTCGATGTGAGACTATCTCCCTCTTTTTGTCTTCTCCACAACCACCTCTATTCCACCGTCGCAAATTTACCCATAACAGATGGTGAATCAAGTGCAGAGCTAGATGGCAGTTCCTTACCTCCCCTCGTAGTTGAGGGTAAGATCTTGGTTTTTGAGTCCTTCAAGTTCTTCATGGTGATCAACAGATACAAATCCCAAGTGACTTAAAGAATAGAGGTATGCTCCCCGGCAACGGTGCCAGAAAATAGTATTGATAACCCACAAGTGTAGGGGATCGCAACAGTTTTCGAGGGTAAAGTATTCAACCCAAATTTGTTGATTCGACACAAGGGGAGCCAAAGAATACTCTTAAGTATTAGCAGCTGTGTTGTCAATTCAACCACACCTGGAAACTTAGTATCTGCAGCAAGGTAGTTTAGTAGCAAAGTAATATGGAGATTGCGGTAGCAGCAATAATAGTAATGGTAGTGTTTTTGTAGTTTTTGTATTAGTAGCAGCGGAAAAGTAAATAAGCAACAAGCAATATGGGAAAAGCTCGTAGGCATTTGATCGGTGATGAGGAATTATGCCGGATGCAATTCATCATGTAGAAGTTATAACCTAGGGTGACACAGAACTAGCTCTAGTTCATCAATGCAATGTAGGCATGTATTCCAAATATAGTCATACGTGCTTATGGAAAAGAACTTGCATGACATCTTTTGTCCTACCCTCCCGTGGCAGCGGGGTCCTATTGGAAACTAAGGGATATTAAGGCCTCCTTTTAATAGAGTACCGTACCAAATCATTAACACAGTAGTGAATACATGAACTCCTCAAACTAAGGTCATCACCGGGAGTGGTCCCAATGATTGTCACTTCGGGGTTGCCGGATCATAACACATAGTAGGTGACTATAGACTTGCAATATAGGATCAAGAACACACATATATTCATGAAAACATAATAGGTTCACATCAGAAATCATGGCACTCGGGCCCTAGTGACAAGCATTAAGCATAGAAAAGTCATAGCAACATCAATCTCAGAACATAGCGGATACTAGGGATCAAACCCTAACAAAACTAACTCGATTACATGATAGATCCTATCCAACCCATCACCGTCCAGCAAGCCTACGATGGAATCACTCACGCACGGCGGTGAGCATCATGGAATTGGTGATGGAGGAAGGTTGATTATGACGATGGCAACGATCTCCACTCTCAGGAGCCCCGAACGGACTCCAGATCAGCCCTCCCGAGAGAGATTAGGGCTTGGCGGCGGCTCCGTATCGTAAAACGCGATAATTCTTTCTCTCTGATTTTTTCTCCCCAAAAGTGAATATATGGGACCCGGAGATACGTCGGTGGAGCACCAGGGGGCCCACGAGGCAGGGGGCGCGCCCTAGGGGAGGGAGCGCGCCCCCACCCTCGTGGACAGGGTGTGGGCCCCCTGGTCTAGATCTTCTCCCAGGTGTTTTTTATATTTACCAAAATAATTCTCCGTAAATTTTCAGGTCATTCCGAGAACTTTTTATTTATGCACAAAAACAACACCATGGCAATTCTGCTGAAAACAACGTTAGTCCGGGTTAGTTCCATTCAAATCATGCAAGTTAGAGTTCAAAACAAGGGCAAAAGGGTTTGGAAAAGTAGATACGTTGGAGACGTATCAGTTGCCTAATCACAAACAGTTCATCCGAGTGAACTGTATGTCATATGTCGCACACACACCTTCACCTGGCTGATCGTTTCTTTTGTGTTGCCTTATCACAAATAGTTCATCCGAGTGAACTGTATGCCGTATATCCCAAATACTTTCATCCGACTGCCCATTTTTGTTCTTTTGCCTGCTCGCAATCAGTTCATTAAACTGAACCGTATGCCCAGCATCGCACACGCAACTAAAATCTGAACCGTGTTTGATGTATACGCCATCGAAAATGTTTTGCATCTTTTTTTACAGTTTTTACATCACCATTTGCGATTAATGCATCGCACACAGTTTCGTCAAAGTGTCTCTGATCGTAGTGTCGCGTTAGCAGCAGCCTGCAGTAGTGGTCTTGTATTATATGAGTCTTTGCTTCTTTTGCTTTTAGTTTGTCACAATCATCCTTGTTGGACACTCCTATTTTATAGAGCCATAATGATATCTTAATTTATTAGAATTGATCTTTGTCCTTCACTTAAATATTTTGAGCTATGCAATTGCTCTAGTACTTCACTTATCTCTTTTTGAGCATGGTGGTGGTTTAATTCTGAAGAAATATTTATGCTCATGTGCTTCACTTAAATTTATTTGAGAGCTTGCTATTAGCAATGGTAATATGCTTTAAATATAAATTTGGTCCCAAAGTGATAGATATTTAAGAGGGATATAATAAAAACTTTCTTGAAGATCATTGGATATTAAAACATGATTCCTTGCAATAGTTGTGTGATATGGAGATAGTGATATGTGAGTCATGTTGGTCAGTAATTATGATTTACTAAGAATATTGGTGTCAAGGTTTGTGATTCCCTATGCATGCATGTAAAGTGAATAGTTATGCAATGAAGTTATATCCTACTTGTGTTGCATTATTCAATGTTAGTTATGTTTAATACTCGTTTATGATCGTTTTTGTTTCTTGGTTGGTCGCTTCTCAATCTATTTGCTAGCCTTCATTTGTACTAAGTGGGCATACTTCTTGTGCATCCAACTCCTTAAACCCAACTTGTGCCAAATGAGTCCACCATACCTACCTATATGCGCTATTTCCATTTCGTTCCAAGTAAATTTGTATGTGCCAACTCTAATTAAATGAATTTACCTTTTGTGTGCCCGTGCCGCTCATGAAGCGGCAGGGGGTGTCCAATATTTTCCATTCTAGGTATGTTATTTTCAATATGAGTGTTTATTCACTTGTCATTGCACGAGAGTGTGGCAGGTAATACGGATGCTCAGACCCGAAATGAAAAAAAAATACTATAATAAATTCCTTGATATGTGTTGGTATGCAAGGCACCCGTGGATATGGCTAGCCATGGATTGTGAAAGAATGGTGGAAAAGGAAATAAACTTTATTTTATGTTGGGTAACTGCCTATGATTTATCTAGCATGAAAGATATTGAGAATTCTTGATCGTTTTCGTCGACAGGAAAAGCATGCCTCTCAAAATAATTTTATCTCTCAATTTAAGCTTTGAGCTCTGGCACCTCTACAAAACTCGGCTTCCCTCTGCGAAGGGCCTATCTATTTACTTTTATGCAATTTTTTTGAGTCTCCATCTTCTCTTATAAAGCACCAACTAGGAAACACTATTACTATACGTGTGCATTGGATGTAGCTAATATTTGAGTGTGTTTCATGAATGAATCAATGATTGAGCATAATGGGCTAGGGATAGCTTTCTTTATCATTGATATTTTGGAAGACATGGTTACTTGTTGATATGCTGGACTATTGATGTCTTCATGTAAAATTATAGACTATTGCTTTGAATCATCTAAAGTCCAAATGTCCATGCCACAAAGAAAAGAATATGTGATGAATAGGTTAGGCATCATTCCACATCAAAATTCTATTTTTATCATTTACCTACTCAAGGACGAGTAGGAATTAAGCTTGGGGATGTTGATACCTCTCCAACGTATCTATATTTTTTTATTGTTCCATGTTGTTATATTATCAATCTTGGATGTTTTATATACACACACTAGCAATTTTATATCATTTTTTGGGACCAACCTATTGACATAGTGCCCTGTGCTAGGTGTTGTTTTCTGCTTATTTTTTACTTTGCAGAATATCAATATCAAACGAAGTCCAAATGTCACGAAACTTTTTGAAGATCTTTTTTTTTGCCAGAAGACACCACGGAGCCAAAGGAGCACACGAGGGGAGGCCTGTGAGGTCCACTAGGCACCAAGGTGCGCCAGGAGCCCCAAGTGCGCCCTGGTGGGTAGTGGAGCCCATGGGAAGCTTCCTGACCTACCCCCGATTCTATAAATACTCTAATATCCAGGAAACCCTAGGAAGTGGATGGAATACTTTTTCCGCCGCCGCAAATTCCAGAACCACGAGATCTAATCTAGAGGCCTTTTTCGGCACTCTGCCAGAGTGGGCAACGATCACGGAGGGGTTCATCATCACCCTTGTTGCCCCTCCAGTGATGCGTGAGTAGTTTTCCACAGACATACGGGTCCTTAGTTGGTAGCTAGGTGGCTTCTTCTCTCTTTTCGATCTTAAATACAATGTTCTCCTCGATATTCTTGGAGATCTATTTGATGAAACTCTTTTTTGCGGTGCGTTTGTTGGGATCCGATGAATTGTGAGTTTATGATCAGATCTATCCATGCATGATTGTTATAGCCTCGTATTTCTTCTCTGATTTGTTGGTTTGGTTTGGCCAACTAGATTGATTTATCTTGCCATGGGAAGAGGTGCTTTGTGATGGGTTCGATCTTGCGGTGCTCAATCCCTGTGACAGAAAGAGACATGACACGCATGTATCGTTGCTATTAAGGGTAACAATATGGGGTTTGTTCATACGTGTGTTTCCCTTCATGTCATCGTTCTTATTGCATTACTCTGTTTTCCATGAACTTAATACACTAGATGCAAGTTGGATAGCGGTCGATGTGTGGAGTAATAGTAGTAGATGCGGAATCGTTTTGGTTTACTAATCTTGGACATGATGCCTATATACATGATTATTGTCTTGGATATCGTCATAGTTATTTGCTTTTCTATCATTTTCCCAACGCTAATTTGTTTACCCATCGTATGTTATTTTCTTGAGAGAAGCCTCTAGTGAAATCTTCGCCCCTGGGTCTATTTCCTATCATATTATTTTCAGATCTATTCAATCAAAAAAATACTTTGCTGCTATTTATTTATTTTATTTTATTTGCATCTAGCAATCTATCTATTATCAGTCTAAATACTGTTGAGGGATAGGCGTTGGGTTGCAAGTATTTGTTATTTATGTGCATGTGTTGATTACTTTACATAGTGTTGCTTGGTTCTCCTACTAGATTGATAACCTTGGTTTCATGGCTCAGGAAAATACTTACCTCTGCTATGCTGCATCATCGACTCCTCTTCGGGAAAATACCAACGCGGATCACAAGTAGCATTTTCCTTTTACCATCCTCTCCTCGGATATCAACCAATCTGACACATCTAAACTTTAAAGTAGAAGTACTACGAAGTCAGGGCCAAGTTGGCCCATGCCATCCGAGCAGGGAATGTATCTGGTGCACCCGCACTTGTGGTGCTACCGGTGCACCGGATGCTATAGAATGTTTTAGAAAATTTGAAAAAAAATCTAGCATGTTAAGGCAACATCAATGTATGATGTCACAAAATTTCATTTAAAAATTTGAAATATTTTTTGTGATACAAAAATAACAAATTAGATATAAGTGTGATAATGGGCCAAATCTAAAGCCCAAGTTATGATTTGTACTATTCAATGCTTAATTTTTTCCAAATTTTTTTAACATTTTAAAAGCACAATGTGATTTCGGTGTACCGGTAGCACCACAATCTCCGGTGCACCAGATATTTCCCCCATTCGAGCAAACAACAAGTAATAAGGATACCTTCTAATCAGCACTTGAGCCAAATGCTATTTGCCGCCTTGAGTGTCGTTTCCTCGCCATGCTACGCGATGGGCTGGCTCATTTCATTTTTTCCTATTTCTAAACGGCAAGAAAACAAGCAATTTCTGTGATTCGAACCTGAGACGCGCAAGTCAAGTGCCAACGAGTTAACCACCTGGCCACCTCACCTAGCGTGCTCACATACATGCTTTTCCTCTTTTGTTCTTCTGTTTTCCTTTCTTTTTTTTCCTTTTTTTTCAAATCTGTTATTTTCTTCCTTCAAAATAGATTAACTTTTTTCAAAGTCCATGAACTGTTTTCAAATTCATGATTTGTTTTTCAAAATTGATGATTTTATGTTCAAAATAGTGGCCTTTTTTCCGAATCGATGGACTTTTTCAAGTTGATAATATTTTTCTCAACATTGATAATTTTTCTCACATTTATGAACTTTTTTCAAATTTGATCAACTTTTTAAAAAAATAATGAACTTTTTTCAAATCCATGAACTATTTTTGCAAAAGTAATGTATTTTTCCAAATATTATGAACCTTTTTCAAATTTTGATGAACTTTTTATAAAAAAATGTGATTTTTTTCAAAATTGATGAACTTTTTTAAATTTGATGATTTTGTTTTTCAAAATAGATGATATTTTTTCATATGTGTGCTTTCTTCAAAATGGATGACATTTTTTCCTTCAAAATCGATGAATATTTCCTTGGTCGCTGGTTCACCCGTTACTATTAACCAGAATGGTTGACTTTTCCGAAAAGTCACAAATTAAAAAAATGTTTACAAGATTTATTTTTTGTGAATTAGAAAAACGCAGATTGAAAAAGTTAATGGATTTGATAAAATTGTTTACATATTTGAAATTGTTCGTGCATTGTAAGAAAGTTCATTGATTTCAAAAAATGTTCGCGAATTTGAGAAAAGCTCTGGAATTTGAAAAACAAATACATTGATAACGAACGTGTTCATGCATGTTTAAAAAATACATAAATTTGAGAAATGTTGACAAATATAAATAAAGTTCACTAATTCAAAAATTCAAAAATGTTCATGAATTGAAAAAGTCCACAAATTTTTAAACAAAAAATATAAACAATTTTTTCAAAAAAGATAGAACCGAGGAAAACCGATTCTAGAGAAAACCCTGATATAAAACTGTCCCGAAAAAACCTTGGGAACCTCCTGGAATGTTCCCAAAATGAATAAAACATCATATGGCCCGACCCACTATGGAAGGGAACGGAGAGGCTATGGACGACGCGTACGGTACAAGGGCAACTCTAACCGACCCGCTATAACCGGTTAGATGAGTGGAATTTTGGTTTTACTCCTCTATATGGCACCTAGTCGAACCCCAATCGGTGTTAGGGGAGCAACAAATATCCTCGGCCGCCTTTGATTCCCCTATTTTTACTCCAACGCTCGGGCTTGGAGGACAAACTCTCCTCCACTCTGCCTCCCCCGCCCCGCTCCCGCGCCACATCCATGTCGATGCTGTCCTTCCAACCCACGGCCACCGCGCATGCCCATAGGCTCTCCGCGGACCTTAACTGTCTGTATTTGGGCCTCTCTCTCGTCCCATTGTGGGCGCACATCGGTAGATCTAAGGCCGCTGCCGTTGGATTTGACACATTCGGCTAGTGGCGGCTGCGCCTTTGCTACTGATTGGCTTGGTATCGGACCACACAACCCCGGCAATGGCTCCGCGCCACATGCAGGTATTGAATCGGCCTCTAGCCGCTCAGATGTCTCTCACCGGCGGTTCCGTGGCAAAGAAACGTCTGACTGTTAATCGAGCTCAGCGCTGGCCCGGTGGCTCGTCAGCTCCCTGTTATCGGTCATAAAGTGCGACGACTGCCCGCGACGGGTGGTGCGCCGAGTTTCCACCATGCCGGAACATCCCGGATTGGTGTTCTTCAAGTGCAAAAAGAAGGGGTAAGTTCTTCTTTTGATTCGGTTGTTCACCAATTCGGCGCAATTTCAGTAGCTCATTGTTTGCTCATATTTGTGTGTAGGATGGATGCAAATTTTGGTATTGTGAAGAAGATTACATCGATCTACTAATATCACAAAATTTGATAGATGCTCGTACACTCGTTGCTACAATAAAGGCTAAAGATGATACTAGATGCGAAGCAACGCCGAATTTGTCGGAATCGAAGAAGAAAGAAGTGTGCAATATCAAGAAGCCAATGGAGAGAATCAACAATGACGGTGTAGAGAAGATAGTAAATGCAACTAGTGGGAGCCATTATGAAAGTTTTATATCTTTTAATATGTGTAATTATGGTTTTTGTTGTCTTTGGTTTTGCTTTCCTAGCGAAGAACTGATAAATTATGTACTCCATTGTATCAAAATGTCGTTGATGAAATAAAGAAGCAAATAAATGTGTTTCGGTGGCCCAAAATGAAATGCAAATGATTTTCTTTTACTCCGTTATATATAGGGGATTAGTTAGGTCCGACGAAAACGCAGTGGAGTAAAAATACTTCACTAAGGGTTTACTCTGCCGGATCCTCCGCTATTTTAGGGGACTGGTTAGAGTTGCGCTAAGTAGTGGCCTACGAATTGACAGTAACAAGTGCCGAAAAACAGGAGTAATGTTAAATCTACAAAAGACTTAATTATTTGAGACAAGTTGACTTTAAGGATTATGATTGGTCATAAGGCGATAAAGGGGCTCTCCCCGGTTGAATTCAGAGAAGAGAGAATTAGTGCCAGTTTTGAAACTCTCCAACTCTCAGCTTCACAAACTCCACACTCGAAATCCGGCTGAATGCTTTAGCTCCTCAAAGTTGAATTCTCGGAGCTGTCTCGAGCCGTAGTGCAATTTGGAGAAGTTAGGAAAACTGAGCTCGGGGAAAACAAGAATATGGAGTTCTACCTATTTACAACTAATATGCCACCGCTTAAGAAAACTTTTCGGCTGAGCTCCTCCATGTACAGAAACAAATCAGATGACCGAATCGTTTGCACTCTCCTCTCTCCTTCGTTCGCTGAGTTGGGCTGCCTCCAGCCAGCCCAAAGGGGCGCCTAACAGGCCTGTTGCCTTGCAGCTGGGCTGCAACGCCGAGAGAAGCTACAGATGGAGCACAACATTTATGTGATTGCTACATGGACTTAGAAGCGAGGAGGAGAAGCTGGATATGTGAAGTTCTGAGAAGTTAGAGGGAATCCGAACGCGCCCTTAGTTTGGAAAGATAAAGAAAAGGTTTGTAGATTCTTTGTAGGTCTAGCATTTAAAAAAAATGTGTTTCTTATAAGAAGCTCTATGGGGGGAGAAAAAACTGGCCCATGTCGTTCCAGCAACAGCCAATACTTACAATACAAGTGCGTTTCTCTGGAGCTATAACGGGAGCCGTACTACGTGGCGGCATAAAGACATGTCAGAAGCCGTAAAAACCGAAGAGTGGAACTAGGAGAGAGCAACATCGTTCATTCGGATCAGAAATTAGCTCCCCGATCGTCGATGAGCCGTACGCTGCCATTTAAAACACCCTGCCGAGCCGTACGCTAATGCAGAGGCACTCGAGATGTCACGTTGTACGTACGTGGCCGGACAGGCGCATGCACAGCAGCGTTGAAACTTCAACCCTAGCCATGCATGCGTATATGTACGCACAGGAAAAATAGTACAGGGACCAAGAGGGGAGACAGGACCCAGGGCAGGGCCCGGGGCGTGGCGCCCTACTCCTTTTGGTGGTGACTGTAGCTATTACTAAGGCTGATCGTAACGGTGGTATCAGGTTGCCCGTAATGGGAGTATCATAGGTAGTATTATGCGGGCTAATAGCTCCTGTGCGACACATTTCACGTGAATTGGAAGGAGTGCGACGTGGTTGACGAAAATAGTTGTATTGCAACGCTTTATAAGCCCAAATAGCCAAGGCCCACTCGGGCGATTAAAATGGTCATCAACGGAAGTGAGATTATGTTTAAGACATGTGGGTCCCACTTGACATAGCATCTAGTTACGGCCCCACTTGGCAGTGCATCAGGTGAGATATGGCTCCGTGCCTTTCTAAATCAGGTGAGCAGTGACCCGTTGCTCCCTCCTCTTCGTTCTCGGCGGTGAGCCGGCGACGGCGCCAGAGCTTTTTTCTCGGTGACAGCAGCGGCGGAGTTGTCGTTCTCGGCGGCGGCGGCGGCTGTGGTGAGTAAATCCTGAACCCTTGTCCCGTTCCCCTCCTTGTCGAGTTAGATCTCACCGGATCGCCTCTGTTTCCTCTATTTTTGGTTGATTTGATTCAGATTTGCGTGCGGGGGAGGGGGGCTGACCGCGATGGAGCTGCCAGAGACAACATGTAGCGACCAGACCTCAAACAGTCCGATCTCTGTGCATCAGTGTGTCATCCCTGGATCAGTAATGCTGACACGCACAGTACTTGAAGGATTTATAACAGAATAGCAACCACACACTTATTACAACGATAGTTTCAATGATGAACTTATTACAATAGAAATGGCTTAAGGCCATCTAACACGATAACAGCGGAAGGTTTGGAAGATAAGTGAGTCCGTCAACTCCAACGGCATCACTGAGTATAGAACCACGACCTATAAGGCACCTTACTCGTCGTCTGAAAAGTCTGCAACATGAACGTTACAGCCCGAAAATGGGTCAGCACATGCAATATGCTGGCAAAATAACACATAGAGAGTAACAAAAGTAAAGCTATACTATATGCAATATGGCTGGTGGAAAGCTCTATGGTTACAGTTTTTGCGTAAAGCCAATTTTTCCCTACTTCAAAGGAATAGATTTTAATTAACTATCATGGTAGTTGAAACATCGTTGAGAAGATAGACATCCTCTCAACCCCAATTAATAAATCATCATTAAACCCAACAATATTAATTAAAGTAACATGATGAGATTCACATGATATCCAAGTACTAGATACTCAAGACGTCCATAATCGGGGACACGGCTAATCATGATCAGTTTGTACACTCTGCAGAGGTTTGTGCACTTTTCCCCACAAGACTCGATCGCCTCCGTTTAATTTCTCACACTGCATGATGTTTGAGAAACGGATGACTGAGACACAGCCTTTCAGAAGTACTAGCATCTTACAAACGGGTGGACCGTACCAACCTACATCCCCTACATCTCCTAGTCCACCACTGTAAGAGTTCGCACAACTTAGTCAACTATGCTAGAGCCCATAATAGCATTGTGGCTGCACACGGAAGTTTCTAGTAGGAATAATCGCATGATCCCTTTGAGCCAGGGTGGCGGTCCAAAAGAAAAACAGGCAATCGCTGGAATACCCAGGTGCCTCAATCCACCCAGATGTGTGTTAATGTTGCCACCTTAAGATGAACCATTAATTAACAAACTCACATCTGTCATGGATACACTCACCCAATCCACGTCTACGAGCATAGCATGGCCTAACAGCAAACGTAGAAGTAACTCCCAAAGGTTTGAATGTAATGCAGGTAATAGGTACTACCTCAATCAACTTCCCAGTCCCACAAGTTAATTGATCCTACTCATGCAATGTGTGAGGGTTTAACTAATGCAATGAAAACTGGATAATTTGAAAGTATGATCAAAGTGTTACTTGCCTTGCTGATGATCCACAAAACATAGAGATTCAAAGTAGCAAGCGGCGCACTCCGGGTACTCTATAGTAAACAAACAAGCACACAATAAGTACTTAACTAATGCACGGGTAAAACTCGAATAAGAGATCTACCCAGAAAGTTCAACTTAAGAACTCCGGTTTGCAAAAGAAACGACAAAAGAAAAGCAACGAAAGACAAACGGCGAAAGAAAAACAACTACCAAACCAATCTGGACCTAAGTCCAAATTTAGCAGAGGCAAACGCTTGAGTGACTAGGTTAAACGGAAAGAGAATTTCGAGATGAAACTCCAGGCATTTGAATCACCAGATTTCGATAAACGAGTGAAAAGATAAACTAAAACAAAGATCGGATCAGAGATCGCGATCAGAAAATAAACTAGAAAAAGAAAACTAATACAGCTTAACGAACGAACGTTCTCAGCTGAGAATAAATGACGAACTCGTTCGTTAGAACAAACGAACGGGTGAACGTTTACTAATTAACTAAACCGGAAAGAAAAACAGAAAACCGATCTAATAAAACCGATCTAAAGAAAAACCGACTAGGGTTCTTAAAAAAACTGACGGTCTTCTTAAGAGAAAAACCGGGCGGCTACCTCGTCGATGACCAGCGGGCGGCGGGCTGCGGCGGGCGGTGGTGGCGGAGGTGGGCAGCAGCAGCGGCGGCGGCGGCAACGGCGGCGGCGGGGCGGCGTGCGGCGTGCGACTGCGAGGCAGCGGGGCGGCTGGCTCGCGGCGTTGCGGCGGCGACTGCGAGGCGGCGGGGCGGTGTGCGGTAGAGACGGGGGACTGTATATATATAGGGGAGAGGGGGGGCTAGGAGGCTTGGGGAAGGGGCAAAAGGCGGCGGCGGCTGCAGTCCGGCTCGGCCACGGCGTCGGCACTGGCGGAGAAGGCGGCGACGCGCTGGGCCTGGCTCGGCTGGGCTTCGGCCCAGTCGGGTCGGGTCCCCCTCTCTCTTTTTTTTAATTATGCCGGCGCTACGAAGAAAGAAAACTCTAAAAAAATAAATAAAATCTAAAATTGCCAAAACAAATTTTCGCCGTGTAAATGGAATATTTAGAACATGATGAACATTTTCTTGGCACTAAAATGCAATTTTTGAAAACATGCAATTTTTCCTAATTCAAATAAAACTCCAAATAAAACTTATTTGATTTTTTATTAAATCCTCCATATTTCTTTATTTTTGGGAGAGTCATTTTACTCCCTCTCTCATATATTTATGATAGAAATACTTGAAGATAAAATAAATAAAATCAAATGATCCT
Organism: Secale cereale; assembly: GCA_902687465.1. Taxonomy (NCBI): domain Eukaryota; kingdom Viridiplantae; phylum Streptophyta; class Magnoliopsida; order Poales; family Poaceae; genus Secale; species Secale cereale. Next base: position 914,066,519 of record LR738711.1, read on the forward strand.
ATTTTCAAAATTTGAGAAACCTCAAATATGAAAATATTGAAATCCCCAACTCTCTCCGAGGGTCCTTGAGTTGCTTAGGATTTTTCTTGGATCACCAAAAGCAAGAAAATATGATATGCATAATGATCTAATGTATAACATTCCAAATTGAAAATTTGTGATGTTACACAACAACGTCTACTAGGTATGTGCATCCTTTCCAACCTATGCGATTTGTGCATCGTCTGCTTCCGCTAGCTCACACTGCCCGCCATTGACAAACAGGGGTAGGACATCCGAATTCGCTGTCGAATTATTTCCTTCTAAGGCGAACCTAGGTGATGGTAGCGTGTGAGACATAGAGAGAGATACAATTGTGAAATGGGAGGTCGAATGTGCAAAGATTGATCCTTAGGAAATACATAGCATGGAAGAGAGGGCCGTGAGAAATATCGTGGAAAAAATTAGGGAGAGCATTTTTTTGGGTCCAGAGCAGGAGGTAGCATTGTTACTGTTTGATAATTGGAAGGGTGAGTATGTGAGAATTGAGAATGGTGAAGAGATGGTTTATGAAATTGATCGGCAAGACGGCTGGGCAAGCAAACAGACAACCTTTCATGCAGAGCTCGTTGATCTGAAATCAGATTCTAAGGTTGGATATGTGCCCTCAAAGTTGACTTCATAGGTGGTAGATGATGATTGGGCTTTACAGAGACAGATAACGCCCATGTTTACGAGTGAAGTGACAGTAATAGGTGGGGTTGATCAAGATGTAGAAGAGGTTTGTGATGGTGCTATAAGGGTTGTTTGTGTTGATTGGAATTCAGTACAATTAGAAGACACTACTGATTTGGTCATTGCACCAATGGCTGGCACTAAGATGGCCAAATTTTTTGGTATTCCAGTAGATCTAGTAGATGATCAATACGAGGAAGAGAGGGATGAATCTAGTTTGCCTGATGATGTTAACAGAGATGCTTGTGAAGATGTGGATGGACAGCTGATGAAAGATGTTGCAGATGATGTAGATGATGCACATGATGATGAGCTTGTAAGTGTGCATGACAAAGAAAATTCTGTTATTGAAGTAGGCAAGTTGTTCCCAAGTATGCAGGAGTTTAGAATGTGTTTCAAGACTTATGCAGTCAAACAAGAGTTTGATGCCAAGACTATGAGGACTGACAGAAAGAAATTTTATGCAAGGTGCAAAGGTTTTGATGGAAGCGTCAGGCCTTGCAAGTGGTACATATCTGCTAGAATTCAACCTGATGGAAGTACCATCAGGGTCAATCAAATCCCAAATCCACATACTTGTATTACAAGTTCACAAAGAGTATCAACCATGACATCACAACTTTGGATTCCAGAAAAGATCACTCCAATTTTAGCCAAGAAACCAAACACTACAACAAAGAAACTTAAAGTGGACTTGAAAAAGACATACCCCATTAAGGTGAAGTATACCACAGCGTGGAAAGTAAAACAGAGGGCAATGAAATCATTATATGGTGATTGGACAAATACTAATAGGATGCTTTATAACTTCAGAGCGGAGGTGGAAAAGAGGTCACCTGGTAGTGTTGTGGAGATAGATACTGAGGTAACAGCGGATGGTAGAGCTCTTTTCTCCAAGTTCTTTATGTTGGAAATATGCCCTAGAGGCAATAATAAATTGGTTATTATTATATTTCCTTGTTCACGATAATCGTTTATTATCCATGCTAGAATTGTATTGAAAGGAAACTCAGATACATGTGTGGATACATAGACAAACACCATGTCCCTAGTAAGCCTCTAGACGACTAGCTCGTTGATCAATAGATGGTTACGGTTTCCTAACCATGGACATTGGATGTCGTTGATAACGGGATCACATCATTAGGAGAATGATGTGATGGACAAGACCCAATCCTAAGCCTAGCACAGATCGTGTAGTTCGTATGCTAAAGCTTTTCTATATGTCAAGTATCTTTTCCTTAGACCATGAGATTGTGCAACTCCCGGATACCGTAGGAATGCTTTGGGTGTACCAAACGTCACAACGTAACTGGGTGGCTATAAAGGTGCACTACAGGTATCTCCGAAAGTGTCTGTCGGGTTTGCACGAATCGAGACTGGGATTTGTCACTCCGTGTGACGGAGAGGTATCTCTGGGCCCACTCGGTAGGACATCATCATAATGTGCACAATATGTGATCAAGGAGTTGATCACGGGATGATGTGTTACGGAACGAGTAAAGAGACTTGCCGGCAACGAGATTGAGCAAGGTATCGGTATACCGACGATCGAATCTCGGGCAAGTGCTGTACCGATAGACAAAGGGAATCGTATACGGGATTGATTGAATCCTTGACATCGTGGTTCATCCGATGAGATCATCGTGGAACATGTGGGAGCCAACATGGGTATCCAGATCCCGCTGTTGGTTATTGACCGGAGAGTTGTCTCGGTCATGTCTACATGGTTCCCGAACCCGTAGGGTCTACACACTTAAGGTTCGATGACGCTAGGGTTATAGGGAAAGTATGTACGCGGTTACCGAATGTTGTTCGGAGTCCCGGATGAGATCCTGGACGTCACGAGGAGTTCCGGAATGGTCCGGAGGTAAAGATTCATATATGGGAAGTCCTGTTTTGGTCACCGGAAAAGTTTCGGGCGATATCGGTAATGTACCGGGACCACCGGGAGGGTCCCGGGGGTCCACCAGGTGGGGCCACCAACCCCAGGTGGCTGCGTGGGCTAAGTGTGGGAGGGGACCAGCCCCAAGGGGGCTGGTGCGCCCCCCCACCAAGTCTCTAGGCGCATGGAGAGGGGAGGGGGGCAAACCCTAGGTCCAGATGGGCCTTAAGGCCCACCCTAGGGCGCCCCCTCTCTCTCCCCCCCTTGGCCGCACCCTAGATGGGTTCTGGGGGGCTGCCGCCACCCCTAGGGAGGAAACCCTAGATGGGGGCGCAGCCCCTACCTCCCCCCTATATATATGTGAAGTTTAGGGCTGCCCAGAACAAGTTTTGACCTCGGTCGATTGGCGCAGCCCTACCTCTCTCCCTCCTCGACATGATTTTGAAGGAGTTCAAAATAGATCAGTGAAAGAAGGAGTTCTTACCTGAGTTGTAAGGTGTGAAGTTGAGTAAGACTCAAAACTTGACCACGGCAGAAGGAAGAGGAAGGACGAAGGTCGTCCCCTATGCTTTTGTCATAGGCTCTGTACGGTATGCCATGCTAAGTACCGCACCTGATGTGTGCCTTGCCACATGTCTGGCAAGAGGGTACAAAGGTGATCCAGGAGTGGATTACTAGATAGTGGAGGAGTAAGGAAATGTTTCTCGGTTATGGAGGTGATAAAGAGTTCGACGTAAAGAGTTACGTCGATGCAAGCTTAACACCTATCCGGATAACTCTAAGTGGAGATACCGGATACGTATAATGGAGCAACAGTCTGGAATAGCTCCAAGTGGAACGTGGTAGCAGCATCTACGATATGACATAAAGTTTTGCGAAGTACATAGGGATCTGAATGTTGCAGACCCGTTGACTACAACCTTTCTCACAAGCATAACATGATCAAACACAGAACTCATTGAGTGTTAATCACATATTGATGTGAACTAGATTACTGACTCTAGTGAACTCTTTGGATGTTGGTCACATGGCGATGTGACCTGTGAGTGTTAATCACATGGCGATGTGAACTAGATTATTGACTCTAGTGCAAGTGGGAGACTGTTGGAAATATGCCCTAGAGACAATAATAAATTGGTTATTATTATATTTCCTTGTTCACGATAATCGTTTATTATCCATGCTAGAATTGTATTGATAGGAAACTCAGATACATGTGTGGATACATAGACAAACACCATGTCCCTAGTAAGCCTCTAGATGACTAGCTCGTTGATCAATAGATGGTTACGGTTTCCTGACCATGGACATTGGATGTCGTTGATAACGGGATCACATCATTAGGAGAATGATGTGATGGACAAGACCCAATCCTAAGCCTAGCACAGATCGTGTAGTTCGTATGCTAAAGCTTTTCTATATGTCAAGTATCTTTTCCATAGACCATGAGATTGTGCAACTCCCGGATACCGTAGGAATGCTTTGGGTGTACCAAACGTCACAACGTAACTGGGTGGCTATAAAGGTGCACTACAGGTATCTCCGAAAGTGTCTGTTGGGTTGGCACGAATCGAGACTGGGATTTGTCACTCCGTATGACGGAGAGGTATCTCTGGGCCCACTCGGTAGGACATCATCATAATGTGCACAATATGTGATCAAGGAGTTGATCACGGGATGATGTGTTACGGAACGAGTAAAGAGACTTGCCGGTAACGAGATTGAGCAAGGTATCGGTATACCGACGATCGAATCTCGGGCAAGTGCTATACCGATAGACAAAGGGAATCGTATACGGGATTGATTGAATCCTTGACATCGTGGTTCATCCGATGAGATCATCGTGGAACATGTGGGAGCCAACATGGGTATCCAGATCCCGCTGTTGGTTATTGGTCGGAGAGTTGTCTCCGTCATGTCTACATGGTTCCCGAGCCCGTAGGGTCTACACACTTAAGGTTCGATGACGCTAGGGTTATAGGGAAAGTATGTACGCGGTTACCGAATGTTGTTCGGAGTCCCGGATGAGATCCCGGACGTCACGAGGAGTTCCGGAATAGTCCGGAGCTAAAGATTCATATATGGGAAGTCCTGTTTTGGTCATCGGAAAAGTTTCGGGCGATATCGGTAATGTACCTGGACCACCGGGAGGGTCCCGGGGGTCCACCAGGTGGGGCCACCAGCCCCAGAAGGCTGCGTGGGCTAAGTGTGGGATGGGACCAGCCCCAAGGGGGCTGGTGCGCCCCCCCACCAAGTCCCTAGGCGCATGGAGGGTGGAGGGGGGCAAACCCTAGGTCCAGATGGGCCTTAAGGCCCACCCTAGGGCGCCCCCTCTCTCTCCCCCCCTTTTGGCCGCACCCTAGATGGGTTTCTAGGGCTGGCCGCACCCCTAGGGTTGGGAAACCCTAAAGGGGGCGCAGCCCTCCCTTCCCCCTATATATATGTGAGGTTTTGTGGCTGCTAGACAGATGAGAACGTCTCCCTCTTGGCGCAGCCCTACCCCTCTCCCTCCTCGTCTCTTGCAGCGCTTGGCGAAGCCCTGCTGGAGTCCCGCGCTCCTCCACCACCACCACGCCGTCGTGCTGCTGTTGGATGGAGTCTTCCCCAACCTCTCCCTCTCTCCTTGCTGGATCAAGGCGTGGGAGACGTCACCGGGCTGCACGTGTGTTGAACGCGGAGGCGCCGTTGTTCGGAGCTTAGATCGGAATCAACCGCGATCTGAATCGCAGCGAGTACGACTCCTTCATCCGCGTTCTTGCAACGCTTCCGCATCGCGATCTACAAGGGTATGTGGATCCGACTCTTCCCTCGTAGATGCATCTCCTAGATTGATCTTGGTGAGCGTAGGAAAATTTTTGTTTCCCATGCAACGTTCCCCAACAGTGGCATCATGAGCTAGGATCTTGCGTAGATGTTTTCACGAGTAGAACACAAAGGGGTTTGTGGGCGTTGATGTTTAGATTGCTTCCCTCTTTGGTCTTTCTTGATTCAGCGGCATTATGGGATGAAGCGGCCCGGACCAACTTTACATGTCCACGTACATGAGACCGGTTCCATCGACAGACATGCGACTTTTGTTGCATAAGATGGCTGGCGGGTGTCTGTCTCTCCTATCTTAGTTGAATCGGATTCGACGAAGGCGGTCCTTGTAGAAGGTTAAATAGCAACTTAAATATCACCGTTGTGGCTTTGCGTAGGTAAGAAGCGTTCTTGCTAGATACCCATAGCAGCCACGTAAAACATGCAACAACAAATTAGAGATCGTCTAACTTGTTTTTGCAGGGTATGTATGTGATATGATATGGCCAAAGACATGATGAGATATATTTGATGTATGAGATGATCATGTTGTAATAGTTAATATTGACTTGCATGTCGATGTATACGGCAACCGGCAGGAGCCATAGGGTTGTCTTTAATTTTTTGTATGACCTGCGTGTCAATCATTAAGCGCTATGTAATGCTTTACTTTATCGCTAAACGGTAGCAATAGTAGTAAGAGCATGGTGGGCGCGCGACAACCCCGATGGCGACACGATGATGGAGATCATGATGATGGGGATCATGGTGTTACGCCGGTGACGATGGAGATCATGCCGGTGCTTTGGAGATGGAGATCAAAAGCACGAGTTGATGGCCATATCATGTCACTTATGATTTGCATGTGATGTTAATCCTTTTATGCATCTTATTTTGCTTAGGACGACGGTAGCATTATAAGATGATCCCTCACTAAAATTTCAAGATAAAATTGTGTTCCCCCCGAGTGTGCGCCGTTGCGAAGGTTCGTCGTTTCGAAGCACCACGTGATGATCGGGTGTGATAGACTCTACGTTCGCATACAACGGGTGCAAGCCAGTTTTGCACATGCAGAACACTCAGGTTAGACTTGACGGGCCTAGCATGTACAGACATGGCCTCGGAACATGGAAGACCGAAAGGTCGAGCATGAGTCATATAGTAGATATGATCAACATGAAGATGTTCACCATTGACACCACCTCATCTCACGTGATGATCGGACTTGGGTTGGTGGATTTGGATCATGTCACGCTCGGATGACCAGAGGGATGTCAATTTGAGTGGGAGTTATAAGTAATTTGATTAGTTAAAACTCACTTGTCATGAACAATAGTCTAAGTTGTCTTTGCAAATTATGTAGTAGACCAATAACTGCGTTGTAGCTCCCTGTTTAATACGATCCTAGAGAAAGACTAAGTTGAAAGATATTGTAAGCAATGATGCGGACTGGGTCCGTAGTCCGAGGAGTGTCCTCACTGCTGCACAGAAAGCTTACGTCTTTGATGCACCGCTCGATGTACAAACCCCTACAACGTTGTCTGTGGATGTTGTGAACACCTGACAGAGACGTCCTGATGACTACTTGATAGTTTAGTGCACCATACTTTACGGCTTAGAATCGGGATTCCAATGACGTTTTGAACGCCATAGAACATATGAGATGTTCTAAGAGCTGAAATTGGGATTTCAGGCTCATGCCCGTGTTGAGAGGTATGAGACCTCTGACAAGTTCTTTTGCCAAAAAGATGGAGGAGAATGGCTCAACTAATGAGCATGTGCTCAGAATGTCTGGGTGCTGAAATCACTTGAACCAAGTGGGAGTTAATCTTCCAGGTGAGATAGTGGTTGACGGAATTCTCTAGACACTATCACCAAGCTACTAGAACTTCGTGATGAACTATGACATGCAAAGGATGGTGATAATCCCGGTGCTGTCAGCGGTTCTTAGTACCGCAAAAGTAGAGATCAAGAAGGAGCATCAAGTGTTGATGGTTTAACAAGACCACTGGTTTCAAAAGGGTAAGGGCTAGAAGGGAAACTACATGAATGGCAAACCTGTTGTCGCTCTGATGAAGGAACCCATGGTTGAACCCAAACCTCGAGACTAAGTGCTTCTATTGTAAGGGGAACGGTCACATGGTAGCGGAACCACCCCAAATACATGGTAGATATGATAGCTGGCAACTTCAACAAAGTATATTTGATATACGTGTTATTGATGTGTACCTTAGTAGTACTCCTTGTAGCACCTGGGTATTGGATACCGGTTCAGTTGCTATTATTAGTGACTTGAAGCAAAAGCTACGGACTGAACGGAGACTAGCTAAGGGCGAGGTGACGATGTGTGTTGGAAGTGTTTCCAAGGTTGATGAGATCACCATCGCACACTTCCTCTATTTTCGAGATTAGTGTTGAACCTAGATAAATGTTATCAGGTGTCTACGTTGAGCATGAAAATGATTAGATCATGTTCATCGCAATACGGTTATTCATTTAAGTTAGAGAATAATGGTTATTCCGTTTACATGAATAATACCTTTATGGTCATGCACCCAATGGTTCGTTGAATCTCGATCATGGTAATACACATAATGATAATATTAATGCCGAAAGATGTAGAGTTAATAATGATAGTACCACTTTCTTGTGGCACTGCCGCTTAGGTCATTTTGGCATAAGATGCATGAAGAAACTCCATGCTGATGGACGTTTGGAGTCACTTGATTTTGAATCGCTTGACACATGCGAGCCATGCCTCATGGGCAGGATGACTGAGATCTCGTTTTCAGGTACAATGAAACGGGTAAGTGACTTATTGGAAGTCATACATGCTGATGTATGTGATCCAATGAGAATTAAGGCGTGTGGTGGATATCGTTATTTTCTCATCTTCGCTGACGATTTGAGTAGATATGGTATATTTACTTAATGAAGCAAAAGTCTGAAACGTTTGAAAGGTTCAAAAATTTCAGAGTGAAGATTAAGAATCATCATAACAAGAAGATCATGTTCCTACGATCTGATCAAGGGGATATTATCTGAATTATGAGTTTGGCAATCACTTAAGACATTGTGGAATTGTTTCGCAGTTGAAGTCCCCTGGAACACCACAGCGTAATGGTGTGTCCGGACATCGTAATCGAACCTTATGAGATATGGTGCGATCTATGATGTGTCTTACCGATCTACCGCTATTATTTTGAGGTTATGCATTAGAGACAGCTGCATTCACTTTATATAGGGCACCATCTAAGTCCGTTGAGACGACGTCGTATGGTTTGGCAAGAAACCAAAGTTGTCGTTTTCTTAAATGTTTGGGGCTGCGATGCTTATGGCTTCAGCCAGGAAAAGCTCGAACCCAAAGCGGACAAATACATCTTCATGGAATACCCACTGGTAACGGTTGGGTATACCTTCTATCTCAGATCCAAGGACAAAAATGTTTGTCGCTAAGAATGGGTCCTTTCTCGAGAAGGAGTTTCTCTCGAAAGAATTGAGTGGGAGGAAGATAGAACTTGATGAGGTTGTCGAACCCTCACTTCAACCGGAGAGTAGTGCAACACAGAAAGATGTTTCTGTGGAACCTACGACAGTTGAAGAGGATACTAATGATAGTGATCATGAAGCTCCAGATCAAGTTGCTATCGAACCTCGTGGGTCGACAAGGATGTGTACTACTCCTGAGTGGTACGGTGATCCTGTCTTAGAGGTCATGTTGTTGGACAACGATGAACCTACAAACTATGGAGAAGCGATGGTGGGCCCATATTCCGACAAATGGTTAGAAGCCGATAAATCCGAGATAGGATCCATGTATCAAAACAAAGTATGGACTTTGGTGGACTTGCCCTATGATCGGCAAGCCATTGAGACAAATGGATCTTTAAGACTAAGACGGACGTGGACGGTAATGTCACCGTCTATGAAGCTCGACTTGTGGCGAAGAGTTTTCCACAAGTTCAAGGAGTTGACTACGATGAGATTTTCTCACCCGTAGCGATGCTTAAGTCCGTCGGAATCATGATTAGCATTAGCTGCATTTATGAAATCTGGCAGATGGATGACAAAACAAGTTTCCTTACCAGTTTTCGTAAGGAAAGGTTGTATATGATAAAATCAGAAAGGTTTTGTCGATCCTAAGGATGCTAAAAGATATGCTAGCTCCAGCGATCCTTCCATGGACTAGAGCAAGCATCTCGGAGTCGGAATATATGCTTTGATGGAGTGATCAAAGTTTTTGGGTATACAAAGTTTGTTAGAAACTTGTATTTACAATAAAGTGAGTGGGAGCACTGCAACATTTCTGATAAGTGTATGTGAATGACATATGATTGATCCGAAATGATGTAGAATTTCTGGAAAGCATAAAGGGTTGTTTGAAATGAGTTTTTCAAAGGAAGACCTAGATAAAGCTGCTTACATATTGGGCATCAAGATCTATACAGATAGATCAAGACGCCTGATGATACTTTCAAAAGAACACACACCTTGGCATGATTTTGAAGGAGTTCAAAATAGATCAGTCAAAGAAGGAGTTCTTACCTGAGTTGTAAGGTGTGAAGTTGAGTAAGACTCAAAGCTTGACCACGGCAGAAGAAAGAGGAAGGACAAGGTCGTCCCCTATGCTTTAGTCATAGGCTCTATACGGTATGCCATGCTAAGTAACGCACCTGATGTGTGCCTTGCCACATGTCTGGCAAGAGGGTACAAAGGTGATCTAGGAGTGGATCACTAGATAGTGGTCAAAATTATCCTTAGAGGAATAAGGAAATGTTTCTCGGTTATGGAGGTGATAAAGAGTTCGACGTAAAGAGTTACGTCGATGCAAGCTTAACACCTATCCGGATAACTCTAAGTGGAGATACCGGATACGTATAATGGAGCAACAGTTTGGAATAGCTCCAAGTGGAACGTGGTAGCATCTACGATATGACATATAGTTTTGCGAAGTACATAGGGATCTGAATATTGCAGACCCGTTGACTACAACCTCTCTCACGAGCATAACATGATCAAACCCAGAACTCATTGAGTGTTAATCACATATTAATGTGAACTAGATTACTGACTCTAGTAAACTCTTTGGATGTTGGTCACATGATGATGTGACCTGTGAGTATTAATCACATGGCGATGTGAACTAGATTATTGACTCTAGTGCAAGTGGGAGACTGTTGGAAATATGCCCTAGAGGCAATAATAAATTGGTTATTATTATATTTCCTTGTTCACGATAATCGTTTATTATCCATGCTAGAATTGTATTGAAAGGAAACTCAGATACATGTGTGGATACATAGACAAACACCATGTCCCTAGTAAGCCTCTAGACGACTAGCTCGTTGATCAATAGATGGTTACGGTTTCCTAACCATGGACATTGGATGTCGTTGATAATGGGATCACATCATTAGGAGAATGATGTGATGGACAAGACCCAATCCTAAGCCTAGCACAGATCGTGTAGTTCGTATGCTAAAGCTTTTCTACATGTCAAGTATCTTTTCCTTAGACCATGAGATTGTGCAACTCCCGGATACTGTAGGAATGCTTTGGGTGTACCAAACGTCACAACGTAACTGGGTGGCTATAAAGGTGCACTACAGGTATCTCCGAAAGTGTCTGTTGGGTTGGCACGAATCGAGACTGGGATTTGTCACTCCGTATGACGGAGAGGTATCTCTAGGCCCACTCGGTAGGACATCATCATAATGTGCACAATATGTGATCAAGGAGTTGATAACGGGATGATGTGTTACGGAACGAGTAAAGAGACTTGCCGGTAACGAGATTGAGCAAGGTATCGGTATACCGACGATCGAATCTCGGGCAAGTGCTATACCGATAGACAAAGGGAATCGTATACGGGATTGATTGAATCCTTGACATCGTGGTTCATCCGATGAGATCATCGTGGAACATGTGGGAGCCAACATGGGTATCCAGATCCCGCTGTTGGTTATTGGTCGGAGAGTTGTCTCGGTCATGTCTACATGGTTCCCGAGCCCGTAGGGTCTACACACTTAAGGTTCGATGACGCTAGGGTTATAGGGAAAGTATGTACGCGGTTACCGAATGTTGTTCGGAGTCCCGGATGAGATCCCGGACGTCACGAGGAGTTCCGGAATAGTCCGGAGGTAAAGATTCATATATGGGAAGTCCTGTTTTGGTCACCGGAAAAGTTTCGGGCGATATCGGTAATGTACCGGGACCACCGGGAGGGTCCCGGGGGTCCACCAGGTGGGGCCACCAGCCCCAGAAGGCTGCGTGGGCTAAGTGTGGGAGGGGACCAGCCCCAAGGGGGCTGGTGCGCCCCCCCACCAAGTCCCTAGGCGCATGGAGGGTGGAGGGGGGCAAACCCTAGGTCCAGATGGGCCTTAAGGCCCACCCTAGGGCGCCCCCTCTCTCTCCCCCCTTTTGGCCGCACCCTAGATGGGTTTCTAGGGCTGGCCGCACCCCTAGGGTTGGGAAACCCTAAAGGGGGCGCAGCCCTCCCTTCCCCCTATATATATGTGAGGTTTTGTGGCTGCTAGACAGATGAGAACGTCTCCCTCTTGGCGCAGCCCTACCCCTCTCCCTCCTCGTCTCTTGCAGCGCTTGGCGAAGCCCTGCTGGAGTCCCGCGCTCCTCCACCACCACCACGCCGTCGTGCTGCTGTTGGATGGAGTCTTCCCCAACCTCTCCCTCTCTCCTTGCTGGATCAAGGCGTGGGAGACGTCACTGGGCTGCACGTGTGTTGAACGCGGAGGCGCCGTTGTTCGGCGCTTAGATCGGAATCAACCGCGATCTGAATCGCAGCGAGTACGACTCCTTCATCCGCGTTCTTGCAACGCTTCCGCATCGCGATCTACAAGGGTATGTGGATCCGACTCTTCCCTCGTAGATGCATCTCCTAGATTGATCTTGGTGAGCGTAGGAAAATTTTTGTTTCCCATGCAACGTTCCCCAACACTTTATGGCTTTAAAGCCTTGCATAGATGGCTTCAAAGCAGGGTGCCGTCCATATTTGAGTATAGACTCATCTTTTCTGACTGGCAAATGGAATGGTTAATTGGCAGCATGCAATGCTTTAGATGGACACAACTGGATGTTCCCTGTTGCTATTGGTTTGTTTCAGTCAGAGACAGAGGTTTCACGGACATGGTTCATGATGCAGTTGAAAAGATGCAAAGGGCCAGTGTCACTTTTGGCAGTACACACAGATGCATGCAAAGGTCTAGAAAATGCACTGAAGAATGTTTTTCCTCATTGTGAGCAGAGGGAGTGCTTCGGCCATATGTGGATGAAGTTGATCAAAAAATTCAGAGGGGAAGAATTTGGGAGAATGTGGCCAGCAGCAAGATCTTACACCAAACAAACACATTTATATCATCTTGATAAGATAAAAGTAGCATGAAGTGAGTTTGGTCCATGGTTGAACACCTATCATTCTCTATTATGGTACAGGTCAGGATTTAACAGTGCCATCAAGTGTGATCATATCAACAATAACTTGGCAGAAAGTTTTAGCAACAAGATAAAGAAGTTAAAGAACTTGTATGTGCATGATATGGTTGACCAGATCAGGATCATGCTCATGCGCATGTGGGAATTGAGAAGAAGGATTGGTGATTGTCTGCAAGGGGATAAGCTTCCTGCAGTGGTACAACAGGTGGTGAACAGGAGCAGGAATCTTACACATTTGTCTGTTGAAAAATCTTCATTGTGGGGTGCTGAAGTTAGAGATACCAAGACTAGAAGGAGGCATGTTGTTAACACTGAGTTGCATGACTGCACTTGCCTCGAGTGGCAACACACCGGGAAACCTTGTGACCATGCCATACTTTTGTTGGCCTCCCAACCCAAGATAAACATGCACCCACACTTGCATGAATACTACTCAGTGGCAAGATTCATGGCTGCATATGCAACTCCAATTCCAGCACTTACAGATCAGTCTCAGTGGCCTGAAGTGGAAATTGAATTTTCCATGTGTCCTCCCCTAACAAAAAGAAAAGCTGGTAGGCCTAAAGAGAGTAGATTCAAGGCATGGTTTGAGAAAGGTGGGAGTAGTAATAATGGGAAGGGAAAGAAGGATGCAAAGCCAAAAAGGTCCCAAAAAGGTAACAAAAATAGATGCAAGCTGTGCGAGGAACTTGGGCACCGAAAAGTATCTTCAAAATGTCATTACACCCCTGAAAGGACAAAGTATGTTTACGTTTGTGTTTTTTTAATTTGGGTGTTGTATTTAATTACTAGCCAAATTACAAAATTTGTTTTCCAGGAGGAAGCGTGGAGGTCAAACCCTTGTTGTTGAAGATTGCTGGGCAATCAAAAAGGTAAGAATCAATGGCTGTAGAAAAAAGAGAAGTTATGGTGATGAACCAGAGTTGGATGATGTTGCGGTGCAAAATGAGCAAGAGTTGGATGATGTTGTGATGCAAAATGATCAATATTTGGATGATGTTGTGGTGCAAAATGAGGCAGTCTTTGATCTTGTGATGCATCATGACCAACATTTGGGTGATGATGTGCTGCAGAATGTGGTGCATACTTAAGCTGTTGTGGCAGATGTTCTGCAAACTAAAACCTAAACTGAAGATGTTCTGCAAACTGAAGCTATTGCGGCAGATGTTCTGCAAACTGGAACTAAAACTGAAGATGTCCTGCAAACTGAAGCTGTTGCGGCAGATGTGATGCAAACTGAGCCTATATTGTAAGTTTTATTACCAATTAAAGCTACTGGAGTCGTTGTTGTGCAAACTGAGCCTCAGTAGATGTTGTGGTGCCAACTCCAGCTTTCCTAGCTAGTCCAGTTATGAAAATTAAGAGTTTGAGTGAACTAGGTGTCGTACGATCAAAAAGTGGTAAGAAGAATAAAAAATCGAGTGCTAAGAATAAGAAATGAAAACTTCATTTGTCAAACTTGTGTAATGGTGATGTGTGTTGTAGAATAAAAAAACTTGCCTCAATTTGTGTAAACTGGTATTTGTGTAATGCTATTTAAATTCTGGCCAAATTTAAAGTTTTACCCAAAATTTAAATTCAATTTTGTTTAGTATGTGATATTGATGGTACAATGCTTTAATATTAGTCATATGCATGTTAAGCGATCAATCCGAGAACTTATTGTTGATGTGAAACACTAGTCATGATAAATGTGCTCCAAATGAGCTCCGAAGCTAGGCTAAACACCGCATTCCTAAGATTTTTTTTTTGACCTTTTATAAATGGGCCAAAAAATCAAAACTTGACATCTAGTGTGCAAATATAGGGTTCATGCCAAATATAGGATTATTTGGATAAACTATGACAAGCTTAGCCCTAAACCCTAGCTTGAATCCCATAACTCGTTCATGATAGCCATGTTTTGTGAAGGGTTTTTCATGAAAATACCCACAGACCAAGTTTCTTATTTTTTCCAGCAACTCACTCACATAATATGATGATGGGTGAAAGTTTCATATTTTTTTTTGAATTGGTTATGCTCAACCCTAGCTTGAATCCCATGCAACCTCATTCATGATAGCTATGTTTTGTAAATGGGTTTCCATGAAAATACCCATAGACCAAGTTTCTTATTTTTCCTAGCAACTCACTCACATAAAATGATGCTTGGTGCAAGTTTCATATTTTTATTATTTGTTTTGAATTAGTTATGCTCAACCCTAACCCTCAAACCCCTCATAACCCCTCATAACCCCATCTAAAACCCCGCATCCTTCCGAACCGCTAGATCTCTGTTAGTGAACGGTCTCGATCAGGCGCTAGGGCCACATCACTGATCCGCATGATGCTCTGTGATTGGCTGCATTCGACAATGCTGGATAACCCCCCCCCCCTCTTCTCTGGATCGCTGGATCACTATGCGTTCAACGATCTGGATCAGCATCCAGTGCCACGTCAGTGATCCACGAGCTATCCTCTGATTTGTTGTAGTGGTTTTTTTTAGAGGATGCAGTGCCATGTAGTAGCCGTTTGTTTTTGCCCTTAATTTTTTACGCTGCGGCGAGTGGGCTAGCCGTTGGGCTCTGGTAATAGAAGCCCACCCATTAGACATTTGGAACGAACGTTGCCCTCCTCTAGGCAGGCCCTAGCCAGCAGGCTACATTGCCATGCATGCATGCACGGGTGGCACACGCAGAGAAAACGGGGCAGGCGTTTCCCCTTGACCCACGACGGCACAGACGCGTGCGAGACGTCGCAGCATGGCAATTGATGCAGGGCATTGATGCACGGCATAGAAGAACGGGCTTGCGTGACCCCTTGACCCACGACAGATAGCACAGAGCCGTCGCAGCCTGGCTATTGATTGATACATCTCCAAAGTATCTATAATTTTTGATTGCTCCATGCTATTATATTATCTGTATTGGATGTTTAATAGACTTTATTATAAAATTTTATATTATTTTTGGGACTAACCTATTAACCCAAGGCCCATTGCAAATTCCTGTTTTTTGCCTATTTCAGTGCTTCATAGAAAAGGAATATCAAACGGAGTCCAAACGGAATGTAACCTTTGGGAGAGTCATTTTTGGAACAAATACAACAAATAAGACTTGGAGTACACGCCAGGGAAGGAACGAGGCGGCCACAAGGGCAGGGGCGCGCCCAGGGGGGTAGGCGCGCCCCCACCTCGTGGGCGCCTCGTGGCTCCCCTGACGTGCCTCTTCCTCCTATATATAGCTATGTACCCTGAAAACATCGAGGAGCACCACGAGACCCTAATTCCACCGCCACAACCTTCTGTACCCGTGAGATCCCATCTTGGGGCCTGTTCCGGAGCTCCACTGGAGGGGGAATCGATCACGGAGGGCTTCTACATCAACACCATAGCCTCTCCGATGAGTTGTGAGCAATGAAAAAAATAGCGCGCTACAGAAAATAGCGTGGCCCTTGAAAATATGCTATTAGCGTGCTATTGCGCGCTATAGCGTGCTATTAGCGAGGCATTGTACATTGACTTATTTAGCGAGCCAACTCTCTATATGCTATAGCGTGCTATTAACGGCGCTATAGCGCGCTATTTTTTTCAGTGGTTGTGAGTAGTTTACCACACACCTGCGGGTCCATAGTTATTATCTAGATGGCTTCTTCTCTCTCTTTGGATCTCAATACAAAGTTCTCCTCGATCTTCTTGGAGATCTATTCGATGTAATTATTTTTGCGGTGTATTTGTCGAGATCCGATGAATTGTGGGTTTATGATCAAGATTATCTATGAACAATATTTGATTATTTTCTGAAATCTTATATGCATGATTTAAATATCTTTACAAGTCTCTTCGAATTATCAGTTTGGTTTGGCCTACTAGATTGATCTTTCTTGCAATGGGAGAAGTGCTTAGCTTTGGGTTCAATCTTGCGGTGTCCTTTCCCAGTGACAGCAGGGGCAGCAAGGCACGTATTGTATTGTTGCCATCGAGGATAAAAAGATGGGGTTTACATCACATTGCATGAGTTTATCCCTCTACATCATGTCATCTTGCTTAAGGCGTTACTCTGTTCTTATGAACTTAATACTCTAGATGCATACTGGATAGCGGTCGATGTCTGGAGTAATAGTAGTAGATGCAGAATCGTTTCGGTCTACTTGTCACTGACGTGATGCCTATATACAATGATCCTTCCAAGATATTCTCATAACTGTGCGTTTTTCTATCAATTGCTCGATAGTAATTTGTTCACCCACCGTAGAAATCTGCTATCATGAGAGAAGCCACTAGTGAAACCTATGGCCCCCGGGTCTATCTTCCATCATATAAATCTTCTATCAACTATTTGTCTTTACTTCACTTTTGTTTTGCAATCTTTACTTTCAATCGATAAAACAAAAATACCAAAAATATTATCTTATCATCTCTATCAGATCTCACTTTTTGCAAGTGGCCGAGAAGGGATTGACAACCCCTTTATCGCGTTGGTTGCAAGGTTCTTTTTCTGTAGGTACGAGGGACTCACGTGTGGTCTCCTACTGGATTGATACATTGGTTCTCAAAAACTGAGGGAAATACTTACGCTACTGTGCTGCATCACCCTTTCCTCTTCAAGGGAAAACAACGCAAGCTCAAAAGGTAGCAAGAAGAATTTCTGGCGCCGTTGCCGGGGAGATCTACGCAAAAATCATATACCAAGTACAAACTCTTATCCCACGCATTACGTTATTTGCCATTCGCCTCTCGTTTTCCTCTCCCCCACTTCACCCTTGCCATTTTATTCGCCTTTTTTCCGTTTGCCTCTTTTTGCTTGCCTCTTGTGTGTTCGTCCTTAATGCGGTTTGTTGCTATCATGTCTGAGATGGGGGATGATGTCATTCAAAAGGGTAGTAACGCTGAGGGAAACATTGATGCTTTTGTTTATCCTCCTGATGAAACTACCACTTTACATACTAAGAAGTTCCGGGTTGGTAGTGGTAATATTATTATAAAAGGACTTCTTCAAGACTTCTTTACTTGAGCCGGTGCTTTACCCACTATGGGTGGTTCTATTCTTCATAGAACAAGTAGTCTTGCGGATGCCATATCTATGCTTGTAGTTGAACTTGAATCTCTGAACTGAATGATGATTTTGCTATTCAAAATAATGGGTTAGGTTTTTATCTCGAGCGAAAGCTCATGACCTTCTGCCAAAAGAATACTTATAATGATGAATTGGTTGTGCAATACGAAGGGCCAAAAGAGGATCCCATACCCCCCGAGCTTGATCTTGGGGACTTTTGTCCTATAAAATTTAGCCCTTTCGATTAATTTTGCTTGCCACAAAGAAAACGTGTTGCTGAACGTAGGGAATATGAGATGAGTTTTCTCGATCTACCTTATCATTATGGCAATACCAAGATCTATTCTTGTATCATGCCTAGCTAGGGGTGTTAAACGATAGCGCTTGTTGGGAGGCAACCCAATTTTATTTTATTTGCTTTTGCTTCTGTTTAGTAATAAATAATACATCTAGCTTCTGTTTAGATGTGGTTTTGTGTTTTAATTAGTGTTTGTGCCAAGTAGAACCTTTGGGAAGACTTGGGTGAAGTCTTTGCGATCTTGCTGTAAAAAACAGAAACTTTTGCGCTCACGATATTAGCTACCATTTTTTACTGGAGAGTGATTTTAAGTTGATTATTTTTGCAGATTATTAATAGACAAATTCCTCACGTCCACCAATTTATTTCAGAATTTTTAGAGTTACATAAGTATTCGAAAGTTACAGATTGCTACAGAGTGTTCTGTTTTTGACAGATTCTGTTTTTCGTGTGTTGTTTGCTTATTTTGATGAATCTATTAGTATCGGGGGGTATGAATCATAGAGAAGTTGGAATACAGTAGGTTTAACACCAATATAAAGAAATAATGAGTTCATTACAGTACCTTTGAGTGGTGGTTTGTTTTCTTATACTAACGGAGCTCACGAGATTTTCTGTTAAGTTTTGTGTTGTGAAGTTTTCAAGTTTTGGGTAAGGATTTGATGGACTATTGAACAAAGAGTGGCAAGAGCCTAAGCTTGGGGATGCCCAAGGCAACCCAAGGTAAAATTCAAGGACAACCAAAAGCCTAAGCTTGGGGATGCCCCGGGAAGGCATCCCCTCTTTCGTCTTCGTCTATCGGTAACTTTACTTGAGGCTATATTTTTATTCACCACATGATATGTGTTTTGGTTGGAGCATCATGTATGATTTGAGTATTTTCTTTTTAGTTTACCACTATCATCCTTGCTGGATACACCTTTTGAGAGAGATACACATGAATCGGAATTTATTAGAATACTCTATGTGCTTCACTTATATCTTTTGAGCTAAATAGTTTTGCTCTAGTGCTTCACTTATATCTTTTTAGAGCACGGTGGTGGTTTTATTTTATAGAAATTATTGATCTCTCATGCTTAACTTATATTATTTTGAGAGTCTCTTTGAACAGCATGGTAATTTTCTTTGGTTATAAAATTAGTCCCAATATGATAGGCATCGAAGATGAGCATAATAAAAACTTTCATATAAAAGTGCATTGAATATTATGAGAAGTTTGATACTTGATGATTCTTTTGAGATATGAGGATGGTGATATTAGAGTCATGCTAGTATAGTAGTTGTGAATTTAAGAAATACTTGTGTTGAGGTTTGCAAGTCCCGTAGCATGCACGTATGGTAACCGTTGTGTGACAAATTTGAAGCATGAGGTATTTCATTGAGTGTCATCGTTTGTGTGGAGGTCGGGATGGCGCGATGGTTAACTCCTACCAACCCTTCCCCTAGGAGCATGCTTGTATTACTTTGTTTTGATGACTTGTAGATTTTTGCAATAAGTATGTGAGTTCTTTATGACTAATGTTGAGTCCATGGATTATACGCACTCTCACCCTTCCACCATTGCTAGCCTCTCTTGTACCGCGCAACTTTCGCCGGTACCATACACCCACCATATACCTTCCTCAAAACAGCCACCATACCTACCTATCGTGGCATTTCCATAGCCATTCCGAGATATATTGCCATGCAACTTTCCACCGTTCCATTCATATGAAACGCTTCATAATTGTCATATTGACATGCATGATCATGTAGTTCACATAGTATTTCTGGCTATGCCACCATGCATAATTTTTTCATACATGTCACTCTTGATTCATTGCACATCCCGGTACACCGCCGGAGGCATTCATATAGAGTCATACTTTGTTCTAGTATCGAGTTGTAAATAAATAAAAGTGTGATGATCATCATTATTAGAGCATTGTCCCGAAGAAAAAATAGGAAAAGAAAGAAGAAAGGCCAAAGAAAAAAAGAATGGCCCAAAAAAAGAAAAGTAAAGTAAAGAAAAAAGGGACAATGCTACTATCTTTTTCCACATTTGTGCTTCAAAGTAGCACCATGATCTTCATGATAGAGAGTCTCTTGTTTAGTCACTTTCATATACTAGTGGGAATTTTCATTATAGAACTTAGCTTGTATATTCCAACGATGGGCTTCCTCAAATGCCCTAGGTCTTCGTGAGCAAGCAAGTTGGATGCACACCCACTTAGTTTCTTTTGTTGAGCTTTCATACATTTATAGCTTTAGTGCATCCGTTGCATGGCAATCCCTACTCAATCACATTAATATCTATTGATGGGCATCTCATAGCCCATTGATACGCCTAGTTGATGTGAGACCATCTTCCTCTTTTTTTCTTCTCCACAACCACCACTCTATTCCACCTATAGTGCTATATCCATGGCTCGTGCTCATGTATTGCGTGAAAGTTGAAAGAGTTTGAAAAAAAAATTAAGTATGAAACAATTGCTTGGCTGAAACCGAGGTTGTGCATGATTTGAGTATTTTGTGTGACGAAAATGGAGCATAGCCAAACTATATGACTTTGTAGGGATGAACTTTCTTTGGCCATGTTATTTTGAGAAGACATAATTGCTTTGTTAGTATGCTTGAAGTATTATTATTCTTATGTCAATATAGACTTTTGTCTTGAATCTTTCGGATCTGAACATACATGCCACAATAAAGAAAATTACATTGAGAATTATGTTGGATAGCATTCCACTTCAATTTTTTTTGTTTTTATCATTTACCTACTCAAGGACGAGCAGGAATTAAGCTTGGGGATGCTTGATACGTCTCCAACGTATCTATGATTTTTTTATTGCTCCATGCTATTATATTATCTGTTTTGGATGTTTAATGGGCTTTATTATACACTTTTATATTATTTTTGGGACTAACCTATTAACCCAAGGCCGAGTGCAAATTGTTATTTTTTGTGCCTATTTCAGTGTTTTGCAGAAAAGGAATATCAAACTAGAGTCCAAACGGAATGAAACCTTCGGGAGAGTCATTTTTAGAACAAATACAACACAGAAGACTTGGAGTACACGCCAGGGAAGGAACGAGGCGGGCACGACGGCAGGGGGCGCGCCCAGGGGGGTAGCCGTGCCCCTACCCTCGTGGGCCCCTCATGGCTCCTCTGACGTGCCTCTTCCTCCTATATATACCTACGTACCCTAAAAACATCAAGGAGCACCACCAAACCCTAATTCCACTGCCGCAACCTTCTGTACCCATGAGATCCCATCTTGGGGCCTGTTTCGCAGCTCCACCGGAGGGGCAATCGATCTCGGAGGGCTTCTACATCAACACCATAGCCTCTCCGATGAGTTGTGAGTAGTTTACCACAGACCTTCGGGTCCATAGTTATTATCTAGATGGCTTCTTCTCTTTCTTTGGATCTCAATACAAAGTTCTCCTCAATCTTCTTGGAGATCTATTCGATGTAATTCTTTTTGCGGTGTGTTTGTCGAGATCCGATGAATTGCGGGTTTATGATCAAGATTATATATGAACAATATTTGATTCTTTTCTGAAATCTTTTATGCATGATTTAAATATCTTTGCAAGTCTCTTCGAATTATCAGTTTGGTTTGGCCTACTAGATTGATCTTTCTTGCAATGGGAGAAGTGCTTAGCTTTGGGTTCAATCTTGCGGTGTCCTTTCCCCGTGACAGCAGGGGCAGCAAGGCACATATTTTATTGTTGCCATCGAGGATAAAAAGATGGGGTTTACATCATATTGCATGAGTTTATCCCTCTACATCATGTCATCTTGCTTAAGGCGTTACTCTGTTCTTATGAACTTAATACTCTAGATGCATGCTGGATAGCGGTCGATGTGTGGAGTAATAGTAGTAGATGCAGAATCGTTTCGGTCTACTTGTCACGGACGTGATGCCTGTATACAATGATCATGCTTAGATATTCTCATAACTATGCGCTTTTCAATCAATTGCTCGACAGTAATTTGTCACCCACCGTAGAAATCTGCTATCATGAGAGAAGCCACTAGTGAAACCTATGGCCCCCGGGTCTATCTTCCATCATATAAATCTTCTATCAACTATTTATCTTTACTTTACTTTTGTTTTGCAATCTTTACTTTCAATCTATAAAACAAAAATACCAAAAATATTATCTTATAATCTCTATCAGATCTCACTTCTTGCAAGTGGCCGAGAAGGGATTGACAACCCCTTTATCGCGTTGGTTCCAAGGTTCTTATTTGTTTGTGTAGGTACGAGGGACTCGCGCGTGGTCTTCTACTGGATTGATACCTTGGTTCTCAAAAACTGTGGGAAATACTTACGCTACTGTGCTGCATCACCCTTTCCTCTCCGAGGGAAAACAACACAAGCTCAAGAGGTAGCATTGATCCAGCGTTTGATGGCAGCCTTGGTTTCCCATGCTCGTGTACATACTTCGATGGGGCGCCACCAAACGCCGCCCGCTCATTACTTCCACCCGGTGAAACCATGTCGCACTTGGGCTATTTAAGCCCCGTCTTCCTCTCCCTCCTCATCCATACCCCCTACCCCATCCTGCCCTCCTTCTTCCTTCTTCTCCACAAATCAAACCCGATCGAGCCACCATGCAGTACAACAGCCCCACCTACCGCTCCCCCCAACCGTGCCGGAAAGGCTCTACCTGGCCGGAGTCTACGTAGAGAGAATCCTTAGGGTTTGGGCAATCTCAAGGTGGAGGGGCGCAAGGGAGTTAACGGAGTTCTTCCTTGCGGCCGGCTTCTGCCAACTCCCTCATGGCTCTCCAAGGATGTTCCATGTTGAGGAGGTCAATCACAGTGGCGTTGTGGTTGCGCTCCTCGCTACGTTCACCAATCCCTTCGACGCCTTCCACCTCCTCGGGCGAGTGTTTTGGTGTGGGTGTTAGTTTATAGCTTTCACCACCCATAACATCTTCACCGACTTCAACGACATCTTCCCCAACAACGACATTATGCACACGCTCCCATACCCCATCGACAATGGGGAGGAGTGAAGGGCACCCGGAGGAGCGAGGTGGCGTTCACCCGGAGGAGGAGAAGGAGAAGAACCCGCGTTTGGTGCCCCCCAATCTATCTAACTAGCTAGCTATATATCTATCGTATTAGTATTTTAAGTTGTAAAAGTTATGCTACCATTATTAAGTTGTATTAGTATTTTAAGTTGTAAGGCTATCGTGGAACTATGGCTTGTAATCATTATGCTACTATATATATTGTTGTTTCGTGCTATTATTTGTAGATTGCTATGGGTTGTTCTTGCTATTATTTGTGTATTGCTATGGGTTGCTATGGGCCCGGGTTGCTAGACCCAAATCACCACACACACCATCTTCACAATATTGGCCAAATTATGGGTCATGACCCAAACCATGGACATGCAACTAGGAGCCCCATGAAAATCCACCATGGACATGCAACTTGGACATGCAAACCCACCATGGACATGCAACTAATTTACTTCATACAAGCATGCAACTCATTTCGTTCATGGAACCGTAGACATGCGTAAAAACAATCATAAATCAATAGTGGACAAGCAACAAATATGTAAAGCAAAAAAAGTTACAACACATACATGTGTTCATGCATCCAAGCACGAATGGATCTATCTATCCTCCTTAAAATTGATTCAAAAAATTAATTGAATCATTTTTTAAGGTGGATACATACATTAAATTTAGTGCATGAAGTTTAGTGCATCAAAAAATGATCCATCACAAAATTTGGTGCAAGAAAAAGGCCAAAGTAAAAACAAGTAACAATTTATTTGCCAAAGTTAGAGGCTTATTTGCCGAAGCAACATTTATTTTGAGGTTTAATCGAAGCATTTTTCTCTAAACATGGCTGCCTCTATGCTATAAAAAAGGGCTGGTGCCCCTACGCGGGTGGGCTGGTATCTATTTGGGGATGGTTATTATCTCACGGCCCAACATCTATTCGGCAGCCCAGTTTTGTTTTTTTACTAGAAACTGAAGTTGAGTGTGTACTCTGTTAACTGAAGAATAAAAACAGAGGAAATAGAGCATGAACATTGAATAATTTGTGTTCCAAATTGTTGCTTCAATTCAGATACATGAACTTGGCATGACGCACAGATCACATCCTCTACCCTGACAGGCCTAAATGCCCATTCTAATGACGGATGAACAACAAATAAAACAAAAACAGAGCAATGATACAACAATAGAACCCCCCCTGCCATGATATTTCCTTGCTTCTGCAAATCGATCATCTGCATTAGATGTTTCTTGATCTTCTTCAGTTCCTCGATCAGTTCGGACTCCACATGCAGTTCAGCATTGCGTGCATACATCGCCATCGGCACGACTCTGCCAACCCCTCCGCCCGAGCTCCCCATATTCTCAACAGCAATCGGCGGCAACCCACCAAAATTGAGCTCCCAGGTTGCGGCCACGCTCGAATCAACGTAGCCCTCAAACTGAATCCTATCAACATATTCATCAATCCTCAAAATGGTAACATTTCTTTAGGATCTGAAAACAACAACATGAACCCTAAATCCCAAATTCGAGGAGAAAAAACAAAATATGGAGAAATCAGAGCAAAAGACAGTGAAAGAACTGGCTTAGAACTGAGATCTAACCTTGCCATCCCTTCCTGCCATTGGTTTGCTGAAGCATCTCACAAATTCCCGCCCAAGATTGCCATTGTCATCCTTCTTAGTGACCAACCGTTTAAGAGGCTCTGGGCGTGGGCAGTCAGCGCACCTTGTCAGCAGCACTGGACCATAGTGTCGCCATTTTGAGTGTGTGGTGGAGGAGGTAGACATTTGCGCTAGGTCGCCGGAGAAGAGAAAGATTGGGGAAAGGGGATGAATGGGCGGCGGCGGGCGGACTGGCACGGGCGCTTGTCTCTTCTAGCTGCGAGGAGGTGGGTCCCGTGAGTAGACAAGTGGTGGGTCCTGCGCTTACGTGGATAAGTGGTGGGTCCATCCGTCAATAGCTAACGAGTGCATCAGTTGAGTTTAACAGCCATGTCGTGCGTGGGCTATTTACGTGCTCAAAATTGTCGCACCACATCCATTCGCTCGAACAACATCGCACTCTTGCCAATTCACCTCAAATGTGTCGCACAGGAGCTATTGGCCCGTATCATGCATGCAAACTAAGTCATTTTGATGAGGTGGTATAGAATTAAATGAAGAAAGAGAGGCTTGAGTATCATATCAAGATACCGTATCATATTAAATGATGTGCTACTTTATGTTATGCATGGCAATAAATAGTCCTCTATGATACCAACATATGATACTATGCATTACGGACGTAGTATCATATACTAGTATCATGCATATGATACTAGTATATGATACTCCCCGTTACAACCAGCCTCATAGTTAGTATCATGCATACCAACTAGACAATTTTGATGAGGTGTCATAGAATTAAATGAAGAAAAAGATGATTGAGTATCATATCATGATATCGTATCACAATAAATGCTATAGTAGTATGTGTCATGCATGGCAATAAATAGAGTACTACTTGATGTTAATATATGATACTATGCATTAGGAGGTAGTATCATACACTAGTATCATATGCATAATACTAGTATATGATACATATGATACTAGTGTATGATACTCCCTATTACAACCAGCCTAAGAGCATCTCCACCCGTCCCCCGGGAAGGCCCCAGGAGCACTTTTTCACCGCCGGGGGACGAAAGAAGTCCCACTCACGCCCCCATGAGCTCGATTAGCGCCGCATTTGCCGAAAAATAGAGCCGGCGACCCCAACGCAAACCCATAGAGCTGGGGACGCCTGGGGGGCTATTTTCACCGTTTTGCAGGTGTTGGCCCACCTACGAGTGTCTCTCTTCTTTCTCTTCCCTTTCCCTCCCTGGCCCACCACGTGCTTCCCTCCACACACGTCCATCCTCTCTCTCACACAAGCCCGTCGGCTGCATCGGGCGCTGCCTCGCCGCTACGCCCAGCGCGTCGGCTCCGGCGCCCCCGTCTACCTCGTCGCCGTCCTCGAGTACCTCACAGCTGAGGCATCACCCACATCGTGCCGAGGAAGGGAGCGGGCGGCGGAGCAGCCGGCGCGGGCGTCGCAGACGCGTGGAGGCGGGTCGCCGCAAGGAGAGGAGCAGCACAGGATCTTGGAGGAGAGGAGCAGCATGGTGGAGGAGGTCGTCGACGCCGCCGCGGTCAAATGCTCGATGAAATGCCGCTGCCTCCGAGGGTGCCCAACACAGTTCGTGGAGGGCGCAACGAGTGAAATATTTTG
>LR738711.1:914093004-914117500 GCA_902687465.1 Secale cereale
ACGGCGAAAAAAATGCCTTATGAGGGTGTCAACAGCTTGCTCTAAGGACGTGAGACCCAAATCCAAGAACAGTGCTTCAATGCGGCCCGGGGCCTGGCTTTCCGCCCTAACAGGGACACCACGTATACGTACGTGCCTAGCCCTTTCTCAAAAAAAAAAAAGTACGTGCCTAGCCACGAGCAAGGTTGACACGTCCGGCAGATCTGGAAGTCCTAGAACGCCAAAAAATAAATAAAAATGATCTGGAAGTCCTACAGCCTAGCCATGAGTAGCTACCATGCATGTACAACTGCGTACCATCCCATGGAGCAGTGCTTAGAAGAAAGGCAAGTTTGAAAAGAAAGGCAGTAACTATACTGTTAAAAAGAAGACAATACAAGCTGCAGATCGATCAGTATGCGGCACGTCCGAGATCGACTATACTCCCTGGACTGGCATGTGCCGCATATATGTGCCTGGCCTGCAGCAGTGGTGGTTGGTTCACTATTAACTGTGTTGCATGAGTGTCTCACGTACTCTTGGCCCGAGTAGGTACGTAGTACGTCCACACGCACAGCCGTGCCAGCACTGCCCAATGCCTCACAGAGTCACAGGTCACAGATGCGTGCTTTACTGTTCAAAATAAGTACTCCCTCCGTCCAAAATACATCTACATACACCCATTTTTATTCATTTTGATGACAAATATTTCCGGACGGAGGGAGTACTACTGTAAGTCTGTAACTTGTGTCTGTACGTGCGCACCCGCCTATGATTACTCTAGAGATTCTAGCGATCAAAATAAATTGATACGCGTAGGGACAATGTTTTTGCAGACACGCTTTAACGCATACGGTCGACACATATGCAGGCCGGAACAGCAGCCAGCGGCCATACCCAGCTGCTGCTTGATCATGGGGTTGCTCTTCAACCAGCTCTGCTAGCTGGACTGTATTTTTTAAAAATGGAGGAGGATCCCGGACCTCTGCATCTGAACGATGCATGCAGCCACGTTATTAATTATTCACACGAGACCTTATAAAGTCATACTTCCTTCGTTCGGTAAAGAGTGTACGTTTGGCTTCAAAATTTATCCACAAAAGAGTGTACTTCTATCTTCTCGATGCATTAAGTATTTCTCTCTCATTATACGGTAATCAAGACCAATAACAATCTATGCATGCTCTTCTTAATTTATACTCCCTCCGTTCCTAAATATAAGTCTTTAGAGAGATTCCACCATGGACTACATACGGAACAAAATGAGTGAATCTACACTCTAAATGCATCTATATACATCTGTATGTAGTCTATAGTGGAATCTCTCCGAAGACTTATATTTAGGAACGGAGGAAGTACATGCACTTAGCTCATTGGAGGTTGGGTAATTAAAGAGGGGAGAGATGGTGGCTTGCACATTCCCAATGTATTCTTTACTTCACTCCATAATTTGTCCTAAAATCTCTAGATGTTCACTCTTCACCGGACGGAGGGAGTACAACAATAAGACTGAAGTCACCGCCTAGGCAACAAAAGTGCCGCTACTCCTATTCAATTGATGAAGGGATGCTGATAGTCTGGGCCTAGTACCAAACAGACCTTGCAGCCAAACCTAACATCTAAGACCTGAGGTCCCAACCAGGACGCCTGCCGGGTATGGGCACCCCACCAGTCCAGCGTGGTCCTCAACCAGGACGCCTGCCGGGTATGAGGCCGCCGCAGCCACCTGCCACCAGTCCATCTTCGGAGTTGTACTGCTGCATGAACCTTGCCCGGTCTAGCTGTCGTCGACGCTACCACGACGCCAGACAGCGTGCACCTCCCGCGTGAGTCCATCATCGCACATTAGAAGCCTAATCTCCAGAGCACCATGCCATCGAGATCCCGACACCATCAATGTGTGTGATGAAGCACCGCTCCTCCTCTTGTCACCTCCAGCCAGCACTTACTCCAAAACGACGCCCCCATGAGGAAAAGCACTACTAAGAACGCCACCATCGTCCGATCCGGGAGACCCAGATCTAGGGTTTCCCCCGGAGCATCCCGAGCCTGATGACGCCACCTGCAACCATCGGCAGTTGCGCCACCAGGCATATGCCTCCGGCCTCGCTGGTTCCTTCGACCATAGCAAACTCCAAAACGATGCCCTGAAGAGGGACTACGATGTAAGTATCGCCATCGCTCGATCCCATGAAGATCTAGGGTTTCCCCCGGAGTTACCCTGTTTGTCAAGGACATCCAACTACGCACCACCGTTTCTTAGAACTAAAACGGTTTGTCGCCCATGATTATATTCACATCATAGTGGATCATTGGGTTAATGGGTCTCGTGACGGCTGCCGCGAGCCGGGAGGAGCACCGGCAGCTCGCGGTAGCCGCTCGTCACTCCGAGGAGGAGAGGAAACGACGACATCGCCTTCTTCAACGAGTTGTCTGATTCAAACAAGGAGGACGATGACGATGACTAGATGATGTCAGCGTCATAGTAGTGTAGGTAGTAGGTAGCTAGCAGGGGACATTGCATATTTTGAAAATGTCACTTAACGACTCGCAAAAACATAGGTAATGCGACGAATTTGGGCCAGTAATATAGTTACTAATTAAGCTATTGTGTTTATTCATTATCCAGTTGCTAATTTTAGACTAAATGTCTCTTAAATTGTCCCGGCATATTTGAAGCAAAAAAGAGGAGGAGGATGTTTGATAATTACTACTCTCACCGTCCGAAAAAGTTTGTCTCTCAAATGGTTCAAATGGATGTATCTAGCACCAACTTAGTACTAGATACATCCATTTCGGACGGGGGAGTATGTGTTAGCACACTCTAGATGGCGGATGGCGGCTCGAGTCAGGGCGACTCTACTAGAGGCGTTCCAAGGCCTTCCATAAATACCTAGCGTGCTAATATTGGTCTACAAAAAATTCTCCCAACTATTGATTCTATATTCGATACATAAAATATAATGCCACATATTTCGAATTGTGAGGAACAATTGCGTCCCAGATCACAATCATATTGTATGAGCGTCTGCGTCTGTATTGTGTTAAGAAAATTAGGCGACATGCTGATTGTTTCAGGCATATGCCAACTGCTTAATTATCAAAACAACACAATGCACATTTTAAAGACTACAATGACTGAATAAGAAATAAATTATGAAAACATCAATGGAAATGTATTCCAAACAGAAAAAATATACTCCAAAAATATAAGGAAAACCTATAATATTAAAAACCATGAAAACCAATAATAAAGGGAAAAAACCTAAGTATTCCAAAGTAATTGGAATGCAAGAAAAGGCAAAAGTAATATTTAGTAAATAAAAGTGTAAAAATAGTGCTCTTTCACAACTTATTTGCAAGCTTTCTTGAGTTTTGTAGTCTATTCAAATCT
Organism: Secale cereale; assembly: GCA_902687465.1. Classification (NCBI taxonomy): domain Eukaryota; kingdom Viridiplantae; phylum Streptophyta; class Magnoliopsida; order Poales; family Poaceae; genus Secale; species Secale cereale. Next base: position 914,096,378 of record LR738711.1, read on the forward strand.
ACGGCCAGGCAACTTAGTTTTTGAAATATAATTTCATATGGTATATATTCGGTACTAAAATGTTCATATTTTTTCTATTAACTTAGTCACGGTTAACAAATTTTGATTTTGACCAAAATTTGCAGGTACTCCTAATTTTGCAAGGAGGTAGATTTTCTATGCGTATTTATACAATGCCACCGAGAGCATCTACAGCCGGGCGTCTCAAACCCGCCTCAAACCCTCCTCAGACGCCCGGACGGGCCGCCCGGTCATTGTCTGGTCATGTTTTTTCAATCTAGACGGATGCCTCAAAGGGCCCCAAACGCCCGGACTGACCGGCACCCCCCATATCCAGCCTAAATATGGAGCGGATATGGTGTGTCCATCTGACAAGCTCGACCCACCACCGACCCCACGGATGTCCCACAAAAAAACCCCATCGGGCTGATTGCTCCAAAACCCTAGCCCACTCACTCTCCTCTCTCGCTCTATCCTATCCTCATCCCGCACAGATTCCGATTGAATCCGGCGCAATCTCGAGCACCGGTAGCCGCTCCGACGACGAGCTAGATCCGGAGTATGAGCTTGCCCTCCGCATCACCTTGGAGCGATCCAAGTTGGAGGTCGGAGGCAGCTCTAGATCTGCAGCCTCGTGTAGCCGCAGCTTCCCCATCGGTGCCTCTCAGACGCTCGCGCTGGCCCCTCCCGGCCCATGGGCAGCTCCGACAGGCGGCATGTGCAATCCGCGCCTCCCCTGCGCCGTCACCTGCTCCCCCGGCTGCTGCTCCCCCTCATGAGCAGCGGTGAGTGCCTGTGCCCGTCCCGCCTGTTGGAGATATGCCCTAGAGGCAATAATAAAAGCATTATTATTATATCTCCTTGTTCATGATAATTGTCTGTTATTCATGCTTGAATTGTATTGTACGGAAACAGCGATACATGTGTGAATACATAGACCAAAATGAGTCCCTGGTAGGCCTCTAGTAACCAGCTCGTTGATCAACAGATGGTCACGGTTTCCTGACCATGGACATGAGATGTCAGTGATAACGGGATCACATCATTAGGAGAATGATGTGATGGACAAGACCCAAACTCGAGCATAACACGAGATCGTATAGTTCGTAATGCATTAAGCTTTTCGGTGTCAAGTATTTATTCCTTAGACCATGAGGTTGTACAACTCCCGGATACCGTAGGAGTGCTTTGGGTGTGCCAACCCTCACAACGTAACTGGGTGGCTATAAAGGTACACATCGGGTATCTCTGAAAGTGTCTGTTGAGTTGGTACGAACCGAGACTGGGATGTTGTCACTCCGTATGACGGAGAGGTACCTCTGGGCCCACTCGGTAAGTCATCATCATAATGAGCTCAATGTGACTAAGTAGTTAGTCACGGGATGATGAATTACGGATCGAGTAAAGAGACTTGCCATAACGAGATTGAACAAGGTATCGGGAATACCGACGATCGAATCTCGGGCAAGTACCGTACCGATGGACAAAGGGAATAACATACGGGATTGAGTGAATCCTTGACACAGTGGTTCATCCGATGAAGATCATCGAGGAACACGTGGGAACCAACATGGGTATCCAGATCCCGCTGTTGGTTATTGACCGGAGAGTGGTCTCGGTCATGTCTACGTGTCTCCCGAACCCGTAGGGTCTACACACTTAAGGTTCGGTAACGCTAGGGTCGTAGAGATAAATGCACGTGGAAACCCGAAAGTTGTTCGGAGTCCCGGATGAGATCCCGGACGTCACGAGGAGTTCCGGAATGGTCCGGAGGTAAAGATTGATATATGGGAAGTCCAGTTTCGGCCAATGGGTGATCTCCGGGGGTCACAGGGAGCGTCCCGGGACCACCGGAGGGGCCCCGGGGGTCCACCGGGTGGGGCCACCCATCCCGGTGGGGCCCCTAGGCCGCAAGGGGATGCGTGCAGCCCTCTGGGCTGGCGCACCACAAGGGGGCCCCACCTCCCCATGCGCATAGGGATAAAACCCTAAGGGGAGGGGGGGCCACCACTTGCCTTGGGGGAGGGGGACTCCTCCCTGGCCGCCGCCCCCCCTTGCAGATTGGATCTGCAAGGGGCTGGCGCCCCCTGGCCCCCTATATATATGTGGGGGGGGGGGGAGAGGGCAGCCGCACCTCAGCCCTGGCGCCTCTCCCCCTCCCGTCACACCTCCCAACTCCTTTGCAGGGCAGCCCGACGAAGCCCTGCTGCGATCTCCACTGCATCCGTCATCACGCCGTCGTGCTGCCGGATCTCTGACGACTTCTCCTCCCCCCTTGCTGGATCAAGAAGGAGGTGACGTTGCTGCACTGTACGTGTGTTGAACGCGGAGGTGCCGTCCGTTCGGCGCTAGATCATCGGTGACGAAGAACGTGAAGAGTACGACTACTTCATCCTTGCTTCGTTGAAAGCTTCCGCACGCAATCTTCATAAACGGTATGTAGATGCACTCTTACTTGCTCGTTGCTAGATGTCTCCATAGTTGGATCTTGGTGAAGACGTAGAAATTTTTTGATTTATGCTACGTTCCCCAACAGTGGCATCTGAGCCTAGGTTTTATGCGTAGCATCTTGGCACGAGTAGAACACAAAGCAGTTGTGGGCGTATGATCTTGTTCAACTTTCTTACCGTTACTAGTCAATCTTGATTCGGCGGTATTGTGGGATGAAGCGGCCCGGACCGACCTTACACGTACGCTTACGTGAGACTGGTTCCACCGACAGACATGCACTAGATGCATAAGGTGGCTGGCGGGTGTCTGTCTCTCCTACTTTAGTCGGATCGGATTCGATGAAAAGGGTCCTTATGAAGGGTAAATAGAAGTTGACAAATCACGCTGTGGTTTTGGCGTAGGTAAGAAACGTTCTTGCTAGAAATCCTATAGAAGCCACGTAAAACTTGCAACAACAATTAGAGGACGTCTAACTTGTTTTTGCAGCATGTGTTTTGTGACGTGGTATGGCCAAGAACAAAGATGTGATGAATGATATATGTGATGTATGAGATTGATCATGTTTTTGTAATAGGGAATCACGACTTGCATGTCGATGAACTTGACAACCGGCAGGAGCCATAGGAGTTGTCTTTATTATTGTATGACCTGCGTGTCACTGAATAACGCCATGTAATTACTTTACTTCGTTGCTAAACGTTAGCTATAGTAGTAGAAGTAATAGTTGGCGTGACGACTTCCTCAAGACACGATGATGGAGATCATGATGATGAAGATCATGGTGTCGAGCCGGTGACAAGATGATCATGGTGCCCCGAAGATGGAGATCCAAGGAGCAAGATGATATTGGCCATATCATGTCACTATGATTGATTGCATGTGATGTTTATCATGTTTTTGCATCTTGTTTACTTAGAACGACGGTAGTAAATAAGATGATCTCTCACTAAAATTTCAAGTAATGTGTTTCCCCTAACTGTGCACCGTTGCTAAAGCTCGTTGTTCCGAAGCACCACGTGATGATCGGGTGTGATAGGTTCTAACGTTCACATACAACGGTTGTAAGACAGATTTACACACGCGATACACTTAGGGTTCACTTGACGAGCCTAGCATGTACAGACATGGCCTCGGAACACGGAAGACCGAAAGGTCGAACACGAGTCGTATAGAAGATACGATCAACATGAAGATGTTCACCGTTTTTGACTAGTCCGTCTCACGTGATGATCGGACACGGACTACTCGATTCGGATCGTGTATCACTTAGATGACTAGAGAGATGTCATTCTGAGTGGGAGTTCATTAAAATTTGATTAAGATGAACTTAATTATCATGAACTTAGTATAAATTCTTTACAATATCTCTTGTAGATCAAATGGCCCACGCTCAGGTTTCCCTCAACTTCAACGCGTTCCTAGAGAAAACCAAGTTGAAAGACGATGGTAGCAACTATACGGATTGGGTCCGTAACCTGAGGATTATCCTCATAGCTGCCAAGAGATCATATGTCCTAGAAGCACCGCTAGGTGATGCACCTGCTCCCGATGCTGACCAAGACGTTTTGAACGTCTGGCAGTCGCGTAGTGATGATTACTCCCTGGTTCAGTGCGGCATGCTTTACAGTTTAGAATCGGGGCTCCAAAAGCGTTTTGAGCACCATGGAGCATATGAGATGTTCGAAGAGCTGAAAATGGTTTTCCAAGCTCATGCCCGAGTCGAGAGATATGATGTCTCCGACGCATTCTACAGCTGTAAGATGGAGGAGAACAGTTCTGTCAGTGAGCACATCCTCAAGATTTCAGGATTGCACAATCGCTTGTCTCAGCTGCGAATGAATCTCCCAGATGAAGCGGTCATTAACAGAATCCTCCAGTCGCTCCCACCAAGCTTCAAGAGCTTCGTGCTGAACTTCAATATGCAGGGGATGGAGAAGTCCATTCCCAAGGTGTATTCAATGCTGAAATCAGCGGAGGTAGACATCAAGAAAGAACATCAAGTGTTGATGGTCAATAAAACCACTAAGTTCAAGAAAGGCAAGGGTAAGAAGAACTTCAAGAAGGACGGCAAGCAAGTTGCCGCGCCTGGCAAGCCTGTTGCCGGGAAGAAGCCAAAGTATGGACCCAAGCCTGAGACTGAGTGCTTTTATTGCAAGGGAACGGGTCACTGGAAGCGGAACTGCCCCAAATACTTAGCAGACAAGAAGGCCGGCAACGTCAAAGGTATATATGATATACATGTTATTGATGTGTACCTTACCAGCACTCGTAGTAGCTCCTGGGTATTCGATACCGGTGCAGTTGCTCACATTTGTAACTCAAAACAGGAGCTGCGGAATAAACGGAGACTGGCGAAGGATGAGGTGACGATGCGCGCCGGGAATGGTTCCAAGGTCGATGTGATCGCCGTCGGCACGCTGCCTCTACATCTACCCTCGGGATTAGTTTTAAACCTCAATAATTGTTATTTAGTACCAGCTTTGAGCATGAACATTGTTTCTGGATCTCGTCTTATGCGAGATGGATATTCTTTCAAATCAGAGAATAATGGTTGTTCTATTTATTTGAGAGATATGTTTTATGGTCATGCCCCGCTGGTCAATGGTTTATTTTTGATGAATCTCGAACGTAGTGATACACATATTCATAGTGTAGATGCCAAAAGATGTAAAGTTGATAATGATAGTCCCACATACTTGTGGCATTGCCGCCTTGGTCATATTGGTGTCAAACGTATGAAGAAGCTCCATTCAGATGGACTTCTAGAGTCTCTTGATTATGAATCATTTGACACGTGCGAACCATGCCTCTTGGGCAAGATGACCAAGACTCCGTTCTCCGGAACAATGGAGCGAGCAACCAACTTGTTGGAAATCATACATACCGATGTGTGCGGTCCAATGAGTGTTGAGGCTCGCGGAGGCTACCGTTATGTTCTCACCCTCACGGATGACTCGAGTAGATATGGGTATATCTATTTGATGAAACACAAGTCTGAGACCTTTGAAAAGTTCAAGGAATTTCAGAATAAGGTTGAGAATCAACGTGACAGAAAAATAAAGTTCTTGCGATCGGATCGTGGGGGTGAATATTTAAGTCATGAATTTGGCACACACCTTAGGAGCTGCGGAATTGTTTCACAATTGACACCGCCCGGAACACCTCAACGTAACGGTGTGTCCGAACGTCGAAATCGTACTCTGTTGGACATGGTGCGATCTATGATGTCCCTCACCGATTTACCGCTATCTTTTTGGGGTTATGCTTTAGAGACTGCCGCATTCCCTTTAAATAGGGCTCCGTCAAAATCCGTTGAGATGACTCCATATAAACTTTGGTTTGGCAAAAAACCGAAGCTGTCGTTTCTGAAAGTTTGGGGTTGCGATGCTTATGTCAAGAAACTTCAACCTGAAAAGCTCGAACCCAAATCGGAGAAATGCGTCTTCATAGGATACCCAAAGGAAACAATTGGGTACACCTTCTACCACAGATCCGAAGGCAAAGTCTTTGTTGCCAAGAATGGATGCTTTCTGGAGAAAGAGTTTCTCTCGAAAGAAGTGAGTGGGAGGAAAGTAGAACTTGATGAGGTGACAGTCACCCCTCCTAGAACGGAAAGTAGCGCAGCACAGGAAACTATTCCTGAGGTGCCTGCACCGACAAGGGAGGAAGATAATGATAATGATCATGAAGAAACATATCAAGTTACTACTGAACTTCGAAGGTCCACAAGGGCACGTTCCGCACCAGAGTGGTACGGCAACCCTGTCCTAGAAATCATGTTGTTAGACAACGGTGAACCTTCGAACTATGAAGAAGTGATGGCGGGCCCAGATTCCAATAAATGGCTTGGAGCCATGAAATCCGAGATAGAATCCATGTATGAAAACAAAGTATGGACTTTGGTGGACTTGCCTGATGATAGGCACTCCATAGAAAATAAATGGATATTTAAGAAGAAGACAGACGCGGATGGTAATGTGACCATCTATAAGGCTCGGCTTGTCGCTAAGGGTTATCGACAAGTTCAAGGGATTGACTACGATGAGACTTTCTCTCCCGTAGCGATGCTAAAGTCAGTCAGAATCATGTTAGCTATTGCCGCATTCTATGATTATGAGATATGGCAAATGGACGTCAAAACAACATTCCTTAATGGCTTCCTCAAGGAAGAGTTGTATATGATGCAACCGGAAGGTTTTGTCGATCCAGAGAACGCTAACAAGGTATGCAAGCTCCAGCGCTCGATTTACGGGCTGGTGCAAGCATCTCGGAGTTGGAATATTCGCTTTGATGAGGTGATCAAAGCGTTTGGCTTTATACAGACTTATGGAGAAGCCTGTATTTACAAGAAAGTGAGTGGAAGCTCTGTAGCATTTCTCATATTATATGTGGATGACATATTGCTGATGGGAAATGATATAGAATTCTTGGAAAATGTAAAGGCCTATTTGAATAAAAGTTTTTCAATGAAGGACCTTGGAGAAGCTGCTTACATATTAGGCATCAAAATCTATAGAGATAGATCAAGACGCCTCATTGGTCTTTCACAAAGTACATACCTTGACAAAATATTGAAGAAGTTCAATATGGATCAGTCTAAGAAAGGATTCTTGCCTGTTTTGCAAAGTATGAGATTGAGTAAGACTCAGTCGCCGACCACGGCAGAAGATAGAGAAAAGATGAGTGTCATTCCCTATGCCTCAGCAATAGGTTCTATCATGTATGCCATGCTGTGTACCAGACCTGATGTGAACCTTGCCATAAGTTTGGTAGGGAGGTACCAAAGTGATCCCGGTACGGAACACTGGACAGCGGTCAAGAACATCCTAAAGTACCTGAAAAGGACTAAGGATATGTTTCTCGTTTATGGGGGTGACGAAGAGCTAGTCGTAAAGGGTTACGTCGATGCTAGCTTCGACACAGATCTGGATGACTCTAAGTCGCAAACCGGATACGTGTATATTTTGAATGGAGGGGCAGTCAGCTGGTGCAGTTGCAAGCAAAGCGTGGTGGCAGCATCTACATGTGAAGCGGAGTACATAGCTGCTTCTGAAGCAGCGCAGGAAGGAGTCTGGATGAAGGAGTTCATCACCGACCTCGGAGTCATTCTAAGCGCGTCAAGCCCGATGACTCTCTTCTGTGACAACACTGGTGCTATTGCTATTACCAAGGAGCCCAGGTTTCACAAGAAGACCAAGCACATCAAGCGCCGTTTCAACTCCATCCAGAATTATGTTCAGGATGGAGACATAGATATTTGTAAAGTGCATACGGATCTGAATGTAGCAGACCCGTTGACTAAACCTCTTTCACGAGCAAAACATGATCAACACCAGAACTCTATGGGTGTTTGATTCATCACAATGTAACTAGATTATTGACTCTAGTGCAAGTGGGAGACTGTTGGAGATATGCCCTAGAGGCAATAATAAAAGCATTATTATTATATCTCCTTGTTCATGATAATTGTCTGTTATTCATGCTTGAATTGTATTGTACGGAAACAGCGATACATGTGTGAATACATAGACCAAAATGAGTCCCTGGTAGGCCTCTAGTAACCAGCTCGTTGATCAACAGATGGTCACGGTTTCCTGACCATGGACATGAGATGTCAGTGATAACGGGATCACATCATTAGGAGAATGATGTGATGGACAAGACCCAAACTTGAGCATAACACGAGATCGTATAGTTCGTAATGCATTAAGCTTTTCGGTGTCGAGTATTTATTCCTTAGACCATGAGGTTGTACAACTCCCGGATACCGTAGGAGTGCTTTGGGTGTGCCAACCGTCACAACGTAACTGGGTGGCTATAAAGGTACACATCGGGTATCTCCGAAAGTGTCTGTTGAGTTGGTACGAACCGAGACTGGGATGTTCTCACTCCGTATGACGGAGAGGTACCTCTGGGCCCACTCGGTAAGTCATCATCATAATGAGCTCAATGTGACTAAGTAGTTAGTCATGGGATGATGAATTACGGATCGAGTAAAGAGACTTGCCATAACGAGATTGAACAAGGTATCGAGAATACCGACGATCGAATCTCGGGCAAGTACCGTACCGATGGACAAAGGGAATAACATACGGGATTGAGTGAATCCTTGACACAGTGGTTCATCCGATGAAGATCATCGAGGAACACGTGGGAACCAACATGGGTATCCAGATCCCGCTGTTGGTTATTGACCGGAGAGTGGTCTCGGTCATGTCTACGTGTCTCCCGAACCCGTAGGGTCTACACACTTAAGGTTCGGTAACGCTAGGGTCGTAGAGATAAATGCACGTGGAAACCCGAAAGTTGTTCGGAGTCCCGGATGAGATCCCGGACGTCACGAGGAGTTCCAGAATGGTCCGGAGGTAAAGATTGATATATGGGAAGTCCAGTTTCGTCCAACGGGTGATCTCCGGGGGTCACCGGGAGCGTCCCGGGACCACCGGAGGGGCCCCGTGGGTCCACCGGGTGGGGCCACCCATCCCGGTGGGGCCCCTAGGCCGCAAGGGGATGCGTGCAGCCCTCTGGGCTGGCGCACCACAAGGGGGCCCCACCTCCCCATGCGCATAGGGATAAAACCCTAAGGGGAGGGGGGAGGGCCACCACTTGCCTTGGGGGAGGGGGACTCCTCCCTGGCCGCCGCACCCCCTTGCAGATTGGATCTGCAAGGGGCTGGCGCCCCCCCTGGCCCCCTATATATATGTGGGGGGGGGGAGAGGGCAGCCGCACCTCAGCCCTGGCGCCTCTCCCCCTCCCGTCACACCTCCCAACTCCTTTGCAGGGCAGCCCGGCGAAGCCCTGCTGCGATCTCCACTGCATCCGTCATCACGCCGTCGTGCTGCCGGATCTCTGACGACTTCTCCTCCCCCCTTGCTGGATCAAGAAGGAGGCGACGTTGCTGCACCATACGTGTGTTGAACGCGGAGGTGCCGTCCGTTCGGCGCTAGATCATCGGTGACGAAGAACGTGAAGAGTATGACTACTTCATCCTTGCTTCGTTGAAAGCTTCCGCACGCAATCTTCATAAACGGTATGTAGATGCACTCTTACTTGCTCGTTGCTAGATGTCTCCATAGTTGGATCTTGGTGAAGACATAGAAATTTTTTGATTTATGCTACGTTCCCCAACACCGCCAACCCGGACGCGCACGCCAGAGTCGCAGGCGCGCGCCGCCCACCACGAGAGGCAGCGGGCAAGGGAGAGGGACACTGTGGAGAGCTCTGTCCGCCACCGCCGTGGGTTACCGGCGGAGCCCGACGAGGACGAGCGGCTCCTCACGTGGTAAGGACGGCAGAGACGGAGGCTCGGTGGCTCCGACGAAAGGACACAAAGGCTCTCCGGCTTGCTATGGAGCAGTCCGAGCGGGAGGCGATGGAGAAGGCAACGGAGGCGGCTCGGCTGGCCAAGCTCAGGCGCCAGCAGGACCGGGCCGGCCAGCACCTCAAGGGCCTCGTCATCGTCGGCTCCTCCTCCCCCGACGACCACGGCTCTTCGTCCGACGAATTGGACGATGCTCCACCAGCCACCGACCGCTACAACTACACCGGTGACCAGAAGGGGAAAGGGCCGACTCGGAAGTGTTAAAGTTCAATTTCATTTCACGTTTTAGATCTCGTATAAAGTTGTCCGTTGTTTATGTGAACTTTGGTGGATCTTTTGGTGAACTACTGTGCTATTTCTATGTCCGATCAGCTGATCTACGTAGTTTGATCGATGTGGCATGATATAGTATGGATATAGGGATTCGGATATGAGAAACACGGATGTAGATGACGCGATTTGAGAAGTGCACTGTCAGTGTCCGTGGACACATCCGGGCGCGTCCGCGGACGTTTAAGGGGCCAAATTTGCTAAGTTCAGCTGAAGATGCTCTTATTACTACTAAATGGCCTTCTATAAACAGACGGAGTGAGTATGACTTTTTAATTCATACTAGTTCAAACACAAACCAATTTTCATAAAGGAAAGGTACTCCCTCCATTTTTGTATACAAGGCCACAAACTTAGATTACAGGTACCAATGTAAAATTTAATGCATGCTTTAAAAATCAACTTTTCTTCTTGTTTACTGGTATCATTAATACTCCGCATGCATGCAAAGAAACTAAGTGGAGGAAGGAGATGACTGTCATTATGACTGCATGCATGCAAGTATTAAACAGGTTGTTAATACGAGAAAATGTCATTAATTTTGCCTCGAATACTGTTGGTGGCCTTGTATAGATGCAAAATGTATATTTCATAGTGGCCTTGTATATAAAAATGGAGGGAGTAAAAGCCATTTTAGTGTTACAATAGCGAATAGCTGGCCAAGAGCTGAGTTGGAATTAATTGGGCAAAGGAGCTTCAGACACTGAAAGAGCTTTTTTTTTATTTCCTTATAATAGCGGCATGCATGCATGCCTTAGCCGTTAGCCTGCTGGCAACAGACTTCATAGTTCACACTGTACTCACGCGCACGCCCCACTGTATTGTTCTATACGAGTACATTAAACTGGAAATCAATACTTCGTGTCCTTTCTAACTAGTTTATGTTCGGCGAGAATCACTCGCACTTGTCCTTTTTCTTTTGCGAGAATCATTCGCTCTTGTCCTTGTGAACACTGATGACCACATGAACATAAAACAGGAGTCGTTTATATTTCTATATATGGCGCGGGGCCCTCCCCTTCTGCCGTGGGTGCTGAATCTGCTGATCGACATCCACTGGCTGTACTTCCCGCAGCCATGAATGCTGGTCCACATCTGCTTAATTTCCATATGCAGGACGGACAAGCTCGAACCACATATAGCCACATCTGCTTAATAACTCGACCGGCAGCAGTAACAGCAGCATGTGCTAGTGGCATGCGGGGCAGCAGATCGCATCAGCGGCGCCTCCCTAGCACAGTGATCATGGATCGCCGAGCAGTTATTTTTTAGCCGCAAGCCGTAGAACATCATGGTCTACGGTAATTTCATTCATACTACTCTCTCCGTTCATAAATAGTTGTCTTTCTAGACATTCAAATGGAGCAACATACGGATGTACGTAGACATATTTTAAAGTGTATATTCACTCATTTTGCTTCGTATGTAGTCACTTGTTTAAATCTCTAGAAAGACAAATATTTAGGAACAAAGGGAGTAGTACTTATTATACAGAGAAGTAAATAGGTACACACAGAGCATACCAGACCGTAAGCCCAAGTCTAGCCAATTCCAGTTTTGGGCAACAAATTTGTTAAATTGTTGGTGCCAGCATCACAGATGAAACTCCACCCAATCCTAAGGCTGTAAAATTCTTTTGCTTGATCCTGTGCCCCAAAAATGTCAGATCCTGATTGAGCATGAATTTCCATGTGTTTTGACTTTATATTTCCCTCCTGAACACTTTACCATCCATTTGGATCCATATTTTCCAATAGCCTAAAACAATGATGTCCAAGGCAATTGACTTTAGTAGTCTCTCGCAAGCAAGAAATATCTCATCATATGCTGAAGTTCCTCTATGTGTGTGAGTAAATATGGTATCTCAACAATCTTGTGCAACGGTGCAATCCCAAAATAGATTTATCAAAGTTTCCTCAGCTCCTTCATTACAGAAGACACATTCGTAACAATCCAAGTGCATGCATAGAAATTCTTTTGAGCAAATTCCTTGTATTAACTCCGAACAAATATCCACAAAGTATATTTTCTATCCGGCCCTGCATGCACCCTACCATAGCCATTTGAAAATGATGTGTGTCTCCGTTCCCTTCTTGAGGCAATTATACATTTTAATTTAAGAATATTTTCTGTTACTGCCTAGGCACAACAATGTCTCTGGAGTTTTATTCTGGCCGATGAGTAATTGAAGGTCAGAGAGTTGATCAAAAGCTTGGGTTGGAAGTGGTGCGTGAAAGTGTTGTGAGATACCAAATGAGCTAATCATGAGGGCCAATGAATGATTGTCATTTTCAGCAAATGAATGCAGTTCATGAAAAAACTTGTAGCATAGGTCTATTCACCGAGGAGGTCTATCCACCGAGGAATCATACCAAAATATATTGTACTTCCATTGTCAGCCTTGCAGTTTGTCAAAGCCTTAAAATCAGGCAAGATCCTAAGATGGGATTTTCACCAACTTCACCCAATCAGCCTTGAACCTGGCAATTCAGTGGCACAATACTTGTTATAGATCAAATTAATCCCGGGAAGGTTATCTTTCTTGAAGAATTTATGGAGGTTTTTCATGAGCGGAGCTTTATTATGCAGAGTAATATCCAAAATCCATAGCCCTGCTTGGTCCTTAGGTTTGCAAATCTTGTCCCAAGCAATCAAAGTTGGGCCTTAATTTTCTTGCTCAAATTTCCTCCAGAAGAAGTGTTTGATATATTTATTAAATTGCTAAATGATGCCTATAGGCAAAGCTAGTGCACACATGAAAACGATTGAGAGGGCGGAGAAAATAGGAGTGAAATCTTCATTTCCGAGTCTGTGTGCACTAAGAGGAAGACCAAGGTGTGTGAATGGGTAACTACCAAGTTTACATCCTAGGAGCCCCAACAGCTTATTGAGATCCCAACAACTTATTGAGATTATGCCCCCCACATTAATAGTAACTAGGACATATATTGCAGTTTATCTTGAGACTAGTTTGAGAAGCAAAATGAGATAGAAGATTGATGACTTGTTGGAGTTGGTATTCCTCTGCAGGTCAGGATCCGAATTGTATCATCTACATACTGAATGCCTAAGAAATCCTGGTTTTCTTGTGAGTTAATGGGAGCCTGAATAAGATTGGCCCACATAGCTTCATTTATAATTGATTGCAAAAATTCAACTTCCAATATAAAGATGAGGGATGACAAAGGATCCCCTTAAAATCGGTTAGCCTTTTAGGCTAGCCACGCGCATCCCTGGGTAGTTATGCAGCATGTACCATCGATTGGGAGATTTTTTTGCGCGCGAGCATGGTATACTTTGTAGTTAGTGACGATCGAGTGGCAGGGTTAGAACATCTACAACTGGACCCCTCAAATTCGCTTCATATATCAAATAGCTTGGAAGAAAAAACAACCACTCAACTAGACACAAAATTGTACTTATATGTCTGGTCCGTTCGCGAACCCTCAAACTAAGCCCATACAAGGGTTGGATATGAGGGTGTCTGGGCATGTCCGGGCAGTTTGCCGCGTCGGACACGACCCAACCAGGGCACATTTTCTATTTCTCTCTCCATCCTCACTAATCACATGCGTGTGTCTAGAGAATTTTGGGGACATGGTTGTGTACACGGAAAATAGGGTAAAGTGGACATGCGCACACACCATCCAAACGCGTCTGTGGATATAGTGAGCCAAATTAGCCCATCGTGACTATAGATGCGCTTAGGTTAACAACTATAGTGTCCTACTAAGGATATGCATGTTGCCATGGAATATTTGGAAGGCTCGGAACCGTTGGATCTTCGACTAGAACTCCTACACAACTTTCCACGAGAAAGACGAGATTCTTTACATGACCGCGAGATATATAAGGTACCCTAATTCTAACGGGAGGTGTGATTGTTATGCCACAATGTACTCCTTCTATCTTTCAATGCCTTGTATATATTACATGTTTACATCGATTTTTGTCATGATTCTCGTGCAACATGGAACACCAAATTTGCCCAACATGAGGTGATCCTGCTAACCAGGTTTCCTAACTTGTGAACTATCCAAATCCATTTAATACTCAATGTTTTAGTTGCAAAATTCTAACATGCACAGAATTGCTTATCTGGAAGAAAAAAACCCGACATCGTCAACTCTCTCATGCACCTCGCTTATATCTTTCGCGTGCTTCGTGTGACCTTGCAACCTTGAGCTCCCGCCACTGTCAATGTGATTGTCACGCGGTGCGCCCCTCTACACTTTCTTAATTCGATATCCAGGTTGACGGTGCCATTGCGGGGTGCTTCGTAACCTCCCCTCCTTGTGTACCACCCCCCAATACTCGGGAAACTAAAATCTTGACTCGAGGTACCATGTATGAGCTGCAACTCGAGACCACGCGCCTCGACTTACACGTAAAGAAAAACATCAAGAAACTTAGATTTAGCAAAAATGTTAATAATAATACTTATATTTTCCCTAAAAATAATGCATTTTCATCTCAACAATTTGACATGATTTTAGTGAATATTGTAAATTTAAATTTTAAATCATTCTAGAGTCTTTAATCACATTTTCACTATTTTGTATTTTCTATGTTTTTTCTAAAATTAGTTATGGTTTTCTTACTTTTTAATTTTTTTTGTTGAGTTCTCTGCCACTTGTGCGGAACTACTACTATATCTGTTCGGCTGCTACTAGGAACCAAATTTGTCTGATTTTAAAACTTTAGAGTTTATGTTGTTTCATACTACTGGATTTTGAAAAGGGAAAATTTTGTTTTTGCCACTCTAGATTTTGCCAATTTTTCTTATGCCACTCTAGATTTTGAAAATTTTCTTTTGCCACTCTTAGCTTTTGACAATTTTCACAACTGCCATTCCGTGGCAAAAGCAAAATATTTTCATTTCATTTTTGCCACTCTTTGCTTTCGAAATGTATCACAATTGCCACCTGGAAATTTTTGTTTTTTGCCACGGGAATGACAATTGTGATAACTGTCAAAAACTAAGAGTGGCAAAACTGAAATGTCAAAATTTAGAGTGGCATAAGGAAAATTGGCAAAATCTAGAGTGACAACAACAAAATTTTCTGTTTTGAAAATGAAAGATGGAATTGACCAATATAGTTGAACTACTAAAAACGATGTGCACAATGGTAAGTACTTCGATAGACATTCAAGCCGTCACCTGAGCACGATCAACGTTTCACAAATGAATGTTGAAGTCATCCTACATACAAAAATGGTAAGTACCTTGATAGCCAAGAGTTGACTGAAATAGCTGACAAATCTACCCTCAAGATTGTTAACAAGTCTTGTATAGATACTGAAGGTAATTCCCGCCAAGAAAAATTTTTTAGTATACTGAAGTTCTTTTTTTCTACAGCAAAAAGGCAGTGAGGTTATAATAGTGAAAAAGATCTTTCGGAATTGGGACACACACTGAAGTAGCTGGAATTAATTGGAAAAGGAGCTTTGGGATTTTGACACAACAGTCTTTTTCTTGTAAAGTTTGAAATACTCCAGACTTCAATGCTAACTTTAGCCTCATTAGCCTGCTAGCAACAGACAGTCGCGTAGCCAGCCCAATAAATCAGGGTGGTCCATCAATAGAAATATTTATAAAAATTTATTTATTTTCAAAGAAATATATTTTTATTGCACTATATATAAACTATAGGGAAATTCCAGGGTGGTCCATGGACCACCCTGGCCACTCCCTAGCTACGCCACTGGCAACAGAGCCCTATATATCGAGGTCGTTTTGTTCTACGAGTACAGTATATTATGCTCATGTTCTTCCTGGGATGCTCCGCGATAATCACTCTCATCTTGCCCTTGTGAATACTGATGACTACATGAATACGACCTCGATATATTTCATTAATTTGTCAGGATAACCTGAGTAAAACAAGCTACTCAGAGGTTTGATTACATTCAGAAAGCGAAACTACTTTGGGCACGATGCAAAATCAGACGGTGTCCTGCAGTTTGCTTCCTCACACGTCATACCAACGGTGCATCAATTGCAGATGACGTCGTGTGTATAGCAACGTTCTTCAGAAAACAACAGTGTACGCGCGCAGGCTACTGGGGACATCAGCAATCATAGCTTATCTCCATTGCTCCATGTCCCTCTAATTTGAGTAAATTGCACAGAAGTACCACAATTCAGGCATTGGAAGGAGATTGGTACAAAAATTGGTAATTCTTACATGTCAGTACCAACTTTGGGGCATTCCGTTGAAAAAGAGGCTAAAACCGCTGTTTATATGTATTGACGGTTAAACTGACGGGTTGGGCCCACCAGTCAGACGCCACGCTGGCCAGTGAGCGCGTGCCCGCGCGCTGACTAGGACGAACCGCTTATGTGTGGCTGGTGCGGTCGAGCCAGGCCCCGACCTTACTCTGTCTTCTTCCTCCTCCTCTCTGCCTCGCCGCCGGCGGCTGCTCCCTCGCCGCCGCCTGTGCCCCCCTCGCCCGCCCCACCGGCCGCCATGGCTCGAATCGCTTAGCGCTCTCCTCTCGCGCCCTCTTCTCCCCCGCGGCTGCTGCTCCCTCCCCTCGCGCCCTTCTCTCCCCGCAGCTGCTCTGCTGTAGGAGACGATGGCGTCAACGACTCCAACAGGCAGCGAGGGGCCGGGCGATGATGGCGGCAGCGGCGGTGACCTCCCCCGCTTAGGCATCGACGGCATTGGCGGCTAATCCACCTCCGACTACAGTACCGACGATGATGATTTTTAGGAGCCGGCATTGTCGATGGAGCAGAGGTTACAGTTGGCGCGTATTTGGGTGGCCAACCCTAGCACCGCCCATCACTGGACTCATGGAATCGGCGGTGTGCTGTAAGTTCTCCACTGTTCCATGTTAGCTTACTCAAATTGGGGATTAGGGCTAGGGTTTACTGTAGATTTTTTTTTCTTATTCCAAATTGAGATTAGGTGTTATCTAACTAGAGTGCAACATTATTATGTTAACTAGAGCAGAGCAACATTTTTCTATTAACTAGATTAGGTGTTAGTTATTTACATTATATACTATCATTATTCTGTCAACTAGAGCACAACAACAGTTTTCTCAGTTTAGTTATAATATGTCTGATTTGTAGTAATTTTGTTTATTGAAATTGTTAACTAGTGATAAGGGTAATTATAAGCTTTGTTTATCTGTTAACTAAAACAATGCTTTGTTTAGATGTTAACTAAAGAAGTGCTTAGATGTTAGTTAAATTGTTAACCATTATTTTGTGTTATTTCATTTTGCAGTTTGTATGATGACATTGTGGATGTTAGGTTCCATTTTGATGCTTCAGAAATGTTTGAGCTGAAGCTCTGCAGTTCAGATGTAACATTTCTGAATATGGTTGCAATGATGAAAACCCAAGGATTTAGTGAATATGATTTGCTATTTCACATTGAGAATCCTGCCTTAGGGGAGAAAGGTTTGGAGATGGTAGAGAGTAATGCTGAGTTGCAATTAATAAAGAGGCAGGTTGAGGAGTGTAAGGTTATAAATTTGCTAGTGAGGGCCTGTCCACCTCCTCGCAGCCAGATTAAGAGGCAAGAACTGCAGCTGTCCACAGTTGTTTTGGAAGAGCATGTTTTATATGATCTTAGTGAGCCACCCATATATGATGTTGATCTAGAAGGAGATGTCTTTGAAGGTCAGAGTAGCAGTTGCAGTGTAGCTCATGGTACTGGTGTTAGCACACAAGAGAGCAAGACTGTAAAAGGAAAGTTGAAAGCTGTTTTGGAACTAGAAGAAGAAGAGGGATATGAGGGTAGTGGTGGTTCTGCTTGTGAAGGCAAAGATGACAGTGATGGAGACCAAATTTCTATGGGTGATGCTGATGATATAGAGATGGAAGAGGGGAAGAGACAGAGAGAGTATGATGACTTAGAAGAGGAACAAACAGATGATGAAGAATCTGAGGATGAAGAATCTGAGGGAGACACTGAAGTTGAGGAACTATTTCAAATGGATGAAGATGAGAAGGTTGTTTCAAAGAATGAAGACATTGTAGTTCCTAATGAAGAGAAGAAGAAGAAGAAGAAGAAACAGAAGCTTCCAGTCAGGATAGGGCCTACAACAAGGTCACATTCAAGTGTAGTTGAAGAGGAGGAGCCCGATTTCAAACCTTCATCTGATGAAGAAGAGAAATGGATGTTCAAGGAGGATGATGATGATGGTTTTGAGCCATTTTCATTTGTGCTGCCAAAGAAAAGGAAGAGCAGGGGAAAGTAGAGGCCTCCTAGGAAATGGTACAATGAGAAAATGGAGCAACCACATGAGCAATTATGTCTAAAGATGTGTTTCAAGGATCAACATCAATTCATAGAGGCTTTGCTGAACTTGCACATCACTGAAGGCAGAAACTTCAAATATCACAGGAACTCAGATCAAAGGATAATTGTAGAATGCAAAGAAAAACATTGCAACTTCTTTATGGTGGCAACATTTATAAAAGGTGAAACTACTTTTGTAATTAAGAAGATGAGAATTGAGCACACTTGCCCTATTAGTACAGAGACAACAAGGGTAAGTGCCAAGTGGCTTGCCAATAAGTATGAGTCATTGTTCAGATATGATCTAACAACTGGCATTCAGACATTGATTGATGCATGCATGGAGAAGTATGGTGTGGATGTGCCCAAGTTAATGGCATATAGGGCAAAGAACATAGCTATTGATGCTGTTTTAGGAGACCACAAGAAGCAATACCCTAGGTTGAGAGACTATGCTCAGACAGTGATGGATACAAACCCTGGGAGTAGAGTAGTAGTCACAACTGTAACTCCAACACCCACTGAAAAAATCCCCCATCCAGGCCCAAGATTCCATGCCATGTTCTATTGCATCAATGGAGCAAGGGAGGGGTTTCTCAAGGGGTGCAGACCATTCATTGGTAAGTTAATGTACCTTGTGCATTAGTTACATATTGTTTCATCTTTAAATGCATTTGAATGTTTTAGATGCTGATTTTGCTTGCTCATCTAGGTGTTTATGGGTGCTTCATTAAGTTAAGTACTAGTGCTCAACTACTTGCTGCGACTGGTAGAGATGGCAACAACAATATATACCCACTAGAATTTGGTATTGTTGGGCAAGAGGACACACCTAGTTGGTGTTGGTTTCTACACCAACTTAAAATCTGCCTAAGAGGAGAAGTAGGATAGTTTGGTCCATATACAATAATGTCTGATAGACAAAAGGTATGTGCTTTCATTACCTCTCTCATTGTTCTTATATAGTTGTTATCTGCTAGATAGTAGCTTAGCTAGTTAAATTATGCTTCCCAGGGCCTACTAAATGCAGTGTATGCTGTATTTCCTAAGTGCAACCAAAGGTTCTGCCTAAGGCATATATATGCAAACTTCCAAAATGCTGGGTTTAGGGGGGAAGATCTGAAGAAGTATATGGATAATGCTGCTTATGCATATAGTGAACACAAATTTAACATTGGTATGAATAACCTGAGAGCTGAATGTGAGGAAGCTTGGCAGTGGCTTTCTGAAATACCCAAGAAAACATGGGCAAGGCATGCATTTGACACAAATTTCAAGACTGACCTTGTAGTTAACAATTTGTCTGAGGTGTTCAATAAGTATGTCCTAGATGTTAGGAAGAAACCAATTAGGACAATGTGTGATGGTATCGAGGATAAACAAATGGTGAGGTGGCATAGGAATAGGGAGAGTGGAAAGACAGCTAGATGTGAAATAACACCCCATTATAGTGAGAAGCTAGAGGTTGAGAAGGAGAGGGCAAAATTTTGCAAACCTATTCAAGCTGGTGTGGATTTGTGGCAAGTTACAAGTGGGCAGCAAACCCATGCTGTTAACTTGCAACTTCACACATGTGGGTGCAGAAAATGGGATCTCACTGGCATCCCATGTAACCATGCCATCTCAGCAATAAACAAGGGCAAAAGAAAACCTGAGGATTATGTCAGCAAATTCTTCAAGAAACAATTCTATGTGGCAGCTTATGAACCAATGATCTATCCAGTTCCTGGTGAGCATGATTGGACAGAAACCCCTGGTCCAGACATTGAACCACCTGCATTTAAAGTGAAGAGGGGGAGAAAGAAAGAGAAGAGGATCAAAGGGAAATTTGAAGTTCCTAAGCCAAAGGAAACATCAAGAATGGGGACTATAACATGTGGCAATTGTGGACTGCAAGGCCATAGGTACACAAGCTGCATGCAACAGTTGAAGCCTGAGCTGGCTTTGAGGAAGAACAAACATGTGGTAATCCTATTTTATGTATAACATGTTTTCCTTGTTGTACATTGCCTACTTTTACTTTTTGCTAACCGATTTCCATGTTTATGCAAAGCCTATTGCAAAGAATTCAAATGCTGGTGTTGCTGCTCCTACAACAACACCAAGAGCTTCTCATTCTGCTCCTACAACAACACCAAGAGGTTCTCATTATACTCCTACAACAACACCAACAGCTGGAACAAGTACTGGGAGAGGTGCATCAACTGCTGTGAGAGGTTCTGGAAGAGGTGCTGGGAGAGGTGCTGGGAGAGAAGGAACATGAGTTGCTGGTAGAGGTGCAGGAAGAGGTTCAAGGGCATTCTATGCCCCAAGGCAATCTGCTCCCTCCACATCTACTGCTCCTCCACCTTCTGGTGTTAGAAACAGTGGATGGAGGGGCTACTTCTATGCTAGTGGTAACCACTAAATGGTAGATGTGCCATGTAATGTTCAAAACTAGAGTAGAGTAATCTCAAAACTATGATACAATGTGATCTTGGTACTCAGTCTAGTTTACTGTTGCTGTTGCTACTATGTGTACTTTAAGAATCATGTGGATGGATGTATATATGGCTTTAAGAATCTATGTTTTTGGTCTAGTGTTTTTGGTGGCTCGAGGTCGACGAAACCACGTAAAACTACCGTCTAGGGTTTTTGGTGGCTCAGGGTCGACGAAACCACGTTAAACTACCGTCTAGGGTTTTTGGTGGCTCGGGGTCGACGAAACCACCTACATCTATCATATAGGGTTTTTGGTGGCTCGGGGTCGACGAAACCACCTAC
>LR738711.1:914122980-914154089 GCA_902687465.1 Secale cereale
GCCAAATAGGATCTACAGCCTCCCTAGACCTACCACTTAAAACTTCAAAGGCAAAATAGAAAAAAACGTATTAAAACCTATATATTTGAATGTAGGGGGAGTATAAAAATGCAGCATTTTATATATTTTCGAAAAATATGTCATAGTTAAAATATTTTAATAATATTATAATAAATGAGGAAAATTGCATATAGTGAAAAATAAAAATATATTCATGTACCTCGATATAAATATCCATATATATGTGAAGAAATGTTCATCTCATGTTTCAAAACTAGTCATGAATACAAGAAATGTATATTCATCTATTATCATAAAAACTATTCATGTATTTTGTATAAAGAGTTCATTTCTTTTAAATCACACATGCACCTTCAGATATATATACATTTACTTTGAAAACATATTCAAATATTGACCAAAAATGCAATGTAAAAACATAAAACATAACAGAAAAAAAAAGAGAAGTAAATACATGAAACAAAAGATCAAAATAAAAACAAGTTATAGGAGGCCAAACGAAAAAAAGAAAGAAATAAACTTGTTTGGGGGACAATATGTTGATATAGGCGTAGAATAGGATTAGCTGATATTAGTATGTAGGCCCTAGTTTCTGAGAAAGCTATCTAGGTGCACACAAATACTCCCTCCGTCCCAAAATTCTTGTCTTCAATTTGTCAAAATACGGATGTATCTAGTCACGTTTTAGTGTTAGATACTTCTTTATTTAGACAAATCTAAGACAAGAATTTTGGGACGGAGGGAGTAGTTGCCTACTAATCCTAGTATATGTAAGTAGACGATTGCATTTTAATGCACATACATGCCTTTCACATCATCAAACACCTGTAACCCTTTCATTTTTCACTTTCCATCACATGCAAGCCCTTCACATCATCAACCATAAGCAAGACTTCCCATCATAAGTGCATGCAACCCTTCCACTTTACATTTCTCACCACATACAAGCCCACACAAGCGCTCTACATCAACAATAAGTATTCACGAATAATTAATTGAAGCAAAAGTTCACAAGGCACTGTACCGTGCATCCACCCTCCATTTACTATTGAGCTTGCTATCGTTCATACGGAGAGAATGTGGTCTGGTATTATTCTTATATATTCCAATTTCATTGCTGTAAATTCCCGCTGGTATTATCTATAGTTCGGACAGCTTGCTGCATATGCATGCAGCTTCATTAACCCGGTTTAATATTCCCAACAGCTTTTGTTTGAGGTAAATATCTCGACATGCACGCTAACTTTCTCTGTGTCCTCTTGCAGTGAGTGTCAAGCTAGCAAAGTAAAATCAGGAGTAATCGCCACGACGGCGAGTCTTCCTCCGTGGCTCCGCTACTACAAGGATACAACTTGCATCAGATCAACATACTGCAACACCAATCTTCAAGCAATTGTACGTATAACATATCCAGATAGATACTTCCCTCTGTTTCAAAATAAGTGTCCCTAATTTAATACAACACTTTGTACTAAATCAGCGACACTTATTTTGGAACGGAGTGAGTACATGTGATGTGTCTACAACATCTTGTTCATGAATAATGATCGAAATACCCCGGCCATGAGCCGTGACACATGCAGGGCGCTTCCCGCCGGCCGAAGTTCACGGAGCTCACAGCGCACAATCTCAAGATCCTGTGCGACGCACTTGAACTACGTGTTCCGTGGCACAGGAACATCGTTCCCAGCATAGCGAGCACCGTGCTCCGGTGCCGATCCGGCATGACAAGGAGGAGGGCCGGGGACAAGCCGTCTAATTCATCGTCGTCGACAACGACCTGGCTGCTCTTCCGTGGAAGGGACGGTGTCGTCAAGACAACGGTTGCTCGGGAGCTCGCGAGGCTCGTGTTTGGATCCTACACTGACTTCACGACCCTGCAGGGTTACCCCAACGTTCCCGCAAGAACCGGCAAACTAGCCATCAAGAGGCATATATCACCGGAAAACAATGACGATGGCAATGGTGGCGACGTTGGAGCGAGGCTGTTTGAAGCGATCGCGGAGAACCCTCACCGTGTTATATTGATCGATGGTGTCGACCAACTAGGTCATGATTCAGAAACATGCATCAAGAAAGCGGTCGCAGGAGGAACACTACTTGGGGGATACACTGGCGACGTGGTCGATTTGGAGGATGCCATCGTAGTGCTAAGCTCTGACGTGTTGGACTCGAGGTCTGTGGTTTCTACTTCCTCCCCACGGGTGAAGCGACGGTTTACCAGGCAGAACTGCGAGGAAGGTGCCGCGGAGATGGAAATGAGATCTCATCGTCATCTTAGGTGGGACTTGAACGTTTGTGCAGTTGACGAGGAAGAGGAGGAAGGCAGTTTTGCTGATGACGACGGGATCCTGAATGTCATGGATGTTGTTTTCCTTTTCAATTAGCTGAGAAATTTCATACCATTCTAGTCATTTCATATCATAGTTTAATGTCTAATACGAGTTTTTCTATCATAAAATAGTAGTTTGGCTTTGTCGTACATAAGTTGATTTAGATGTTCTATCAGGCCAAGGATCATAGTTTAAAGTCTAATATGAGTTTGTCTATCAGAAAAACCTAAACCTTTGGGCTTTGTGAATACATAAGTTTCTCTCTAAAACCGGCCTTGAGTTATCCCTTTCCATTAACAGCATAATGGTAATATAACCAGAGTTTACAGACATGAAGTGAGGAAGGGGAGAGAGCGAGTCCAACACACTGCCATGAAACCCGCTCGCAATCAGAACACACACACTCTGGGACGAAAACCTAACAACACCGTACAATAGAACTCATAAACATAATAAAACTATCATAAATATAATAATGTTCTCATGTCTATGTGGATGGTGCTCCTGTGCTAGGATCACCTAGGTTTGTCGTAGGGGCATGCTCATAGTGGACCTAGCCTTCAACATGCATATATAGTGGTCCTCGTGCATTGGGCGCGGTGACGACTCCAGGCACACGGAGGAGGACCATGGCCTTGGCCATGTGGCGATAGTCGAAGCATAATTTGGACGCCTCCGCAGGCAAGTAGCTAGTCTAGCTACGTAATTCCATTTCAAAATCTTGCATATCTTCAAACTTTAGCAAGCTTCATGTCTGTATGAGAAATAATGGGAAGTAAGTTGAGTTTTGTTTCAATGCATTAAAACATATGGAGGATGACCGATTGAAGGTTTGTCCAAAGTGACCAACTTTAATTTCTACGCTTGATATTGAGGAGGGTGGGGAAACCTCACGTAATAGAAGTTGGACTACTTTGTCAAGGGCCTAACGGAAGTGGTTTTGGATGAGGTGTTACTTGGGAGCATTTTATGGGATCTATATCTACATACATCACACAAGTTCAACTGGAGTATGGTCACTGATTATGGGGCATCCTAGGAGGAATAACTTATATCAGCATTCCAAGAAGAATTGGTCAACTTATCTAGTATGATCTCTTTTTCTTTTGCAGGGTTATCTAGTATGATCTCAATCATTTGTGAATCTGTAGATCGATATTCATACTAAATAGTACTCCCGCCATTTCATCGTGATGCATATAAAAATTTCACAAGTCAAACATTGTAACCTGTTCAAGTTTATAGAGAAAATTGCATATTTTTGCAATGTCAAACATATACAATATGAAAATGGACCTCATTTTTTTAAAAGGAGGATGACTCTCGGCCTCTGCATTTGGGCGATGCATGCAGATATTTTATTAATATCTTAGATGCACATAATTTTCCCTTTAAAACTGGTCAAGATTTAAAAAAAAATCAATTTCATTACATTATGCGGCGGTGGGTATATTTTCAAATGCATTAGGATGTTGAACAATAGCATCCACATAATCAGGTCCGCCTCATAGGCCGGGCAAATGGGGCGTCCGGCCAAGCATGTGACATAAGGGAATCTACAAGGCTGACCCGAAAACCTCCCACAACCGTCTGGACCGCACTATACGGACCGTGGAAACCATTCAACTCCGAGTTATATCGGTTCGCGATCCGGTCCGAACACGATTTTTTTCGCAAACCGGGGACAAATGTGGGGGAGGTTTGCGGGAGTGACGACCGATCCCAAGCCCGTTTTCTGACCGCCCTGGCGCACCAACCACCCCTCCCTCCCGCGTGCACTCCCACCCCTGTGTCAGCTGCCCGCATTGTCAGGACCCCGATCCTAAGTCACACAGGTCTAGCCTGTAACACATCATATAACTTTGCGGCCTCACGCACGGTATCCCAACGGGTGCCACCTTACCTGGCCCGGGACCGTTTGCGCATTTTGGCACACGTATATGAATGTGTCGCTAGCATCCATATGACAGAGAACCCGGGCCGACATGACTAGTTATAAACCAAAAGTGGCACTAAATTACAGAGACAGGCATACATGATCCAGTAACGAACGTGCCGGTCATCAACGTATGAACCCAAGTCGTAGCAAGCTACAAGGACTTAAAGGAACAACGCGTGACATTTCCCCTAAGGGACAGAGACAGGAAAGAAGAAGGACACATGCCGGCCGGCCTAAGTGTTCCGGAGCAGTAGCAAGCTACCAAGGCTCAGTGGAAGCACTAGGAGACATTTCCCTGTAAGATAGGCTACCAAGGGTAAACAACTAGGTGTCGGATCCCACACATAGCAATACACATTACACGTACGCATAACATGCAAGTATGTGCTATACAACATGGCATCACAACATAACTCAACAACTCATATAGATACAGGCCCAGAAGAGCCATCATAGCATTTATTACGAACAGAGGTCACATGACGCAACATACAGAGCATACAGGCAACGGAAGCATAACATGTCTGAGTACAGACAACTACAAATGAAAAAGGCTGAGGAGCCTGACTATCTACAAGACCCTCCCAAGGGTACAAGATCGTAGCTGAGGTAACAAGCTAAACGTCGAAGTCCACGCGGAACCACTAGCGAGACCGAAGTCTCTCTGCAAAAAATATAAATTAAGCAAACGTGAGTACAAAGGTACTCAGCAAGACTTACATCAGAACTAGCTACATATGCATCAGTATCAACAAAGGGGTGGTGGAGTTTGACTGCAGCAAGCCAGCTTTGACTCGGTGGCTATCCTGAACTACGACTGCAAGTAACTCATTTGAGGTGGCGCACACGAGTCCACATATTCACCAATCAATACACCACTATGGATTCGCTCCTGTCTCCCTACGAGAAGGCCATCCATAGCACTCATGCTTATCTTGCGCGTTTTAGAGTATCCAGTTCCACTTGTCTATGAACTGTACAGGTAACCCAGAAGTCCATTAACGCAGACACGGCTATTCGAATAGATCATATATAACCCTGCAGGGGTGTACTTCTTCACACATGTTTCCACCACTTAGCGCCTGCACACGACATGTGCTCGGCAGACTTCAAGCGAAAGACGACGTGGGTGTAGACCACGACCTAACCAAGCACTCAAGTCTCTCGTCCAGGTTTATCGCCTATTTGGGTTCCATCCGTGGGGAGATCCGGCCGGGGTGTCGCTCAAGGCCCCAAACGATGTGTACAGGGTTCCCGCGTCACCAAACGGGCGACCGGTACACCGTGCCACGTACCTGCCGCGTCACAGCCCACCCCGAGGGTCAGCGCTGCGCACGACCTCCAGTAAATTACAAACACCAGAAACTAGTTGCAACTCCTGGACAGAGAACAAGGGCTGTCAATAAGTAGAGCGGGGTCATATTTCAGGACCCAACGTGTGGTTGTAGCTGTTCATGGATCAACCAACACAAAACTCAGTTCCTGAGGACGGCTTCAATGAGACAACCCACCATGTACTCCTACATGGCCTCTCATCGCCACCTTTACCAAATCGTGTTCACACACTTAGTTCTCAACAGCAGGACATGTTCACCACATCCCAATTCATCCCCGATGAATCAGACCTGACACAACTCTAAGCAATGGCAGGCATAACCAGAAAGCATGAATGAGTAGGCACAACATGGCTCAAACAACTCCTACTCATACTAGTGGGTTTAAACTATTTACTGCGGCAATGACAGGTCATGCAGTGGAAAGGGGTTCAACTACCGCAGCATGTAACAGTTGAAGCATTGTTGTCCTAATGTAGTAAAAGAGAGCAAGAGCGAGAGAGTGGGATTGTATCGGAATGCTCAATGGAGTTTTGCTTGCCTGGCACTTCAGAAGATATCATTGGGTCTTCATCGGTGTCATTGATCACATCGTTGGAACAACGTCTACTGAGAGGGGACAAACACCGGCAAACAAGAGAGAACACAATCATTGCAATGCGACAATATGATGCATGATCATGACATGGCAATATGCTGTTGATTGAGCTAATGCAACTAGCAGCCATATTAAATGAAGTTGGTTTGAACCAAGGTTCAAATTCAAACTCCATATGTGATTATTTAAATGCTATTTAATTGATTTGACCTGATCAGCAGGTTTAACTTGTTCAAACATGCATGAAAATGCCATAAACAGATTCCTTGAATTTTTCTGATCATTTTTCATATATAAATTATTTTCATTGGAGTTATAGATTATTTTCTGTGATTTTTAGAAGTATGGGCTATTTTCTGAAATAAATAAAACATTTCTGATTTATTTTAAATTCCAGAAAATACTTATTACGTCAGCATGATGTCACTGTGATGTCAGCAGTCAACAGTTGCTGTTCCAGGTCAAACCTGACCAGTGGGGCCCACTGGTCAGTGACACTACTAGCTAACCCTATTAATTAGTGTTAATTTAAACCTAACAAACGTGCCACGGGGGCGGCCCACATGTCAGTCTCTCAGACCTAATTAAGTTTAGTTTTAGACTAAACTAATTTAACAGGGGCTGGCCCCACCTGTCATTGAGTCAGTGGTTAACTAAGGGCGTGGGGCCCAATGTCAGTGACTCATTAGACTAACCTAACTAGTTAATTAATGTTAACTAGAGCAATTAGTCGGGCAGGCCCGCAAGTCAGTGAGAGAGAGGGGGGAGTCAAACCGGGCAGTGGGGTCAACCCACGCCGGTCAACGGGTCAAACCCGCCGGCGTTTAGCCGCCGGCGAGGCCCGAGACGGCGGTTGTGCTCGGAAATTGCCCTCCGGCGACCAAAATGACCGCGGAGACTATCTACGTGAAGCCCGCGTTCCAGCGCATCCGTTGCGGCAAGCGGCAGTTGCTGGGGCGGCGGAGTTCGTCGGAAACGAGCTCGCGATAGCGGCCGGCGATCGGGCTGTTGGGGAACGTTGCATGGAAAACAAAAATTTTTCTCTACGTTCACCAAGATCAATCTAGTAGATGCAACTACGAGGGGAGAGTAGGATCCACATACCCTTGTAGATCGCTAAGCGGAAGCGGTAAGAACGCGGTTGATGGAGTCGTACTCGCCGCGATTCAGATCGCCGAAGATCCTAGCACCGAAGCAACGGTGCCTCCGCGTTCTTCACACGTACGGCTCGGGGACGTCTCCTCCTTCTTGATCCAGCAAGGGGTGGAGGAGAGGTTGATGGAGAGACCGGCAGCACGACGGCGTGGTGGTGATGGTGGAAGAGAATTCCAGCAGGGCTTCGCCTAAGCACCGCGGGAGAAGAAGATGTTATGGGAGAGGGAGGGCAGCACCGAGGCACAAACGTGTGTTGGCTGCCCTCCCTCTACCTCTCTATATATAGGGGGAAGGAGGAGAGGGGGGCGCCCTAGGGTTTCCCCTAGGGGGGCCGGCGGCCAGGGCAGAGGGGGGGCGGCGGCCAAGGGCTGCGCCTGGCCCTAGGGTTTCCCCCCCTAGGTGCCTTGCCCCCCACTCCAAGGGGTGCGGCTGCCCTAGGGGGCCCAGCCCCCCTTAGCCGCATGAGGAGAGGGCCCAGGGGGGGGGGGGCGCACAGCCCCCTGAGGGCTGTGGTGTCCCCTCTTGTGGCCCATTAGGCCCAGAAACACTTCCGGGACCCCCGAAACCCTTTTCGGTAATCCGCCGATTTTCCGATGCTCCCCGGAAAACTTCCGGACTCAGAAACCTTTCATCCTATATATCAATCTTCGTCTCCGGACCATTCCGGAGACCCTCGTCACGTCCGGGATCTCATCCGGGACTCCGAACAACCTTCGGTAACCATGCACTGTTCTCACTAACAACCCTAGCGTCACCGAACCTTAAGTGTGTAGACCCTGCGGGTTCGGAAACCATGTAGACATGACCGAGACACTCCCAGGTCAATAACCAATAGCGGGATCTGGATACCCATATTGGTTCCCACATGTTTCTCGATGATCTCATCGGATGAACCACGATGTCAAGGATTCAGGCAATCCCGTATACAGTTCCCTTTGTCTCGTCGGTATGTTACTTGCCCGAGATTCGATCGTCGGTATCTCTATACCTAGTTCAATCTCGTTACCGGCAAGTCTCTTTACTCGTTACCGTAATACATAATCCCGTGACCAACTAC
Organism: Secale cereale; assembly: GCA_902687465.1. Classification (NCBI taxonomy): domain Eukaryota; kingdom Viridiplantae; phylum Streptophyta; class Magnoliopsida; order Poales; family Poaceae; genus Secale; species Secale cereale. The sequence continues at coordinate 914,131,418 of LR738711.1, forward strand.
TTAGTCACTTTGAGCTCATTGAGATGACGTATTACCGAGTGGGCCCGGAGATACCTCTCCGTCACACGGAGTGACAAATCCCAGTCTCGATCCATGTCAACTCAACAGACACCCTCGGAGATACATGTAGAGTACCTTTATAGTCACCCAGTTACATTGTGACGTTTGGCACACACAAAGAACTCCTACGGTGTTAGTGAGTTACATGATCTCATGGTCATAGGAACTTATACTTGACATGCAGAAAAACTATAGCGATAACTGACACGATCAAAAGCTATGTTTAACGTTTGGGTCTCGTCCATCACATCATTCTCCTAATGATGTGATCCCGTTATCAAATGACAACTCATGTCTATGACCTGGAAACCGCGGTCATCTTTGATCAACGAGCTAGTCCTGTAGAGGCTCACTAGGGACACAAAGTCTGTCTATTCATCCACACATGTATTTGAGTTTCCAGTCAATACAATTATAGCATGGATAATAAACGATTATCATGAACAAGGAAATATAATAATAACTCTTTTATTATTGCCTCTAGGGCATATTTCCAACAGTCTCCCACTTGCACTAGAGTCAATAATCTAGCATTACAAGGTAATGAATCTAACAACCATAGAGTCTTGGTGTTGATCGTGCTTAGCCCGTGGAAGAGGCTTAGTCAATGGATCTGCAACATTCAAATCCGTGTGTACTTTGCAAATATTTATGTCCTCCTCCTTGACCGAATCGCGGATGGAATTGAAGCGTCGCTTTATGTGTCTGGTCCTCTTGTGAAACCTTGGTTCCTTGGCTAGAGCAATGGCACCAGTGTTGTCACAGAACAGAGTCATTGGGTTCAGTGCACTAGGCACAACTCCAAGATCTGTCATGAACTCCTTCATCCAGACACCTTCCTTTGCCGCCTCCGAGGCAGCTATATACTCCGCTTCACATGTAGAATCAGCTACCACGCTCTGCTTGGAACTGCACCAGCTTACCGCTCCCCCGTTGAGAATATATACGTATCCGGTTTGAGACTTAGAGTCATCCGGATCAGTGTCAAAGCTTGCATCGACGTAACCCTTTACGACGAGCTCTTGATCACCTCCATAAACGAGAAACATCTCCTTAGTCCTTTTCAGGTACTTTAGGATATTCTTGACCGATGTCCAGTGATCCATACCAGGATTACTTTGAAACCTTCCGGCCATACTTATGGCAAGGCTGACATCTGGTCTTGTGCACAGCATTGCATACATGATAGAGCCTATGGCTGAAGCATAGGGGATGACACTCATCTTTTCTCTATCTTCCGCAGTCACTGGGCATTGAGTCTTACTCAACTTTGTACCTTGCAATACCGGCAAGAACCCCTTCTTGGATTGATCCATTTTGAACTTCTTCAAAACTTTATCAAGGTATGTGCTTTGTGAAAGTCCTATCAAGCGTCTTGATCTATCTCTATAGATCTTGATGCCCAATATGAAAGCAGCTTCACCGAGATCTTTCATCGAAAAACTCTTGTTCAAATACCCCTTCACGCTATCCAAAAATTCTATATTGTTTCCAATCAGCAATATGTCATCCACATATAATATTAGAAACGCTATAGAGCTCCCACTCACTTTCTTGTAAATACAAGCTTTATTGTAAACTTGTACAAACCCAAACGCTTTGATCACCTCATCAAAGCGAAGATTCCAACTCCGAGATGCTTGCACCAGCCCATAAATGGAACGCTGGAGCCTGCATACTTTGTCAGCATTCTCTGGATCGACAAAACCTTCTGGTTGCATCATATACAACTCTTCCTTAAGAAAACCGTTAAGGAACGCTGTTTTGACATCCATCTGCCAAATTTCATAATCGAAATATGCAGCTATTGCTAACATGATTCGGACGGACTTAAGCATCGCTACGGGTGAGAAAGTCTCATCGTAGTCAATCCCTTGAACTTGTGAAAAACCCTTTGCCACAAGTCGAGCTTTATACACGGTGACATTACCGTCAGCGTCCGTCTTCCTCTTAAAAATCAATTTATTCTGAATGGCCTTCCGCCCTTCAGGTAATACTTCCAAAGTCCATACTTTGTTTTCATACATGGATCCCATCTCGGATTTCATGGCCTCTAACCATTTGTCGGAATCCGGGCCCACCATCGCTTCTCCATAGCTCGTAGGTTCACCGTTGTCTAACAACATGACCTCCAAGACAGGGTTACCATACCACTCAGGTGCAGTACGTACCCTTGTCGACCTACGAGGTTCGGTAGTAACTTGATCAGAAGCTCCTTGATCATCATCATTAGCTTCCTCTTCAACCTCTGCAGGCTCCACAAAAACATCTTTCTGCGCTGCGCTACTCTCTGGTTGAAGCAGAGGTTCAATAACCTCATCAAGTTCTACCTTCCTCCCACTCAATTCTTTCGAGAGAAACTCTTTCTCGAGAAAGGACCCGTTCTTAGCGACAAACACTTTGCCCTCGGATCTGAGATAGAAGGTGTACCCAACAGTTTCTTTTGGGTATCCTATGAAGACACATTTGTCCGCTTTGGGTTCGAGCTTTTCTGGCTGAAGCCTTTTGACCTAAGCATCGCAACCCCAAACCTTGAGAAAAGACAACTTAGGTTTCTTACCAAACCACAGTTCATACGGTGTTGTCTCAACGGACTTAGATGGAGCCCTATTTAAAGTGAATGCAGCTGTCTCTAACGCATATCCCCAAAACGATAGTGGCAAATCGGCAAGAGACATCATAGAACGTACCATATCTAATAGGGTTCGATTACGACGTTCGGACACACCGTTACGCTGTGGTGTTCCAGGTGGCGTCAACTGTGAAACAATTCCACATTTTCTTAAGTGATCACTAAACTCATAACTCAGATATTCTCCCCCTCGATCAGATCGTAGGAACTTGATCTTCTTGTTACGATGATTTTCAACTTCACTCTGAAATTGCTTGAACTTTTCAAAAGTTTCAGACTTATGCTTCATCAAGTAAATATACCCATATCTACTTAAGTCGTCAGTGAAGGTGAGAAAATAACGATATCCACCGCGCGCCGTTACACTCATCGGACCGCACACATCGGTATGTATGATTTCCAATAAGTCACTTGCCCGTTCCATTGTCCCTGAAAACGGGGTCCTTGTCATCTTGCCCATGAGGCACGGCTCGCACGTGTCAAGTGATTCAAAATCAAGAGACTCCAAAAGTCCATCAGCATGGAGCTTCCTCATGCGTTTTACGCCGATATGACCCAGACGGCAGTGCCACAAGAAAGTGGTATTATCATTATCTACTCTACATCTTTTGGTATCAATGTTATGAACATGTGTATCATCACTATCGAGATTCAATAAGAATAAACCCCTAACTTCGGATGCATGACCATAAAAGATATTACTCATATAAATAGAACAACCATTATTCTCTGACTTAAATGAGTAACCGTCTCGCAATAAACAAGATCCAGATATAATGTTCATGCTTAACGCAGGCACTAAATAACAATTATTCAGGTTCATAACTAATCCCGATGGTAATCGAAGAGCGAGCGTGCCGACGGCGATCACATCAACCTTGGAACCATTTCCCACGCGCATCGTCACTTCGTCCTTCGCCAGCCTCCGTTTATTCCGCAGTTCCTGTTTAGAGTTGCAAATGTGAGCAACCGAACCGGTATCAAATACCCAGGCACTACAACGAGAGTTGGTAAGGTACACATCAATAACATGTATATCACATATACCTTTGTTGTTGTTGTTGTTGGCCCCCTTCTTGTCTGCCAGATACTTGGGGCAGTTCCGCTTCCAGTGGCCGTTCCCCTTGCAATAGAAACACTCAGTCTCTGGCTTAGGCCCAGCCTTGGGTTTCTTCACTGGATGAGCAACTGCCTTGCCACCCTTCTTAGAGTTACCCTTCTTGCCCTTGCCATTTTTCTTGAAACTGGTGGTTTTATTGACCATCAACACTTGATACTCCTTCTGGATGTCTGCCTCAGCGACTTTCAGCATCGAAAACAGCTCGGCGATGGTTTTGTTCATCCCTTGCATGTTATACTGCTGCACGAAGCTCTTGTAGCTAGGCGGGAGTGACTGGAGAATTCTGTCAATGATAGCCTCATCCGGGAACACAAGTCCCAGATCAGCTATGCGGGTATAGTACCCAGACATCTTCAGTAAGTGCTCACTGACAGACGAATTCTCCTCCATCTTGCAGGCAAAGAATTTATCGGTGGTCTCATACCTCTTGATCTTAGCATTCTTTTCAAAGATGAACTTCAACTCCTGGTACATCTCATATGCCCCATGACGTTCAAAACGCCTTTGAAGTCCTCCTTCCAAACCATACAACATGGCACACTGCACTATTGAGTAGTCATCCGAACGCGACTGCCAGACGTTCATAACATCCGCAGAGGCTGTAGGAGCGGGGGGTTCACCTAGCGGTGCATTTAGGACATAAACCTTTTGGGCAGCTGTGAGGATGATCCTCAGATTGCGGAGCCAGTCCACAAAGTTGCTCCCATCATCTTTCAGTTTAGCTTTCTCTAGGAACGCATTAAAATTCAGGGGAGCTACTGCGCGAGCCATCTACAACAAAAGATTTGCAAAGACATTTTAGACTATTGTTCATGATAAGTGAGTTATTACCTAATCAAATTATTTATAACTCCCACTCAAATTGACATCCCTCTGGTCATTCGAGCGTGACATGATCCAGATCCACCAACCCAAGTCCGATCATCACGTGATATGAGGTGGTGTCAATGGTGAACATCTACATGTTGATCATATCTACTATATGACTCATGCTCGACCTTTCGGTCTTCCGTGTTCCGAGGCCATGTCTGTACATGCTAGGCTCGTCAAGTCTAACCCGAGTGTTCTGCATGTGCAAAACTGGCTTGCACCCGTTGTATGCGAACGTAGAGTCTATCACACCCGATCATCACGTGGTGCTTCGAAACGACGAACCTTCGCAACGGCGCACACTCGGGGGGAACACAATTTTATCTTGAAATTTTAGTGAAGGATCATCTTATAATGCTACCGTCGTCCTAAGCAAAATAAGATGCATAAAAGGATTAACATCACATGCAAATCATAAGTGACATGATATGGCCATCAACTCGTGCTTTTGATCTCCATCTCCAAAGCACCGGCATGATCTCCATCGTCACCGGCGCCACACCATGATCTCCATCATCATGATCTCCATCATCGTGTCGCCATCGGGGTTGTCGTGCGCCCACCATGCTCTTACTACTATTGCTACCGCTTAGCGATAAAGTAAAGCATTACAAAGCGCTTAATGATTGACACGCAGGTCATACAAAAAATTAAAGACAACCCTATGGCTCCTGCCGGTTGCCGTATGCATCGACATGCAAGTCGATATTTAACTATTACAACATGATCATCTCATACATCAAATATATCTCATCATGTCATTGGCCATATCATATCACATACATACCCTGCAAAAACAAGTTAGACGTCCTCTAATTTGTTGTTGCATGTTTTACGTGGCTGCTATGGGTATCTAGCAAGAACGCTTCTTACCTACGCAAAACCACAACGGTGATATTCAAGTTGCTATTTAACCTTCTACAAGGACCGCCTTGTTCTATTCCGATTCAACTAAGATAGGAGAGACAGACACCCGCCAGCCATCTTATGCAACAAAAGTCACATGTCTGTCGATGGAACCGGTCTCATGTACGTGGACATGTAAAGTTGGTCCGGGCCGCTTCATCCCATAATACCGCTGAATCAAGAAAGACTAAGGAGGGCAGCAATTTAAACATCAACGCCACAAACCCTTTTGTGTTCTACTCGAGAAAGCATCTACGCAAGATCCTAGCTCATGATGCCACTGTTGGGGAACGTTGCATGGAAAACAAAAATTTTTCTCTACGTTCACCAAGATCAATCTAGTAGAAGCAACTACGAGGGGAGAGTAGGATCCACGTACCCTTGTAGATCGCTAAGCGGAAGCGTTAAGAACGCGGTTGATGGAGTCGTACTCGCCGCGATTCAGATCGCCGAAGATCCTAGCACCGAAGCAACGGTGCCTCCGCGTTCTTCACACGTACGGCTCGGGGACGTCTCCTCCTTCTTGATCCAGCAAGGGGTGGAGGAGAGGTTGATGGAGAGACCGGCAGCACGACGGCGTGGTGGTGATGGTGGAAGAGAATTCCAGCAGGGCTTCGCCTAAGCACCGCGGGAGAAGAAGATGTTATGGGAGAGGGAGGGCAGCACCGAGGCACAAACGTGTGTTGGCTGCCCTCCCTCTACCTCTCTATATATAGGGGGAAGGAGGAGAGGGGGGCGCCCTAGGGTTTCCCCTAGGGGGGCCGGCGGCCAGGGCAGAGGGGGGGCGGCGGCCAAGGGCTGCGCCTGGCCCTAGGGTTTCCCCCCCTAGGTGCCTTGCCCCCCACTCCAAGGGGTGCAGCTGCCCTAGGGGGCCCAGCCCCCCTTAGCCGCATGAGGAGAGGGCCTAGGGGGGGGCGCACAGCCCCCTGAGGGCTGTGGTGTCCCCCCTTGTGGCCCATTAGGCCTAGAAACACTTCCGGGACCCCCGAAACCCTTTTCGGTAATCCGCCGATTTTCCGATGCTCCCCGGAACACTTCCGGACTCCGAAACCTTTCATCCTATATATCAATCTTCGTCTCCGGACCATTCCAGAGACCCTCGTCACGTCCGGGATCTCATCCGGGACTCCGAACAACCTTCGGTAACCATGCACTGTTCTCACTAACAACCCTAGCGTCACCGAACCTTAAGTGTGTAGACCCTGCGGGTTCGGAAACCATGTAGACATGACCGAGACACTCCCAGGTCAATAACCAATAGCGGGATCTGGATACCCATATTGGTTCCCACATGTTTCTCGATGATCTCATCGGATGAACCACGATGTCAAGGATTCAGGCAATCCCGTATACAGTTCCCTTTGTCTCGTCGGTATGTTACTTGCCCGAGATTCGATCGTCGGTATCTCTATACCTAGTTCAATCTCGTTACCGGCAAGTCTCTTTACTCGTTACCGTAATACATAATCCCGTGACCAACTACTTAGTCACTTTGAGCTCATTGAGATGACGTATTACCGAGTGGGCCCGGAGATACCTCTCCGTCACACGGAGTGACAAATCCCAGTCTCGATCCATGTCAACTCAACAGACACCCTCGGAGATACCTGTAGAGTACCTTTATAGTCACCCAGTTACGTTGTGACGTTTGGCACACACAAAGCACTCCTACGGTGTTAGTGAGTTACATGATCTCATGGTCATAGGAACTTATACTTGACATGCAGAAAAACTATAGCGATAACTGACACGATCAAAAGCTATGTTTAACGTTTGGGTCTCGTCCATCACATCATTCTCCTAATGATGTGATCCCGTTATCAAATGACAACTCATGTCTATGACCTGGAAACCGCGGTCATCTTTGATCAACGAGCTAGTCCTGTAGAGGCTCACTAGGGACACAAAGTCTGTCTATTCATCCACACATGTATTTGAGTTTCCAGTCAATACAATTATAGCATGGATAATAAACGATTATCATGAACAAGGAAATATAATAATAACTCTTTTATTATTGCCTCTAGGGCATATTTCCAACACGGGCATCGACGGAGTCGATGCTGTGGTGCACGAGGGGAGAAGATGGTGGTTGCTGCGGGCTCGTGGAGGTGCGCTGAGCGCGAAAGAGTGCTTGGACGCGTGCTTTGCTAGCTCTGTCCACGGCAGCATCATGACCGGCGGCGAGGAGCTCCGGTCACGGCGGGTTCAGCGCTACGGCAAGGGGGCAAGCAACAGGAGGGAGGGGAAAGACGACGAGGCTCACTGGGAGGTCGGAGCGCAGCTCAGTGGGCTCGGGGATGACCTGGAAGCGGCAAATTGGTCGATGGCGTCCGGCGGCCGTGTGGAGAAGACGAGCTCGAGGACGAGGCCTCAGGGCGTCCGGGGTCCTGCGGTTCGGCGTAGAGGTGCACGGCAGGGAGTCGAAGCTCGGGGGCTCATCAGAGAGGCGAGGAGGAGGCTGTGGCCGCGGTGGCTTTGGATGGTGGCGACGGCGCGTTCGGGTGCGAGCGAGGGAGAGAGCCAGGAGAGGGGAGAGAGATCGAGGAGAGTGAGAGAGGTCCAGGGGGTGGCGTGGCGCTGCGAGAGACGTCTAGGGGGAGGAGGAGGCAGCCAGGCAGGGTGGAGGTGGCCGGGGCGTGCCGGCGTGCCGCGGGCACATGCCCTCGTGCCCACTACCACGAGGAAGAAGACGCCCTTGTCCCTGGGCTGGGAGCTGGGCTGGCTCTGCTGCAGGTAAGAAGCCCAGGTGCACTTTTTTTTTCTAATTTAGTTTCTGTTTTCTATTTTCTGTAATTGTTTTGGCTTTATTAAAAATTCCAGGGCATTTTCAAAAATCATGAGACTGGTTGTGGCCACTGTTTGGATTATTTCCAACAGCCAACATTTCAGTTCATGAATATTTGGACATTTAACATAATATATAAAATTTAAATGCCCAAATGCAAATAAGGTATGATTTAATTCAGTGCCCAAAATATTCTACAAAAATGTTCACTAATTTTGGTTTGGTCTCAAAGCCTTGCCAAAATTATCAAACATTGATGAAGGCACTTTGGGCCATTGGAACTGATTTTATTTTTGACCCTAGTTGAATTCATTTGATGCTAGGGTTTGAACATCCCCATTTCAACTTTCTGTGAAAGGTAAACATGATGCAACACCAGATGCTAGCACTGGGCAGTAACAGAAGCTAGGGATGTGACAACTCACCCCCACTAAACAAGAATCTCGTCCCGAGATTCAAGTGTAGGGTAAGATGAAGGGGGGACGCAAACTTACACAATCTTCATGATCCAACTGTCCTTCATATGAATGCTGATTGCTTGCATTATGTTGATCCTGACATCCTTGCTTTCGAGGTCTTTGTCCAACACGGTGACGACGAAAGAAGCTCTACAAAAATGATCTTCTGAAAGATCAAGCGACTCAAGATCAACTCATGGAGTGAGACATTGAAACATCTCTTGAGCTGAGACACGGAACACTCATCCAGAGGGATGGAGTGAAACAAATGATGAAGGTTCATTTGGTAGGCAATAATTCCACACTTAAGAAGATGGTGATCGATGTCACCAGACGGGGCACCTTAGAGAAGGTGACGCGTAGAATTATTCCCTTAAGTGGCAAAAAGAATTACTTTTGATATAGAGATCATTGAAATTCTCTATACCAGCCTAAGGCAAATCACAATCGATCGTTTGACGGAGTCCGAAAGAATGACGTTCTCCATCTAGAATGGATGATGTGGACTACCTTGTTGAAGGCAACACAAGGGATCATTTTGCTTATCATCGGAAATGGACGGAACCCTTCATTAAATGGCACATTGGCGATGCAAGCTGGGACCAAAATGCAAATGCTGGGAATGATTCTGGTAACTGGTAAGAAACCCAATAGTAGAAAGTGAAACTACTCTTCGAGAGGTTATAGCATGACCAAGAACACTGGGAGCAATCCCGGTTAGTGCCGGTGATAACACCTAGTGCTTGTGCATGCTCTCAAGAACTTGAGCATTCCCATATTCATCAAGGTTTTACCAATATCCATGTCAAGGATTCTGGCAACACCACATACTACCATGATGAATAATGATGGATGGTGCAGATGCAAAGGAAGATAACACCTTCTCGGATTTCACCTTAGCGAGGCTAAGGGAACGAAATCTGGATGATCGACTGAGAGACATTTAGCACTCCGCTTCTAATGTTCTCCTTGATGTGCTAGCGCAACCCATTTATTAAAATGGTTTGGTACCTAGAACGTCAAGTAAAAGGTCGGACTTCAGGAGAACAAAAATCCATAAGGAACAACTAGGGAGTAAATCCTACGAAATCCTTATGTGAAGGTGGCCAACTGTGGGGACCCCTACTTAAGAGTCGAGATCACCGAATGCACGTGTATAGTGATCCCAGAGATCAATGCTCACTGAACACATAGAAGCTGAATAACAAGAGTCTTACATCCATACATACCATCTTACACAAATTATGACCATTATGGCCAAGTCTTACATAGATAAAGCCTCAAGGGCTGAATAGCAAATAAACTCGAATAGCGGAAGTCTTCGTAGATAAGTAGAACCCATGCCATCTGCCTTAACCCTACAGGCATTCTGACTGGGAAAGCGTCCTAGTTCGCATGTTCTTCTCCATAGAATTCTTCTTCATATTCCTGCTCTTCCATGCATGGCCAATTAACTAACCAGTGGCAAGCCAATGAGTACTTTGAATGTACTCGCAAGCAACCAATGTTTTTGGAACAAGTATGACAAGATATAAAATAGCACTAGATAGGATATGTTGCGGAAAGCAGAAATTTGAGAGTGCAATGACATGAGCTATCTGAGGCATGCATCATAAAAATTTATAGGTTACATATATCAACATAGCCAAGCTATGACCTCTTCATCTTGTCAAGTCCTTTTGACTTAAACCAAACGGAGCTTTCGCACACACACAGCGTTTCGCAAACATTGGACGTAGCCCAAGAGCGGTTACCCAACTGTCCTTGACCGTGGACATGGCTATTCGAATCGGTTTACACTCTGCAGAGGTTGCACACTTTACCCTAGATCCGGGGAACTTTCCGTGTCATCCACGACCTGCGGTACCTCAAGTACCCGGGGTAAGCACCCGATCACTATCTTTCCCTAGGCGACACTAATATGGTGTCCACTCGATTGGTAGTAACCCCCGTGCCTCACATTCACATCTTAAGATTTTTGGAGCCTTGCTCCCATTTCACATACCATGGGCACGGGGTACCAACGGTGTGTTCGGTGCCCTATGAAAACAGTCATGGCCGCCTATCCAAGCACGACCCCGTCCCGAGAGTGACCTCATGTCACCCCTTCACTAGTAATGCGGGCACCATGCTAGTATCGACCTAGGTAATCAATAATGCCCTTTCCTATATAAGGGTAGAGTGGTTGCGCATGTAAAGTTGGAATAACGGTCGCAACTTAAACCAATCCGTTTGAAAAACATCACACACACTTGTCTTGGTACACCACTTCGTCATCAAGTGTTTACCCATCTCATCATCTCCCTCGGGCATAAGTGACACCCGATGGGGTCTTTTGAAAGAGTTCCTCAAATGAACTATGCTTTCATTATCATGCATATCCTGTCCTACTTCCATAGCCACTACTATAGCAACCTATCTACTCCCACCGGCATAACCCTCATAAGAAGGTAGGGTCATGCACAAATGCAAGTATCAATGAGGAAGTGTAGTGGAAAACCAACAAGAGGTTTCCACCTCTTCATGATTCCGATGCAACAACAATATGGTGCTATATGACATGCATAAAAAGGGGTTCCATAGTCATGGTCAAAGGGCTGCTTGCCTGGATTGGCTTGGTCTTCAAGGTCTTCAAATCCTTCCCCTCCTTCTTCTTCAGCAACCTCGTCAAATACGGTATCTAATCATCGCAATAAACAACGGGAAAATAAGACCATAATAAAAATAGAAAAACCAAAGTGCTCAGAAAAATGTCAACTTATTTTTATCAAATACTAGAGGGAAAACTAAGATGGCAAAAATTCTTAGTTCGAGATTTGGAGTGACAGAATGGGTTACATGAATTTTTGAACAGGGTTTTTAATGTTCAAATATGGATTTAAATTTGAACAGAACAGAAAAGGTCCATGGATATGGGTGAAAGTGACATCATTAAATAGGTTGGATTTTTACAAGTTTTTAGGAACTGGAATTAATTCATTTGGATAAATATTTAATCCTGTGGAATTATTTGAAAATCCCACAGAAAAGAAAAAGAATAAGGGTCATGTGCAACTCGGCCAGAACGGCCACAGTGCAGCAGGTCCAGGGTGAATCAGCCCACCGCACGGGCGCCAGCGCGCGCGCCAGGTTTTCATACCTGACGGGCGGGGCCCAGCGTCAGTGAGAGGAGAGAGGGGCTAGGGGAGGCTGACAGGCGAGGCCCGCCTGTCATCCCTAACCCTCCGGCAGAGGGCCGGCGAGCTCACTGGCGACGACTCGGGGCACGACAGGGCGAGCTGAGGGCAGGGACGGAATCAACGAGGTGTCGCCGATCTGGTGGAGGTGGAGTGGGTCGCCGGAGTGGCCTGGTTTGCCGGTGGTGAGGTCACGCGGCGGAGGAGCTTTGGGTGGTGGTGGTTCCGGCTGTTTCCGGCAGCTGCAGAGAGGGAAAAGAGGGGGAAAAGGATCAGTGGGGCGTCGTGGTGATCGAGCGAGAGGAGCGGCTGGGACGGCCTGTACCGAGCGGACGACGGTGAGCCGCCGCGGCGGAGCTCAAGCTCGATCTCGAGCTCGGGCCTGTCTAGAGTGGAGTGAGCGGCGTAGGGGGGAAATTGAGCGGGTGAGAGAGCAGTTGGTGAGGAGAGGAGGAGCGCGGGGGGTCCTTTTAAAGGCGAACGGCGAGGAGCCGTGGACCTGTGCGCCGGCGAGCTTCTGCTCGTTGCCACAGGGCTCGGGAGGAGCTGGGGTGGTGTCTGCGGAGTTGCTGGGTACGGTCCAGGGCTGGGGAGAGGAAGAGAGAGAGCGAGGGAAGCTTCCAGAGCCGCGCGCGTGTGAGGCCAAGGACTGGAGCTTGTGGGCGGCCGGCGCGCGTGCGAGGGCAGCCGCAGGAGGGAGAGGGAGGAGGGGGACAGCGCCGGGGGGTGTTGCGGACGTCGAAGCGCATCGAGTGGCGCGATGGGGAAGCACGAGGTGGACGAGGGCGGATGATTGGAGGAAGCTACAGTGCGGGTGTGCACTGTAGCGCGCTCTGGGGCATGCCCTTGGCTTGCTGGACGCGGCCAACATGTATGGGGAGTCAGGTATGGAGTAAATAAGTGGGATGTGGCCTTGGATGCCTTGGTTATCCAATGGAAGAGGAGGGAGGTTGAGGGAAGGTGAAAACTGGGCTGTCCAGCAGAGTAAAATGGAGTTTTCACCCCTCAATTATTGAGCTCTGGCCATGGGGAAGTTACTGGAGGCGCAAGGGGACCTGGGGAAGCTGTGGTAGAAAGTTGGGCTCAAGGAGAACAGGAGAAGAGGTGAAAATGGTAACTTTAGAAAATCACCAGAAGGTGTTTGATGTGGTTTTGAGCAATCAAATGATCTCCACTAGCCATAACACTTAACATGATTAAATGGCATATGGAAATAGGGTGTTTCACCAAGTGTGGGCTTATTTGAAGAAACTTGCCAATGCAACTTTGGTGAACCCTAGAAATCAACAGAAATGGTTTCACCATGTTTGAGTCAAGCTAATCATCTCCCCTTGATGCACCACTTGGTGTAGTGTCATCCTTTGGGGTTGTGATCATGCCCACAAAGTTAGAAGCCCCAAGTAAAAAGTTGGTAATGTAAAGTTGTTCAAATTTGAATTTGAACAGAAATGGTTTTGGGGTACTCTGATCAAGTTACCCTACTCCAAAGCTTGTGCCATTTGGTCTAGGTGCCTTATTAGACCACTCTATCATGTGCACCAAGTTTGAGAGCAGTTGGACAAGTTTGGCAATGTAAAGTTGCTCAAACTTCAAATGTGGACAGAATGGTTTTGAGGATGTTTTCTTGCTTCCCAAGGCATGGGGCTTGGCAAGATCATCAAATATGTCATATATGACATGATAGAATTTCCTTGGAATTTTTAGAGAATATTTCCTTTGTAAATATTTCAAAAGCTTGAAATATCCAGAAAGGGTTTCTGAGGGATTTGACCAATATTTTGAACATGACCAAGTGTTGAAACTCTTATATATGGACAATATATGTCCTTTGAGTCTCCCTGAATTTTGGTAAATATTTTTGAAATAATTAAATAATTTTTCCCTATTAAAGACCATTTCTGGCCTTAAGAAAAATCCTTTAATTAAATAGGAAAATAACTTTTAAAATTATATTTTTGTGGTTTATGGGAGTCCTATATGTACTAGGTTTCAAATATACTTTTTGAAATAATTTTCTCACCCTAAATCAAGCACTTGCAGTGCAAACCTCAATTCAGGGGGTTTTTGGAAAAGTAATTTTTGAAAATACACTTTGGCCAAATAAATTTTATAAGAAAATACTATACTGCTATAAACACTTGGTATGATCATTGGGCAGAAGTTTTGGGTAAGGAGATGAAATCTACAAGAGGGAGTAGTTGACTTTAAAGAGCACTAGAAAAACACAGGGAGAAAAACTTAATTCCAAATAAAAGCCAAATGATGCCAAAAAATTTTGCTGGTCCAAATTTTCATGCTTCATAGATGCAAATGACATGTTACAAAATGCAGGGTGTGACAGACCTACCCCCCTTACAAGAATCTCGTCCCCGAGATTCCTAAACTAGGTCTTAAAAGAGATCGGGATACTCGGATCTAAGATAGTCTTCACGTTCCCAGGTTACTTCTGCTTCCGTGTGGTTGCTCCACTGGACCTTGAAGTACTTGATGGTGCGGCTTCGCGTCCATCGCTCTGCTTCATCCAGAATGCGAATGGGCTTCTCGCGGTAGGTCAAATTAGGCTGGAGATCAATGGCTTGGTGATCAACATCCTTGTAGAGGTCTGGCTTGTTCGGAACTTGGAGACACTTCCGGAGTTGTGACACGTGGAATACGTTGTGCACATCGGATAGCTCAGGTGGTAGTTCCAACTGGTAGGCCACTTCTCCTCGTCGATCGGTGATCTTGAAAGGACCAATAAATCTTGGTGCAAGTTTCCCCTTAACGTGGAAACGCTTGGTTCCCTTCAGAGGAGTTACTCGCAGGTACACATGGTCTCCAACACGGAAGCTAATGCCTCGGCGACGAGTGTCAGCATAGCTCTTCTGCCTTGATTTAGCGGCCTTCAAACGTTCTCTGACTAGTTGGACTTGCTCTTCTCCTTCGCGGAGAATATCTGGTCCAAAGACTAGCCCTTCTCCAGTCTCTGACCAGTTGAGGGGTGTGCGACACTTGCGTCCGTACAACACCTCAAATGGTGCCATCTGAAGGCTTGACTGATAACTGTTGTTATAGGAGAATTCGGCAAATGGGAGGCAATCTTCCCACTTGGCTCCATATGCCAAGACACAGGCTCGGAGCATGTCTTCGAGAATTTGATTTACTCGCTCAGTCTGACCTCCGGTCTGTGGGAGAAAAGCCATGCTGAAAGTCAACTTGGTTCCCAAGGCTTCTTGGAATCTTTTCCAGAACCTTGAAGTAAACTGGGTGCCTCGATCTGACATAATTTCTTTTGGAACACCATGGAGGCTCACGATTCGGTCGATATAGAGAGTTGCCAACTGGTTGCCATTATAGGTAGTCTTGACATGAATGAAATGGGCTACCTTGGTCAAATGGTCGACTATGACCCAGATGGAGTCATGTCCTTTATTCGACCTTGGTAATCCAGTGATGAAATCCATTCCGACTTTATCCCACTTTCACTCAGGAACCTTGAGTGGTTGGAGCAATACAGCGGGTCGCTGATATTCAGCCTTGACCCTTTGGCACACATCACACTTTGCAACATAGGTTGCAATCTCTGTCTTCATCCCGTGCCACCAGAATCTTTTCTTCAAGTCTTGATACATCTTGGTTCCTCTGGGGTGGATGGAATACGGAGTGTCGTGGGCTTCTTACAGGATCAGGTTCTTCAGCTCCATCTTGTTTGGTACGCAGATGCGACCTTTGTACCAAACAATCCCGTGCTCGTCTTCGAAGAATCCTGGGGCCTTGCCTAGCTTCATCTTCTTCTTGATGCCTTCAATGGTTGCATGCCCACCTTCTGCCTTCTTGACTTCGTCCATCAGGGTTGGTTTAACTTCCAGATGATCTAGAAATCCAGGGGTGACCAATTCAAAACTAAATTGTTCCAGCTCTTCAAATAGGGCTGGCTGCCTCTTTTGAATTATGGCATTCAAGGAGCAAGCCTTTCTGCTTAAGGCATCGGCTACCACGTTAGCCTTCCCGAGGTGATATTGAACACTGAGGTCATAATCTTTGATTAGTTCCAACCATCTTCGTTGCCTCATGTTCAATTCCTTCTGGGTGAAAATGTACTTCAAACTTTTGTGGTCTGTGTATATCTCACACCGTTTCCCTAGGAGGTAATGTCGCCATGTCTTCAAGGCATGAACCACTGCTGCTAACTCAAGATCGTAAGTAGCGTATTTCTCTTCATGAGGTCGTAGCTGCCTGGAGAGGTAAGCTATGGCTCGGCCTTCTTGCATCAGAACGCTTCCCAATCCGGTTCGAGAGGCATCACAATATATCAGAAACTCCTTGTGAATATCAGGTGTTGCCAGAACTGGGGCGGTGGTCAATCTCTTATTGAACTCTTGGAAGCTCTCTTCGCATTTTGGCGTCCATTCGAACTTCTTGTCCTTCTTGAGGAGCTGATTCATTGGCCTGGCAATGCTAGAGAATCCTTCCACGAATTTGCGGTAATAGCCCGCAAGTCCGAGGAAGCTTCTGACTTCCTTGACGGTCGTTGGAGATTGCCATTGGGTCACAGCTTCGGTCTTCGCGGGATCAACTGACAATCCTTCTTCGGTCAAGACATGACCTAAGAATCCAACTTTATGCAACCAAAACTCACACTTGCTGAATTTGGCGTATAGTTGGTGCTCTCGAAGCTTCTCTAGGACCAACCTCAAATGTTTCTCGTGCTCTTCCTCCGTCTTCGAGAAGACAAGAATGTCATCGATGAAGACAACAACAAACTTGTCCAAATATTCCATGAAGACTTTATTCATGAGATACATGAAGTAAGCTGGGGCATTGGTTAATCCAAAGGACATGACCATGCACTCGTACAGGCCATATCTGGTTACAAATGTCTTCTTCAGAATATCTTGGGGTCTGATCTTCAGCTGGTAGTACCCAGATCTGAGGTCGATATTGGAGAACACCTTGGCTCCGCTGAGTTGATCTAACAGATCTTCAATCTTGGGAAGTGGATACTTGTTCTTGATTGTAACGTCATTGAGGGAACGATAGTCAATGCATAAGCGGATGGTACCGTCCCTTTTTACCACAAACAGAACAGGTGATCCCCAAGGGGAGGCACTTGGGCGGATAAATACCTTCCTCAGCTGATCTTCCAGTTGCTTCTTCAACTCGGCTAATTCTTCTGTCCCCATTCTATAAGACTTCTTATAGATGGGTCCTGCCCCGGGCACGAGCTCGATGATGAACTCAATGTCGCGGTCAGGGTGCATTCCCGGTAGCTCATCCGGAAAGACTTCGGGATACTCGCAGACTACCGGTACTTGCTCCAGTCCAACTTCAGACAGACAGTTGACTTGAGCGATTTGAGCAAAAGAGGAGTTGGAAGCAAACTTAACATCGACTCCTTGGTCATTGAACACAGTGACAGTCTGATTGGCACAGTCTAATAAGCCTTGGTGTTTACTGAGCCAATCCATCCCTAAGATCACATCCAAGCCTTGCGATCTTAGGATGATAAGGTCTACTAGGAAGTCTACACCGTTAATGATAACACTGACTCCTTTATAGCCTATCTTGGCTCTCATCTCTGCTCCGGGGGTTTGTACCACCATGTGGTTATTCAGGGGTGTAGGGGTCATGCCACTTTTTAATGCAAATCTTTGAATGAAAAATGAATGCGTGGCTCCAGAATCAAACAAGATAGTTGCAGGTGCTGAGTTGACAAGGAACGTACCCAGCACGACGTCTGGGTCTTCCTGGGCTTCTTCAGCAGTGACGTGATTCACATGCCTCTTCCCATGGTTAGGCGGGTTGCGAGGAGCTTGGTTCCTTGGTGGCATCCCGTGGCCTTGTCCTAGGTTCTGCGCATTGGGGCGCGGAGCATCGGGTTTCTTGTTGGGGCACACCTTAGAAATATGCCCTGACTGGCCACATCCAAAGCAAGTGACTTGATTTGGATTAT
The DNA here is from genome assembly GCA_902687465.1 of Secale cereale. NCBI lineage: Eukaryota > Viridiplantae > Streptophyta > Magnoliopsida > Poales > Poaceae > Secale > Secale cereale. The sequence goes on from LR738711.1 coordinate 914,149,360, forward strand.
TGATCTTGTTTCCATCACTGTTATTGGGGTTGAATGCTGGCCTTGGGTTGGCATACTGCTGAGGCTGATAGTTGGTGCGAGGTGCAGGAGCTCTTCGCTGCTGGTAGGCTGGCTTGACCGGGGCTGGCTGCCACGGGCGAGGCTTCTGGTTGCTGGAACTTCCCTTGCTGACCATCTTGCGCTTGCGAGTGTCTTCCAGAGCACGCCGCTTGTCTTCAACCATGAGTCCTTTGTTCACCAGGTCAGGGAAGGTTGGGCAGTCGCACACGACAAGCGAGTACTGCAGAGTCTGATTGAGGCCTTCCATGAAGCGCTCCCTTTTTGCAGCATCAGTGCTGACATCTTCAGGAGCATACCTTGACAGAACAATGAACTTCTGCATGTACTCCTTGACAGTGCCACTTCCTTGCTTTAGGGCCCGAAACTCACGCTTTTTGATAGCCATGATTCCGGAAGTAATATGGGCCTTGCGGAATTCTACCTTGAAGTTGTCCCAAGTGATGTCTTGCCCAGCATGCATGACCTTGAATCCATCCCACCAAGCTCTAGCAATCCCCCCGAGGCAGTGGGCAGCATAGGCCACCTTCTCGGGGTCTTCGGTGCATCCGACAAGTTCCAGCAGGTCCTCAATGGTGCGGACCCAGTTGTCTGCATCCAGGGGTTCAGCAGTCTCGATGAAAGTTGGCGGTGCATGCTTCTTGAACTCTGCCAACGTGGAACGTCCATTGCCATTCCCCGCCGGCTGGCGGTTGTTGGTGACAGCTTGAGCAATCATCTGAAGGGCTGCGGTGTTGCCTTGGTGTTCCTCTCGAAAAGCTTGGAGAAGCTGAGCCATGTCCATGTTCGGAGGAGGTGGTGGTGGTGGAGCTTGGTCGTTGGTTTCGTCGCGGCCGGCCTCTGATTGGGCGGATGCTCCGGCTTCAGGCTGCTGGGTAGAGGTACCAGTACAGGTTACAACAGGCATCCTGTTGGAGCGGTAAAAGGTCTCATGATTTGGAAGAGGGAAAGCAATAAATATGGGTGCCTAGTAAGAGGGTGGGTGTGACACTAGTCAAATCATGCAAGGGCCGAAAGGGCCAAACACATTCATTAAAATCCAAATGGGTGATGCAGTCGTTTACATATTCCCGAAGGGAAAATACGACGTACATCCGAACATGACAAAAGCAAATACTAGATGGCTTCATATGAACCATACAAGGACACGACTACGTATAGGGGTTACACGACCTATCCTACCGTAGAGGTCACGAACTGGCATATCCGAGTTGCGAATAATGCCTAAGCGGCGGAATGCTCGGTCGCGTATTCTGGCTCTTCTGGGTCTTCCTCCTTGTCTTCATCTATTTGGGCCCGCTTATCACTTGAGGGTGTGGGGGAGTGGAGGAGTTGGATACGGCGGTGTTTTGTCGGTGGTGCAGGGAAAAGCTTGCGATATTCCCTTGCCGTCATACGGCGTCGCCGGGGTGGTTCTTCATACTTGGAAGATACATCTTCTGAGGGCCTTCCGCCTCGGTACGCGATAGCGGACTGTCCGGGAGGCGCACCTTCCTTCTTGATCCTATCTGTCTTCTCTTGTGCTCGACGAAGAAGTGCCTTGGTCTTGTGAAGTTCTTCTCGGAGCTTCATCGATTCCGGGGCCAAGTCTTGTTCCAAGCTGTCGGCACATAGACTGAAGTAGGTCTGGAATCGAAGTGGAAGTCCTTCCTTCAGAGGAGGGGCTTGCGCGCTACTTTCATCTTCACCTTCCTTCCGGTAAGGCAAGAAGCGGGTTGTCATCTTGGCTGCCATCTCCGGAAGAAGCTCACGGAGATGGGTTAGTGCCTTGAGTGCAGCAGCCTCGACAGCGAGGGGTAGTGTTGCCATCTGGGGTCCCTCGAAGAACCAACTTGCGGGAGGATCGTTTGCCTTCACGATCACTTCCACATGGTACTCCACCTCAGTGTCATTAACCCAATTCTCATGGTAGGTGAGGATGGGTGCTCGGTGGAACTGGCACTCCTGGAGGCTGTCCTCGAGAAGCAAGGGGAACCCAGTGTTCAGGTGCTCTTCAAGTACAGCGGCCATCTACAAAGGTTGAATAGGAGAGGTTAATAATCCGATGATATCTCAGGTTGGTAAGGTTTAGAAAAGAAGAGAGGTTCAGAAGGTTTTTGAAAAGGGTCTCATCTAACTAACGCCCATGCTAACCAAGGCTTCCTACAGTCAGGATGGCTCTGATACCAGCTCTGTGGGGACACCGACTTAAGAGTCGAGATCACCGAATGCACGTGTACAGTGATCCCAGAGATCAATGCTCACTGAACACACAGAAGCTGAATAACAAGAGTCTTACATACATACATACCGTCTTACACAAATTATGACCATTATGGCCAAGGCTTACATAGATAAAGCCTCAAGGGCTGAATAGCAAATAAACTCGAATAGCGGAAGTCTTCGTAGATAAGTACAACCCATGCCATCTGCCTTAACCCTACAGGCATTCTGACTGGGAAAGCGTCCTAGTTCGCATGTTCTTCTCCATAGAATTCTTCTTCATATTCCTGCTCTTCCATGCATGGCCAATTAACTAACCAGTGGCAAGCCAATGAGTACTTTGAATGTACTCGCAAGCAACCAGTGTTTTTGGAACAAGTATGACAAGATATAAAATAGCACTAGATAGGATATGTTGCGGAAAGCAGAAATTTGAGAGTGCAATGACATGAGCTATCTGAGGCATGCATCATAAAAATTTATAGGTTACATATATCAACATAGCCAAGCTATGACCTCTTCATCTTGTCAAGTCCTTTTGACTTAAACCAAACGGAGCTTTCGCCCACACACATCGTTTCGCAAACATTGGACGTAGCCCAAGAGCGGTTACCTAACTGTCCTTGACCATGGACACGGCTATTCGAATAGGTTTACACTCTGCAGAGGTTGCACACTTTACCCTAGATCCGGGGAACTTTCCGTGTCATCCACGACCCGCGGTACCTCAAGTACCCGGGGTAAGCACCTGATCACTATCTTTCCCTAGGCGACACTAATATGGTGTCCACTCGATTGGTAGTAACCCCCGTGCCCGACATTCACATCTTAAGATTTTTGGAGCCTTGCTCCCATTTCACATACCATGGGCACGGGGTACCAACGGTGTGTTCGGTGCCCTGTGAAAACAGTCATGGCCGCCTATCCAAGCACGACCCCGTCCCGAGAGTGACCTCATGTCACCCCCGTCACTAGAAATGCGGGCACCATGCTAGTATCGACCTAGGTAATCAATAATGCCCTTTCCTATATAAGGGTAGAGTGGTTGCGCATGTAAAGTTGGAATAACGGTCGCAACTTAAACCAATCCGTTTGAAAAACATCACACACACTTGTCTTGGTACACCACTTCGTCATCAAGTGGTTACCCATCTCATCATCTCCCTCGGGCATAAGTGACACCCGATGGGGTGTTTTGAAAGAGTTCCTCAAATGAACTATGCTTTCATTATCATGCATATCCTGTCCTACTTCCATAGCCACTACTATAGCAACCTATCTACTCCCACCGGCATAACCCTCATAAGAAGGTAGGGTCATGCACAAATGCAAGTATCAACGAGGAAGTGTAGTGGCAAACCAACAAGAGGTTTCCACCTCTTCATGATTCCGATGCAACAACAATATGGTGCTCTATGACATGCATAAAAAGGGGTTCCATAGTCATGGTCAAAGGGTTGCTTGCCTGGATTGGCTTGGTCTTCAAGGTCTTCAAATCCTTCCCCTCCTTCTTCTTCAGCAACCTCGTCAAATACGGTATCTAATCGTCACAATAAACAACGGGAAAATAAGACCATAATAAAAATAGAAAAACCAAAGTGCTCAGAAAAATGTCAACTTATTTTTATCAAATACTAGAGGGAAAACTAAGATGGAAAAAATTCTTAGTTCGAGATTTGGAGTGACAGAATGGGTTACATGAATTTTTGAACAGGGTTTTTAATGTTCAAATATGGATTTAAATTTGAACAGAACAGAAAAGGTCCATGGATATGGGTGAAAGTGACATCATTAAATAGGTTGGATTTTTACAAGTTTTTAGGAACTGGAATTAATTCATTTGGATAAATATTTAATCCTGTGGAATTATTTGAAAATCCCATAGAAAAGAAAAAGAATAAGGGTCCTGTGCAACTCGGCCAGAACGGCCACAGTGCAGCAGGCCCAGGGCGAATCAGCCCACCGCACGGGCGCTAGCGCGCGCGCCAGGTTTTCAAACCTGACGGGCGGGGCCCGGCGTCAGTGAGAGGAGAGAGGGGCGAGGGCGAGGGGAGGCTGACAGGCGGGGCCCGCCTGTCATCCCTAACCCTCCGGCAGAGGGCCGGCGAGCTCACTGGCGACGACTCGGGGCACGACAGTGCGAGCTGAGGGCAGGGACGGAATCAACGAGGTGTCGCCGATCTGGTGGAGGTGGAGTGGGTCGCCGGAGTGGCCTGGTTTGCCGGCGGTGAGGTCACGCGGCAGAGGAGCTTCGGGTGGTGGTGGTTCCGGCTGTTTCCGGCAGCTGCAGAGAGGGAAAAGAGGGGGAAAAGGATCAGTGGGGCGTCGTGGTGCTAGATCGAGCGAGAGGAGCGGCTGGGACGGCCTGTACCGAGCGGACGACGGTGAGCCGCCGCGGCGGAGCTCAAGCTCGATCTCAAGCTCGGGCTTGTCTAGAGTGGAGTGAGTGGCGTAGGGGGGAAATTGAGCGG
>LR738711.1:914155839-914265354 GCA_902687465.1 Secale cereale
AAAGGCGAACGGCGAGGAGCCATGGACCTGTGCGCCGGCGAGCTTCTGCTCGTTGCCACAGGGCTTGGGAGGAGCTGGGGTGGTGTCTGCGGAGTTGCTGGGTACGGTCCAGGGCTGGGGAGAGGAAGAGAGAGAGAGCGGGGGAAGCTTCCAGAGCCGCGCGCGTGTGAGGCCGAGGACTGGAGCTGGAGGGCAGCCACAGGAGGGAGAGGGAGGAGGGGGACAGCGCCGGGGGGTGTTGCGGACAACGAGGCACATCGAGTGCCGCTAGCGGGAAACACGAGGTGGACGGGGGCGGCTGATTGGAGGAAGCTACAGTGCGGGTGTGCACTGTAGCGCGCTCTGGAGCACGCCAATTGCATGCTAGGGCATGCCCTTGGCTTGCTGGACGCGGCCAACATGTTTGGGGGGTCAAGTATGGCGTAAATAAGTGGGATGTGGCCTTGGATGCCTTGGTTATCCAATGGAAGAGGAGGGAGGTTGAGGGAAGGTGAAAACTGGGCGGTCCAGCAGACTAAAATGGAGTTTTCACTCCTCAATTATTGAGCTCTGGCCATGGTGAAGTTACTAGAGGTGCAAGGGGACCTGGGGAAGCTGTGGTAGAAAGTTGGGCTCAAGGAGAACAGGAGAAGAGGTGAAAATGGTAACTTTAGAAAATCACCAGAAGGTGTTTGATGTGGTTTTGAGCAATCAAATGATCTCCACTAGCCATAACACTTAACAGGATTAAATGGCATATGGATATAGGGTGTTTCACCAAGTTTGGGCTTATTTGAAGAAACTTACCAATGCAACTTTGGTGAACCCTAGAAATCAACAGAAATGGTTTCACCATGTTTGAGTCAAGCTAATCATCTCCCCTTAATGCACCACTTGGTGTAGTGTCATCCTCTGGGGTTGTGATCATGCCCACAAAGTTAGAAGCCCCAAGTAAAAAGTTGATAATGTAAAGTTGTTCAAATTTGAATTTGAACAGAAATGGTTTTGGGGTACTCTGATCAAGTTACCCTACTCCAAAGCTTGTGCCATTTGGTCTAGGTGCCTTATTAGAGCACTCTATCATGTGCACCAAGTTTGAGAGCAATTGGACAAGTTTGGCAATGTAAAGTTGCTCAAACTTCAAATGTGGACAGAATGGTTTTGAGGGGTTTTGAGGATGTGTTCTTGCTTCCCAAGGCATGGGGCTTGGCAAGATCATCAAATATGTCATATATGACATGATAGAATTTCCTTGGAATTTTTAGAGAATATTTCCTTTGTAAATATTTCAAAAGCTTGAAATATCTAGAAAGGGTTTCTGAGGGATTTGACCAATATTTTGAACAAGACCAAGTGTTCAAACTCTTATATATGGACAATATATGTCCTATGAGTCTCCCTGAATTTTGGCAAATATTTTTGAAATAATTAAATATTTTTTCCCTATTAAAAAACATTTCTGGCCTTAAGAAAAAGCCTTTAAATAAAAAAGGAAAATAACTTTTAAAATTATATTTTTGTGGTTTATGGGAGTCCTATATCTACTAGGTTTCAAATATACTTTTTGAAATAATTTTCTCACCCTAAATCAAGCACTTGCAGTGCAAACCTCAATTCAGGGGGTTTTTGGAAAACTAATTTTTGAAAATACACTTTGGCCAAATAAATTTTATAAGAAAATACTATACTGCTATAAACACTTGGTATGATCATTGGGCAGAAGTTTTGGGTAAGGAGATGAAATCTACAAGAGGGAGTAGTTGACTTTAAAGAGCACTAGAAAAACACAGGGAGAAAAACTTAATTCCAAATAAAAGCCAAATGATGCCAAAAAAATTTGCTGGTCCAAATTTTCATGCTTCATAGATGCAAATGACATGTTACAAAATGCAGGGTGTGACACCAACTTCTTCAATCAGGATACCACAACAATAGGTCTTCCGGCTGGGTGTGTTGGCCACGACATCCACTTTACCGGTTAACGAGAGACCAATATTATAGTTCTCGGAAAAAGCTCCAACCATCATATCTGCCTGAGATTCAGTTCTGGTTGGGGTCAGGATATTCCAGACTCATCGAGTCTAGAAAGAAAAATGAACAACACAAATCGACGAGACGACGTTGCAAGATTCTCGGGAAATGAACTATGATAGCAAGCTCCAAAACATGAGCTGGTTCTGCTACAAACTTGTGAACACATTGTCCAGGACAAGAATGACCACGTAGTAGTCTTATGATAAAACACTACCGAGTTCAGGTGGGAACCATCATCGAGGATATTGAAGTCCTTGCATAAGTCTAGCTCTTAAGAAGAAACTTCTTCTCCTTGAACAAATCAATCAGTGGCTTGGTGTGCTAGGGATACATATAGAGTGAAGGTTGCAAGTCTCCAAACCATAGAATACTTCGCACGTATGCATGACTGACTTGGGATGATTCCACAGGAAGCAAAACAACTTTCTCGAACTCACGGTGGCAACTTACATCAATTACACATGAATTAGGGAAAGTCTCTCCTCTCATCGAACATATACCTCACGAACGGAACACGAAGGCAATGCTTACAAAGTTTCCAACACTAGCTTAATGTCCTACAAAATCATGGAGGAGATAAAGATGTTTGTTGATGGGGTCAACAATAATCCATCCAGGTTTCCATATAGATGGAATTCCATGACAATGTGAACAAAGTGATAGCATTGGTCAGACCAAAAGATATAAAGTTGTATGCTCGAGGAATCAACCGCGAGTAAGACAAAATTATGAATACCATTGTTTCTGATTTGATTTGACGATAGCCCACACTTAAATCAAAGTTTGGACAAGACAATAGATCCAACAATTGATCACGAGGATCAATCGATCAAGATATCATCTTTCTTCAACACACACACCAAAGATATCCCTTGGAAGGAACTAAGTCAGGCAAGCTTTTATCTTCCAACTCTCCTAGTTGTCGTTTAGCTTAACCGACAAGCTCAGGGTATCCAACACAGATTCATGGAGAAATGGTGGTTTAGATAGAAACCAGCTTGATCACGAGCTCAACATAGCGGTCAGGAAGCAACCTGGTAATACTTCCGAGAAGATATTCGGAAAATCACGGACCACCGCTATGTTATTAAGCTCGAGATCAATCTTGCTTTTTAGGGCAAGATGATATGATCAAGTGAGCGAGGGATTGACACAATCCTAACTCACTGATCAAGGAGTGCGCCAGGAAAGATGGACTAGTAGCACGATCGATCTTAGAATGGTGATCTGGTAACCAACACACTAAGAATGAGATTATCGTCCATTTGCTACCAAGCAACACGGTTGCTAGGAGTATTGATTTCACACATCACAATTCACTTGTCAGTATTCCAGTTACAATAACACGGAGACCGAGGAATAAACAATGATGGTGAAAGTATCACTGTATGAAGAATTCATAGGAGGTGGAATTCCCATGACATTCTTGACATAAAGATGGTAATACTCCAGGATAGAACAGATTAGAAGCTGGATTAGCATTCTTCATCTGCGAAGTACAACTTCTTTGACCCAATCCTGGATATGGATAAGGTACTGGAGTTTGTTTCTTCTAGTCATTCCAGAATAGAATGGCTTGACGGACCACAAGAATAAAAGGCATCGATGACATGAACGCACGACTACTCCTGACTATCAATTGATAGACGAGGGTCAGAATACAACTAAAAGGGGACAACTCAAAGGAACATATAACTTTCCGAGTTGTGGATGCATAGACTAGCATGTCGAACTAGTTCAGCATGTTTCTTCCGGATAATCCATGCAGAAAGGTAGGACTGACAGAGTCACAATATGAATGGAGTACTACCCAGGAGCACTCTGGTTGTGATCTTTTGGTTCGGGAGAACTTCTGCCAAGGATGGTTCATGGTATTTGGAAGAAGGATATACCACGGACCTCGAGGACTATCACAAGGTTACTAATATCCTAAAGGGACGAGTAAATACTACCAACATGAAGTAAGTAGGGTGAATCTCGGGTTTAAGAACCCAGGAGTAGAATGCCTACTAACTAAATGGCATCACGGGATGCTTTCGAGAATAATGTCCAGAATCATCACACTGGGAATATAAAGCATTGCTAGATTACTGGGTGATTCTCTAAGATACTTAGGGTCATAATAATACCTCCAACATATGTGTCGAGGTAACAGGGTACCTCAACACACTGGTTAGTGTGGTTAATCTGGCCCAAAGGAGCATCGAGAATAGGAAGGAAAGATTTGCAAATGCATCAGACTATTTAGAAACCTGGAATGACTCGGACAGCATAACGGCTGTAAATGCTCGAAAACACTTTTGAGACTCATGCACAAAGATAGCATAACCACTCAACATCATAACGTCAAGGTTCTGAGATCAACAATTGAACACTTAGATGTAGTAGGAACTGAACTGAGGGTTGAATACACCATTAACGTGATCCTGATAATTGGAATGAGAATCCTAGTTCTTAATCCCCGTAGAAAGAAGAAGGTGACTCAAATCAGAAGGTCATAGGGTAAAGGAGTAAAAGAGCCTTACGTTCCCTTCCACAATCAATTCCCTTATTATAACTAAAGAGTTTCTAGACACAACTTCGACAAGTTTGGCTTGCTAATCCTAAAGGCAGTCAGGCTCTGATACCAAAGCTGTCAGGACCCCGATCCTAAGTTACACAGGTCTAGCCTATAACACATCATATAACTTTGTAGCCTCACGCACGGTATCCCCACGGGTGCCACCTTACCTGGCCCGGCCGGGACCATTTGCGCATTTTGGCACACGTATATGATAGTGTCGCTAGCATCCATATGACAGAGAACCCGGGCCGACATGACTAGTTATAAACCAAAAGTGGCAATAAATTACAGAGACAGGCATACATGACCCAGCAACAAACATGTCGGTCATCAACGTATGAACCCAAGTCGTAGCAAGCTACAAGGACTTAAAGGAACAACGTGTGACATTTCCCCTAAGGGACAGACACATGAACGAAGAAGGACACATGCCGGCCAGCCTAAGTGTTCCGGAGCAGTAGCAAGCTACCAAGGCTCAGTGGAAGCACTAGGAGACATTTCCTGTAAGATAGGCTACCAAGGGTAAACAACTAGGTGTCGGATCCCACACATAGCAATACACATTACACGTACGCATAACATGCAAGTATGTGCTATACAACATGGCATCACAACATAACTCAACAACTCATATAGATACAGGCCCAGAAGAGCCATCATAGCATTTATTACAAACAGAGGTCACATGACCCAACATACAGAGCATACAGGCAACGAAAGCATAACATGTCTGAGTACAGACAACTACAAATGAAAAAGGCTGAGGAGCCTGACTATCTACAAGACCCTCCCAAGGGTACAAGATCGTAGCTGAGGTAACAAGCTAAACGTCGAAGTCCACGCGAAACCATTAGCGAGACTGAAGTCTCTCTGCAAAAAACATAAATTAAGCAAACGTGAGTACAAAGGTACTCAGCAAGACTTACATCAGAACTAGCTACATATGCATCAGTATCAACAAAGGGGTGGTGGAGTTTGACTGCAGCAAGCCAGCTTTGAATCGGTGGCTATCCTGAACTATACGGCTGCAAGTAACTCTTTTGAGGTGGCGCACACGAGTCCACATATTCACCAATCAATACACCACTATGGATCCGCTCCCGTCTCCCTACGAGAAGGCCATCCATAGCACTCACGCTTATCTTGCGTATTTTAGAGTATCCACTTCCACTTGTCTATGAACTGTACAGGTAACCCAGAAGTCCATTACCGCGGACACGGCTATTCGAATAGATCATATATAACCCTGCAGGGGTGTACTTCTTCACACATGTTTCCACTACTTAGCGTCTGCACACGACATGTGCTCGGAAGACTTCAAGCGAAAGCTGACGTGGGTGTAGACCACGACCTAACCAACCACTCAAGTCTCTTGTCCAGGTTTATCACCTATTTGGGTTCCATCCATGGGGAGATACGGCCGGGGTGTCGCTCACGGCCCCAATAGATGTGTACAGGGTTCCCGCGTCACTAAATGGGCGACCGGTACACCGTGCCACATACCTGCCGCGTCACAGCCCACCCCGAGGGTCAGCGCTGCGCACGACCTCTAGTAAACTACAAACACCAGAAACTAGTTACAACTCCTGGACAGAGAACAAGGGCAGTCAATAAGTCGAGCGGGGTCATATTTCAGGGACCAACGTGTGGTAGTAGCTGTTCATGGATCAACCAACACAGAACTCAGTTCCTGAGGACGGCTTCAATGAGACAACCCACCATGTACTCCTACATGGCCTCTCATCGCTACCATTACCAAATCATGTTCACACACTTAGCTCTCAACAGTAGGACTTGTTCAGCACATTCCAATTAATCCCCGATGAATCAGACCTAACACAACTCTAAGCAATGGCAGGCATAACCAGAAAGCATTAATGAGTAGGCACAACATGGCTCAAACAACTCCTACTCATACTAGTGGGTTTCAACTATTTACTGTGGCAATAAAAGGTCATGCAGTGGAAAGGGGTTCAACTACCGCAGCAGGTAACAGTTGAAGCGTTGATGTCCTAATGCAGTAAAAGAGAGCAAGAGCGAGAGAGTGGGATTGTATCGGAATGCTCAATGGGGTTTTTCTTGCCTGGCACTTCAGAAGATATCATTGGGTCTTCATCGGTGTCATCGATCAGATCGTCGGAACAACGTCTACTGAGAGGGGACAAACACCGGCAAACAAGAGAGAACACAATCATTGCAATGCGACAATATGATGCATGATCATGACATGGCAATATGCTGTTGATTGAGCTAATGCAACTAGCAGCCATATTAAATGAAGTTGGTTTGAACCAAGGTTCAAATTCAAACTCCATATGTGATTATTTAAATGCTATTTAATTGATTTGACCTGATCAGCAGGTTTAACTTTTTGAAACATGCATGAAAATGCCAAAAACTTATTCCTTGAATTTTTTTTGATCATTTTTCATATATAAATTATTTTCATTGGAGTTATAGATTATTTTATGTGATTTTTAGAAGTTTTGGCTATTTTTTGAAATAAATAAATCATTTCTGATTTATTTTAAATTTCAGAAAATACTTATTACGTCAGCATGACGTCACTATGATGTCAACAGTCAACAGTTGCTGGTCCAGGTCAAACCTGACCAGTGGGGCTCACTAGTCAGTGACACTACTAGCTAACCCTATTAATTAGTGTTAATTTAAACCTAACTAACGTGCCAGGGGGTGGCCCACATGTCAGTCTCTCAGGCCTAATTAAGTTTAGTTTTAAACTAAACTAATTTAACAGGGGCTGGCCCCACCTGTCATTGAGTTAGTGGTTAACTAAGGGCGTGGGGCCCAATGTCAGTGACTCATTAGACTAATCTAACTAGTTAATTAATGTTAACTAGAGCAATTAGTCGGGCAAGCCCGCAAGTTAGTGAGAGAGAGGGGGGAGTCAAACCGGGCAGTGGGGTCAACCCACGCCGGTCAACGGGTCAAATCCGCCGGCGTTTAGCCGCCGGCGAGGCCCGAGATGGCGGTTGTGCTCGAAATCGCCCTCCGGCGACCAAAATGACCGCGGAGACTATCTACGTGAAGCCCGCGTTCCCGCGCATCCGTTGCGGCAAGCGGCATTTGCTGGGGCGGCCGGAGTTCGTCGGAAACGAGCTCGTGGCGGCGGGCGGCGATCGGGCATCGACGGAGTCGATGCTATGGTGCACGAGGGGAGAAGATAGTGGTTGCTGCGGGCTCGTGGAGGTGCGCTGAGCGCGAAAGAGTGCTTGGACGCGTGCTTTGCTAGCTCCGGTCACGGCGGGTTAGTGCTACGGCAAGGGGGCAAGCAACAGGAGGGAGGGGAAAGACGGCGAGGCTCACTGGGAGGTCGGAGCGCAGCTCAGTGGGCTCGGGGATGACCTGGAAGCGGTGAATTCGTCGATGGCGTCCGCCGGCCGTGCGGAGAAGACGAGCTCGAGGACGAGGCCTCAGGGCGTCCGGGGTCCTGTGGTTCGGCGTAGAGGTGCACGGCAGCGAGGCGGAGCTCGGGGGCTCGTCGGAGAGGCGAGGGGGAGGCTGTGGCCGCGGTGGCTTTGGACGGTGGCGACGGCATGTTCGGGTGTGAGCGAGGGAGAGAGCCAGGAGAGGGGAGAGAGATCGAGGGAGAGTGAGAGAGGTCCAGGGGGTGGCGTGGCGCTGCGAGAGACGTCCAGGGGGAGGAGGAGGCAGCCAGGCACGGTGGAGGTGGTCGGGGCGTGCCACCGTGCCGCGGGCACACGCCCTCATGCCCACTGGCACGAGGAAGAAGACGCCCTTGTCCCTTGGCTGGGCCAGGAACAAGAGCTGGGCTGGCTCTGCTGCAGGTAAGAAGCCCAGGTGAGGTTCCACTCTCTCTCTTTTTTTCTAATTTAGTTTCCGTTTTCTATTTTCTGTAAATTTTTTGGCTTTATTAAAAATTCCAGGGCATTTTCAAAAATCATGAGACTGGTTGTGGCCACTGTTTGGATTATTTCCAACAGCCAACATTTCAGTTCATGAATATTTGGACATTTAACATAATATATAGAATTTAAATGCCCAAATGCAAATAAGGTATGATTTAATTCAGTGCCCAAAATATTCTACAAAAATGTTCACTAATTTTGGTTTGGTCTCAAAGCCTTGCCAAAATTATCAAACATTGATGAAGGCACTTTGGGCCATTGGAATTGATTTTACTTTTGACCCTAGTTGAATTCATTTGATGCTAGGGTTTGAACATCCCCATTTCAACTTTCCGTGAAAAGTAAACATGATGCAGCACCAGATGCTAGCACTGGGCAGTAACAGAAGCTAGGGATTTGACACGCATTCATGTCGCGGTAGAGCGCGCCGCTCAACATTGAAGACGGCTCAACGCGGACACGACCTCTCACTGCCTCCGCCATTGAAGCGGCACACCGGCCTAGGGCGCCGCCCGCGACGCGTGTCTGGTGTCCGCACCTATTCAATGCCAAAGATGCGTGACTGGACGCGACGTATATCTACCACGCCCGTTCAATGTTGTTGTCCACCCGTCTAGCGTCATTAAGCAGGCTTGCCGGTCGAGAAACACACTCGGGCGCTGCGCATTGACGCACCCGGACGCCTGGCCTCACCGGAATCCGCTATATAAAGGCGGCCACACCCGACAAACTCCACACCACAACACCAGCACCTCCACATCCTCCTTCCTTGCACTGCATCCGCCATGACCATTAATACTGTTGGGGAACGTAGTATTTCAAAATTTTCCTACAATCACGCAAGATCTATCTAGGAGAAGCATAGCAACAAGCGGGAAGAGTGTGTCCACGTACCCAAGTAGACCGAAAGCGGAAGCGTCTAGTGACGCCGTTGATGTAGTCGAACGTCTTCGCGATCAACCGATCCAAGCACCGAACGTACGACACCTCCGCGTTCAGCACACATTCAGCTCGATGACGTCCCACAAACTCTTAATCCAGTTGAGCATTTCGGGAGAGTTTCATCAGCATGACAGCGTGGTGACGGTGATGATGAAGTTACCGGCGCAGGGCTTCGCCAAAGCACTGCAATGATATGATCGAGGTGTCTAACTGTGGAGGGGGCACCGCACACGGCTAAAACTGATGTTTACTTGTGTGTCCTAGGGTGCCCCCTGCCCCTGTATATAAAGGAGCAAGGGGGAGGGCCGGCCGGCCTCTATAGGCGCGCCCAAGAGGGCCACTCCTACTAGGAATAGGATTCCTATTCCTAGTAGGAGTCCACCAAGAGGGAGAGGGGGAAGGAAGGAGAGGGAGAGGGAGAAGGAAGGGGGCGCCCCCCCTCTCCTTGTCCTATTCGGACCAAGGGGGAGGGGCGCGCGTCCCAGCCCTGGCCGGCGCTCTCTCTCTCTCTCTCTCTCCACTAAGGGCTCATGTGGCCCATTAGTTCCCCCGGGGGGTACCGATACCCCTCCGGCACTCCGGTTTAATCCGAAACTCCTCCGGAACACTTCCGGTGTCCTAATATAGTCGTCCAATATATCAATCTTTACATCTCAACCATTTCAAGAATCCTCGTCATTTCCGTGATCACATCCGGGACTCCGAACTACCTTCGGTGCATCAAAACACATAAACTCATAATACTGATCGTCATCGAACGTTAAGCGTGCGGACCCAACGGTTCTAGAACTATGTAGACATGACCGAGACTCATCTCCCGTCAATAACCAATAGCGGAACCTGGATGCTCATATTGGTTCCTACATATTCTATGAAGATCTTTATCAGTCAAACCGCACAACAACATACGTTGTTCCCTTTGTCATCGGTATGTTACTTGCGTGAGATACGATCGTCGGTATCATCATACCTAGTTCAATCTCATCATCGGCAAGTCTCTTTACTCGTTCTGTAATACAAAATCTCGTGACTAACTCATTAGTCGTTTGCTTGCAAGGCTTATTATGATGTGTATTACTGAGAGGGCCCAGAGATACCTCTCCGACACTCGGATTGACAAATCCTATTCTTGATCTATGCCAACACCACAAACACCTTCGGAGACACCCGTGGAGCATCTTTATAATCACCCAGTTACGTTGTGACGTTTGATAGCACACAAGGTGTTCCTCCGGTATTGGGGAGTTGCATAATCTCATAGTCATAGGAACATGTATAAGTCATGAAGAAAGCAATAGCAGTAAAACTAAACGATCAAGTTGCTAAGCTAACGGAAGGGTCTTGTCCATCACATCATTATTATAATGATGTGACCCCATTGATCAAATGAAAACTCATGTCTATGGTTAGGAAACATAACCATCTTTGATTAACGAGCTAGTCTAGTAGAGGCATACTAGGGACACTCTATTTCGTCTATGTATTGACACATATACTTGAAGGAAATATGCCCTAGAGGCAATAATAAAGTTGTTACTTATTTCCTTATATCATGATACACGTTTAATATTTATGCTAGAATTGTATTAACCGGAAACTTAGTACATTTGTGAATACATAGACAAAACATAGTGTCCCTAGTATGCCTCTACTAGACTAGCTCATTGATCAAAGATGGTTATGTTTCCTAGCCATAGACATGAGTTGTCATTTGATCAATGGGGTCACATCATTAGGAGAATGATGTGATGGACAAGACCCATCCGTTAGCTTAGCACTATGATCATTTAGTTTTACTGCTATTGGTTTCTACATGACTTATACATGTTCCTATGACTATGAGAATATGCCACTCCCAAATACCGGAGGAACACCTTGTGTGCTATCAAACGTCACAACGTAACTGGGTGATTATAAATATTCTCTACAGGTGTCTCCGAAAGTGTTCATGGTGTTGGCATAGATCAAGAATAGGATTTGTCACTCCGAGTGTCGGAGAGGTATCTCTGGGCCCTCTCGGTAATACACATCATAATAAGCCTTGCAAGCAAATGAGTAATGAGTTAGTCACGAGATGATGTATTATGGAATGAGTAAAGAGACTTTCCGGTAACGAGATCGAACTAGGTATGTGATACGTCTCCAACGTATCTACTTTTCCAAACACTTTTGCCCTTGTTTTGGACTCTAACTTGCATGATTTGAATGAAACTAACCCGGACTGGCGCTATTTTCAGCAGAACAGCCATGGTGTTGTTTTTGTGCAAAAATAAAAAGCTGTCGGAATGACTTGAAAAATCCACGGAGAATTGTTTTGGAAAATATAAAAAATATCTGCGGAAAGATCTACGTCAGGGGGCCCACACCCTGTCCACGAGGGTGGGTGGCGCGCCCCCTCCCCTGGGCGCGCCCCTGCCTTGTGGCCCCCCTGATGCTCCACCGACGTACCCCCGGACTCCATATATTCACTTTCGGGGAGTAAAAAAAATCAGAGAGGAAGAATTATCGCGTTTTACGATACAGAGCCGCCGCCAAGCCCTAATCTCTCTCGGGAGGGCTGATGTGGAGTCCGTTCGGGGCTCCGGAGAGTGGAGATCGTCGCCATAGTCATCATCAACCTTCCTCCATCACCAATTCCATGATGCTCACCTCCGTGCGTGAGTAATCTCATCGTAGACTTACTAGACGGTGATGGGTTGGATGCGATTTACCATGTAATCGGGTTAGTTTTGTTAGGGTTTGATCCCTAGTATCCATTATGTTCTAAGATTGATGTTGCTATGACTTTGGTATGCTTAATGCTGGTCACTAGGGCCCGAGTGCCATGATTTCAGATCTGAACCTATTATGTTTTCATGAATATATGTGTGTTCTTGATCCTATCTTGCAAGTCTATAGTCACCTACTATGTGTTATGATCCGGCAACCCCGAAGTGACAATAATCGGGACCACTCCCGGTGATGACCATAGTATGAGGAGTTCATGTATTCACTATGTGTTAATGCTTTGGTCTGGTACTCTATTAAAAGGAGGCTTTAATATCCCTTAGTTTCCACTAGGACCCCGCTGCCACGGGAGGGTAGGATAAAAGATGTCATGCAAGTTCTTTTCCATAAGCACATATGACTATATTTGGAATACATGCCTACATTGCATTGATGAACTGGAGCTAGTTCCGTGTCACCCTAGGTTATAACTTTTACATGAGGAATTGCACCCGACATAATTCCCCATCACCGATCCAATGCCTACGAGCTTTTCCCTTATTGATTGCTGCTTATTTACTTTTCCGCTTCTGCTATTACAAAAACTACAAAAACTACAAAAACACTACTGTTACTTTTATTGCTGCTACCGCTATCTCCATATTACTTTGCTACTAAACTACCTTGCTGCAGATACTAAGTTTCCAGGTGTGGTTGAACTGACAACTCAACTGCTAATACTTAAGAGTATTCTTTGGCTCCCCTTGTGTCAAATCAATAAATTTGGGTTAAATACTTTATCCTCAAAAACTGTTGCGATCCCCTACACTTGTGGGTTATCAAGACTATTTTCTGGCGCCATTGCCGGGGAGCATAGCTATATTCTTTAAGTCAGTTGGGGTATATATCTGTTGATCACTATGAAGAATTTGAAGGACTCAAAAACCAAGATCTTTCCCTCAACTACGAGGGGAGGTAAGGAACTGCCATCTAGCTCTGCACTTGATTCTCCTTCTGTTATGAGTAAATTTGCCACACCTACTCCTGCTATTGAATCTGATGTGTCGTATGTTCTTGATGATGCTACTTCTACTATGTATTATGAAACTACTTCCATGCCTGATAATACTGTGCCACTAGGTGAATTTCTATATGAACAAATTGCTTAAGTTAGGGAGAATGCAAATATTGAAACTGATAATATTTATGAAAGTGATGATGAAGCTTCTCCCCCTAGATATGAATTGCTTGTTGTTCCTAAGGGTTATGATATGGATGAAGAAACTGCTAGAGACTTTCTTGCTTGCAACGATATATATGATCTTAAGAAATTATTAGCTAAGTTGAAAGAAAAGTCCTTGAATGCTAGAATGAAACATGACCCTGCTTTTGCTACTTCACCTATCTTTGTTACTGATAAGGATTATGATTTCTCTGTTGATCCTGAGTTAATTACTTTGGTTGAATCTGATCCTTTCCGTGGCTATGAGTCTGAAACTGTTGTGGCACATCTTACTAAGTTGAATGATACAGCCACCCTGTTTACCAACGATGAAAAGATTCATTATTACTATATCCTTAAGTTATTTCCGTTCTCGTTAAAGGGTGATGCTTAGACTTGGTTTAATTCTCTTGATCCTGGTTGTGTGCGTAGTCCCCAGGATATGATGCATTACTTTTCTGCTAAATATTTCCCCGCTCATAAGAAACAAGCTGCCTTACGGAAAATTTATAACTTTGTGCAAATTGAAGAAGAGAGTCTCCCACAAGCTTGGGGGAGGCTTCTCCAATCACTTAATGCTTTGCCTAATCATCCTGTTCAGTGGAACAATATACTTGATGTCCTTTATAATGGACTAACCGGTGCTTCCAGAGACCACCTGGATGGTTGTGCTAGTTGTGTTTTCAGGGAAAGAACAGTTGATCAAGCTGAATTACTATTGAATAATATGCTGGCCAATGAAAATAATTGACACTTCCTGAACCAGCCCCTAAATCAACTCTGAAGAAACGAGGTGTTCTGTTTCTCAGTCCTGAAGATATGCAAGAGGCAAAGAAATCTATGAAAGAAAAAGGTATTAAAGCTGAAGATGTAAAGAATTTACCACCTATTGAAGAAATACATGGTCTTGATAACCCGACACATGTAGTAAAGGTAAATTCTCTTTATAGATTTGATGAAGGTGATATTCCTCGTTATACGTCTGCTAGCCAATGCTTAGATGAGTTTGACAATTTTATTGTGAAACAAGAAAACTTCAATGCTTATGTTGGTAGACAATTGCAACGTGAAGCTTATATGACTGAACGCTTGAGTGATTATATGTCTAGAGTTAAAGGTGAATTGAAACTCATTAGTATACATTCTTACATGCTTACCACTCAAGTAGAACAAGTACTTAAGGCTTAGAATGAATTGCTCAATGAATTAAATAGTAAGAATAATGACAATGCCATTAGAGTTGTGACTAGAGGTGGCAGAATGACTAAGGAACCTCTGTATCCTGAAGGCCACCCTAAGAGAATTGAGCAAGATTCTCAGAGAGCTAATTTAGATGCACCTAGTTCTTCTAAGAAGAAGAAAAAGAAAAATGAAAGGACTTTGCATGCTTCTAGTGAACCTGTAGTTGATACACGTGAGAATCCCAATGATATATCTGTTTCTGATGCTGAGACACAATCTGGTAATGAACATGAACCTAGTGATAATGTTAATGATGGTGTTCATGATGATGCTCGACCTAGCAATGATAATGATGTAGAGATTGAACCTGCTGTTGATCTTGATAACCCACAATCGAAGAATCAAAGTTATGATAAGAGACTTTGTTGTTAGGAAGCACGGTAGGGAAAGAGAACCATGGGTTCTGAAACCCATGCCTTTTCCTCCGAAACCATCCAAGAAAAAGGATGATGATGATTTTGAGCGCTTTGCTGAAATGATTAGACCTATCTTTTTGCGTATGTGTTTGACTGATATGCTTAAAATAAATCCTTATGCTAAATATATGAAAGATATTATTACCAATAAAAGAAAATTACCCGAAGTAGAAATTTCCAACATGCTTGCCAATTACACTTTTAAAGGTGGAATACCTAAGAAACTAGGAGATCTAGGAGTACCCACTATACCTTGCTCCATTAAAGGAAACTATGTTAAAACTGCCTAATGTGATCTTATAGCCGGTGTTAGTGTTATGCCTCTCTCTTTATATCGTAGACTTGACTTGAGTAAGTTGCCACCTACTGAAATATCTTTGCAAATGGCCGATAAATCAACTGCTATACCTATCGGTATTTGTGAGGATGTGCCTGTTGTGGTTGAAAATGTTACTATTCTAATAGACTTTGTTATCCTTGATATTCCCGAGGACGATAATATGTCTATTATCCTTCATAGACCCTTTTTGAATACCGCAGGGACTGTTATTGACTGCAACAAAGGCAATGTCACTTTTCATGTCAATGGTAATGAGCATACGGTACACTTTCCGAGGAAACAACATCAGGTCCACAGTATCAATTATATTGGAAAAAATTCAACTACCACTATTGGAGGTTTTGAGTTTCCTCTTCCTACTGTCAAGAAGACATATGACATTCTTATTGTTGGGGACATACATATCCCCATTGAGGTAACATAGTGTTATTCGAAAATTCCCCGGTTTCATGTTATTCGGAAAGAGCTTATTAACAAGACTTGATCAACCTTGTTAATGGATTCCTTTTGATGAGCATGAGATGGGTAAATCTAGATAGCACAACCTTCTGTACCCTCCTTTACTTTTTGTTAATTAGATTAAATAAAGCAAAAATAGTATTTTCTGTCTTTTTCCAGACTTATCCGTGCAATAAAAAAATACCCAGAAAATAAAAGTTCTCCAAATGCCCTGAAATTTAAATATGATTTTTCCTAAAATATTTGAGAATATATGGTACAGAGAACACATCGAGGGGAGCCAATACATGGCCACGAGGGTCCAGGGTGTGCCCACCCTCATAGAGCGCGCTCCCCTGCCTCGTGGGCCCCATGTGGCCCCCTCCACTTATTTATGCACCCATACCCTTCTTCTTCCTCCCAAAAAAATCACCAACCAGCTCAAGCACGAGTTCTAACTCATCTTGCTGCCATTTTTGACCTCCTTGCTCAAAGTTCCATTCACAAAATTGTTTGGGGAGATTGTTCCTTGGTATGTGACTCCTCCATCGGTCCAATTAGTTTTTGTTCTAGTGCTATATTTATTGCAAATTTTTGCTGCCGAGGTGACCTTGTTCTTGAGCTTGCATGTCAAATTTCTTTGGTCCCAAGTAGTTCTAATGCACAATATAGTATCTAGGCACTTGTAGGAGTTGTTGCTATCAATCTTGCTGAGTTTTGTTAACTTTTATTTTGAGTTACTAAAAACTTCAGAAAATTTCGGAAAAGCATAGGAAAATCTTCCAAGGTGGTTCTTCAAGGTAGCAATAACCAAGGCTCGCGATTCGTGAGCCGGAAGATGAACTACCGAGGGAAGCTTATGTGCGGCCTTGTGAGTGGCCGTCAGAGGAATTTATGGTTCAGTTTGGCATTAAGGAGGAATTTGACGCATATATGTGTAACGCTGACCTCGACGGCTTCATACAAGATAAGTGCCCTCAATACCGTTACTTAACTAATACCTTTGTGAGAAGGCTTAAATTTTCATCCCCACGTAATTCTCACACTGTCCTGTTTGACCTTTATGATAAATCTTACACCATGGACTTAGAGGATTTTAATGATGCTTGTAAGCTCCCGTAGTGGGGCAATATGGGTGATCCTCGCAAATATGAATATAGAGACTTCCTTGCTAGTATCACTGTGGGCGAATCTAGAGAAATCACACAAGCTACCATAGGGAGCATTCATTTTCTTGCTATTCATTACTTTGCTCTCTTTATTGGTAGATGCATAAACGGTAAAGATGAGGCTTGTCATATGTGTGTCCCTGATCTTAGTGTTCTCAAGAGTGCTGTATTAGGTGATAGACAATATAACTTGGGAGCCATTGCTTCACGTAGGCTACATCATAATGGTTTGCATGGGGATTTATTTGGTGGGATTTATGCCACTCGTATAGCCCGCCGTCTTGGTGTGCCTGTACAGGAAAATGATGAACCTTTACCGCTCGCTCATTTGGATTACAATGCTATGACTAGTCACCGGTTTATAGAGAGGAATGAACAATCCCTCAAATATCGACTAATCTTTAACAGGTGTCATGCCGTCCCTATTGCTCTTCATACCCCTACCTTGTTTGACTTTCAGGCAAAAGGGAGATATACTATAACCAGGGAGGAGGCAAATGAGTATCATGATACGATGGAAGCATCCCGTCTCCAAGTTGCAGCTCAGCAGGAAGTAGATGCTGCATCTCAGTACAACCCCAACTACAACTTTGGATATCAGTCAGGCCAATACTGGCCATAGACCAACTTAGGCCAAAAACCTAAGCTTGGGGGAGTACGTGTTTCACACCGACATTACATTCATGCTCACACACTTATTCTAGTTGTCGGTGCTCACACTCTTTCATTGTACTATCCATGCTTAGTTTCACTTCTTTGTCTTAGTCTTTTTCTTGTGTGCTAGAAAAACCCTTAAGAAAAACAAAAAATATTAGTTGTAGCTTCTAGCTAGTTTACTTTTCTTGTCATAGTAGTAACTAAATGAAAAACCCAAAAGATTTATTGTTCTTCTTTTGCTTGTTGGGAGCTTTCCCGTGTAAATAGTTTCTTTTCTTTTCTTTGGGGGTCAAGAGTAGAAGACCATGATTGAAAATGCTTAGTGGCTCTCATATGCTTTATTGTTAATTTAACCTTGAGCCATATTACCTTGTCTTCTCTCTTGTATTAAAATGCTCACAGATTCCAGTTTAGTCCAATGCACACACACTATTATTATTATCCACACCGTTCGGTCGTGCGAGTGAAAGGCAATAAGGATGATATATGATGAATTGATTGAGATGAGAAAAGCTAGTATGAACTCGACCTCTCTTGTTTTTGTAAATATGATAGTTCATCGTTCCAGATTCAGTTTGTTATGAATGAAACATGCTTGCAATGACAATTAGAGATCATAGCTGCTTATGCCATGCTTAATTAGCTGAGAGTTTATAATGGTCTATCTTGCGTGCCAACATGATATTAAAATGGTTGAGATGTGGTATGATAGGGTGGTATCCTCCTTTGAACGATTCAAGTGGTCTGACTTGGCACATGTTCACACATGTAGTTGAAACAAAATCAACATAGCCTCCATGATATTTATGTTCAGGGTGATTTATATCCTACTCATGCTTGCATTTACTGATTATAAATTTTAATGCATGTTCATGACTGTTACCGCTCTCTAGCTGGTCGCTTCCCAGTCTCTTTCTAGCCTTCACCTGTACTAAGTGGGAATACTGTTTGTGCATCCACTTCCATAAACCCCAAAGTTATTCCACATGAGTCCACCATACCTTCCTATATGCGGTATTTACCTACCATTCCAAGTAAATTTGTATGTGCCAAACTCTAAATCTTCAAATGAAATTCTGTTTTGTATGCTGGAACAGCTCATGTATCAACTAGGGCTGTCTATATCTTCCATGCTAGGTGGGTTATTCTCACGATGAGTGGACTCCGCTCATCATTCATGAGAAAATGGCTGGTAACTGGGATGCCCAGTCCCATGCTCAAAATCATAATAATTAAACCAAACTCCCCCAGGGCTGTTGCTGGTTTGGACGATACTCGTTGTTTCGGGCTAGCCGTGGAGTGTGCTTGTTGGTGGTTGGCGGATTATAAACTTTACCATTCTGTTTGGGAACCGCCTATAATGCGCGTAGCATGGAAGATATCGAGATTCTTGGTTGTTACATTGGCAATGAGAGTATACCGCTCAAAATGTTATTCATCTCTATTTAAAAATCGAGCTCTGGCACCTCTACAAATCCCTGCTTCCCTTTGCGAAGGGCCTATCTATTTACTTTCATGCTGAGTCATCATCCTCTTATTAAAGAGTACCAGTAGGAGAGCACCTCTGTCACTTGCATGTATTAGTATGAATTTGGATTGAGTATGATCATGACTGGATCTCTTTTACCATGAATTACAATGTCTAGTCAGTCCTTGATCTTTAAAGGTGCTCTGCATTTATGTTTTGCGGTCTTAGAAAGGGCTAGCGAGATACCATGTTGTAATATCATATCATGATTGTTTTGAGAAAGTGTTGACATCCGAGGTTTATTATTATTGCTTGCTGGTTGATTATGCCATTGATATGAGTAGACATGAGACCTGATAAAGTTATTGTGAATGTGGTTAGATCATGATCTAGCTGAAAACCTGAATGCTAGCTTACATATTTGCAACAACAAGAGCAAATCGAGTTTGTCAAAGTTTTTCTTTATCACTTTCAGTTTATCAACTGAATTGCTTGAGGACAAGCAAAGGTTTAAGCTTGGGGGAGTTGATACGTCTCCAACGTATCTACTTCTCCAAACACTTTTGCCCTTGTCTTGGACTCTAAATTGCATGATTTGAATGGAACTAACCCGGACTGACGCTGTTATCAGCAGAACTGCCATGGTGTTGTTTTTTTGCAGAAATAAAAAGTTCTCGGAATGACCTGAAAATCCACAGAGAATTGTTTTGGAAAATATAAAAAATATCTGCGGAAAGATCTACGTCAGGGGGCCCACACCCTGTCCCCGAGGGTGGGGGCGCGCCCCCTGCCTCGTGGGCCCCCTGATGCTCCACTGACGTATCCCCGGACTCAATATATTCACTTTCGGGGAGAAAAAAATCAGAGAGGAAGAATTATCGCGTTTTACGATACAGAGCCGCCGCCAATCCCTAATCTCTCTCGGGAGGGCTGATCTGGAGTCCGTTCGGGGCTCCGGAGAGTGGAGATCGTCGCCATCGTCATCATCAACCTTCCTCCATCATCAATTCCATGATGCTCACCGCCGTGCATGAGTAATCTCATCGTAGGCTTGCTGGATGGTGATGGGTTGGATGAGATTTACCATGTAATCGAGTTAGTTTTTTTAGGGTTTGATCCCTAGTATCCACTATGTTCGAAGATTGATGTTGCTATGACTTTACTATGCTTAATGCTTGTCACTAGGGCCCGAGTGCCATGATTTTTGATCTGAACCTATTATGTTTTCATGAATATATGTGTTCTTGATCCTATCTTGCAAGTCTATAGTCACCTACTATGTGTTATGATCCCGCAACCCCGAAGTGACAATAATCGGGACCACTCCTGGTGATGACCGTAGTTTGAGGAGTTCATGTATTCACTATGTGTTAATGCTTTGGTCTGGTACTCTATTAATAGGAGGCCTTAATATCCCTTAGTTTCCACTAGGACCCCGCTGCCACGAGAGGGTAGGACAAAAGATGTCATGCAAGTTCGTTTCCATAAGCATGTATGACTATATTTGGAATACATGCCTACATTGCATTGATGAACTGGAGCTAGTTCTGTGTCACCCTAGGTTATAACTTTTACATGATGAATTGCATTTGACATAATTCCCCATCACCGATCCAATGCCTACGAGCTTTTCCCTTATTGCTCGCTGCTTATTTACTTTTCCGCTTCTACTATTACAAAAACTACAAAAACACTACCGTTACTTTTATTGCTGCTACCGCTATCTCCATAT
This sequence comes from Secale cereale, assembly GCA_902687465.1. Lineage (NCBI taxonomy): Eukaryota > Viridiplantae > Streptophyta > Magnoliopsida > Poales > Poaceae > Secale > Secale cereale. The sequence continues at coordinate 914,176,638 of LR738711.1, forward strand.
TAATTTGCTACAAAACTACCTTGCTGCAGATACTAAGTTTCCAGGTGTGGTTGAATTGACAACTCAGCTGCTAATACTTAAGAGTATTGTTTGGCTACCCTTGTGTCGAATCAATAAATTTGGGTTGAATACTTTACCCTCGAAAATTGTTGTGATCCCCTACACTTGTAGGTTATCAGTATGGTGATACCGATGATCGAATCTCGGGCAAGTAACATTCCGATGACAAATAGAACAACGTATGTTGTTATGCGGTTTGACCGATAAAGATCTTCGAAGAATATGTGTGAGCCAATATGAGCATCTAGGTTCCGCTATTGGTTATTTATCGGAGCTAAGTCTCGGTCATGTCTACATAGTTCTCAAACCCGTAGGGTCCGCACGCTTAACGTTCGACGACGATCGATATTATGAGTTTATGAGTTTTGAAGTACCGAAGGTAGTTCGGAGTCCTGGGTGAGATCACAGACATGACGAGGAGTCTCTGAATGTTAGAGACATAAAGATAAATATATTGGACGACTATATTCGGACACTGGAAGTGTTCCGGGTGTTATCGAATAAGACCGGAGCGCCGGAGGGGTTACCGAAACCCCCCCGAGGGAGTATGGGCCATAGTGGGCCATGAGGGAAAGAGAGAGGCAGCCCACTATGGCTGGCCACGACCCCAAGGGAATCCTAGTTGGACTAGGAGTGGGGCGGAGGCGCCCCTCTCCTTCCTTCTCCCCTTCTTCTTCCTTTCCTACTCCTAGTAGGAATAGGAAAGGGGATTCCTACTCCTACTAGGAGTAGGAAACCTACTCCTGGCGTGCCCTATAGGGCTGGCCAGCCCTCCCCCCTTGATCCTTTATATACGGGGACAGGGGGCACCCAAGGAGACACAAGCAACATTGTTTTAGCCGTGAGCGGTGCCCCCCTCCACAGAAACACACCTCGGTCATATCGTTGCAGTGCTTAGGCAAAGCCCTGTGCCAGTATCTTCATCATCTCCGTCACCAGGCCGTCGTGCTGACGAAACTCTCTTGTGAAACTCAACTGGATCAAGAGCCCGTGGGACATCATCGAGCTAAACGTGTGCTGAACGCGGAGGTGCCGTACGTTCGGTGACTGGATCGATTGAATCACGAAGACGTTCGACTACATCAACTGCGTCACTAGGCGCTTCCGCTTCAGGTCTATGAGGGTACATAGACACACACTCCCCTCTCGTTTCTATGCATCTAGTAGATAGATCTTGCATGATTGTAGGAAAATGTTGAAATACTACGTTCCCCAACAGTGGCATCATGAGCCAGGTCTATGCGTAGATGATATGCATGAGTAGAACACAATGAGTTGTGGGCGATAATAGTCATACTGCTTACCAGCATGTTATACTTTGATTCGGCGGTTTCGTGAGAAGATGCGGCCCGGACCGACAATACGCGTACGCTTACGAGAGACTGGTTTCACTGTTATGAGCACTCGTTGCTTAAAGGTGACTGGCGGGCGTCTGTCTCTCTCACTTTAGTTGAATCGAGTGTGGCTACGCCCGGTCCTTGTGAAGGTTAAAACAACACATACTTGACGAAAAATCGTTGTGGTTTCGTATGCGTAGGTAAGAACGGTTCTTGCTAAGCCCGTAGAAGCCACGTAAAACTTGCAACAACAAAGTAGAGGACGTCTAACTTGTTTTGGCAGGGCATGTTGTGATGTGATATGGTCAAGACGTGATGAGTTATACGTTATTGTATGAGATGATCATGTTTTGTAAAGTTATCGGCAACCGGCAGGAGCCTTACGGTAGTCTCTTTATTGTATGGATTACGAAAGCCATGTAATTGCTTTACTTTATCACTATGAGTTAGCGATAGTAGTAGTAGCAATAGTTGGCGAGACGATCACGACACTACGATGAATATCATGGTGTCAAGCCGGTGACGATAGGGATCATGACGATGCTTTGGAGATGGAGATCAATAGCACAAGATGATGATGGCCATATCATGTCACATATTTGATTGCATGTGATGTTTATCTTATTATGCTTCTTATTTTGCTTAGTACGGCGATAGCATTATAAGATGATCCCTTACAAAATTTCAAGGTACAAGTGTTCTCCCTGAGTATGCACCGTTGCGAAAGTTCGTCGTGTCGAGACACCACGTGATGATTGGGTGTGATAAGCTCTACGTTCAAATACAACGGGTGTAAGACAGTTTTGCACATGCAGAATACTCGGGTTAAACTTGACGAGCCTAGCATGCACAAACATGGCCTCGGAACACTGGAGACCGAAAGGTCGAGCGTGAATCATATAATAGATATGATCAACATAAGACGTTCACCATTGAAAACTACTCCATCTCACATGATGATCGGACATGGTTTAGTTGATTTGGATCACGTGATCATTTAGATGACTAGAGGGATGTCTATCTAAGTGGCAGTTCTTTAGTAATATGATTAATTGAACTTTAATTTATCATGAACTTAGTCCTGATAGTTTTTGCATATCTATGTAGTCGTAGAATCAATGGCCCGTGCTACTGTTCCCTTGAATTTTAATGCGTTCCTAGAGAAAGCTAAGTTGAAAGATAATGGTAGCATTTACACGGACTGGGTCCGTAACTTGAGGATTATCCTCATTGCTGCACAGAAGAATTATGTCCTTGAAGCACCGCTGGGTGACAAGCCCCCTCCCGCTAATGTAGACGCTTTGAACGTCTAGCAGACGCGATCTGATGACTACACGATAGTTCAGTGTGCCATGCTTTACGGCTTAGAACCGAGACTTCAATGACGTTTTGAACGTCATGGAGCATATGAGATGTTCCAGGAGTTGAAGTTAATATTTCAAGCAAATGCCCGGATTGAGAAATATGAAATTTCCAATAAGTTCTATAGCTGCAAGATAGAGGAGAACAGTTCTATCAGTGAACACTTGCTCAGAATGTGTGGGTACCAGAATCATATGACTCAACTTGGATGCAAAGTTGACGAAGATAGTGTTATTGATAGAGTTCTTCAATCACTGCCACCAAGCTATAAAGGCTTCGTGATGAACTATAACATGCCAGGGGTGCAAAAGACAATTCCCGAGCTCTTCGCTAAGCTCAAAGCTGCGGAGGTAGAAATCAAAAAGGAGCATCAAGTGTTGATGGTTAAAAAGACCACTAGTTTTAAGAAAAAGGGCAAGGGAAAGAAGTGGAATTTCAAGAAGAATAGAAAGACAGTTGCTACTCCCAGGAAGAAACCCAAGTCTAGAGCCAAGCCTAAAACTGAGTGCTTCTACTGCAAAGGGACTGGACACTTGAAGCGGAACTGCCCCAAGTATTTGGCGCATAAGATGGATGGCAAAGTGAATAAAGGTATATTTGATATACATGTTATTGATGTGTACCTTACTAATGCTCGTAGTAGCACCTGGGTATTTGATACTGGTTCGGTTGCTAATATTTGTAACTCGAAACATGGGCTACGGATTAAACAAAGATTAGCTAAGGACGAGATGACGATGCGCGTGGGAAATGGTTCCAAAGTCGATGTGATCGCCATCGGCACGCTACCTCTACATCTACCATCGGGATTAGTTTTAGACCTAAATAATTGTTATTTGGTGTCAGCGTTGAGCATGAACATTATATCTCGATCTTGTTTGTTACGATACGGTTATTCATTTAAATCAGAGAATGATGGTTGTTCTATTTATATGAGTAATATCTTTTATGGTCATGCACCCTTAAAGAGTGGTCTATTCTTGTTAGATCTCGAACGTAGTGATACACATATTCATAATATTGAAGCCAAAAGATGCAAGGTAATATGAGCATCCAGGTTCCGCTATTGGTTATTGACCGGAGATGAGTCTCGGCCATGTCTACATAGTTCTCGAACCCGTAGGGTCCGCACGCTTAATGTTCGACGACGATCGATATTATGAGTTTATGAGTTTTGATGTACCGAAGGTATTTCGGAGTCCGGGATGAGATCACGGACATGACGAGGAGTCTCGGAATGTCCGAGACATAAACATAAATATATTGGATGACTATATTCGGACACTGGAAGTGTTCCAGGTTTTATCGGATAAAACCGGAGTGCCGAAGGGGTTACCGAAACCCACCCGAGGGAGTATGGGCCATAGTGGGATATGATGGAAAGAGAGAGGCAGTGATAACCCTCAACCGTAAGGGATCGAGATAGTCTTCGCGGGTAAGAATAACCCAATTTATTGATTCGACACACGGGGAACCAAAGAGTATTTATAAGCTTTGACAGTTGAGTTGTCAATTCAACCGCACCTGAAATATACTTACTTGCAACATAAGATAACTGGTAACGGTGATATGATAGTGATGGTGGTGATAGTAAAAGTAAACAGCAAAAGTAAATAGCAAAAGTAGCAACTAGTAACCAGCAGGATTTAAAACACTGTAGGCTAGGGAGATGGATGGTTGGGCGCTGCATGGATGAGATATATCATGAATCTAACTTGGGGCAAGGCACACGGAAAAGTAATGATCATCTAGGCAAATATCAAACATTAGGCATGTATCCCATAGGTAGTTGTACGTGCTTGCAATAAGAACTTGCACAACATCTTTTGTCCTACCATCCCGCTACGAACGGGTCCAAAAGGAACTTATGGAGATTAAGGTGCTCCTGTCAAAGAGCACTGGAACAAAGCAATAAACTCAATGGATACATGTAATCCTCAAACTACGGACCATCCCCTTTGGTGTCCCAAGCTGTCACTTTTGGGATCGCCGGTTCCGGACCGTAATAGGTGCAAACAACTCATAGATAGGATCAAGAACATAAATATATTCATGCAAACACATATGGTTATATCTGAAATCATGGCACTCGGGCCCTAAGTGACAAGCATTAAGAGTAACAAGTTGAAGCAAAGATGATAAACACCATAGTAGATGATAGGCAACATGCCCCCAATGATCTGATAAACTATTACATGATCTAACTCATCCAATCCCTACCATCCCCTTTGCCTACAGCAGGGAATTACTCACACATGGAAGGAGAAGTCATGAAGGGAGGATGGAGTGGTGATGATGATGACGATGGCGACGATCTCCCCTCTCCGGAGGCCAAATCAGCCTCCAGATTAGCCCTCCCGAAGAAGAAAACTGGGAAAAGAACTCCTGATCTCGGGTTTTCTCGTCACGGGCTAAATACGGGTCAAAGTAGGGCACCAGGGGAGGTGGGGCCCACCCAGGCGGCCTGGCGCGGCGGCCTGGGGTGGGGCCTCCTGGGCAGGGCGCCTGGAGCCCCCCTGGCTGCCCCCTGGCCCATCTTCTGGCACAAGGTTCCCTCGGGTGCGTGGATTTTCTGTGATTTTTCATGGAATTTTCTGAGACACCTAAAAATCCGTTTTCCTGCACACAATAAAACCATACAGGCAGCTCTGCTGAAAACAGTGTCAGTCCGGGTTAGTTTAGTTCAAATCATGCAAGAATGAGGTCAAAACAATAGCAAAAGCGTTTGGAAAAGTAGATACGTTTGAGACGTATCAACTCCCCCAAGCTTAGCATATTGCTTGTCCTCAAGCAATTCTGTTCAACGAACTGGACGCGACAAAGAAAACTTTGACAAACTTTTTTGCTTCATTAGATGTATATAAGCATGTACTACGAAAAGAGTCTAGCAAGTATTGAAACAATGCTATGAGGACAATGCACGGAGCAATCCTTCTTTCAAGTGACCAATCACAAATACCTAAAAGTAAATAATATACTACTGAAAATCAAGACAAGATTACATTGCACATAGCTTGAGCATATTAGAGTGGTATCTCGTTAGCCTCCATGAGTGAAGCAAAACATAAATGCAGAAACTCCTCCAGAGTTTTAAAGGAGACTAGAACTAAGAATTTCAGAATAAATAATATCACAAGCATGCAGAAGACAATGTAATACTTTGGGACAATGCACATTACACTCAGAATGACAATTATGCTCTCCTAGTTGGTGCTTTGAACCGTGGAATTTGATGGCGAGGTTGAAAACCCGTGGTCGGAAACAAAAACTAAACATGTACCAGAGCTCTTGGTTTTGAAAACAGAGGTAAAAATGTTTTTGAGAGGTGCATATTTCGTCAACGAATGCTAGTAGATAACCCAATTACTTCTTGAGCTGGACAAGTTTCGAGGAACGGCTCCCGCACGGGGACGATCACATCCCCTTAATCTCCTTTGTTTATCACTGCCAAAGTTTTCTGATTTCTCATGAACAAAGCATGAAGGAGGGTTTGTTTGTTGTATTATCATTTATGAGCCGGGCGCACTCTATGCCAGTTCCTTCTCGTATTAGGGGTTTGCAGATTAGACATGCAATCCCGGGGTGAAACTTGTCCAACTTAAAAAGATCATGAATTAACTACTACTTCCTCATGAGCTAAAACAGAGGCACAAAAAGAGAAATGCTTTTGATTAATTTCGAGATGGTACACGAAATTCTTCGTTAGGAATGGCTGGTAAATATCATGTATAGGAAGGTATGGTGGACTCATATGGCATAACTAGTTTAAAGGATTTTGGATGCACAAGCAGACAGTCCGCTTAGTACAGGTGGAGGTTAGCAAAAGACTTGGAAGCGACCAACTAGAGAGCAATAACGGTCATAATCATGCAGAGCGACAAAGCAACATTGAATCGGGCATGGAAGTGATATAACTATTCTGAAACTCAAAGATCATCAAGGCAGAGCAGACTTTTTAGTCTTAAACATGTGTAAACATGTGCCAAGTCAATCCAAGAATTTACCAAAGGGAAATACAACCTTAGTATACCAAACTATGAACAGTGCAATGCATGTAAATCATTTCAATAACACATTATATACTCTAGCTATTCGAGACTAGCCACAAGGAAAGCATGAACCACTGGGAGAGCATTGTAAACATAGCACTATGTCGCTACAAGCTGGTCTCTAGATCATAAGTACAGGCATATGTACAAAAGTAGAAACAAGAAGAGTTCATACCGGTTTTCCTTTGTTGCTTCCCTTCAGTCGATCTTTGTCATTACTGCCTCGTCACTTGCACGATCGAACGTAGGAAATATAATTAAATGCCATCACGGACTCGAGCTGAACTCTGAAAACAAAGCAAACTAAAGAGAGAAAGGAAATCTTTTTGGATTATTTCAAAGGTTGAACGAAAGAAAAAGAAAGATAAAATCTTTTTGTAGTTTTTGCAAAGAAAGAAATAAAGAAGAACGGGCAAAAACCTCGAAAAGATCAAAGCGAATAAAACGGATAATACAATGGAAAAGTGAGGAGGGCACGTACTCCCCCAAGCTTAGGCTTTTGGCCTAAGTTGGTAGTAGCTACTGCCCCCAGGAGCCTCCTGCTCCGGGGGAATGGTGGTGAGTCCAAGGGTCGTAGAAGGATTCTGGCGCGTACACCGAACTCCTCGGATCCTCCCACGAGGAAGGGTCCATACTCCAAGCAGAGGAAGACCCTTCACCAAACTGGGTGACGGTCTCCCCCTGAAAAGGTGGTAACTCACCATGCTCCTCCTCGTCGGGCACAACCCCCTCCATGGGGTTATGAAACTGATGTTGGGCCATGAACTCATCGAACTGGATAACATCAAAGGACCATCCATTCCTGCGAGAAAAATCAAACAAAAGAGGTGCATGTAGACGGATCTCGCGTTCCGCGGTAGTTCCGAAAGGCAAGATATAAACAAGATTAATAAGCTCAGAAGTCATGGTAACAAACTTATGCCTTTTCATAGCAGCAAGATCAAAACTTAAATAAGTAAAAGGCTTATCATCAGGGTGTGGGGTGCCTTTAAGATATTCTAAGATAAGTGTGGCATAAACGCCACCAAATAAATCTCCCCTGTTACCGTTCATAGCAAGGCGTCAAGCAATTAAGGCACCCAGATTATAATCAAACCTCCCTAAGAGGGCGGCTGCCAGGATAGCAATATCCGGCGCAGAAATGTTGCTCATGTTGTCACGAGCTAACACCCCTCTAGCAACATAATATGCAAAATACCTGAGGTGAGGGAATAAGATGCTGGAGATTTTTGACCGATGAATATCCCTCGTACCCATGCTGCAGAGAGAGTTGAAGACGGTTTTCAGCTCGGAGGGCTGAGAGGTCATCCTGGCCGTTTGCCCAACGTTTGGCACACCTATTATTTCACAAAACTTTCCCAAGGGCATGGTGATAAGATCATTGTAAATTTTAAACTCAATAGCACCAGAATCAGGGTTATATCTAAAATTGTTAATGAAACCGGAGGTGAGTTTTTGATACTGAGTAACACGGCACGTGACGAGCCGTGTCAGACCTGCATTAGCACAAAGATTATAAAACTCATCCTTGATTCCTGCAGCTTCAAGGAATTCATCACATGGAAACATCATAGCACGTGCTGGACTTGTGTCTTCCAACAACTCTAGGGGCACATGATCTTCATTGTAGCTCACCCTAGCAGTCGAGGGTGAAGCTGCGGCTCTAGTAACTCGATCGGAGTGTGTGGGCCTCTTCTTCTCAAGCCACCCCTTTGCCCTTCCTAACAAACTCATTTCAGGGAGTATTTGTTCAAAATCTCAGCTCAAATGGTAGGCTGTAGAGAGAGATCGAAGAATCGCCTCCAAGAGCAGCAAGAACGCAAGATCAAGTGCAGAACTTGTGTTTTTGGAGAGAAAGAGAGAGGGAGGAAGAAGACTTACCTGGAGGGGGGCCTTGTGGGCCCCAGGCGCCCTGTGGGCGCGGCTAGGGGGCAGGCCGCGCCAGCTGGCCGCCTGGGCCACTGGTGGGTCCCCCTGGTCGGCCCCAGGTACCTCTGGGTCACTCCCGGCATGGAAATTTTTATTTTTATTTTTCTGAATTTTTTTTGAAAACTTCACTGTTGAAATTTTTTCGAAGTTCAAAAAGGCTGCAAGACATTCTGAAAACTTAAAGCAGTGATTAGTATTGTGAAGCTTCAAAACATAAACACTTGGTACAGCAAGGAGAACAAAAACTAAAACAAATGAAAACATAACAAGCTCAAATTTTTATCTATATAAAAAATGTTCACTAGTAAGGTTGATCAAGTCTTACCAACAAACAGGCGATATATAGAGCAAAAAGTCTCACCTCTTACGAAGTGATCACTGAACCTTTACTTTAATGGACATTGTCCCCACCATAATAGTTTTGTATTTGTGGTGCACATGTAGTGGACAGTCCCATTCTCCAATCTTCACGGTCTCGATATTTTCTATAGAGTTGAGGCCATGCCTCCTGTCGGTCTTCTTTGGAAAATACACCGTGTGTTCTTTATCATTCACATTGAAGGTAACCTTCCCTTTATTGCAATCAATAATAGCACCTGCGGTGTTAAGAAAAGGTCTACCAAGAATAATGGACATACTCCCATCCTCGGGCATGTCAAGCACAACAAAATCAGTAAGAATCAAACAATTAGCAACTTCTACGGGAACATCCTCACAAATACCTATCGGAACGGCGGTTGACTTGTCAGCCATCTGAAGAGAGATATCTGTAGGAATTAGTTTCTCTAAACAAAGCCTCTTGTAAAGAGAGAGGGAGGCATAACACTCACTCCTGCTCCAAGATCACATAAAGCAGTTTTGACATAATTATTCTTTATGGAGCAAGGAATGGTGGGTATACCTGGATCACCAAGCTTCTCAGGAATCTTGCCACTGAAAGAGTAATTAGCAAGCATAGTAGATATTGCTTCATTAGGAACTTTTCTTTTATTAGTGACAATATCTTTCATATATTTTGAATAGGGAGGTAACTTAATAGCATCAGTCAAAGGGATTTGAAGAAAAAGAGGTTTAATCCACTCATAAAACTTATTGTAATGCTCTTCTTCTTTAGATTTGAGAGACTTACCTGGAAAGGGCATGGGTTTCTGTATCCATGGTTCTCTTTCCTTTCCATGTCTTCTTGCGACGAAGTCTTCTCTAGTGTATTTCTTGCGTTTGTCAGGTGCTTCTTCTTCTCGAACTTCAGGCGGATCATTCTTCTCATTATCCTTACCTTCAGGTTCGGCCCCGTCTTCAGTCTCAGCATCGGAGATAGATACACTGTTGGGATCAACATCTGGCTCTTCATCTGTATTGGAATTGTCAGCCTCCTTATGTTTCTTCTTCTTCTTCTTTGGAGAGCCAACAATTTCTTCTTCCTGCATTTGAGAATCTTGCTCGATTCTCCTCGGATGCCCCTCTGGATAGAGAGGATCTTGAGTGCTAGTTCCTCCTCGGGTCTTAATCCCGAAGGCCTGCAAATCATCTTGTTTGGCATTGTTAGCAAGCAAATCTTTTTGCACATTAGAAATTTGTTCAACCTGAGTTTGAACCATATGAAAATGCTTCACAAGACATTTAACATCATTAACTGTTCTTCCTAGAACATCAAGCAAACTTTTGATAGCAAGGTAATCATCATGCAATTGACTTTGTATCCTCTCATTAAAATGATTTTGTTTCATAATAAAATTATCAAACTCATCTAAACATTGATCAGGAGGCTTACCATGAGGGATGTCACTTGCGTTGAAATCTAAAAGAGAGTGTACCTTTACCATAGGAGGGTGAGTGGTAGGCTCACACAACTTCTCAATAGGGGGTAGATTTTTCACGTCCTCAGTTTTAATACCCTTCTCTTTAATAGACTTCTTTGCTTCTCGCATATCTTCGGGGCTTAGAACAAACATGCCCCTCTTCTTTGGTGGTGGAGGTGGTTTAGGGACGGACCAATCTTCATGGTTTTTGGCAATCCTGCCCATCAAATCCTCTGCATCGTCCGGTGTTCTTTTCCTGAAAACGCAACCAGCACAACTGTCCAAATAGGACCTGGATTCATCAGTTAGACCAGCATAAAATATATCGATTAATTCATTCTTAGGGACTCCATGTCCTGGTCTAGCCCGAATCAGACCACAGTACCTCCCCCAAGCTTTAGGGAAGTGCTCATCCTGTAACTGTTTAAAGTTATAAATTCTTTGTAAAGCAGCATGTTGCATATGAGCAGGAAAGTACTTATCAACAAAAGAATGAGCTAAGTCTTGAGGACTCTTAATGGAACCACATGGGAGTGAATCATACCATGTTTTAGCACCTTCCTTCAAAGAGAAAGGAAGAAGCTTAGTCACATAAAAGTTTCCTTTCTTCTCATCCATGGTAAACAATCCACCCAACTCAGTGAGTTTGGTCAGGTGTGCAATAGCATCATCATTTTCTCTGTCATAAAAGGGGTCAGGTTCAACCATAGGTATAAGTGAAAGATCAACAGAGAAATCATAATCAGGATCATCGATGCATATAGGAGATGTAGCAAATTCAGGATCAGGAACAATCTTGTTCTTCAAAGAGTGTTTTTCAAGCACCTTCTTAATAGCTTCAGGGTCAGAGCCGGCAAACTCTGTCAGTTCCCTGCATAAATCATCATCAAGCATAATGTAATCATCATCAAGGAGTCTCTCCTTGAGTTTACTCAAATCAGGATAATCATAAGTTCCACCAATAGGGTAGCGAGTAACAGGAATTTCAATTCCAGAATTTTTTGCAGCAGCAGCGATCTGTTTCTCAAGAGCATAACCAAGTGAACTAATATCATCAAGAGTAGTAGAAGCATCATCAAAAGTATCGGACATAGTAGCAGATTCAGTAGAAGCATCATGTGGTGGCGGTGAGGCAAACTTACTCATAACAGAAGGTGAATCAAGTGTAGCACTAGTGTTCAGAACAATACCTCTTCTTGTAGTGGATAGTAAGATCGGAACCTTGGGGTCTCCTTTCTTACCCATAGCGGATGAAGTGCAGCAGGTAGGATACTTCAAGTAGACTTGTAAATATTGCTATGCTCCCCGGCAACGGCGCCAGAAAACGGTACTTGATAACCCTCAACCGTAAGGGATCGAGATAGTCTTCGTGGGTAAGAATAACCCAATTTATTGATTCGACACACGGGAAGCCAAAGAGTATTTATAAGCTTTGATAGTTGAGTTGTCAATTCAACCGCACCTGAAATATACTTACTTGCAACAAAAGATAAGTGGTAACGGTGATATGATAGTGATGGTGGTGATAGTAAAAGTAAACAGCGAAAGTAAATAGCAAAAGTAGTAACTAGTAACCAGCAGGATTTAAAACACTGTTGGCTAGGGAGATGGATGGTTGGGCGCTGCATGGATGAGATATATCATGAATCTAACTTGGGGCAAGGCACACGGAAAAGTAATGATCATCTAGGCAAATATCAAACATTAGGCATGTATCCCATAGGTAGTTGTACGTGCTTGCAATAAGAACTTGCACAACATCTTTTGTCCTACCATCCCACTACGAACGGGGCCAAAAGGAACTTATAGAGATTAAGGTGCTCCTGTCAAAGAGCACCGGAACAAAGCAATAAACTCAATGGATACATGTAATCCTCAAACTACGGACCATCCCCTTTGGTGTCCCAAGCAGTCACTTTTGGGATCGCCGGTTCCGGACCGTAATAGGTGCAAACAACTCATAGATAGGATCAAGAACACAAATATATTCATGCAAACATATATGGTTCAGATCTGAAATCATGGCACTCGGGCCCTAAGTGACAAGCATTAAGAGTAACAAGTTGAAGGAAAGATGATATACACCATAGTAGATGATAGGCAACATGCCCCCAATGATCTGATAAACTATTACATGATCTAACTCATCCAATCCCTACCATCCCCTTTGCCTACAGCAGGGAATTACTCACACATCAAAGGAGAAGTCATGGAGGGAGGATGGAGTGGTGATGATGATGACGATGGCGACGATCTCCCCTCTCCGGAGGCCAAATCAGCCTCCAGATTGGCCCTCCCGAAGAAGAATAGAGGGTGGCGGCGGCTCCGCGACGAAAACTGGGAAAACAACTCCTGATCTCGGGTTTTCTCTTCACGGGCTAAATACGGGTCAAAGTAGGGCACCAGGGGAGGTGGGGCCCACCCAAGCGGCCTGGCGCGGCGGCCAGGGGTGGGGTCGCCTGGGCAGGGCGCCTGGAGCCCCCCTGGCTGCCCCCTGGCCCATCTTCTGGCACAAGGTTCCCTCGGGTGCGTGGACATTCTGTGATTTTTCGTGGAATTTTCTAAGACACCTAAAAATCCGTTTTCCTGCACACAATAAAACCATACAGGTAGCTCTGCTGAAAACAGCGTCAGTCCGGGTTAGTTTAGTTCAAATCATGCAAGAATGAGGTCAAAACACTAGCAAAAGCGTTTGGAAAAGTAGATACGTTTGAGACGTATCAGGCAGCCCACTCGGGCTGGCTGCTCCCCCCAAGGGAATCCTAGTTGGAATAGGAGTGGGGGGGAGGCGCCCCTCTCCTTCCTTCTCCCCTTCTTCTTCCTTTCCTACTCCTAGTAGGAATAGGAAAGGGGATTCCTACTCCTACGAGGAGTAGGAAACCTACTGCTAGCGCGCCCTATAGGGCCGGGCAGCCCCCCCCTTGTTCCTTTATATATGGGAACAGGGGCACCCAAGGAGACACAAGCAACATTGTTTTAGCCATGTGCGGTGTCCCCTCCACAGAAACACACCTCGGTCATATCGTTGCAGTGCTTAGGCGAATCCCTGCGCCAGTAGTTTCATCATCTCCGTCACCACGCTGTCATGATGACGAAACTCTCCTGTGAAACTCAACTGGATCAAGAGCCCATGGGACGTCATCGAGCTGAACGTGTGCTGAACGCGGAGGTGCCGTACGTTTGGTGACTGGATCGGTTGAATCGCGAAGACGTTCGACTACATCAACCGCGTCACTAGGCGCTTCTGCTTTCAGTGTACGAGGGTACATAGACACACACTCTCCTCTCATTGCTATGCATCCAGTATATATATCTTGCATGATCGTAGGAAAATGTTGAAGTACTACGTTCCCCAACAGTGGCATCATGAGCCAGGTCTATGCGTAGATGATTTGCATGAGTAGAACACAATGAGTTGTGGGCGATAATAGTCATACTTTTTACCAGCATGTTATACTTTGATTCGGAGGTATTGTGAGATGAAGCAGCCCGGACCGAAATTACGCGTACGCTTACGCGAGACTGGTTTCACCGTTATGAGCACTCGTTGCTTAAAGGTGACTGGCGGGTATCTGTCTCTCTCACTTTAGTTGAATCGAGTGTGGCTACGCCCGGTCCTTGTGAAGTTTAAAACAACATATACTTGATGAAAAATCATTGTGGTTTTGTATGCGTAGGTAAGAACGGTTCTTTCTAAGCCCGTAGCAGCCACGTAAAACTTGCAACAACAAAGTAGAGGACGTCTAACTTGTTTTTGCAGGGCATGTTGTGATGTGACATCGTCAAGACGTGATGAGTTATACGTTATTGTATGAGATGATCATGTTTTGTAAGGTTATCGGCAACCGACAGGAGCCTTATGGTTGTCTCTTTATTGTATGGATTACAAAGGCCATGTAATTGCTTTACTTTATCACTATGAGTTAGTGATAGTTGTAGTAGCAATAGTTGGCGAGACGATCACGACACTGCGATGAAGATCATGGTATCAAGCCGGTGACGATGGACATCACGACGATGCTTTGGAGATGGAGATCAAAAGCACAAGATGATGATGGCCATATCATGTCGCATATTTTGATTGCATGTGATGCTTATCTTATTATGCTTCTTATTTTTCTTAGTACGGCGGTAGCATTATAAGATGATCCCTTACAAAATTTGAAGGTACAAGTTTTCTCCCTGAGTATGCACCATTGCGAAGGTTCGTCGTGCCGAGACACCACTTGATGATTGGGTGTGATAAGCTCTACATTCAAATACAACGGGTGTAAGACAGTTTTGCACATGCAGAATACTCGGGTTAAACTTGACGAGCCTAACATGTACAGACATGGCCTCGGAACACTGGAGACCGAAAGGTCGTGCGTGAATCATATAGTAGATATGATCAACATAAGATGTTCACCATTGAAAACTACTCCATCTCACGTGATGATCGGACATGGTTTAGTTGATTTGGATCACGCGATCATTTAGATGACTAGAGGGATGTCTATCTAAGTGGCAGTTCTTTAGTAATATGATTAATTGAACTTTAATTTATCATGAACTTAGTCCTGATTGTTTTTGCATATCTATGTAGTTGTAGAATCAATGGCCCGTGCTACCGTTCCCTTGAATTTTAATGCGTTCCTAGAGAAAGCTAAGTTGAAAGATGATGGTAGCAATTACACGGACTAGGTCCTTAACTTGAGGATTATCTTCATTGATGCACAGAAGAATTATGTCGGAGATATTGACCATGGGTACCCTCGGCACCTACCCTTGGTGTTTTAAGACAAATGACAGCCGCTTGGTCCGCTGCGGCCGTCTGCTCCTCGAGCCGCCTCCTAGGGTAGCCTGCCCTAGGAGCCGGCTGCCAGCAGGCGGCAGGGACCCAGCAGGCGGCGATACCAGCACCGCCTGCCATCAGACGGCCCCGCACTCCTTCCTCAGGGAACATGCTGGGGGGACCCCTGCGCGGCGGAGGCGTGGCTATAGGAGAACATGTCCTTAGAAGATCTGTAAGGGTGTGGCTACAGTGGTCGCGTACCTTGTTAATATCCCATAAGCGGCGGGTCATTGTAGCCACGAAGCTCGTGACCAAGGAACGGTCAGAGGAGGCCACGATCCCACTACCCGCAAACGGTGGGGCCAGCAGGCGGCTGGCCCCATTGGTCAGCGGGTAGGCTCACGAACAAGCCGCCCCCGGTAGGCGGCCAGGGGAGACGGCCGTCTAGTAGCAGACGGCAAACCCCACCCTAGAAGTCCGAGCCTCATCAAGATGATGGGACGGGGCGAGGCGGCAGCGTACGGCGAGAGGCGATGGCACTGTAGCCATCTCCTTCTTGACAAGGCTGTCGTCAGCAAAAGCATCCCCATAGTGCAAGACAATCACGAGGGGCCCGCGGGCGGTGGGCCCCAGCAGACAGGCGGCGAGGCCGGCGCCAGAAGACACTGACGGCTGGGGGCCACGCCGTCGAGTTTACAATTGTACCCCTGTGGGGTAGGCCTATATAAACCCCCCAGGGTCCTCCATGAGGGGGGGTTGGTTGTTGGAAGATCACAAGATTAAACCCTAGATAGAGAGAGGAGGTGAGCTAGCCTTGTTCACCCTCTTCCTTTGAACCTCATAGCTCAAGGAGCAATCTTGTAGCTAATTTAGTGCTATCAGTCATGACGCGGAGCCCCCGCGGAGCAGGACTAGGGGTGTTTTCTCCTCGGAGAGCCCCGAACCTGGGTAAGATTCGTAGGCGTCCTAAGTATCGCCTTATCCCGCTTCCCGAGCCCGGCGACGTTCTTTTGACCCCTTGCATGATAAGCCATCCGTTGGCATATGTCGTCCCAAAACCCCGACATTTGGCGCCCACCGTGGGGCTAGGTGCACCGTCATTCGGAGACATGTTCTGGACGGGAACCTTGTTCCTTCCTGGCGAGAGTAGCCAGCCCAGCACGCCCGCTGGCGTGGAGACCGGGATGCTTCGCACCGCTGAGGCTGCATGCGTCGTGAGCGGGCCCGCCGATCTGCTCGGCGCCGCCCGCATCCACGACGAACCCTTTCCGGCGAACGAGCCAGTGGCGCCGGAGAGCTTCCTCATCGAGCTCCTCGACAAGCTCCACCTCGTCGACGAGCGCGCCTCTGACGTGGAGTCAGTGGGCTCTTCTGACCCACCAGTAGACATGATCGTCGACCTCGACGCACGGCCGGTCGATTCCTTCCCCGAGCACGTGGAGATCGTTAACGGCCGTCTTCCCGTTCTTCCGATCTGCAGCACCGTCAGCATCGTCACGGAGGTGCTCGTCACCGACCATGGCGAACCATCGTGCAGAACGGGTCCAGACCCGCTTGAGGCTGCTCTGCAGCACCTCGCCGCCCCTGCCGCGGCGGGGGCAGACAGCGCGGAGTTGGAGGCGCTCCGCGTTTCGCTCCTCGACAGCGCCAAAAAATTGGCTCCCTCCCGACGCCTCACCGAAGCTTACCGCTGCGAAATGGACCGCGCCATTTGTGGCATGCCGGATGCTAGCGAGCCAAGCCAAGCCAGCGCTGTCCGCGACCGCGGCAGACTGCTAGCAGACATGCTGGGGGCCCCGCGGCCTGTGTACCTCACTCCGTCGGAGAACCTAAGGGCTGCCTAGGCAGCAGTCGATTAGATGGGCCACTTAGAGGGAGACGAACTCCGTTACATGACCCAGCATGCCCGCCAGCTCCTCGACCGTGCCGCTACGCAACAGGAGGCCCGTCGCCGGGTATTAGAGGCGGGCGTGCACGCCGACAACTGCCCTCTTCGGCGGGAGCAAGGAGCCACATCCCGCTCACCAATAGTCGGCGCCACCAACCAGCGATACTCATAGTCCGCTGCCAGCCGCAGCCGGCCGACACGCGTCACCATTGAGCGCGACGAAGACGGCCGCCCAAGGGCCGTAGAACGACAAGGGGAGTTTCCGCCTCCTCCCAGGCAGGAGAGGCGCGTGTCTCCTCCGCCTGTTGACCACCCCTCTCTGGCAGGCCGCCTGGGTCGCCGCGACGGGGTCGGGAAGAACGACGCCCGCCACCGCCTGGACCGTCTGGCTCGCTCCCAGGTGGTTGAAGAAGAAGATGACATCGGTCCATCCTGCTTCGGCCCTCGCATCCGCAACGAGCCTTTTCCCAAGGGCTTCTTGCTCCCCAGAGACACCCCCAAGTACAACGGATCAGTGAAGCCAGAGGACTGGCTGGTGGACTACTCCACGGCTGTCAGCATCGCCACAGGCAACAGGCGTGTCACGGTGAAGTACGTGCCCCTCATGCTCCAGGGCACGGCTCGGACGTGGCTGAACAGCCTCAAGCCCAACAGCATCAACGCTTGGCTAGACTTCACCGACGCCTTCACTCGCAACTTCACCAGCACCTACAAGCGTCCTCCCAAGCCGCGTCAGCTCTCACTGTGTGTCCAAGGCCCGGATGAGTCTGCCCGTGACTATTTGACGCGCTGGGCAGAGCTGCGAAACTCTTTTGAGGGAGTGCATGAGGTACAAGCCATCGAGTATTTCATGGCCGGGTGCAAAGAAGGCACCTTGCTCAAACACCGGCTCCTGTGCGACGAGCCAGCCACGCTGGATGAGCTGCTGAGCATAGCAGACAAGTACGCCACCGCTGGCTCCTCCATGAAGACCGAGCTGCAAGTGGATGCTTCTGGCAAGATGACCCCTCCAACTTCCAAGACACCGGCAGGAGAATCCAGCCGGCGCCAGCAGACCAGCGACCAGAAGCGCAAGGCCCATGCGTCGGCTGCCAACAGCCGGCTGGTGGCAGCGGTCGACGGACAACAGCCAGAAGCTCAAGCAGGACCCAAGCGCCAGAAGGGCTGCAAACTGGTGTGGCAGCCGGCCTTTTCCTTTGATCAAGCCTTGGACGCCCCCTGCAAGTTCCACAGCGGCGCGAAGCCTTCCAACCACATCACGCGAAAGTGTCATTGGCTCACAAGAATTGTGAGGGGAGAAGCTCTGCCTCCGCCGCCTGCTGGACAGCCGGCTCCGCCTCCTAATCCGTCGGCTGCACGTCCTGGCGGCCAGATCCAGGACAAATTCCCAGAAGAAAATGGAGCCTATGTTGTCTTCACCAGTCAGACGGATGATACGCACAGCCGGCGCCAACAGCGTAGAGAAGTCAACACTGTTGCCGTCAAGAACCCAGAATTCATGCACTGGTCTGAAAGGCCTGTCAGCTGGAGCCGAGAGGATCACCCGGCTATCATGCCATCTCCAGGGGCCTATGCCTTGGTCCTGGACGCCACTCTCTCCACTGACAGGCGGGCCTACCGTTTCTCCCGAGCCCGGGTAGACGGCGGCAGCAACATCAACATCATGTACCGGGACACCATGGAGAAGTTGGGCATCAAAGAGAAGCAGCGTCAACCTACCAGAACCGTGTTCCATGGCATTGTGCCAGGCCTCTCTTGCTCACCAATCGGCAAGGCCAGGGTCGATGTCTTGTTTGGTGACAAGACGCACTTCCGGAGAGAGCCGGTCTGGTTCGAAGTGGTGATCATGGAAAGTCCCTATCACGTGATCTTGGGCCGGCCCGCTCTTGCAAAGTTCATGTCAGTCCCCCATTATGCCTACCTCAAGATGAAGATGCCTGGTCCCAAGGGAATAATCACCATAGCCGGGGACTACGAGAAGTTCATTGTATGTGCAACGGCCAGCAGTCGTCTGGCAGAATCCCTTGTTGTGGCTGAGGAAAAGCACCGTCTGGAGCGGCTGGTGGCAATGGTCGGCGAGCAGCCGACCGTACCAGCCGACCCCAAGGAGGCGGAGATGCAAGGCTCGTTCCAGCCCTCCAAGGACACAAAGAAGATTGCCTTGGACCGGTCTCACCCGGAGCGATTTGCTGTCATAGGGTCAAGCCTAGACAGCAAATAGGAAAGCGAGCTCATCGATTTCCTCCGTGAGAATCGGGACATCTTTGCATGGCCCCCCCAAGGACATGCCTGGTGTCCTGACGGATTTCGCCGAGCACATGCTACACGTGAGAGAAGATGCAAAGCCTGATAGGCAGCCGCTGTGCCGCCTGTCAGAAGGGAAGAGAAGAGTCGTTGGGGAGGAAGTCGCCCGCCTGCTAGCAGCCGGCTTCATCATGGAAGTCTTTTATCTCGAGTGGCTAGCGAGTCCAGTCCTGGTGCTGAAGATGAACAATAAATGGCGCATGTGCATTGATTACACCAGCCTGAACAAAGCTTGCCCTAAAGACCTGTTTGCTCTGCCACGAATAGATCAAGTGATTGACTCCACAGCCGGATGCGAGCTGCTGTCTTTCCTTGATGCTTATTCAGGGTACCACCAAATCAAGCTTGATCCAGCTGACCGTCTGAAGACCACCTTCCTCACGCCGTTTGGGGCTTTCTTCTACCTGACCATGACGTTCGGCTTGAGAAATGCCGGCGCCACCTTTTAGCGTCGCATGCAGAAGTGTCTCCTCAAGCAGCTTGGCAGGAACGCCCACGTTTACGTGGATGATATTTTGGTGAAGACGGAGAAGAGAGGGACCCTTTTGGAGGATCTCCAGGAAATGTTTGAGAACTTGCGCCGCTTTCGGATTAAGCTAAACCCGGAGAAATGTGTCTTCGGGGTACCAGCAGGCCAGCTCCTTGGCTTCCAGGTATCCGAACGCGGCATTGAGTGCAATCCCGCAAAGATCAAAGCCATTGAGAGGATGGAACGACCGACCCGTGTGCGAGATGTTCAGAGATTAACGGGATGCCTGGCATCTCTCAGCCATTTCATCAGCCGGCTGGGAGAAAAGGCGCTCCCCCTGTACCAACTGATGAAGAAGACCACTTGCTTCGAGTGGAACGACCAGGCGGACGAAGCTTTCCAGCAGCTCAAGCAACTGCTGTCCACCCCGCCTGTCCTGGTGCCACCAGCAGACAAGGAACCCATGTTTCTTTACATAGCCGCAACCAGCCGGGTGGTCAGCACTGTCATTGTGGTCGAGCGCCCAGAAGACGGCAGAGCCTTGCCCGTCCAGAGGCCCATCTACTACTTGAGCGAAGTGCTGTCAGCGTCCAAGCAGAACTACCCGCATTACCAGAAGATGTGCTACGGCGTGTACTTCACCGCCAAGAAACTCAAGCAGTACTTCCAAGAGCATTCTATCACGGTCGTCTACACAGCCCCGCTTGCTGAAATCATGGGGAACAGAGATGCCTCGGGAAGAGTGGACAAGTGGGCCATTGAGCTGGCCCCCTTCACCATCTTCTACCAGCCGCGCACCACCATCAAGTCGCAAGCACTGGCCGACTTCCTCGTCGATTGGGCCGAAACCCAGTACCAGCCGCCTGTGCCAGACTCAACCCATTGGCGGATGCACTTTGATGGGTCAAAGATGCGCACCGGCCTGGGAGCCGGCGTCGTCCTCACCTCCCCCAAGGGCGACAAGCTCAAGTACGCCCTGCAGATCCACTTCTCCGCCTCCAACAACATGGCCGAATATGAGGCACTTATCCACGGGCTCCGGATGGCCAAGGAGATAGGCATCCGCCGAGTACTGTGCTACGGTGACTCGGACTTGGTTGTCCAGCAGTCGTTTGGGGACTGGGACACCAAGGACGCAAACATGGCAAGCTATCGCTTGCTTGTCCAGCAGATCAGTGGACACTTTGATGGCTGCGAGTTCCTCCATGTGCCACGAGCTGATAACATGCAAGCGGACACGTTGGCACGAATCGGTTCCACCCGCCAAGCAATACCAGCCGGCGTATCTCTCCAATGCCTGTGCAAGCCGTCTATCAAGCCCTCACAAGAGTCGGAGTCAATCTTCATACCAGCCGACCGCGGGGCAGGCGGCCTCGCGGTTTCGGCTGCTGGCCCAGAGACTGCCCCAGCAGGCGCCCACGACACTCCAACTCCAACAGACGGACCACCTACAGCCGCGCCAGCTCCTGGCCCGGGGACTCCTCCAGCAGACGGCCAGGAGGCGCCGGTTCCAGCAAACACCTTGGGGACTTCGGATGCACAATAGGCGGCTCAGCCCAGCCCTCCACCTCCCAGCCCAACCATCCTGGTCTCTCTGGCCGAAGCAACTGGAGTCTCAGCACCGTCTTGGGCACAACCAATCCTCACATTCCTGCTCAAAGGAGAGCTGCCAGCAGAAGAAACTTTGGCACGACAAGTTCAATGCCGAGCCTCAGCTTACACCATTGTCAACAAAGAGCTCGTCAGAAGAAGTGCTATGGGCGTCTTCCAGCGCTGTGTAGAAGCAACAAAAGGGCTGGCCATCTTGAAGGACATTCACCAAGGAGAGTGCGGCCACCACACAGCCTCAAGATCTCTCGTAGCCAAATCTTTCTGCCACGGTTTCTTCTGGCCGACTGCTTTGGACGACGCAAAAGATTTGGTGAGAAAGTGCAACGGCTGCCAACGTTTCAACACCAAGCAACACTTGCCGGCTTCTGCACTCAAGACTATTCCAATCACTTGGCCATTTGCCGTCTAGGGTCTGGATATGGTTGGACCTTTCAAGACTGCCAGAGGAGGCCTGACACACTTGCTCGTGGCAATAGATAAATTCACCAAGTGGATCGAAGCCAAGCCAATCAAGAAACTCAATGGCCCAACTGCTGTGACATTCATTGCAGACATCACAGTCCGGTATGGTATACCGCACAGCATCATCACCGACAACGGCACAAATTTTGCCAAAGGCGCACTTGCCCGTTTTTGTGCAACTCAGGGCATCCGGCTGGACCTAGCGTCCGTTGCCCACAGTCTAACGGCCAAGTCGAGCGCGCCAATGGCCTCATCCTATCAGGCATCAAGCCCCGGCTGGTCGAACCTTAGGAGCGCTCGAACGGCTGCTGGATCGAAGAACTACCGTCTGTCCTATGGAGCCTCAGAACCACTTCGAACAAATCCACTGGCTTCACTCCTTCCTTCCTCGTCTATGGGGCCGTGGCCGTCATCCCAACGGACGTTGAGTTTGACTCGCCTCGCGTTACCATCTATACGGAAGTTGAAGCCAAAGAAGCACGCAAAGACGGTGTGGACTTGCTGGAGGAGGCCCGACTGGTAGCACTCAGCCGCTCCACCATCTACCAGCAGGGTCTCCACCGCTATCACAGCTGGCGAGTGAAGCCGCGCTCCTTCCGCGAGGGAGACCTTGTGCTTCGGCTGATCCAGCGAACAGCCGGCCAGCACAAGCTCTCGGCTCCTTGGGAAGGACCGTTCATCATCAGCAAGGTACTGGGCAACGATGCCTACTACCTCATCGACGACCAGAAACCAAGAGCGCGCAAGAGAGACGACTCATGCAAGGAGTCGGAGCACCCATGGAACGCGAACCTTCTTCGTCGCTTTTATAGCTGAAAGACAGTATGTGTCGTGCTATCTAAAGTTATTTTGAGAATCAGTGGGAACCCCGGGGAGTTCTCGGGGAGTTCTCGGGGACTGCACCGAAGCCTAGCCGACGGTCCGGGGAATGGCTGCCTAGCCCTATGTCTAGGGAATTCTCCTTAAAAAGTCAGACAAGTAATGTGATGGCACCCAAGCCCTCTCCTGCATCAAGTCACAGACTCGCAGAACGCGGTTGTCTGGCTGGCAGGAGCCAAAGGCAAGAAGTGGTGCCCACATGAAAAATGGCTAAGGAAAAAAGACATAGGGCCAGCCGGCCCTTAAAACTAACGGCCGGCTGCCAAGCAGCCGGCCAGCCGGTTTTAGGTTTGGCCAGACTGTTTGCCAGAAGGCGAGATACTTGCCCACCCCAAAAATAGCCAAGTCCCTGACCCAGCCACAGAATCACAGAGTGGCTGTCTGGCTGGCAGGACGACAGTTCAAGGAGTCGGCAAGGAGAAAATCGCCACAAGGAAACTAGGGCAAGGCTAATCCTAGGACTCAGCACAATTGCATAAAAACGATGCAGCATTAAAAAGAATATTTACGTCCAAAAGGCCTTAAGAGACGCCTTGCAGAAATAACTTACTAAATACACCCAGCGGGTGGAATTGTTCGGATTAACCCTACAAGTCTTACAGAGAAGCAGAAGATGCGAACAAGAAAAACTTAAGGAGCAGCAGGCTGGGCAGGTGGCACGACGGAGCCGGCTTCTGGGGAGGCCGCCTGGTGGGTCTCGGTCTAGCCGTCTCCTGCAGCAGGCGGGACCGTCACTCCTGGTCGGCTTGTTGAGGACTGGTTAGGCTGGCGACTGGCTGCCGGGTCCGCCTCTTGGGAGCTGGTCTCCTCGTCGTTGCCTTCCTCTTCTTCATCACCTTCGCTGGAGGCGATCTCCTCGTCCGGCTCCTCCGACGCCGCCAAGTCCAACCCGAAGTTACCAGGCGGCACCACATGGCCCCTGTCATCCAACTCCGGGATGAAGATGGAGGTGTCGGCGTATTCTGCAAGGGTGGCAGCACGTTGGACGAGCTCCTTCTGCTCAACAGCCAGCTCCGGTTGGGCCTCCGCGCGGAAGGTCTCCAGCTGCTCAAGGCTCAGGCCAGGATACCAGCTCTTGGCGAACTCCAGGGCGGTCCGCGCACCAGCCCTTGCTGCGGAGCCCTTCCAGGCCTCGAAGCGCTGGCCGGCCGCCTCCAGCCAGGCGGCCGTCCGGCTGGGGGTGCGAAGCATTGGCACACCTGGCCAGAGGGCGGCCAGGACTTGGGCGCCGGCACACTGCAGCCGGCGAAGAAGACGGCGGATTGGTAGAAGACGCACCTGAATGGCAAGAAGCTCCTCGGCCGGGGTCCTGGGCGCGTTGGGTGCGATTGCCTGGCCCGCCTGGCGCCTCGCAGCACGCTCGGCCTCGATGGCCTGGGTGGCGGCCATAGAGTAGCCCGGGAAGAACTCTGCCAAGATTAGAACAAGGATCAGAAGAAAAGCAAGATGGCTACTGCAAACGGTGAAAACAAAATAAGAGGGTAGATGTCTCACCGTCGACCATGTCTTCAATTGCTACATAGCCGTCTTGGAGAGCCGCCTCCTTCTCGGCCCAATTCGAGCTCTCAGTCTCGAATTCGGCCCGCAGAAGGGACTCAGCATAAGACATCTTGCCGAGCTCGGTCTTGTGAGCCGCCGCCTGGTCCTCCAGCTCCTTGGCCAGGCGGTCGCGGTCCTGAGCAGCGAGAACACGCTCCCGCTCCTTAGCGGCCAGCTCCGTCTGGGCCTCGCCCAGCTGGTTGCGGAGGCCGGCTGCGATCGCTGGCAAGGGAGAAAGAAAAAGAACGAAGGTCAGCAGCAAAAACCATAACCTTGGAGTTCCAAGCCGCCTGCTCAGCAGCCGGCTCGGAACTCGGGGACTACACCCAGCGGGTGCGCTGATGTGCCCCCGCAAGGAGAAGAGGAGGCACTCACCTCGACTGTCTGCCAAGGCAGCCTGCAGCTGTGCCAGCTCCTGGCGATGAGCGTTGTAGGAGGCCTCGCGGAGGTTGTGGTACTCCTGCAACAAGAAGCAAGATCAGATCAGGATGTACACTTTGGAGTTCCAAGCCGCCTGCTCAGCAGCCGGCTTGGAACTCGGGGACTACACCCAGTGGGTGCGCTGACACGCACCCACGGAAAAAATTGAAGGAATATAAACAAAGGAAAACAAAACACACTTACCCGAACGGAGGACCGCGTGGCGATGAACTCCTGCATCGCCGTCTGCACGACGTTGCCCAAGAAGTTCATGCGGTCCAGGACGTCCCGCGACGCGATGATCCACACGCCGCCTCCTCCAGATCTCCAGCTCGATGGCGCCGCGCTGGTCGCCTCGTTCTCCGGCGCGGACGAGCTGGCCCCGCCGACCTCCACCTAGTGGGGCATAGAAGCCGCCCTCGCAAGGCGCCGGCGGGCTGGGCCTCGCCGGGCCGGTTGCGGGCCAGCCACCAGCATGCTCCCAACCGGCGGCACCTCCGTCCCCACTGGCCGGCTGCCCTGCTCCCCAGCAGGCGGCGCGGGGGGTGGTGGCGGCGTCTCCAAGATGACGCATTCGTCTCCCCCATCGCCTGGAGCCGGCTGCTCGTCAGCAGCCGGTGCTTGGGTAGATGGTTCCTGAGACCCTGACGCCGGGTGGACGACGTGGCCCGCTGGCTGCTGGGGGCCCTTTCCCCGCTCTCGGACGCGGGCGGCGTCTGCCTAGGCATTCTTGGCGGCTTCGGCCTCCGTCTGGGTGGCGGCCTAAGCTGCCGCTCGCTCACGCTCCGCGGCCTCGCGCTCCGCGCGCGCCTCACGGTCGTTCCTCTCTGTCGCCTCCCAGAGCGCGGCGGCAGGATCCATGCGAGGGGGCGCATGAGGGGCATCTGGGTCTCCGACTACAGAGCCCGCTAGCACCCGCGAGAGGGAAAGCGGTGCGCTGCACGGACGTCCCGAAGAAACAAAGAATCAAGCAAGAAGGGATCAGCTGTGAAAAAAGAATAAGACACCAAGAAGGAATGAAGGATACTTACCCGGACATGACCGGCCTGGCCTTGGGCTTCTTCGGCATGTTCGCCCTGGCGGCCGCCTCCTGACGCCTCGTGGCGGCGGTTGACAGCCGAAGCTTCTTGGGTGGGGCATCAGTCGGCCCAGACGAGGACCGCCGTTTCCCACCACCAGCTGTGCCAGACGGCCCCGCCTGCTGGCTGGCGCGGACGGGTGCCTCCTCCATCCCCTCATCATCAACCGGCCAGCTCTCGAGGCCGCCTTCTGGTAGGGCGCCCGACGACTGGTCCCCGCCGCCCGTCACTTCTTCCTCTTCCATGGCGGCGGCGGCCCCAAGATCCAGGTCGCTCGTATCGCTCTCGGAGCGATCTGGCTCTAGGGGGCGGCCCAGTTGGTTGGAGCCCGGCGCCGGCTGGCCTGGGAAGATCTGAACCAAGTATTAGCACCAGACGGCTACAGCAGCCGGATAAAGAAGAAAGAGAAAAGAAGGACGAAAAACTTACTGCGGGCGGCTGGTTGCTGCGGCTGTACGGAGCTTTGCCGAAGGCCCAGCCTGAATCGGAGACTTGGCAGCTGGAGATGTGGTTCACCTGCCGGGCCACCTCCCCGTAGGGCAGAGGCTTAGTGAAGGTCCGGCTGGGGTCCCGGCGCCCGCTCATGTCACAGATGAGGTGGGGCCGGCGCTGCAGCGGCAGCACCCGTCGCTCAGCAAACGTCAGTAGCAGATCTGTGAAGTCCAGGCCCTCGTCGTCTCTCAGCTCCCGGAGAAGGAGCAGGGCGACGGAGGCGCCTTCAGTAAGGGCGATGGGCCGGGTCCTCCAGTAGTACCGAGGCTTAGTTGGCGGCCCCGGCACCCACTCCGGCAGGCAGATGACATCTTGCTCGGGGTCGACGTTGGAGACGTAGAAGTACGTCTTCTGCCATTGCTTCATCGATCCAACGAGTTTCGGCGCCGGGAAGAAGTTCTTCGCCCCGGTGCGCTTCACATCAATGCACCCCCCACACTGAGCGGCCACGCTCTCGACGGCGGTGCCGAGCTTCACATAGAAGAGCTCCGTCCAGAGCTCGATGGTAGGAAGGATGCCGAGATAAGCCTCGCAGAGAATGATGAAGGAAGAAATGGTCGTCACCGTGTTTGGCGTGAGGTGGTGAGGTTGGATGTGGAAGAAGTCGATGAAGGAGCGGAAGAAGCCGCTCGCCGGCAGGCCAAACCCGCACGAAAAGTGCGAGCGAAAGATGACCCGCTCGCCTTGTTGCGGGGCCGACCTGATCTCTGTCACCGGCGCCAGGCGCACGGCGACCCTGTCGGCCGGCGGCAGCTTCCGCGACCATCGGAGGACGTCCATGTGCTCTTGCAAGACATCGCTGCTGTCCCATTGGCCGTGGCGTCGGGGAGGCGCTAGACCAGACATGGCTCGGGCGGTGGTTCGCTGTGACGGCGACGAGGAAGAGCGAGGAAGAAGATGAAGGATGGGGGAGAGTGAGCGCGAGAGCGGCGCCAGCCCTCTCCCCCGGCCTATATATAGGCCCGGGCGACGAAGGCGAGGGGGCGGGCGTGGGCTTAACTGCTCCACGTCCCGCGCGACCCCCGATTTTCTCGCGCCTAATCCGTGCGCATTAAATGCGTGTGGGAGGGTAATCGATTACCCCTGCCACTTTGGATCCGCGCGGGACCCGAGGCCCTTAGTGGCGGGCCCCGGCCCACAGTTACGTCCTGTCACGTGCGTGGGCTGGCAGGCCGATGCGACAGGACGGTGACGCGTGGGCGCTACCAACGGTCCGCGGGCTTGTTCAACTGTCCGCTGACCAGGCGGCGTCTTCCTGTCGAAGATTCTGAGACGACGGTTCGGCTGGCCGGAGCCGGCTCCAGCGGCGCAGAGCCGGCTGTCGGCAGACAGACTCCTTTAGCAGACAAGCGAAAGATGATGGGCCTACCTGAGGGGGGAAGCTGTTGGAACCCCTCGGCATCTCCAATACCCGCCTCGGAGTTCCACCAGCTTCGGGGACTACTGTCGGAGATATTGACCATGGGTACCCTCGGCGGCTACCCTTGGTGTTTTAAGACAAATGATAGCCACTTGGTCCGCTGCGGCCGTCTGCTCCTCGAGCCGCCTCCTAGGGTAGCCTGCCCTAGGAGCCGGCTGCTAGTAGGCGGCAGGGACCCAGCAGGCGGCGATACCAGCACTGCCTGCCAGCAGACGGCCCCGCACTTCTTCCTCAGGGAACACGCTGGGGGGACCCCTGCGCGGCGGAGGCGTGGCTACAGGAGAACATGTCCTTAGAAGATCTGTAAGGGTGTGGCTACAGTGGCCGCGTACCTTGTAAATATGCCCTAAGTGGCGGGTCACTGTAGCCACGAAGCTCGTGACCAAGAAACGGTCAGAGGAGGCCACAATCCCACTACCCGCAAACGGCGGGGCCAGCAGGCGGCTGGCCCCATCGGTCAGCGGGTAGGCTCACGAACAAGCCGCCCCCGACAGGTGGCCAGGGGAGACGGCCATCTAGTAGCAGACGGCAAACCCCACCCTAGGAGTCCGAGCCTCATCAAGATGACGGGACGGGCCGAGGCGGCAGCGTACGACGAGAGGCGATGGCACTGTAGCCATCTCCTTCTTGACAAGGCTGTCATCAGCAAAAACATCCCCATAGTGAAAGACAATCACGAGGGGCCCGCGGGCGGCGGGCCTTAGCAGACAGGCGGCGAGGCCGGCGCCAGAAGACACTGATGGCTGGGGGCCACGCCGTCGAGTTTACCATTGTACCCCTGGGGGGTAGGCCAATATAAACCCCCCAGGTTCCTCCATGAGGGGGGGTTGGTTGTTGGAAGATCACAAGATTAAACCCTAGATAAAGAGAGGAGGTGAGCTAGCCTTGTTCACCCTCTTCCTTTGAACCTCACAGCTCAAGGAGAAATCTTGTAGCTACTTTAGTGCTATCAGTCATGACGCGGAGCCCCCGTAGAGCAGGACTAGGGGTGTTATCTCCTCGGAGAGCCTCGAACCTGGGTAAGATTCGTAGGCGTCCTAAGTATTGCCTTATCCCGCTTCCAGAGCCCGGCGACGTTCTTTTGACCCCATGCATGACAAGCCATCCGTTGGCATATGTCGTCCCAAAACCCCGACAAATTATGTCCTTGAAGCACCGCTGGGTGACAAGCCCCCTCCCGCTAATGTAGACGCTTTGAACGTCTAGTAGACGCGGTTCTTTACGGCTTAGAACCAGGACTTCAAAAACGTTTTGAACGTCATGGAGCATATGAGTTGTTCTTGGAGTTGAAGTTAATATTTCAAGCAATTGGCCGGATTGAGAAATATGAAATTTCCAATAAGTTCTACAGCTGTAAGATAGAGGAGAATAGTTCTATCAGTGAACACTTGCGGAGAATGTCTGGGTACCACAATCATATGAATCAACTTGGATGTAAAGTTATGAAGATAGTGTTATTGATAGAGTTCTTCAATCACTGCCACCAAGCTATAAAGGCTTCGTGATGAACTATAACATGCAAGGGATGCAAAAAACAATTCCCAAGCTCTTCGCTAAGCTCAAAGCTGCGGAGGTAGAAATCAAAAAGGAGCATCAAGTGTTGATGGTTAACAAGACCACTAGTTTCAAGAAAAAAGGCAAGGGAAAGAAGGGGAACTTCAAGAAGAATAGCAAGACAGTTGCTACTCCCACGAAGAAACCCAAGTCTCGAGCCAAGCCTAAAACTCAGTGCTTCTACTGCAAAGGGACTGGACACTGGAAGCGGAACTGCCCCAAGTATTTGGCGGATAAGATGGATGGCAAAGTGAAGAAATGTATATTTGATATACATGTTATTGATGTGTACCTTACTAATGGTCGTAGTAGCACCTGGGTATTTGATACTGGTTCGGTTGCTAATATTTGTAACTCGAAACAAGGGCTATGGATTAAACAAAGATTAGTTAAGGACGAGATGATGATGCGCGTGGGAAGTGGTTCCAAAGTCGATGTGATCGCCATCGGCACGCTACCTCTACATCTACCAACGGGATTAGTTTTAGACCTAAATAACTGTTATTTGGTGCCAGCGTTGAGCATGAACATTATATCTGGATCTTGTTTTGTTGCGAGATGGTTATTCATTTAAATCAGAGAATAATGGTTGTTTTATTTATATGAGTAATATCTTTTATGGTCATGCACCCTTAAAGAGTGGTCTATTCTTGTTAGATCTCAATCGTAGTGATACACATATTCATAATACTGAAGCCAAAAGATGCAAGGTTGATAATGATAGTGCAACTTGTTTGTGGCACTGCCGTTTAGGTCATATTGGTGTAAAGCACATGAAGAAACTCCATACTGTTGGACTTTTGGAATCACTTGATTATGAATCACTTGGTGCATGCGAACCATGCCTCATGGGCAAGATGACTAAAACTTAGTTCTCTGGAACAATGGAGCGAGCAACTGATTTGTTGGAAATCATACATACTGCTGTATGTGGACCGATGAGTACTGAGGCTCGCGGCGGATATTGTTATTTTCTAACCTTCACTGATGATTTGAGCAGATATGGGTATATCTACTTGATGAAACACAAGTCTGAAACATTTGAAAAGTTCAAAGAATTTCAGTGTGAAGTAGAGAATCATCCTAACAATAAAATAAAGTTTCTATGATCTGATCGTGAAGGAGAATATTTGAGTTACGAGTGTTGTCTTCATTTGAAACTATGTGGAATAGTTTCACAACTCACGCCACGTGGAACACCACAGCATAATGGTCTGTCGGAACGTCGTAACCGTACTTTACTAGATATCGTGCGATCTATGATGTCTCTTACCGATTTACCACTATCAATTGGGGTTATGCTTTAGAGACAACTGCATTCACGTTAAATAGGGCACCATCTAAATCCGTTGAGACACCGCCTTATGAACAGTGGTTTGGGAAGAAACCAAAGTTGTCGTATCGTAAAGTTTGGGGCTGCGATGCTTATGTGAAAAAGCTTCAACCTGATAAGCTCGAACCCAAGTCGGAGAAATGTGTCTTCATAGGATACCCAAAGGAGACTATTGGGTACACCTTCTATCACAGATCCGAAGGCAAGATATTCGTTGCTAAGAATGGATCCTCTCTAGAGAAGGAGTTTCTCTCGAAAGAAGTGAGTGGGAGGAAAGTAGAACTTGATGAGGTAATTGTACCTTCTCCCGAATTGGAAAGTAGTACATCACATAAGCTAGTTCCAGTGATTCCTACACCAATTAGCGAGGTAGCTAATGATGATGATCATGAAACTTCGGATCAAGTTACTACTGCACCTCGCAGGTGGTCAACCAAAGTAAGTTCCGCACCAGAGTGGTCCGGCAACCCAGTTCTGGAAGTCATGTTACTAGACAATGATGAACCTACGAACTATGAGGAAGTGATGATGAGCCCAGATTCCGCAAAATGGCTTGAGGCCATGAAATCTAAGATGGGATCCATGTATGAGAACAAAGTGTGGACTTTGGTTGACTTGCCCGATGATCGGCAAGCCATTGAAAATAAATGGATTTTCAAGAGGAAGACCGACACCGATAGTAATGTTACTGTCTACAAAGCTCGACTTGTTGCGAAAGGTTTTCGACAAGTTCAAGGAGTTGACTATGATGAGACTTTCTCACCTGTAGCGATGCTTAAGTCTGTCCGAATCATGTTAGCAATTGCCGCATTTTATGATTATGAAATCTGGCAAATGGATGTCAAAACTGCATTCCTAAATGGATATCTCAAAGAAGAGTTGTATGAAAGGATCGATATGGTTGACTAGAGGGGGGGGGTGAATAGGCAACTAACAATTTTTAGCTTTTCTTAACCACTTTAAACTAAGCGTCAAAGTAAGTTGTCTAGATAAGCTACTAAGATGACAACTAATAGGAAGTAAAGATAACAACCTCACAAGCAAGCAATATAAGATAAACAAGTAAAGCTTGCACAAGTAAAGGGAAGAAATAACCACTAGTGGAACCGGTGAAGACGAGGATGTGTTGCCGAAGTTCCTTCCCTTTGAGGGGAAGTATGTCTCCGTTGGAGCGGTGTGGAGGCACAATGCTCCCCAATAAGCCACTAGGGCCACCGTATTCTCCTCACACTCTCACACAATGCAAGATACCGTGATTCCACTAGTGGTGCCCTTGAAGGCGGCAACCGAACCTTTACAAACAAGGTTGGGGCTATCTCCACAACCGAATTGGAGGCTCCCAACGACACCACGAAGCTTCACCACAATGGAATATGGCTTCGAGGTGACCTCAACCATCTAGGGTGCTCAAACACCCAAGAGTAACAAGATCCGCAAGGATTAGTGGGGGGAATCAAATATCTCTTGGTGGAAGTGTAGATCGATGCCTTCTCAAGCAATCCCGAGGAAATCAACAAGTTTGATTGGCTAGGGAGAGAGATCGGGCGGAAATGGAGCTTTGAGCAACAATGGAGCTTTGGGGTGGAAGAGGTGAGTCTTCTTGGAGAAGAAGACTCCCTATATATAGTGGGAGAACAAATACAACCGTTATCCCCCAGTTCTGCCTGTAGAGCGCGGTACTACCGCATGTAAGTTGCGGTACTACCGCTTGGCCAGCGGTACTACCGCTCTGGGTGCGGTACTACAGCTGGAGCAGTACTAGCCTAGAATGTACTCTGTTGCGAAGGCACAGAGGCGGTAGTACTGCCTGAGCGGTACTCCCGCTTGTCCCTGCGGTACTAGCGGAAGGCAGAGACAAGCAGGCTGAGGACAAGCACAGATGAAATAAAATACATCCGCAGAAATACGGTAGTAGCAAAAACACAGCACGGTACTACCGCTTGTCTCAAGCGGTACTACCGCGTAGCATGCGGAAGTAAAAAATTACTTCCGCACCTACTACCGTACTTGGTGCAGTGCCGGGCCAGATACATGGTACTACCGTCCTCGTGATGCGGTACTACCGCTGGTGCGGTACTAACGCGTCCAGAGGCGGTACTACCGTGTGGCTGTGTGGCACTACCGCTTACATGAGCGGTACTACCGCCTGCCAGGCAGTTGTACTAGTAGGAAGCCATGGTTTGTACTTACAAGGAAAACGGCCGGAGCTCCAGAGAAGCAAAGGAAAGGTGGTGCGAGAGTATAGATGTGTACGTGTTGATTCCACCCAAACCTTTCCGAAGCGGACCCCCTCTTAATAGTACGGCTTTACTATTACTAAAAACCACCGAAAGAGAGCAAAAAGGAAACACCGTCTTCCATAGATTCCCAGGGGCACACAATCGTCTTGTGCCTAGGTGAGATATATCTGAAAGAGCTTAGAGCACACGATTAGTCCGCAAATGCATTGTCATCAATCACCAAAACTACTTAGGGAGAAATATACCCTTACAATCTCCCCCTTTTTGGTGGATTGATGACAATACGGGATTTGCACAAGGATATATAAGAAAGTATGCAATCCTAATAAACGCTAGAATATAGGCAAGCTCCCCCTAGATGTGTGCATATAAGAGAGAGTGCTTTGGACGGCATAACACACATACTAGGATCAATGCTCCCCCTATATTCTATAGATAATATACTTCTTGCATATAAAGAATAAGAGTCTACGCACAGTAGTAAGGAGGATAAGGTGAGCACACAAAAAAGGGCAAGTAAACTAACTGCTCACGACATAATATAGTAGAGACATAACAACGAGGTTAACGGTAGAGGAGCATATGTCTTACACCATACGATAGTCTCACGCACATGACACAAAAGAAAACAAGCAAATAGAGTTCGACCAACGAAAAGCAAAAAGAACGGCACAAGACGCAAATCACGCAAATCACTCTCTCCCCCTTTGGGATCGAGACACCACAAAGGGAAAGAGGACAACTAAGAGAGGTGGTAGCTCTGGCAGAAGATCTCAGTCGTCACGCTCGCCATCGGACTCCTGCTGCTCCTCCTGCTGCTCCTCGTCAGACTCAGACCACTTGTACCCCTAATGGGCCATCTATTCTGCCTCAGGAGTGATGATCTCCTCTGACCCACTGGACACATGCTCACCAAAGATCCTCATGATCTTCTTGTCACGCTATCGAGATTTCTTGTGAGTGACATGTGCCTTGTACTGACCCTGAGCTTGCATACAGAAGAGGGCCTTCATCTTTTTCTTCAGCTTCTTAGCCCAAGAGGGCTCAGACGAGGGCGGAGCATATCCTCCAGAACTATCCTCAGCTGGCTCCTCCTCCACAGGCTCCTCGTCAGTACCTATCTGTGCTGCACCAGCTTGTGCACGAGTGGCCGTATTGGCCCAACGAGTCTTGATGCAAAGACGGATTGGGTCATGACGAATACACTCTGCCTCGAACTCTTCATCAGGGTAAAGTTTCTCCCAAGTTTTGGAGATGAGCAGAAATAGGAACGGACCATAGATGGGCACCTTACAAGTGTAGATCGCAAAGCGAAGCTCACCCCACATGATATGGGATATGTCAAGTGGTGGAGACTGAGCTGTGCGAGCCGCCTCACACATCAGCAGCATATCAACGAGGTATGAGTGAATCTTGTCCTTGTCCCCAACTCGAGGAAACAAGGTGTTGATGAAGATCCTATGCATGATGTCAAAAAGGGGTTCAACACCCATGTCTTTTTGCCACTCGCAAGTGTCTTCTCCACATAAAATGGTAACAGACGGTCTTTATTTGCAGCTTCTGGGTTGGCATGAGGCCAAGCTCCAATTGGGTTGTGGAGTCCCTCGTCAGCAACCTGAATAAGATCCATGAATTCCTTCCAAGTCGCAGTGATCTTGTGACCATTTGTCATCCAAGTCATTGGGAGATCTTCCTTGGTATGAAAGTGCACCGAAGCATAAAACTAAGCAATGATTTCTGGGTCAAAATCATTCTGAAAGGTCATGAAGTGCTCAATCCCAAACTGCTCTACCAGATCCAGAGCCTCGGCAAAGTAGGCCAGGTTATCAGCCCTCCGCATGTGGGCCACGTCCACCCAATGAGCATCCACATACAGGTTGTGCTTGCTCTTGAGCACCTCTGTGTAGATGCGATACTGCTGATTGGTCCAAAAAAGTTCATCACCATGAAACTGAGCCCGGGGTTCTCCATAGGGGTTGAGCTTCCTCCTTGCCATGAACTCATTAGCTGGCATTTCTTCCATTGTCATAGATGATTCCTTGTGCTTGTTGGTGGCAGTCTTGAACTTGCGTTGGGGATTGGAGCCCTCTGGCACATCACTGGGGGTGCACAGACACTTGGACCCGGTGTCACGGACGGGATTGATGCGACGAACATCGGAACCGGAGTGACCACCTAAGACACAAACACAAGAACACGACGGAAACACAAAGCGAATCAATGCAAAAGCCACAAAAAACACATGAAACGAGTTGAAAGATAATATGTAAGTGCTACGAAGGAAATATGAACCAAGCGGTAGTACTCTTGATGAACGCGGAAGTAAAATATTAGTACCGCTTAGGGAGCGGTAGTACCGCTTGGGGTTGCGGTAGTACCGCATAGTATGCGGTAGTAAAAATTTACTTCCGCGTAGTTACGGTAGTACCGCTTAGCAGAGCGGTATTACCGTTTACGCGACAGAGCGGTAGTACCGCGGTTAGCCAGCGGTAGTACCGCTCGGGTCAGATCTGAAAAGAACGGATCTAGACTAGAACGCATAGAACGACGAACGGTACTACGGCTGATCATAGAAACTTGGTAGCATCATACTTACTAGCATTTATAGTGCAAAACACTCTCCTACATCATAATCTTCCATGGATAAGAACAAGAAGGACACAAGAACAACATGCATCTCCCCAAAACCTAAAAACAACAACTAGGCAAAAAGAAGAGGGGATTTGGGGAGAAACCTTCATCCATGGCAAGAGGGCAAGGTGGGGAACGATCCCATCGGTCGGAATGCAAGGAGAGTGGCCGAGGGAGAAGATCTGGCGAGGTCCTCCGGCGGCGTTCTTGAGAGGGAGAGAGAGAGACGGCGTGGGGGAGGGGTAAGAGATGAATGGGTATGGGGGAGTTGGAACTCCCCATGCCCGCTTATAACCCCCACCCGTTCGGATAAGTGCGGTAGTACCACGGTCATTGCGGTAGTATCGCCCGGGCGGAAGTACCGCACACGGAGCGGTAGTACCGCTCGACCAACGGCACTAAAAAATTACTACCGTGCTGGACTTGCGGTAGTACCGTAGTCTCTTTCGCGGTAGTACCATGACTGCTCACGGTAGTACCGCCCCTCCAAGAAATTGCACGTTTCGACAAGAGGCTTTTAGCAAGGGAAAAAATGCACACGCAAGGCAAAACACTACTCCAAAGAGGAGGTCGGTGGCCGAGGCCACCTATGTTTGAGTTATTTGGTATGGCACTGCAAAGAACTATCCTTGGGCCCATGACCAATACTCGTCTTGATGCACTTATACCATCTAATCATGGCAAATGACAAAGACTTGATCAATTTATGCATAATGGGGGGAGGAATAGCTCATTGCGAGAACAATACTCCCCCTATGTCCATGCCTACATCTAGACAAGATAACTATATTGAGTGGGAGGTGTGTGTGCAAAGTCTCAAGCCACATTGCTCAAATCGATCATATTTAGCTCATGCCTTAACTCGCGAAATCTTGCTTCATCCAACGGCTTCGTGAAGATATCTACAAGGTTATCATGAGTGTTGACATAGTTTAGCTCGATCTCTCCTTGTCGTATATGATCCCGGAAGAAGTGATACCGTATCTCTATATGCTTCATCTTGAAGTGTTGCACCGGGTTGAGAGAAATCTTGATGGCACTATCATTGTCACACTAAAGAGGCACTTTGTCACAAGTGACACCGTAATCCTTTGAAGTTTGCCTCATCCATAAGAGTTGAGCACAACAACTACCAGCTGCCACATACTCAGCTTCGGTCGACGAGAGAGACACACAACTTTGCTTTTTGGAAGACCAACTAACGAGAGAGCAACCAAGGAATTGGCACCCTCCGGAAGTGGACTTCCTATCCACTTTGTCTCCCGCCCAGTCCGAATCAGAGAAACCTACAAGGTTGAAGTTTGCTCCTCTTGGGTACCATAAGCCAAAGCTTGGGGTGTGAGCCAAATATCGAAAGATTCGCTTGACTGCCACAAAGTGACTTTCCTTAGGTGAGGCTTGAAACCGTGCACGGATTCCCACACTCAACATAATATCCGGTCTAGATGCTCAAAGGTAAAGCAAGGATCCAATCATAGAACGATATACCTTTTGATCCACCGCTTTACCATTGGGATCAATGTCAAGTTGGCACTTGGT
The DNA here is from genome assembly GCA_902687465.1 of Secale cereale. NCBI lineage: Eukaryota > Viridiplantae > Streptophyta > Magnoliopsida > Poales > Poaceae > Secale > Secale cereale. The sequence continues at coordinate 914,213,808 of LR738711.1, forward strand.
TGGCATTGGAGTAGTAGCCGGCTAGACATCACTTAGATTGAACCTCTTGAGCATGTCTTGAGTATACTTGGTTTGTTTGATGAAGATTCCTTCTCTTCTTTGCTTGATCTCAAACCCAAGGAAGTACTTCAACTCTCCCATCATGGACATCTCAAAATGTGTGGTCATGAGTGCGGCGAACTCATCATTGAAAGCTTTGTTAGGAGAACAAAAGATAATATCATCAACATATAGTTGGCAGACAAACAACTCCCCTTTGACCTTCTTAGTAAAAAGAGTGGGGTCGATTTTCCCAATTTCAAACCCACGATCTTGTAACAACTCGGTAAGATGCTCATACCACGCACGTGGGGCTTGTTTAAGGCCATAGAGAGCCTTATCGATTTGATACACGTGATTGGGGAACTTGGGATCCTCAAACCCCGGGGGTTGTTTGACATATACCAACTCATTAATAGGACCATTAAGAAATGCACTTTTCACATCCATTTGTTGTAGCTTAAAGTTATGATGAGAAGCATAGGCAAGCAACAAACAAATAGATTCAAGGCGAGCAACGGGGGCAAAGGTTTCACCGTAGTCGATACCCTCAACTTGGGAGTAGCCTTGAGCCACCAGACGCGCCTTGTTGCGGATGACAATGCCATGATCATCTTGCTTGTTCTTAAAGATCCACTTGGTTCCAATGACATTACGGTTCTCCTTTAGCCTTGGCACCAGACGCCACTCTTTGTTGCGCTCGAAGTTATGGAGTTCTTCATGCATGGCATTAAGCCAATCAGGGTCTTCGAGCGCCTCATATACCTTCTGAGTTTCAACACAGGATACAAAAGCTTGATGAGCACAATAATTTGCTAATTGTCTACGAGTGCTTACCCCCCTTTTGTTGCTTCCAAGAATATTCTCCATGTGATGTTCTCTGGAAGAAAGCCTGGAGGCAACTTTTGCAGCACGACGCTCCAATTGCTCTTCAAGAGATAAATGAGGAGCACTGAGTTGATCATCTTGAGCGATGTCAGGAGCTAGATCTTGATCTTGAGCTTCCTCTTGATCTTGATCTCGCTCAGAGGATGGAACTTGGCCTTGTGCATCATTTGGTGGCTCCCCACCATCTTGGGATTGATCTTGCACTTGGCCTTGTTCGTCCAGTTGAGGGCCTTCACTTTGTTCTTCGGAAGTGTGTGGGTCTTGGGTTGGTGATGGTTCCACTTGAGTGGAACATTGTCCCCTACAAGGGTAGGATATATCCAACACCCATTCTTCTAATGGCTTGAGGAGGAATTTCATCACCTACATCACAAGTACCACTTTGCTCCACTTGGGAGCCGTTATTTTCATCAAACTCTACATTACTCGTCTCCTCAATGAGTCCATTGGACTTGTTGAGGACACGGTAAGCATGAGCGTTTGTAGCATAACCAACAAATATGCCCTCATGAGCTCTAGATTCAAATTTAGAGAAACAAACAGCTTTCTTGAGGATGAAACACTTACACCCGAACACCCGGAAGTACTTGAGATTGGACTTGTTACCGGTAAGTATCTCATATGGAGTTTTGTTCAAGCCTTTGCGGAGATAGAGCTGATTGGATGCATGACATGCGGTGTTGATGGCTTTGGCCCAAAAGTTGAATGGAGATTTGAATTCCGCCATCATGGTCCTTGCCGCATCCATCAGTGTCCGGTTCTTTCTCTCTGCTACACCGTTTTCTTGAGGGGTATATGGTGCTGCATATTGATGTTTGATCCCCTCATCACTAAGAAACTCATCCAAGGTGTAGTTCTTGAACTCGGTGCCGTTGTCACTCCGGATCATCAAAATCTTTGCTTCATGTTGTCGTTGAGCTTCATTTGCAAAGTTGATGACGGTTTGTTGGGTCTCACTCTTCTTCTTGAAGAAGTATACCCAGTACTTTCTACCCCCAAGACAATCAAAAGATGGAGGCCCAAAGAGATCCATGTGAAGGAGCTCTAGGGGTCTTTTTGAATAGATGATAGTCATGGGAGGGTGAGCCGTCTCATGTAACATTCCTTCAATGCAAGCCCTGCAAGCACGATCTTTGGCAAAGCTAACATTTGTTAGTCCACGGACATGGTCCCCCTTGAGAAGACTTTGCAAAGATCTCATATTGACATGGGCCAAACGGCGATGCCAAAGCCATCCCACATCAACTTTAGCCATTAGGCATGTCGCGATCTTAGTGGATTGCTTCGAGAAGTTAACCACATAAAGACCGTTCTCGACATGTCCAACATAGGCTACTTTAAGAGTCTTGCTCCACAAGAGGGCCACGGTATCAATATCAAAGAATGTAGCGAAACCCATGAGTGCAAGTTGGCGAACAGAAAGTAAGTTATATGCAAGGGACTCAACATGCATGACTTTCTCGATCGTGAGATCATGAGAGACAACAACCTTGCCAAGCCCCAATACCTTAGAAGATGAAGCATCACCCCATTCAACATTGGTGGCCATAGATGAACCTAGATGCACGTCCTCCACCAAGTCTTTGCACCCGGTCATATGATTTGTGGCTCCACTATCGAGCAACCATGATCCTCCACCGGAAGCAAACTCCTACAAGAGATCAATGCTTGGATTTAGGTACCCATTTGGTAATGGGTCCTTTGAGGTTAGTAACAAGGGTCTTAGGAACCCAAATAGACCATTCAATATACTCATAAGAAGAACCAACAAATTTAGCAAACACATGACCATAACTAGCACGACATAAAACATATGAAGGATTAAAGTCGCCGGCCATGTTTGATGGTACGGTGGGGTTTTTCTTGACACCACCACCTTTCACAATTTTCTTCTTCTTAGAGGCGCCCTCTCCCTCTTTCACAAAAGTTTGTTGGAGAGGGGGAGGTAGCTTGGTCTTGTCGTTCTTCTTCTTCTTGGGCTTAGGAACAAACCCAATTTCTTCCTTTGCCACAACCTCCTTTTGATTGTTCAAAAGGTTGTTGAGGTTCTTCTCACCTTGTATGCATGTCACAAGGCCTTTCTCAAGTTGCTTATTCAACTTGGCATTTTCTTCAACAAGATGCACATGCTCGCAACATGGGTTAGTAGCATTTGCATTATCAATTAACACCATGCGAGGAAAGAAAGCCTTTTCCTTGGTTAGCGAAACTTGGAGTTGATCATGAGACTCCTTGAGAGAAGCATGCATACCTTTCAAGTCCTTGTAAGCCTTGTCGAGTATAACAAACTCCTCCTTGAGTTTAGCATGGTCAACTTCAAGTTTTGCCTTCTTGGAATTAAGCATACGAGAGACAACTAAAGCATGGTCGAGATCTTTCTTTAATTTAGCATGATCATCATTGTGTGACTCCTCAAGAGCCAAACGAAGACCACGCTCTTCCTCTAGGGCGTTAGAGAGATCCGATATCTCATCGGCATAGTCTCGACTATGTCCTTCCATTTTAGCAATGGTCTCCTCGTGAGTTTCGATCATGTCATTGGCCTCACCGAGTTGTTCCAAGAGAGCAACAAAGTGCTTCTTGGGTTTGCCCTTAAGTTTGCTCATGAACAACTTAAATTCATTCTCTCCCTCCTTAGTTCCCTCACTCTCATCAATACAATCCGTCAATGAAGGATTAGAGGGGATGGTAGTATTGATGTTTGGGGTTACCTTGTTGGTGGCCTTGGCTATGAGACACTTGGCGGTGATGTTCTCATTAGGCGAGTCAAAGAGAGATGAGCGCGGTGTAGTAGCAATAGCAATTGTGGCCATGGTGACCACCTCATCATCTTCATCATTATCATCATCCTCAACATATTCTTCTTGGGACACCAACCCTTTAGGACGGGTCTTCATGTTGAAGTTGTTCTTGTTGGGATAAGACTTGGCCTTGTCCTTCCGGATAAGCTTGCCTCCAATGTCTTCTCTTTTATCATATGGGCAATCTACAACAAAGTGGCTTACATTCCCACAATTGAAGCAAGTCATCACTCGTTGCTTGCCCTTGTTGCCACTTGAGTTGTTCATGTTGAAGTTGGGTCTTGTGTTCTTCTTGTTTCCCCAAAATTGCCGTGAAGCAAGAGCCATGTGCTCATGATAGGCATATTTGGTGTCCTCGGGGCTACTCTCACCATCATCCTCCTCCTCCTCTTCTTCCACACAAGCTTTGGCTTTAAAGGCAAGGTTAGGCTTCTTTGATCGTTGAGCTCTTAAAACCGCATTGTCGGCGATCTTATCCAAGATCCTCATGGCAACGAACTCATCCAACACTTCATTTGATGACAAGTGGTGGAAGTCCGGTCTTTGGTGGATGACAGAGGACATGGCCTTATGATAGGGCATCATGGCCTTGAGAAACTTGCGCTCGATCCAATTGTCATCCGTGTCCTTACTCCCATGATCTCGAAGAGAGACCGCAAGAGTGGTTAATCTCCGATAAAGTTCATGAGGATCTTCTTCTTCGATCATGGCAAACTCATCGGCTTCATCTTGCACAACTTCATAGTTTGCGCGTTGAATGCTAGCTCTCCCCTTGTACATAGTGCCAACATGCTCCCAAGATTCCTTGGCCACAGTGAAGGGTCGAAGATGTGCAATGTCTTCGAGAGGGATAGCATCTTGAAATATGCAAAGAACGGACTCGTTGAATAGATGATCTGCAGTTTCCCTTGGAGTCATGTTGTCAGGATCACATGGATAAAAACCTTGCTCAATGATTCTCCAAAGATTAGTAGAGCAATGATTTAAATGACGTTTGAAGCAAAACCTCCAAGAAGAAAAATCAGAATTTTTTATAAACTTGGGAGGAGGCCCAACGGAATTTAAATGCGGTGTGGGAATGGGTCCTCCATAGTGAGTAGGAGGAGCGGAGTGGGCAAAGATCCCACTACTAGCTTCTCCCTTGTCGGGAGTAGCCTCCGACACGTTGGTAGCGAGACGAACCACTTCCAACGGTGTGGTGGATAATTTAAGCCCCTCAAGCAAATCTTTAAACATGCATTTGACCTCGGTCGCTAGTGATTCTTTCAATGTGGTCATAGCCACATTGAACTCCTCACAAGAGACCGAGGCTCCCCCATCGGACGTAGGCAAGGACGGAGTTCCAACGGAATGTCCCCCCGTCTCGACTACGTTGTCACCCATACTCTTTGGACGGTAAAGTCCTTAAAAAGAGACGAGGCTCTGATACCAATTGAAAGGATTGATATGGTTGACTAGAGGGGGGGCGGGTGAATAGGCAACTAACAATTTTTAGCTTTTCTTAACCACTTTAAATTAAGCGTCAAAGTAAGTTGTCTAGATAAGCTACTAAGATGACAACTAATAGGAAGTAAAGATAACAACCTCACAAGCAAGCTATATAAGATAAACAAGTAAAGCTTGCACAAGTAAAGGGAAGAAATAACCACAAGTGGAACCGGTGAAGACGAGGATGTGTTGCCAAAGTTCCTTCCCTTTGAGGGGAAGTACGTCTCCGTTGGAGCGGTGTGGAGGCACAATGCTCCTCAAGAAGCCACTAGGGCCACCGTATTCTCCTCACGCCCTCACACAATGCAAGGTGTCATGATTCCACTAGTGGTGCCCTTGAAGGCGGCAACCGAACCTTTACAAACAAGGTTGGGGCTATCTCCACAACCGAATTGGAGGCTCCCAACGAAACCACGAAGCTTCACCACAATGGAATATGGCTTCGAGGTGACCTCAACCGTCTAGGGTGCTCAAACACCCAAGAGTAACAAGATCCACAAGGATTAGTGGGGGGAATCAAATATCTCTTGGTGGAAGTGTAGATCGATGCCTTCTCAAGAAATCCCAAGGAAATCAACAAGTTTGATTGGCTAGGGAGAGAGATCGGGCGAAAATGGAGCCTTGAGCAACAATGGAGCTTTGGGGTGGAAGAGGTGAGTCTTCTTGGAGAAGAAGACTCCCTATACATAGTGGGAGAACAAATCCAACCGTTATCCCATATTTCTGCCCGCAGGGCGCGGTACTACCGCATGTAAGTTCGGTACTACCGCTTGGCCAGCGGTACTACCGCTCTGGGTGCGGTAGTACCGCTGGAGTAGTACTAGCCTAGAATGCACTCTGTTGCGAAGGCACATGGGCGGTAGTACTGCCTGAGCGGTACTACCGCTCGTCCCTGCGGTACTACCGCAAGGCAGAGACAAGCAGGCGGAGGACAAGCACGGATGAAATAAAATACATCCGTAGCTACATCCGTAGAAATACGATAGTAGCAAAAACACGGCACGGTACTACCGCTTGTCTCAAGCGGTACTACCGCGTAGGATGCGGAAGTAAAAAATTACTTCCGGACCTACTACCGTACTTGGTGCAGTGCCAGGCCAGATACACGGTACTACCGTCCTCGTGATGCGGTACTACCGCTGGTGCGGTACTACCGCGTCCAGAGGTGGTACTACCGTGTGGCTGTGCGGTACTACCGCTTACATGAGCGGTACTACCGCCTGCCAGGCAGCTGTACTATTAGGAAGCCATGGTTTGTACTTACGAGGAAAACGGCCGGAGCTCCAGAGAAGCAAAGGAAAGGTGGTGCGAGAGTATAGATGTGTACGTGTTGATTCCACCCAAACCTTTCCGAAGCGGACCCCCTCTTAATAGTACGGCTTTCCTATTACTCAAAACAACCGAAAGAGAGCAAAAAGGAAGCACCGTCTTCCATAGATTCCGAGGGGCACACAATCGTCTTGTGCCTAGGTGAGATATATCTGAAAGAGCTTAGAGCACACGATTAGTCCGCAAATGCATTGTCATCAATCACCAAAACTACTTAGGGAGAAATATGCCCTTACATTGTATATGATGCAACCAGAAGGTTTTATCGATTCTAAAGGTGCTAACAAAGTGTGCAAGCTCCAACGATCCATCCATGGACTGGTGCAAGCATCTCAGAGTTGGAATATACGCTTTGATGAGGTGATCAAAGCATATGGTTTTCTACAGACTTTTGGAGAAGCCTGTATTTACAAGAAAGTGAGTGGGAGCTCTGTAGCATTTCTGATATTATATGTGGAAGACATATTGTTAATTGGAAATGATGTAGAATTTCTGGATGGCATAAAAGGATACTTGAATAAGAATTTTTCAATGAAAGACCTCGGTGAAGCTGCTTATATATTAGGCATCAAGATCTATAGAGATAGATCAAGATGCTTAATTGCACTTTCACAAAGCACATACCTTGATAATGTTTTGAAGAAGTTCAAAATGGATCAGTCGAAGAAAGGGTTCTTGCCTGTGTTACAAGGTGTGAAGTTCAGTAAGACTCAATGCCCGACCACTGCAGAAGATAGAGAGAAAATGAAAGTCATTCCCTATGCCTCAGCCATAAGATCTATCATTTATGCAATGCTGTGTACCAGACCTGATGTGTGCCTTGCTATAAGTTTAGCAGGAAGGTACCAAAGTAATCCAGGAGCGGATCACTGGACAAAGGTCAAGAACATCCCGAAGTACCTGAAAATTACAAAGTATATGTTTCTCGTTTATGGAGGTGACAAAGAGCTCGTCGTAAACAGTTACGTTGATTCAAGCTTTGACACTGCTCCGGATGACTCTATGTCACAAACCAGATATGTATTTCTATTGAACGGTGGAGCTGTCAGTTGGTGCGGTTCCAAGCAGAGCGTCGTGGCGGGATCGACGTGTGAAGCGGAGTACATAGCTACTTCGGAAGCAGCAAGTGAAGGAGTCTGGATGAAGGAGTTCATATCCGATCTAGGTGTAATACCTAGTGCATCGGGTCCAATGAAAATCTTTTGTGGCAACACTGGAGCAATAGCCTTGGCGAAGGAATCCAGGTTTCACAAGAGAACCAAGCACATCAAAAGGCACTTCAATTCCATCCGCGATCAAGTCATGGACCGAGACATAGAAATTTGCAAGATACATACGGATCTGAATGTCGCAGACCCGTTGACTAAGCCTCTTCCACGAGCAAAACATGATCAGCACCAGGACTCCATGGGTGTTAGAATCATTACTATGTAATCTAGATTATTGACTCTAGTTCAAGTGGGAGATTGAAGGAAATATGCCCTAGAGGCAATAATAAAGTTGTTATTTATTTCCTTATATCATGATAAATGTTTATTATTGATGCAAGAATTGTATGAACCGGAAACTTAGTACATGTGTGAATACATAGAGAAAATAGAGTGTCCCTAGTATGCCTCTACTAGACTAGCTCATTGATCAAAGATGGTTATGTTTCCTAGCCATAGACATGAGTTGTCATTTGATCAATGGGATCACATCATTAGGAGAATGCTGTGATTGACAAGACCCATCTGTTAGCTTAGCACTATGACCGTTTAGTTTTACTGCTATTGCTTTCTTAATGACTTATACATGTTCCTATGATTATGAGATTATGCAACTCCCGAATACCGGAGGAACACCTTGTGTGCTATCAAACGTCACAACGTAACTAGGTGATTATAAAGATGCTCTACAGGTGTCTCCAAAAGTGTTCGTGGTGTTGGCATAGATCAAGAATAGGATTTGTCACTCCAAGTGTCGGAGAGGTATCTCTGGGCCCTCTCGATAATACACATCATAATAAGCCTTGCAAGCAAATGACTAATGAGTTAGTCACAAGATGATGTATTACGGAACGAGTAAAGAGATTTGCCGGTAACGAGATTGAACTAGGTATGGAGATACTGACGATCAAATCTTGGGCAAGTAACATACTGATGACAAAGGGAACAACGTATGTTTTTTTGACTATATACTGCAAGGCAAAAGCCTCACAGCCCACTTTATTGAAAAAATAGAATAAGATCAGATTACAACAAAGTTAGAAATACTTACATGAGCAAAACAAAAAAGACCTAGGGTAAGTTAGTTAGCCAAATCCTGAAGCTATCCTTGTATTTACATTTTATCCTATGAGATAAAAGGGTCATGTCATGGATAAAATTGAGTCTCCATCGTCTGAAAAGAGTATGTTGTTCTACGTTTTGACCGATAAACATCTTCGAAGAATATGTGGGATCCAATATGAGCATCCAGGTTCCGCTATTGGTTACTGACCAGAGATGAGTCTCGGTCATGTCTACATAGTTATCAAACCCATAGGGTCCACACGCTTAACGTTCGATGACGATCGGTGTTATGAGTTTATGAGTTTTGATGTACCAAACGTAGTTTGGAGTCCCGGATAAGATCACAGACATGACGAGGAGTCTCAAAATGTCCGAGACATAAAGATTAATATATTGGACGACTATATTCAGACACCGGAAGTGTTCCGGGTGTTATCGGATAAAACCTGAGTGCAGGAGGGGTTACCGGAACCCCCCCCCCCCCTCCCGAGGGAGTATGGGCCATAGTGGGCCATGAGAGAAAGAGAGAGGCAAACCACTAGTGCTGGCCGCCCCCCAAGGGAATCCTAGTTGTACTAGGAGTGGGTGGAGGCGCCCCTCTCCTTCCTTCTCCCCTTCTTCTTCCTTTCCTACTCCTAGTAGGAATAGGAAAGGGGATTCCTACTCCTACTAGGAGTAGGAAACCTACTCCTGGCGCGCCCAATAGGGCCGGCTGGCCCTCCCTCCTTGCTCCTTTATATACGGGGGCAGGGGATCACCCAAGGAGACACAAGCAACATTGTTTTAGCCGTGTGCGGTGCCCCCCTCCACAGAAACACACCTCGGTCATATCGTTGCAGTGCTTAGGCGAAGGCATGTGCCGGTAGCTTCATCATCTCCATCACCACGCCGTCGTGCTGACGAAACTCTCCCGTGAAGCTCAACTGGATCAAGAGCTCGTGGGACATCATCGAGCTGAACGTGTGCTGAATGCGGAGGTGCCGTATGTTCGGTGCTTGGATCAGTTGAATCGCGAAGACGTTCGACTACAGCAAACGCGTCACTAGACGCTTCCGCTTTTGGTCTACGAGGGTACGTAGACACACTCTCCCCTCTCGTTGCTATGCATCTAGTAGATAGATCTTGCTTGATCGTAGGAAAATTTTGAAATACTACGTTCCCCAACAGTACTAAGTTCCCGGTAAATACAATTCTAGCATGAATAAAAGACATTTATCATGATATATAAGGAAATGTAAATAACAACTTTATTATTGCCTCTAGGGCATATTTCCTTAAGTCTCCCACTTGCACTAGAGTCAATAATCTAGATTACATTGTAATGTGTCGGTGTACTAAAGTAGGGGTACCTTAGTATCCCGAACTTGTGCACGGACAGTTGCAGCGTCCCGCGGCAAGGCTTGCCAGGCGACCGCCAAGATCCTCGGTGGTTCCCTTGGAGCCATTCAAGAACAAAGTATCCAAGTCGAGAAGACAAGACCCCGACAAGAGGAGCTTGCCGGGAAGGCCACTCAAGGCACAAAACCACTCAAGACACGAGACCCTGGCAAGAAGAGCTTGCCAGGAAGGGCAATCAAGGCATCTTAAGGGACTTGCCGCGACACGCCACGCGTCCCGGCAAGGCCCGGTGAGCGACAAGCTCCTGAAAGCGACAAGATAGCGAACGCGGCAAGACGCTTGCCACGGCAAGCTTCCACTCAGTACCCGCGCTCCAGCGCATCCACCCACCTGTCGCCCTGGGACCATCGCAGGCGTACGTGGCGGAAGGCTGTGCAGCCTGGGGTACACGGTGGCAAGCGGCGATGACAAGGCTACCGTCGTGGCGGACGGTGGCGCCCCTGACAGCCACTTTTTGCACTGTTTGGACGACGGCGACGGGCATTTAATGCCCTTGTCCCCTGCCGTCAGGGTTAGGTATGGAACACTGTTCCATCTAACACTCTTTTTACATTTTTACCCCCCATCTGTGTTGCCACCTGTCGGTGACCCCTTTGACCTATAAAAGGAGGCCCATGCGCAACGTAGAAGGGGTTCCGAACATCGATCATTCCACGCTCGGTCTAGTTAGCGGTTAGAGTGTACTGTAGCTCTCCTCGCTCTCGAGCAAGAACACAATACAAACCAACGCAGGAGTAGGGTTTTACGCATCCGTGCGGCCCGAACCTGGGTAAACTGCTCGTGTGCTCGCCTCGATCCGCTCTTTGTGCATCCTCCGCCCCCTTGCCGTACCGAAAAGGGGCTCCGGTCCCATAGGTGTTCGTGGGTGATCAGTTTCCCCGACATCTTTGGCGCGCCAGGTAGGGGATGCGTCGAGGTTGTGCGAACCTGATCCGGCCTGCGCACGGGCTAGATTTCCATAATCTTCATCAACATGCCGCCGAAGAAGAAGGCTTCGGAGGCAGCAGGCCCGTCCGCGTCAATCCCGCCACCGCCGGAGCCAATGGCTGGTGGGGTGGACGCCGGCGGAAGAACGGACGCCGACGAGGGAACTCACGGCGCCGCCAAGTCCAAGGACAAGACAGACGACCGAGCGCACTCCAAGGCCTCGGCGTCCGTGCACGCACCGCGTCAATCTCAGGAGGCGCGGGACCGGCATCGTCATGGTACTCAAGGTACCATTGATACGTCCAAAACGTATCTATAATTTCTGCTTGCTCCATGCCACTTTTGGGTTATATTGCAATGATATTCATACACTTCCATACACTTTTGATCATATTTGGACTAACTTACTAATCCAGTGCACCCCAGTGCCAGTTTCTGTTTTCGGCTGTTTTTGTATTTCAGGTTTTCACGTTTCGTGAACTGCCCAGAAAAATCCAGAAAAATTGTATAAAAAATCAGCGATCCGGAAACAACACTGCGTCCGAAGGGCAGCCTGGGGGCCACCAGGGCTCCAGGAGCCCTGGCGCCGCGCCCCCCCCCCCCCGGGCCGCGCCGGGGGGTTGCCTGGGCCCCCCGAAGCCCGTTCGGTGCCCCCCTTTGGCATATATTTGGAGGGACCCCCGAAACCCTCAGAAGAGGACTTCTTTTCGCGATCCCATCTCTGTTTTGCCGCCGCCGCCGCTTCCAAGATCGGGAGCACCAGGAGAACTCTTCCCGGCACCCTGTCGGAGGGGAGGATCACCACCGGGAGCTTCTCCACCACCATGGACGCCTCCCGGATGACTCGTGAGTAGTCTCCCTTGGACCATGAGTCCATGACCAGTAGCTATGTGATGTTCTCCTCCCGTTCTTGTGCTTCACTAATTAGTCCTCGTGAGCTGCCCTACATGATCGAGGCAGCTATGTAATCCTTATGCTGTTGCTATGTTGAGTTTGCTAGGATCCGATGGATTATGAGATTATGTTCAGATTGATCTTGAGTAATATATTTGATTCACCTCTTTTATATTTTAGTTCATAAGTAATTCTTGCATGTTCTCCGTTGTTACTTATTGCTTTGGCCGAGTAGTAGGTAGTGACTCCAAGAGGGAACGTTATGCTTGATTGTGGGTTCATGCCCCTCGATGACTAGCTTGAGTGACAGAAACATGAGTCTAGGGGATGTGCTGTTGCCAGAAGGGGGAAAACAACGGTGCTTGTGCCCGCGGGTGCAAGGATTGTTTACTTTACGCAAAGTTCTTTTAATGCAGTTGTCTGTTGCATTGAGTTTACACTACGGGTGGGACTCGCAACTTAATATCAGCGAGATGTTCTGGATAGATATCTCAAGGTGGATGATTAGTAGTAGATATTGATGGATTATGGTCTACTTACTTTGGCATACCGCCCATGCTTTGAACCTCAACCTTTCTTGCAATGTAGTCAGCATTGGTTTGCGTTCGTGGTCCTGTCAATTGCCCAGCTGTAATTTGTTACCTCACATAGCTGTTTTATCGTCTTTTGGGAGAGAGACATCACTAGTGAACATCATGAGACTCCGGTCCATATTACCAACATTGATCACATCCACTATTTACTTTCCGTTATTACCTACTATTGCAAAAACTATCTATCACTACTATCATTGCTTTTAACCCTTTGTGAACTACAAGGCCGGAGAGATTGACAACCTCTTGGGCTGACCTGTGCCATCAGTTTGTCGGCGCCTTCACAGCCGGCCACAAGCCTCATGGCCAGGAGAGCGACCTTCAACTGCTCGCCCAGAAGGAAGGAGAGCCCCTGCGCAAATACATCCAGAGGTTCAGCCGCGTGCAACACAACATCCCAGACGTCCACCCTGGTGCGGTTATCAGCGCGTTCCATCAGAACGTGCGTAACCGCAGGATGAGGGAGGAGATGGCGATGTGCAAAATCAGGGATGTCAGCGAGCTGTACACCCTGGCCGACAAGTGTGCACGCGCTGAAGAGGGGAGGAAACTCCCCGGAGAGGATACAGGAGCAGGGGGGTCAAACAGCGAGGATGCCGCCCCGGCAAAGAAGAACCGGCGGCGGAACAATAGGAAGAAGAAGAACAAGGAAGTGCTAGTCGTTGAGTAGTGCGGCAAGGAGGCCGGCGCCAAGAAAGCCCAAGTTGGTAGCTCCGGCAAGGAGACTGCCGCATGCACCAACTGTCGGGCTGTGGCAGCAGCCGACAAGCAGGACGGCACCGACAAGCAATATTGCAAGATCCACCGCACCAAGGGCCATGACCTCCAGAACTGCAAGAGGGTTGAGTACCTCGTCGAGAAGCAAAAAGCTGAGTACGAGCGACACGACAAGGAGAAGGCCCAAGGAGGTGATGGAGGATCCGGCAAGAAGCGGCCATTCAACAGCCGGGGAGGACGCCGCGGCAAGGCCAAGCAGCGGCAAGGAGACAGACCTCCTCGCGGCCTCGACAAGGACGAAGACGACGACGACGACGAAGACATGGATGAAGGAGAGACCAGCGAGCAGGAGTTTCAAAAAGCCACAGAAGTTTTGTGCGTTGACGGCGGTGCTTCTCTGCACACTTCGCATCGCCAACTCAAGCAGTGGGTGCGTGAAGTCAATGCAGCAGAACCACCTGTCGAATCGCGCAAGCTTCTGAAGTGGTGCAGCACGCCTATCGTCTTTGACATTGAGGATCACCCTGATCGCACAACTGCGGTCGGGTGCTTGCCGATGTTGGTTTCACCAACTATCCGCAACCTCAAGGTCACCAAGATGTTAGTTGACGGCGGGGCCGGCTTGAACTTGATCTCCTCCGCTGTGGTCCGGAAACTCCAGATCCCTGACAGCGAGCTCGAAGAGACCGGCACGTTCCAAGGAATCAACCCGGGAAGGAGCAAGCCAAAGGGAAAGATCACGCTGCCAGTGACATTTGGCGGCGAGCTAAACTTCAGAACTGAGAGGATCACGTTCGACGTTGCCGATTTCCCATTACCTTACAATGGGATACTTTGCCGTCCAGCGCTTGCCAAGTTCATGGCAGCCTCTCACTATGCCTACAACATGCTCAAGATGCCAGGCCCGATAAGCGTCATCTCTGTCCCTGGTGACAAGAAGGATGCCCTTATCTGTGCCGACAAGATTTGCCGGGAAGCAGCAGCCGCAACAGAGCGACAAACAATTGCCGCTGAAGCTCCCGAAGGGAAGAAGACCAAGTCCGGCAAGAGTTCTGGGGCCCACTCCGGCAAACGCACCTCTTCGGAGTGCTGCGCTGCCGTCGAGGACGCACCATCGAGCTCCACCGGCAAGTGTAAGAAGATGATGGCAGCTCCACCAGAGACAAAGAAGGTGCCCGCCAAGGAGGACGGCACTGGTGGTATTTTCACCATCAGTGCCACGCTTGACCCTAAATAGGAAAGCGCGCTCGTTGCTTTCCTGCGGGCAAATGTCGACGTGTTTGCATGGCAACCGTATGACATCCCCGGTGTTCCCAGGAAAGTGATTGAGCACAAGCTTGACGTTTGTCCTCACGCGCGGCCCGTCAAGCAGAAGGTTAGAAAGCAAGCGGTGGAGCCCCAAGAGTTCATCGCAGAAGAAATCAAGAAACTGGAAGCAGCAGACCTTGTCAGAGGAGTACTCCATCCCACGTGGTTGGCCAATCCTGTAGTCGTATGTAAGGCAAACGGGAAATGGAGGATTTGTATCGACTTCACCGATGTGAATAAAGCTTGTCCAAAAGACTCATTTCCCTTGCCGCGCATTGACCAGATTGTTGACTCCACGGCCGGATGTGACCTGCTTTCGTTTCTTGACGCATACTCAGGATACCATCAAATCTTCATGACTGAAGAAGATGAAGATAAGACCGCGTTCATCACTCCATGTGGCACCTACTGTTTCATACGGATGCCTTTTGGTTTGAAGAATGCTGGTTCAACATTCGCAAGGGTGGTCCATACAGCTTTTGAGCCACAGATTCACAGAAATGTAGAAGCATACATGGATGACATAGTGGTCAAGAGCAAGGACAGGCCTACCCTAGTTCAAGATTTAGAAGAAACCTTTGCAAATCTGCGCAAGATCCAGCTCAAGCTCACCCCCGAGAAGTGCGTGTTTGGAGTCCCTTCTGGCAAGCTTCTCAGGTTCTTTGTGTCTCAGAGGGGAATTGAAGCCAATCCCGACAAGATCAAGGCCATTGAGCAGATCGAAGCACCCAAGCGCGTCAAGGATGTGCGAAGACTTGCCGGTTGCGTGGCTGCTCTCAGCAGGTTCATCTCTAAGTCAGCAGAGCGCGCCCTGCCGTTTTTCAAAATTTTGAAAAAGGCAGGTCCAATGAAGTGGACTCCGGAAGTGGAAGCTGCGCTACAAGACTTGAAGAGGTACCTGTCCTCTACTCCAATACTTGTCGCGCCTAAACCACAAAGAAAAGTTGCTGCTGTACCTAGCGGCAACCAATCAAGTGGTTAGTGCTGCGTTAGTAGCGGAGAGGGAGGCAGATGATGAGCCAACAACTGCGGCGAGCGTGTCCAGCGACAAGCAGGCGGCTTCCCCGACAAGCTCTGGTTCCGACAAGGGCGGATCTGCGCAGACGCAAGAAGAGGTGCGGAAGAAGATGGTGCAGCGCCCAGTTTACTTTGTTAGCTCCCTTCTGCAGGGGGCTAGATCAAGGTACTCTGGTGTGCAGAAGCTGCTTTTCGGCCTTCTTATGGCCTCGAGAAAGCTGCGCCATTACTTCCAAGCACACGAGATATGTCACAACCCTAGTTCTGGTATGCACTAGGTTAGTCTTGTTGTTTGCATCATGTTTAAATTTCAAATGAAATTGAATTCAGGACTTGTGAAACCCTCAGAAACCCTTTTTGAAAATGACCCAAATAAAAATTGCTCCAAAAAGGTCCAAGAAAATGTTCATGTGGCCCCCTCAAAATATTGGTTAGAGATAAAAATCAAACCAATATTATTAGGAGCTCATAAGTAATTATTTTGGGCATTTGGAATTAATGCAATAAATATTTGCTTGGATATATATTTATTATATATTTTATATATGTCCAAAATTCTGATTCTTTATTTTGAGGGGTTTGGGTTAATTCCTAGGTCCCTGCAAATAAAATGTCAAAAGAAAATAATTGATTTTATTTAGAAACTAAATCAAAACAAATGTCAGTAAAATAGAAAACAGAACAAATAAAAAAAAGGAGAGGAAGCAACTTACCTGTGCTGGCCCAGCACAGTGCGGCCTGGCCGGCCCAGCGGGCCAGCCTAGCCCACCGAGCCTCCCCTGTCGTCTTCCTCGCGCCAGTAGGCGAGGCGTGTGGCCGGCGCACGCACACGGCGAGGGCGCCACGCCTCCTGCCTGCCTGCCCCCCCCTCGCTGCCTGGAAGAACCTCGCGACGCCACGCACCTCCCCTTACCTCTCTGGCTCTCTCTCGTCGCCCCTCCCCTCCTCTATCTCCCTCTCGCGCTCGGTCCCGACCGTCGTCGTCGCCGCCGATCGCAACCACCGTAGCCACCGCCTCCCCCTCGCCTCTTCGACGAGCCCAGAGCTCCGCCCCGCCGCCGTGAACCTCTACGCCGGGCCGCAGGACCCCGGACGCCCTGAGACCGTGTCCCCGAGCTCTTCTTCTTCGCACGGCCACCGGACGCCGTCGACGAATTCGCCGCCTCCGACGCGTCCCCGAGCCCACTGAGCTACTCCGCCGCCTCACTGTGAGCTTCTCTTCTTTCCCCCCTATCATTGCCGTCGTTTGCGACCTCTAGGTCTTATCCCCGCTGATACCCGACCTCACCGCCGCCGGCGATGCCACAGCCACTCAAGCTCAAAACTGAGCACGCCACCGCACTCGCCGTTTCACCAGGAGCCCGTAGCATCTTTTCCCTGGCCTCCCCGTGCCCTGTAGCTCCAATTCCGACGAGGCCCGAACTCCGGTGCCGCCGCGAGCTCCTTTCCGGCGAGCTCCGGCCGCCCTAGCTGCTGCTGCTTGTTGGAATGGACGCGGATGAGCTCCAGCTCCTCGCCCGTGGTCTCCGCTGTTCAAATGACCGTCGGAACGACAATTCCGTGCCCTCCGCCGCGTCTGTGGACGCCGGCGACGTGCCGCCGGTGGGTTGACCGCTGACCGGCGTGCTTTGACCCCCACTGCCCAGTTGACTTCCCCCCCTCTCTCACTGACCTGCGGGCCCCGCTCGGCTAATTATTCCAGTTAGTGTTAATTAACTATTTAGGTTAGTCCTACAGTCACTGACTAGTGGGCCCTGCCCAGTTAGTTAGGGCTAACTAACTCAGTTAGTTTGCTGAGCCACTGACGTGTGGACCCCACACGTCAGGTTTGACCTGAGCCAGCGCTGTTGACTTGCTGACGCAAGCATGACGCAGTGCTGACGCAATAATTATTTTCTGGAATTGTTTTTGTTTAGGAAAATCCAGAAAATTGTTTAAACTTCAAAAAAATCACAGAAATTCAACCGTAGCTCAGAATGAAATAATTTATATATGAAAAATTATCAAAAAAATTCAATCTATCCATCTGTACCATTTTCATGCATGACAAATGAAGTTACACCTACTGTTTATATGAAAACACATAATTGGCATTTAAAATACTTATTTTAGAGTTGCATTTGAACCCTTGGTTCAAATGGAATGCAACCAAATAAAATGCTAGTTGCACTAGCTCAAACAACATCATAACTTCATGCCATATTCATGCATCATATTGTTGCATATGTTTGTGTTTGATTGTCGGCACCGTTCTTCTCGATAGGTCCAGCTCCAGAGACCGATCCAAAGTACCTGTCAGAGGAGCAGTGCTCCGCACGTTGTTTTATCAGGCAAGCAAACCCCCCCTTGTTCATTCCGATACAACCCCTCTCTCGCTCCTGCTCCCTGTTATTGCATTAGGACAACAACGACTTCACCTGCTACTTTATGCTGCGGTAGTTGAACCCATTCCTCTGCATGACCTGTCATTGCCACAGTAAATAGTTGAAACCCACTAGCATGTGTAGGAGTTGATTGAAGCCATGTTGTGATCTTACCATGCCTTGCTTGCTATTGCTTAGAGTGTGTCAGGTCTGATTCATCGGGAATGACTTGGAGTGCAATGATATGTTCTGATGCTGAGGGTTAAGTGTGTGAACACGATTTGGTAAAGGTAGTGGTGAGAGGCCATGTAGGAGTACATGGTGGGTTGTCTCACTGGAACCGTCCCTAAGAACTGAGTTCCGAGTATGTTGTCCAATGACTAGCTACTACCACACATTGGGTTCCGGTAACTCGACCCCTCTCGACTTATTAATCAACATGATCTCTGTCCAGGAGTTGCAACTAGTTTCTGGTGTTTGTAGGTAGTGTTAGTAGTCTACCAAGTGGCACTCGGCCAATGGGCTTGGGACAGACTAGGCACCATGGCACGGTGTACCAAGCGTAGATCCACTCGGCGAGGTGGGCATGGGAACCCTGCGCACATCATTTGGGGCCGTGAGCGACACCCCGGCCGGATCTCCTTACGGATGGAACCCGAATAGGCGATAAACCTGGACTAGAGTCTTGTGTGGTTAGTCAGGTCGTGGCCGACACCCTCGCCAGGCTTCCGCTTGAAGGTTGCCGAGATACACGAGTTGTACATGGCTGTAAGTGGCGAGAGCGTGTGTGAAGCAGTACACCCCTGCAGGGTTAACATGATCTATTCGAATAGCCGGGTCCACGGTTATGGACTTCTTGGATGCTTACGTGGTACATAAACAACTTGAAGTGGATACTCTAAAATACTCAAGACAAGTGTGAGTGCTATGGATGGCCTTCTCGTAGGGAGACGGGGATGAATCCATAGTGGTGTATTGTGTGGTGCTTAGTGGACTCGTGTGCGCCACCTCAAAGTTACCAGCAATCGTAGAATAGGATAGCCACTGAGTCAAAGCTGGCTTGCTGCAACTAAACCCCACTTTGCCTTCTTGATACAAGTGCATGTATGATATGATCTGATGTAAGTCTTGCTGAGTACCTTTGTACTCATGTTTGCTTAATTTATGTTTTGCAGATGAGATTGATGTCTCACTAGTAGTTCCGCTTGGACTTCGACAAGTAGCTTGTACCTCAGCTACGTTCTTGGACGAGTGTTGTAGATAGTCAGGCTCTTCAGCCTTTTTCATTTGTAGATGTCTGTACTCAGACATGTTGTGCTTCCGCTTGTTGATTGTATGCTCTGAATGTTGGGTCATGAGACCCATGTTTGTAATATTTGGCTCCTTGGAGCCTAATGAATAAATACTTTGTTTATTAGAGTCTTGTTGTGATGCCATGTTGTATTTGCACATATTGAGCATATTGTGTGTATGTTATTGAAATGCTTGGTATGTGTGGGATCCGACACCTAGTTGTTTACCCTTGGTAGCCTATCTTACAGGGAAATGTCTCCTAGAGTTTCCACTGAGCCTTGGTAGCCTGCTACTGCTCCGGAACACTTAGGCTGACCGGCATGTGTCCTTCTTCGTTCCTGTGTCTGACCCTTAGGGGAAATGTCACGCGTTGTTCCTTTAAGTCCCTGTAGCTTGCTACGACTTGGGTTCATACATTGATGACCGACATGTTCGTTGCTGGGTCACGTATGCCTGTCTCTGTAATTTAGTGCCACTTTTGGTTTATAACTGGTCATGTCAGCCCGGGTTCTGTCGTATGGATGCTAGCGACACTATCATATACGTGAGCCAAAATGCGCAAACGGTCCCGGGCCAGGTAAGGTGGCACCCGTGGGGATACCGTGCGTGAGGCCGCAAAGTGATATGGTGTGTTACATGCTAGATCGGTGTGACTTAGGATCGGGGTCCCAACAAGATAACAGTGGTCACTCGCTTTCCGTTGAAAAGGATACTACAAAATCCGAAAGCGACAGGCAGGATTGTTGAGTGGGCACTGGAACTGTCAAGCTTTGGCCTCAAGTTTGAAAGCACTTCAACTATCCAGAGCAGAGCATTGGCAGAGTTCATAGCAGAATGGACGCCAACACCAGACGAAGAAATTCCAGAGACGAGCATCCCCGTCAAGGAAGCAAGCAAAGAATGGATAATGTACTTTGATGGTGCCTTCTCGCTGCAAGGCGCCGGTGCCGACGTGTTTCTTGTCGCGCCCACCGGAGAGCACCTCAAGTACGTGGTCCAGATGCACTTTCCCAAGGAGCAAGCGACAAACAATACTGCAGAGTATGAGGGTTTGCTTGCCGGTCTCAGGATCGCGGCAGACCTTGGGATTAAGAAGCTGATTGTAAGGGGTGACTCACAGCTTGTCGTCCGCCAAGTGAACAAGAACTATCAGAGCCCGTTGATGGAAGCTTACCTCGATGAGGTGAGAAAGCTTGAAGAACACTTCGACGGCCTACAGATGGAGCATGTTCCAAGAGCCCAGAACGACATCGCAGATGGCCTGTCGAAGTGCGCCGCACTAAAGTTGCCTGTGGAACCAGGGATCTTTATGCTCAAGCTGACTCAGCCATCCGTAACACCATCAACTGGACAGACAAAGAAGAGGAAGTTGGTTTCCGGTGACTATTTTCCGGCAGAGCTTCCCGAAGCCGCCGCCAAGAAAGTCTCCAAGATCAACACCGAAAATGCTAAGGGGCAGTCTGCTCCTGCAAGCCCTAGGGTTTGTACAGTTGAAGCAGACGCTCCCGACAAGTTTTGCTCCGGCAAGCTTGCTGGGGAATGTCAAGCTCCGGCTGAGCCGCAGGTTCTTGCCGTAGAAGCAGACGTTCCCGTAGCAGCACAAGTGCCTTTAGTTCTTGTTGTCGAGCCACAAGCTCCAGCATGGGCGCAGCAGATTGTCCGTTTCCTTCAGACAGGAGAACTTCCCGAAGAGCAAGAAGAAGCGGAAAGAGTAGCCCGGCAGTCAAGTATGTACCAGTTTGTTGACAACACACTTTACAGAAGAAGACTCAACGGTGTGAAATTGAAGTGTATTCCCTGGGAAGATGGACAGAAGCTGTTGGCAGAGATACATGGAGGCATATGTGGCCACCACATTGGCGCAAGAGCACTTGCCGGCAAGGCGTTCCGGCAAGGTTTCTTTTGGCCAGAAGCCCTCCAGGATGCAACTGCACAAGTAACCAGGTCTGAAGCGTGCCAGTTCCATTCCAAACAGATACATCAGCCAGCTCAAGCTCTCCAGACGATCCATTTATCCTGGCCGTTTTCGGTCTGGGGGCTGGACATCCTCGACCCCTTTACCCGCGCAACCGGGGGCTTTGAGTACTTGTACGTTGCTATCGACAAGTTCACAAAGTGGCCGGAAGTGGAACCAGTGAGAAAGGTGACCGCACAGTCAGCAGTCAAGTTCTTCAGGTTGATTGTTTGCCGTTTCGGGATCCCTAACAGGATCATCACCGACAACGGCACACAATTCACAAGTCGCATCTTCATGCAGTACATCCAAGACCTTGGCGCCAAGGTCTGCTTCGCTTCTGTTACTCACCCAAGGAGCAACGGTCAAGCGGAGAGGGCAAACGCTGAAGTGCTGCGCGGACTCAAGACAAGAACTTTCGACAGGCTGCACAAGTGCGGAAGAAACTGGATCGAGGAGCTGCCAGTGGTTCTTTGGTCGATCAGGACGACGCCAAATCGAGCCATTGGACAGACACCCTTTGCTCTAGTCTATGGAGCAGAGGCAGTTCTCCCCACGGAACTCGTATACGGGTCACCTCGAGTGCTCGCTTATGATGAGCTCGAGCTAGAGCAGCTGCGGCAAGATGACGCGTTGCTCCTTGAGGAAGACCGTCTTCAGGCTGCTGTACGAGCTGCTCGATACCAGCAAGCTTTGCGCCGCTACCATAGCCGCAAAGTTAACGCCAGAAGTCTCGAGGAAGGCGACCTTGTTCTTCGGCGCGTTCAGTCCGCCAAGAATTCCAACAAGTTGACGCCAAAGTGGGAAGGCCCTTATCGGGTGAAACGAGTCACTAGGCCCGGCGCTGTCCGCCTAGAGACCGAAGATGGCTTTCCGGTGAGCAACTCCTGGAACATTGAGCATCTTCGCAAGTTTTATCCGTAAGGCGCGGTTGCCGTGATCCGCTCCGGCGACCACCTTTTGTACAAGTCTTGCCGCTGTTGCATATAATCCTTTGTACAAAGCCGGGCGCGGATCCCATGCATCAGTAAAGCTCATGTGCCCCGCACGACTTGTCATTTCATGCTTTTTTATTTTCTTGCATGTGCTATCTGACACTTTGTGCAGCATCTACCCCCGGTAAGCAATAACGGGCCCAAAAGCTCCATATCTGTATTTTCTCTTCTATATTTTCTCTCAAGGAGAAGAAGGTTCCCTCGCGCACAAGTTTGCCGGGGGGAGAAAGATAGCGGTATGGACCAAGCACCGTTCAAGAATACCCTGCCTTGCCGGGAAGCACACAACACAAAAGCTAAGTGGCCAAAGTCTGAGCAATCAAATTTTTAAATTTTCTAAGTTATCTTCCTTGAACGACCGTGCTTTGTATGGAAAACCTATGCGCGGAGGAACCCACTCGTGGCTAGCCGCGCCCTTACTTTGTTTCGAGCACGCTCAACGACTTAAGTGTGCTGCGACTAGTGTCGCGCCCTTACTTCGTTTTCGAGTTCGCTCAACAACCTAAGTGTGCTGCGACTAGTTGCGACAAGGTGCCTACGCCGGCAAGTTCCCTAAAAGCGTAGGGTAATAACATACAAAGCAAGGGAATCAAGTAAAGGAAATAACATTGCAATGACTACCCAAAATAAAATTATATTACAAAGCTACTTGTCGCAACTCTAATAGACTATTTTCATAACATGGCTAACAGCGACAAGGAAAAGAAGGAAATGGACAAGACTAGTCCGCGCGGTCGCCCTCGACCCTCTTGATGCCACCCACCTTGTCCATAATGGGTGCGACAAGGGCCTTGAGCACTTCTTGGTCGGCGTCCGGTGGAAAACTCTTAAGGACGTTGGTGAGGTTGAGGCCTGGATTGCGGAAGGCCACCTTCACCAACACCTTCTGCAGGGCCCCCGCGTAGAGCCTGCGCGACTCGTCCGCCAGCTTCTTTGGGATCTTCTCCCGGAGTTGCTGGAGGGCCGTCGCCACGCCTCTGAAGAACAAAGTAAGCTTGGCGCTGGGGTGGAGGTTCTCGTCGGTGGAGTACCCAAGATATTCCGCCCCCAGCTGCGCCAGCTCCTTGTCAATATCCGTGGCAGCATTGACAAGACATTCTGTCCAATGCTCCACGGTTTCCTTGAAGACGTTTTGGGTGATGGCAGTGCTCTCCAGCAGCGCCTTCTCGGCCTTGAGCTCCTCCTTCAGGGTCGCCTCCCGCTCCTTGGCACCGACCAGCGTCTGGGTTAGGGTGGCCAGCTTCAGCTCGAGGTCGGCGATGGAATGCTTGGCGACGGCGAGCTCCTTTCCCTTCTCGGGGAGGCGGACCTGCAGCTCGGAGTGGCTGTGGGCGTCCTTCTCTCGCTCGAGCTTGAGTACGGCAACCTCCTCGCCGCTCTTCTTAAGGTTGGCCTCCAGCTGCGCCACCGTCGTCTCCAATTCCCTCTTCGCGGTCTCGGCGGCCGCGGCAGCATCCTTCGCTTCTATGAGAGCTCCACCAAGCGACTGCTCGTGCGCGGCAAGCACATCCTCGTGGCCGTCGAGGTTGACCTTCCGCAGCGCCAACTCGCCTTCTCGCTTGGACAGCTCCTCGGCGGCAAGCCGTTGCTGCTCCTCCACTTCGGCCTCTCCAAGATGAAGACCTGCTGCGCCTCAGCGAGCTGCTCCCGCTCCTCCGCCAAGGACCGGAGAGCTGCTTGGTTGATGGCCCGGAGCTCCTCTGCGCGCTTCTCCATATCGATTCCCGCCTTGGCAGCCAGAGCCTCGCGGGACTCCAGCTTGGCCTGTCGGGCGCGGTAAAGTGACAGCAGCCTGCGCAGCAGCCGTTCCTCCTCAGGCTCATTGCTGCTGCTCGGCGCGTCGACCAGCTTCAGCCCGGCGGAGGCAAGTACCTCCCCGTCGAAGACGTCTCCCTCAACTGGCGCCCTGGACATGGACGCCCAAGGGAGCTGGATGAAGATGTCGTCGCCGGCCTTTAAGTAGGCGCCCGGCTCGGGCTCCTCGGAGCTGGGGGCTGTGGCAGCGGCGGAGGGCTCGGCGGTCGGTGTAGTGCCTGGCGCTCCTGAGGCCTCAGGGCCATCAGTGCGATCGCCAGCCCCTTCGCCGGCTGCTGCGGCAGCAGCCTTGGCGGCCTCTGCGCCGGCAGGATCGTCTGCGCCAACCGTTTCTTCAGCAACGGCGGCGTCGTCAGCAACGACTTCAGTTTCCATCGGCTCAGCTGCTGACAGGTCTGGCGGAGGAAAAGAAAAGACAAACAGTCAAACAAATATCCAAAAATAAGAACCCAAAGAAGAAAAAGTCCAAGGGAAGAGTGAAGCAAAGGGGTTACTGATACGTCCAAAACGTATCTATAATTTCTGCTTGCTCCATGCCTCTTTTGGGTGATATTGCTATGATATTTATACACTTCCATACACTTTTGATCATATTTGGACTAACCTATTAACTCAGTGCACCCCAGTGCCAGTTTCTGTTTTCTGCTGTTTTTGTATTTCAGGTTTTCCCATTAGGAAAACTGCCAGAAAAATTCCGGAAAAATTACATAAAAAATCAGCGTTCCAGAAGCTTCCCGGCACCCGAAGTAGAGCTGGAGGGGGGCCACCAGGGCTCCAGGCGCCCTGGTGGCGCGGCCCCCCTCATGGCCGCGCCGGGGGGCACCTGGGCCCCCCAGGCCTCTGGTGATGCCCCCCTTTGGCATATATTTATATCGTGTCCCGAAACCCTCGAGACGGGAACCCTTTTTCGCGATCTCATCTCTGTTCCGCCGCCGCCGCACTTCCAAGATCGAGAGCACCAGGAGAACTCTTCCCGGCACTCTGCCGGAGGGGAGGATCACCACCGGGAGCCTCTCCACCAGCATGGACGCCTCTCGGATGAGTTGTGAGTAGTCTCCCTTGGACCATGGGTCCATGACCAGTAGCTATGTGATGTTCTCCTCCCCTTCTTGTGCTTCACTAATTAGACCTCGTGAGCTGCCCTACATGATCGAGGCACATATGTAATCCTTATGCTATTGCTATGATGAGTTTGCTGGGATCCGATGGATTGTGAGATTATGTTCATATTGTGTTTGAGTAATATATTTGATTTACCTCTTTTATATTTATGTTCGTAAGTAATTCTTGCATGTTCTCCGCTGCTATTTATTGCTTTGGCCAAGTAGTAGGTAGTGACTCCAAGAGGGAACGTTATGCTTGATTGTGGGTTCATGCCCCTCGATGACTAGCTTGAGTGATAGAAACATGAGTCTAGGGGATGTGCTGTTGCCACAAGGGGGAAAACAACGGTGCTTGTGCCCGCGGGTCCAAGGCTTGTTTACTTTACGCAAAGTTCTTTTAATGCAGTTGTTTGTTGCTTTGAGTTTACACTATGGGTGGTACTCGCAACTTAATACCAGCGAGATGTTCTGGATATATATCTCAAGGTGGATGATTAGTAGTAGATACAGATGGATTTCGGTCTACTTGCCTTGGCGTACCGCCCATGCTTTGAACCTCTACCTTTCTGGCAACATAGTTAGCATTGGTTTGCGCACATAATTCTGTCAATTGCCCAGCTGTAATTCGTTTACCTCACATAGCTGTTTTATCGTCTTTTGGGAGAGAGACATCACTAGTGAACATCATGGGACCCCGGTCCATATTACCATCACTGATCACATCCGCTATTTACTTCCCGCTTTTACTTACTATTTGCAGCATTACCTATCACTATTATCACTTGCGTTTGATCCTTTGTAAACGACAAGGCCGGAGGGATTGACAACCTCTCTGTACTCGTTGGGAGCAAACTTATTTGTATCTGTGTGCAGGTCCACGTTGATTGCTAATATCTGGCGCTGTTAGCAGTTGACACCTTCGTGTTGAAACTGGGAGTCTCAGGGGAAATCTATCCCTGGTATCTTTGCCAATGGAAAACTTCCGCTACACTGCATCTCAAACCTTCCACTTGGGGTAACCAACGAGGGGCGAGAAGCCATCAAGCAAAGTTTTCTGGCGCCGTCGCTGGGGACTCCACTCTTCAAGATAGGGGAGTTGCACGCTATCTTTTACATTTGCTTTTTAGTCTTATTAGTTTACCTTTCAGTTTTCTTTATGTCTTTTCACTAGTTTTGCTTAATGGAAAACAACAAAAATATGAGAGAGCTTTATAAGCTCTACCTTGCTTTGGGACATGATGTGTTTGAAGAGAAAATTTAAAAACCTATGGAACTTTATTATTTACATAACAATCATGATGGTGGTGATGTTATTAGTATGCTTTCTTTGAATATCAATATTGCTAATGACATGGGAAGCTCTAAGCTTGGGGATGACACGTTTGATGAACATGATATTTTTAGTCCCCCAACTTTTGAAGAGAAAATTTACTTTGATGATACTTTGCTTCCTATAAATGATTACAATGATGAATATGATGTTTTCAGTCCACCTACTATTGAGGATAAAATTTATTGTGATTATGATATGCCTCCTAAATACAATGATTACCATGATGGTTATGATTGCTTTACTCTCACTATTCCTAATAAGAAAGATTTTGCTTATATGAAGAGTAATGATACCTTTTTGCATGTGGATCATGGTAACAATGCTTTATGTGATGCTTATATTGTTGAGTTTATTCGTGATCCCACTGAAAATTATTATGAGAAGGGAACATATGCTTATAGATATTTCAATAATATCAAGTTCCCTCTCTTTATGTTGAAGGTTTTGAAGCTGCACTTGTTTTGTCTTCCTATGCTTATTGCTTTGTGCTTCAATGAATTATTGTATTGCAATATTCCTATGCATAGGAAGCATGGTAGGCTTAAATGTGTTTGGTATTTGCTTCTTGATGCTCTCTTTTGTTCTTCAACTCTTATTCCTACGAGAGCATCATTAAAGTCTTAAGCCTATCTTTATGGCTATAAAGAAAGAGCTCTAGGGAGACAACCCTTGTTATCTTTGCTTTCAGTTTGTTCTTTCAGCTTTAGTGGTCTTGATGTTTATTACTACCATAGCATCATCATTGTATCTTTACTTTTCAGCTTTGTGCCAAGTTTAGCCTCTGATTGCAAGAAAGTTCAAAAGTTGTGACGTGCTATCCAGGAAACAGATTATGTCCTTGGATAGAAAAATTCGTATAAAATCACCAGATCATCTTTTTGGTCTAAATTTTTTCGACAGCGTGCTCTATACAATTGGCTTTTGGGCGTCTGTTCTGAGTTTTTTGATTTGAGTTGCAGAAGTGCCCCGAAAATATTATTTACTACCTATTGTTCTGTTTTTCATAGATTCTGTCCTGTTTTGCCTTTCCTTCATTTTTCAAACCTTGAGCTTGCTTTTTCTTTGCAAAAACCTTTTGGCAATCTTGAGAAACAGTAGACCTTCAAGAAAATCCATATTTCCAGCATGGAACAATTATTTTATTAAGGGTACTAACCTCGCTAATCAGATTATGATGAGTTATGTATGAAGGGAGTTTTCAAGTGTGTGAGGGAAGATGATAAAAAGATTCAGGAGTGTCAAACGCTCAAGCTTGGGGATGCCCCCATGCACCCCCAAGAAATATTCAAGAAGACTCAAGCGTCTAAGCTTGGGGATGCCCCCGTGCATCCCCTTCTCCATCAACATTATCAGTTCGTCTTTCGTTCCACCATATTTTTATCACTTCATGTGTTATGTGCTATGCTTCGAGCATCTTGCTTTTAGTTTCCTTTTTAGTTTTTCTTTAGCTTTTTATAACGAGTCGGAAATCAGCTTTCTTTATGTGGGAGAGAAACACGCTCCACTTCTACCTAGAACACAACATAGAATTTTCATGTTTATATTTGCTGTGTATGTTCTTGGTCTTTTAATAGCTACTATCATGTTCAGCTCTTAGTTTTCATGCTTATCTTTTTAAAGAGATTTTGTTTAGTTGGTTGCTTGAACTCTCTTTAGTTATCATGCTTATCTTATTAAGAGAGTTTTCTTCTGTTGCATTGGTTGATATGTCTATGATAAAAATGCTACGTGCATAATGGTGCTTAGTAGTTCATGTTTTCTTATGGTTAGTCTCAAATAGCTGGGGGGTTCCCAATGTGTTATTGGAGTACCAACATGATTTGTTTGCCTATGATGTGGTATGGTTTAGTAATATCTTCCTTCAAGAATTTATTTTGATTGACTTGGCGTATGCCCACGCATATTTAATACTGTAAAGAAAGTCTGTCAAGCCTTGATGATCTTTTGTTTCTGAGTAGCGATATAACTTCCATGCCTGATTCAATGTTGCTTTGTCGCTCTGCATGATTATGACCGTCATTGCTCTCTTAGTTGGTCGCTCCCAGTCTTTTGCTAACCTCCACCTGTACTAAGCGGACTGACTGCTTGTGCATCCAAATTCCTTTAAACCAGTTATGCCATATGAGTCCACCATACCTTCCTATACATGGTATTTACCTGCCATTCCTAACGGAGACTTTCATGTACCATCTCGAAATTATTCAAAAAAAATGCATTTCTGTTTTCTGCCTCTGTTTTAGTTCATGAGGAAGTAGTAGTTAATTCATGATCTTTTTAAGTTGGACAAGCTTCACCCCGGGATTGCATGTCTAATGTGCAAACCCATAATACGAGAAGGAACTGGCAAAGAGTGCGCTCGGCTCAAAAATAATATAACAAACAAACCCTCCTTGACGCTTTGTTCATGAGAAATCAGAAATCTTTGGCAGTGATAAACAAAGGAGATTAAGAGGATGTGATCGTCCTCATTCGGGAGCCGTTCCTCGAAACTTGTCCATCTCAAGAAGTGATTGAGTTGTCTGCTAGCATTCGTTGACGAAACATGCATAATCTAAAAAAAATATTATTACTTCTGTTTTTAAAACCAAGAGCTCTGGTACATGCTTTGTCTTTGTTTCCGACTACAGGTTTTCAACCTTGCCAATAAAAGCCACGGTTCGAGAGTCTCCACCTTCTTTTAAAGCACCAACTACTGAGAGCATGATTGTCATTCTGAGTGTAATGTGCATTGTCCCAAAGTAGCATTGTCTTTTGCATGATTGTGATATCGTTTATTTTGAAATCAATGTATCTAGTCATCACTTAAACCTTGGAGGTGCCCCTGCATTTATGTTTTGCTTCACTAAAGGGGGCAAGCGAGATATCACTTTATCATATTTGCACACCATGCTCATTACAAATCTATTTGATGTTTCAGTATCATATTATAAAACTTTCAGTTCTTTCTGATTTTCTCGTGAGGCAACTTAATTACTACAGATTCATTGTCTCAGTAAGCTTTGTCATATGACTATGAAAAGTCCTATATGGTTAATAGCATGTCACCACAGAAATTATTCTTGTTATCATTTACCTACTCGAGGACGAGCAGGAATTAAGCTTGGGGATGTGGATACGTCCAAAATGTATCTATAATTTCTGCTTGCTCCATGCCTCTTTTGGGTGATATTGCTATGATATTTATACACTTCCATACACTTTTGATCATATTTGGACTAACCTATTAACTCAGTGCACCCCAGTGCCAGTTTCTGTTTTCTGTTGTTTTTGTATTTCAGGTTTTCCCATTACGAAAACTGCCAGAAAAATCCCAGAAAAATTATATAAAAAATCAGCGTTCCAGAAGCTTCCCGGCACCCGAAGTAGAGCCGGAGGGGGGCCACCAGGGCTCCAGGCGCCCTGGTGGCGCGACCCCCCTCCTGGCCGCGCCGGGGGGGCGCCTGGGCCCCCCAGGCCTCCGCTGATGCCCCCCTTTGGCATATATTTATATCGTGTCCCGAAACCCTCGAGACGGGAACCCTTTTTCGCGATCTCATCTCTGTTCCGCCGCCGCCGTGCTTCCAAGATCGGGAGCACCAGGAGAACTCTTCCCGGCACCCTGCCGGAGGGGAGGATCACCACCGGGAGCCTCTCCACCACCATGGACGCCTCCCGGATGAGTTGTGAGTAGTCTCCCTTGGACCATGGGTCCATGACCAGTAGCTATGTGATGTTCTCCTCCCGTTCTTGTGCTTCACTAATTAGACCTCGTGAGCTGCCCTACATGATCGAGGCACATATGTAATCCTTATGCTGTTGCTATGATGAGTTTGCTGGGATCCGATGGATTGTGAGATTATGTTCAGATTGTGTTTGAGTAATATATTTGATTTACCTCTTTTATATTTATATTCGTAAGTAATTCTTGCATGTTCTCCGTTGCTATTTATTGCTTTGGCCAAGTAGTAGTTAGTGACTCCAAGAGGGAACGTTATGCTTGATTGTGGCTTCATGCCCCTCGATGACTAGCTTGAGTGATAGAAACATGAGTCTAGGGGATGTGTTGTTGCCACAAGGGGGAAAACAACGGTGTTTGTGCCCGCAGGTGCAAGGATTGTTTACTTTACGCAAAGTTCTTTTAATGCAGTTGTCTGTTGCTTTGAGTTTACACTATGGGTGGGACTCGCAACTTAATACCAGGGAGATGTTCTGGATAGATATCTCAAGGTGGATGATTAGTAGTAGATGCAGATGGATTTCGGTCTACTTGCCTTGGCGTACCGCCCATGCTTTGAACCTCTACCTTTCTTGCAACATAGTTAGCATTGGTTTGCGCACATAATTCTGTCAATTGCCCAGCTGTAATTCGTTTACCTCACATAGCTGTTTTATCGTCTTTTGGGAGAGAGACATGACTAGTGAACATCATGGGACCCCGGTCCATATTACCATCACTGATCACATCCGCTATTTACTTCCCGCTTTTACTTACTATATGCAGCATTACCTATCACTATTATCACTTGCGTTTGATCATTTGTAAACGACAAGGCCGAAGGGATTGACAACCTCTCTGTACTCATTGGGAGCAAAGTTATTTGTATCTGTGTGCAGGTCCATGTTGATTGCTAATATCTGGCGCCGTTAGCAGTTGACACCTTCTTGTTGAAACTGGGAGTCTCAGGGGAAATTGATCCTTTGTATCTTTGCCAAGGGAAAACTTCCGCTACACTGCATCTCAAACCTTCCACTTGGGGTAACCAACGAGGGGCGAGAAGCCATCAGTTACCTGCGCGGGCCGGCTCCTCGGTGAGATTCCATACCGGGGAGCTCTCCTTCGGCGGCGTGGTCGTAGCTCCCGCTGGCGGAGGATCGCTAGTGACATCCCTCGCCCGAGAGCTCGCCCTTGGCGAAGAGCTCCTCCTTGGCGGAGAGCTCGTCCTTGGCGGAGGGCTCTCCCTTGCCGGAGAGTTTCCCCTTGGCGGTGTGGTCGAAGCGTGCGGCACGTCGGGGGCGGTCTCCTGGCGCTCCTAGTGCTGCCGCTCTGCTCCTGCACAAATCAACAAACAAGACGTCAGTAAAGAAGAAGCACCCACGCGCGCCTAACAGCAGAGGATAAACAAGACACTTACGTTGGGGGCTGTGCTGGGGGCTGCTTTGAAGAACAGTTGCCGGGTCCGGCAAGCTTGTCTCAGGCGCACCCCCTGCTGTCGCGGCGGGCTCGTCCTCGATGACGATCACCGGGACCTTGGCCCTCTTCGCCGCCCTCTAGGCCAGAGTTCTGAAAAAGAGCAGGTTCAGAGTTAGGCAAAAGAGATACAAGACAAAGCAACAGAAAATTGAAGAAATACAAGAATTGCAAAGACTTACTCTTCTTCCTCCTTGTCGGAGCTGAGCGCAGAGAAGTCGAAGTCTGGCTCACGCGTCCCGGCGCGAGGAGGTGGAGGAGTAGGCTCCCTTGGCCGCTTGGCGGGAGCAGGGGCGGTGGTCTGAGAAGACCCCGCTCCGGTTGCCTCCGAGGGACGAGGGGCGGTAGGAGCAGAAGTTCCGGTCCGGGACGACCCCCCTCCAGCCGCTGCAGAAGCGCGAGGCACTCCCACGGCAGCCTTGCTAGCCGCGGTGGCGCGTGTTGCGCGGCGCGGCGGCTGTTGGCCCTTCTGCCGCTCCGTCACGTCCCCGGCCTTGCGGAGACGCTTTCTTGGTGGAGCTGGAGGACTTGCTGGTGGTGGCGAGCTGCACGAGGACGAAGAAGAGTCGCCGATCTCCAGTGAACCGCTCGAGTCTCCAACGGGCCTGCTCGACTCGGCACCCTGCTCGACAGGCCCGCTCGATTCGACGCCCTGCTCGACGGGCTCAGTTGTCTCGGCGACCTTGCCGGCAAGCTTCCCCACTTTGAGAAGCTCTTCTTGCTCTGCAAGGCTTGTCGCCTCCGCTGCTTCCGCCTCCTCCACCGTGTACCCAAACTCGCCCGCGGCCGCGGCTGCTGGTGCCTCTTCCAGTCTGGTGGCAATATATGCCATCTCCTGGTCAGTAGTGTCGCGGGTGAGGCCTTTCTTCTCGTCGGAGTCGATTGGCTGTTCCACCAAGTTGTCGAAGAACGCCTGCACAACTTCGTCGGAAGGCTCTTTCCAAGTGGGGTCGATCCCGTGGGAGTCGCACAGCGGCATCACTGCGCGGATGCCGCTGAGCGCTGAGCTGTTGCACAGCGGAACTACGCCCCTCAGCAACGTAAACCATTCGGGGTGGTCGGAGTCGTACTTGAACAACGCTTGGAGCATCGCGTTGAGCTCCAGGACAGTGAAGTTATAATTGAGGCCTGGGCGCAACCTCATGATATCTGTCGCGTTCTCGAACTCCCAGGCGGCCCTCTTTCTCTCCTGCAAGGGGGCGATGCGGCGGCGGAGAAAGTCTGCTCCAACTGCGCCTACAATCAGCCTGGCAAGCCTGAGGCGAAGGATCCGGGTAGTGGCAATCTTCAGTCTACTATCCTCTGGGGCCAAGTCGCTCCAGTCGTTGCCGCGTACTACTGGGGCTTGGCGCCGGGCGGTATAGTGCTGCGGGTTATCCTCTACGATCCAACACCAATTGGCTCTCCACTCATCCCACTTGCCGCGGAGCTCTCCCGACAAGTAAGCTTCCTTCTTATGGGTCCTGGAGATCCAAGAGATTCCGCCAGACAGAGGCTCTCCCCTCTCAACTCGAGGCATGAAGTAGTGGCGGAAAAGAGCTACATTGGGGAAGACTCCGACAAAGTTTTCACACAGATGTGCGAAAACGGCCATGGTCAGAACGGCGTTGGGGGTGAAATCAAGGAGATGGAACCCGTAGGTGTTCATGACGTCACAGAAGAACTCAGAATAGGGCGGGCAGAGCCCGCAGTAGAAGAACAGAGCGAAGAACGCGTAGCCATTCGGGAACATCTCGCAAGCTACGGCTGGGAGTACCTTGGTGCGCGGATGTGCCTTTGTCTCGCTCGACCAGAAAAGGTAGAAGGTATCCCTCAGCTCCTCCGCGTCAAGCTTGGGGGGGGGGGAAGACTGCCTTCCTCTTCCGCATCGCCGCGAGCCCTTGCGCATCAACCGACTTCTTGGTCTTCCCCTTCTCGCTCTTCGGAGCCATGGCGGAAGCAGGGAAGGAGGTCGACGGCGCTGATAGTGCTGGTGGCGACGGAGGGCGGGGCGCTGCTCTCTTTCGGCCTTCGAGAAGGAAGGGAGCGGCGAAGGTTTCTGAGAATGGAAGAAGCAATGGGCAGATGGACGAACTGCCCCTATTTCCCCTGCTTATAAGGGGGAAGGGGGCGGACGTTCCGCATTTCCTATTAAAGAAACAGGCCACGATCTCCCCCACGACGCCGCATTAAACGTGTGTCGTTAAGGGAGTGCGCGGCGGATACGGAGTGGGAAACGACATGCCGAAGGCCGCGCGTGCCCGTGCACTGTTTTGGGCCTGGCCCAACAGCGCTCGGCACCGTGTATGGCCCAGGCCCAGGGGCTCCTGTCGGTGTACTAAAGTAGGGGTACCTTAGTATCCCGAACTTGTGCACGGACAGTTGCAGCGTCCCGCGGCAAGGCTTGCCAGGCGACCGCCAAGATCCTCCGTGTTTCCCTTGGAGCCATTCAAGAACAAAGTATCCAAGTCCAGAATACAAGACCCCGGCAAGAGGAGCTTGCCGGGAAGGCCACTCAAGGAACAAAACCACTCAAGACACGAGACCCTGGCAAGAAGAGCTTGCCGGGAAGGCCAATCAAGGCATCTTAAGGGGCTTGCCGCGACGCGCCACGCGTCCCGGCAAGGCCCGATGAGTGACAAGCTCCCGGAAGCGACAAGATAGTGAATGCGGCAAGCTTCCACTCAGTACCCGCGCTCTAGCGCATCACTAGTAGATAAAGGGTCTTTAGCCCCGGTTCATTTGGGCCTTTTAGCCCCGGTTCCAGAACCGGGACAAGAGGGTCGGTACTAATGCTCTAACCCTTTAGTCCCGGTTCAATCCAGAACCGGGGCAAAAGGGTGTCCACGTGGCCTGTGCACCGAGTCCAGGCAGGAGGGGCTTTAGTCCCGGTTGGTGGTACCAACCGGGACCAAAAGGCATCCACGCGTCAGCATTTCTGTGGCTGTGGTTTTTGTTTTTTTTTCTGAAAGGGGAGGGGGGGTTTTAGGTTTTGGGGGTTAATTTACGTGTTTCATATATTGTGTTCTCTCTTATGTCCGTGCTTGGTCGACGCTACATACTACACATACGTATATAGAGAGGACTAGAGTCACGCTAGCTAGCTAGCTAGCTGCTAGCTACTAAGCAAACGAAGGAACAGAAGATCGTATAATCAACATATATATATATATATATATATATATATATATATATATATATATATATATATATATATATATATATATATATATATATGCATACAGAGAGAAGTAATATCGACCACCTCTCCTTCTCCGAGAGATTGGTCGAACAACAAGTTCTCGTATATCTATCCGACACTACCGGGCACATATATACAATAATTATCTCTTACAAAAATAATCTCCCAACACATGGATGCATGGTCCACATAGTATTCTCCGTCTTTGAAAGTGCAACTAATCCCCGGGTGGTTTTGGTAATTAATAACAACATATATATCATTGAACTAATATTATCTTGAGAATCATTTCAGAGAAGTTCGATGATATGGGTATGGAAATGTCTGAAGAAGTGGACCCCTCAAAATGCTAAGACAAGCATTGGCAAAAGCTCAAGACTCCATTTTTGTTTAGTGATCAAAGATCACATTGAGTCCATAGGAAAAGCCAATACTATTAAAAGGGGATGAGATTGTGTTAATGTTCTTGTTGCTCAAGTGCTTGGTGATCTAACTCCCTCAACTATCAGCACTATTCACTACTCAACACAAACCCTAACATCTCGGTCACACCGATTTCACCAACTCAGTCCCACCGAGATGAACCACTTCACTTGTTTCTCCAAACCCTAGCTTCTCGGTCAAACCGATTCTGAGTTTCGGTCTCACCGAAAAAGGGCTGCCAACCTTCTGTGATCAGTTGACATCAATTCGGAATATCCGAGTTTATATTTTCGGTCTCACCGAGATGGCAAACCCTAACCTTTGACTCACTTCGGTCCCACCGAGATGGTATTTTCGGTCCCACCGAAAATCCCAACGTTCACTATATTTGAACTTTCGGTCTAACCGAGTTTTCACTTCGGTCTGACCGAGATTGGTCAAATGTGTGTGTAACGGTTGGATTTTGTGTGGAGGCTATATATACCCCTCCACCCCCTCCTCATTCGTGAGGAGAGCCATCAGAAAGTACCACCACTTCTACCATACACTTTCTGAGAAGTGAACCACCTACCCTTGTGTTGAGATCAAGCCATTCCATTCCTACCATATGAAACTTGATCTCTAGCCTTCCCAAGTTGCTTTCCACTCAAATCTTTCTTCCACCACAGCCATATCAGTGAGGAGAGTTGAGTGTTGGGGAGTTTATCATCTGAAGCACAAGAGCAAGGAGTTCATCATCATCAACACCGTCTATTACCTTTTGGGGGGGTGGTGCCTCCTAGATTGGTTAGGTGTCGCTTGGGAGCCTCCGTCTTGATGATGTGGAGTTGAACCAAGAAGTTTGTAAGGGCAAGGAGATCGCCTACTTCGTGAAGATCTACCCCGAGTAAGGCTAGTCCTCCGTGGGCGTAGGCCGTGATGGAATAGACAAGGTTGCTTCTTCGTGGACCCTTCGTGGGTGGAGCCCTCCGTGGACTCGCGCAGCCGTTACCCTCCGTGGGTTGAAGTCTCCATCAACGTGGATGTACGATAGCACCACCTATCGGAACCACGACAAAAATCTCCGTGTCACCAAACTGCGTTTGATCTTCTCCACCTCTCTTTTACATGTGCAATTTACTTTCCGCTGCATATACTCTAGAATTGCATGTGTAGGGTGTTACTTGAATTGATCTTGTTTGTGAAACTGCCAAAAACTTTGCATGATCTAAAGGCAGATTTTTTTATATTGTCAAGTAGTCTAATCACCCCCCCCCTCTAGACCTACTTCGATCCTACAAGTGGTATCAGAGCTTTGGTCTCCATTGCCTTGGTTTCCATTGCATTGGACTCCATAAGCTTGGTTTCACAACCTAGGAGAGTATGGCGTCTAGTGAGGGTAATTATCGTAGAGGTCCTTACTTTGATGGTACAAATTTTGCTAGTTGGAAGCATAAAATGAAAATGCTTATTCTTGGTCATAACCCAGCCGCATGGGGCATTATTTGTGTTGGCATGCAAGGTGATTTCTTTGAAGAAGGAAAAGTTCCGGATCGCGAAGCTACACCCGAAGAGTTGCGGATGTTGCAAAACAATGCTCAAGCTTGTGACATTCTCTTCAATGCTTTGTGTCCCGAAGAGTTCAACAAAATCAGCCGTCTTGAGAATGCTAAGGAGATTTGGGATACTTTGGTTGAAATGCACGAAGGTACTGAATCTGTGAAGGAATCAAAGCTAGATATTCTTCAAGGTCAACTTGACAAGTTCAAGATGAAGGATGGTGAAGGAGTCGCTGAAATGTACTCTAGGCTTGCTCTCATCACAAATGAGATTGCATGCTTAGGAAGCGAGGAAATGACCGACCGATTCATCATTAAGAAGATTCTCAGAGCTTTGGATGGAAAGTATGACACCGTGTGCACTTTGATCCAAATGATGCCAAACTACAAGACTCTCAAGCCAACTGAAGTCATTGGAAGAATTGTTGCTCATGAGATGACACTTAAGGATAAGGAAGAGCTTCACAACAAGTCAAGTGGTGCTTACAAAGCTACAAGTGATGCTCCTACTACCTCAAGTGACAAGCTAGTTTCCAATGAAGAGATAAGCCTAATGGTCAAGAACTTCAACAAGTTCTACAAGAATAGAGGCAAAGAAAGAAGCTCAAAGTCTAGATCATATGATGGAAAGAGATCTTCTAGTCGTGATCGAAACTGCTACAATTGTGGAAGACCCGGACACTTCTCAAATGAGTGTACGGCTCCCCACAAGAGAAGAGAAGAATCTCCAAGAAGAAGAGCAAGAGATGAGTCACCTCGGAGAGAGAGAAGGAGTAGAGATGATTGTTATGAACGAAGACCTTCTCGGAGAAGCAAGGATTCGGAGAGGAAAGACAAGTCATCAAGGAGCTACACAAGAAGAAGACATCAAGCTCATGTTGGTGAATGGGTCTCCGGCTCCGACTCTGACAGTCAATCCGATGGAAGCTATCACTCCGACTCCGACTATAGTCAAGATGAAGGTGTTGCCGGACTTGCACTCGTATCCTCCAACTCCAACTCCTACGACTTATTTGATTCACCAAATGAGGGAATTGGAAGATGCTTCATGGCTAAAGGCCCCAAGGTAACACACCCTGAATTCATTGACTTTGATAGTGATGAGGATGACTTGCTTGGTGAAGATGAGCTCTTGCATGATAAATCTAGTGAGCTTAGTAATGATGAAAATGCTAGTAGTCTTTATAGTCGAGAAGAGTCGAATGACAATGCTATGAAGGAGATTGAGCGTCTAACTAAAGAAATAAACACTCTTAAGTTAGCTCATGAAACAACTCAAGAAGATCATAGAGAGCTCCTAAGATCTCATGAGAAGCTACGCTTCGAGAAGCTCACTCTAGAGCAAGAACATGAGTTTCTAAAAGCGATCAATGACGATCTTCGAAAGAAGAGTTCTTCATATCTTGCCAAACGACTTCTCTTGTCTAATTTCTTGCCACCTATTAAGACTAAGCATGACAAGCATAAGAAAAATTCTTCCTCTAGTAGTAACAATAACAATGTTAAATCAAATGTTGTTACTTCTAGTAGTTCTCTTGATTCCACTAACAATGTTTCAAGCCAAGTTACACTTGAGCAAGAAAATAGCTTATTGAAGGAAATCATAGAGAAAGGTGTCTACAAGAGTCTTGCCGGAAGCAAGAACTTTGAGGAGATTGTTCGCAAACAAGGAAGACACCGGAAGAATCAAGGGATTAGTTTTGAGCGAAAGTTCAACGCCAAAGGTGTTGAGTGGGAAGAAGGTCAATACCCTACTCCACAGTTTGTCTCACAAAAGGAGAAGTATGATCCTACTTCTTCCAATGTGGAACAAGCTCAAGATGACCTTCCACCACAAGACCACAAGCTAAAGTCCAAGGACAAGCTTCAAGAGGAGATTGATGCATTCATTGAAGCACCCCAAGCCATGGTCAAGTGGGTTCCCAAGGACACATCAAGTTCTACTTCGTCAAGCTCAACTACAACACCAAGGATTCCCATCAAGATGATGTGGATCCCAAAGAAGAAGAACTAGTAGGTTCTTGAGGGTGACTCCGCCAACAAACTTCACTCATATTCATTTTGGCAAGAACTTGTGCAATCAACTTCCACATCATGCACTTGTTCATGGAGTCACAAACCCTCTTGTTGGTAAGTCAAGGGACAAGGTAATCATTGCTTTCATGGACATCATCTTTTGTGTACTTCACTCTATGTCTATGGATATTCTTGCTTGTTCCTTGTGGGACTAACCCATGTAGGTATTGAAAGTGCCCAAATCCAAAGGATTGCTCCTAACTCATGATGATCTACATCAACATTGAGCATCCACATCTTCAACATCTACATGAAGTCTTCTACGACAACCCAAGGTTAGTTTGACCCTTTAAAAGGGGTTCTCACATCTAGGGGGAGCTTTGCTCTAAAAATTGAGCTAAAGCATCTCCAAATGATGTGAACACATAAATGCTTTATGTAAAAGTGGTAACCCCACTTGTGCTTAAACGATGAGTATGACCTATGATCAAATGTTCTCATTTGGCTCCTAAGTCAATATACTCATATATAGATGACCTAGTCATCGACAAATTGTGTGCTAGTAGCTAGAGTTTTGGTTGTGCATGTTTGACACATATTTCAGTTGCTATCTTATTGTGTGAGCATGTTGGATGCATGATTTTATTCATTCAAGGACATCCATTTGTTGTTTTGATTGTTTTGGTTTCTTTTTCTGGCCAAATGGATGTCAAGAATGCCTAAGCACCTTCCCTAGCTATCTATGCTATCTTGTCTCAAATTCTATTCATGCTTATATCACAACTTTGAACAAGTCTTTTTCGGACAGTCCGAGTGAGGAGCACTCGGAACCACCGATTCGTCTAAGGCTGACTTCCAAAACCTTCTAAGTCTATTTCGGTCTGACCGGCTTCTCAATCTCGGTCCAACCGAAACACTTAGATTGATCTAGGTTTCATCTCGGTGAAACCGAGTTCAAAATCTCGGTCTGACCGATATGCGTAACTGCACTGCAATTATGCATCTCGGTGACACCGAGTTTTTCAACTCGGTCCCACCGACAGCACGGGGTTATATATACTGAGGGCTGCGCGCGATCTATTCCTTTCAAACGTTCGCCCTCCAAGACCCCTGCTGCCGCCGCCTTGGTCTACGGATCGTCGCCTTCGTCACCTGTGCGCCCTCGCCGCAGGTCTCCGCCGCCGTCAACGGTAATCTTCTCCGCCGTTGCCGCCGTAGAGGGACACCACCAAGTTAGGGTGTGTCCCGATCCCTTTTCATGCTCCACTTCTGATTCTTGCATGATAGGACTGCCCTGATTCAATCCAAGTTTGATATGATCCCAATACATAGTTAAGATCTTCTAGTTTCGAGGAAAATTCTTAGGTTTAGGTTTCCACGGAATGCATCTCGGTGAAGCCGATTCCTGAAACTCGGACTGACCGATTTGGTCTCTGACCATTGCACTACATAGTTCGGTCTGACCGAGTTGTGAAAATCAGAGTGTCCGAATTGAAGTTTCTGTGAAACCCTAAGTTTTCGGTAGGACCGAAACCCATTTCGGTCTGACCGAAAGTGGTGTGTAGGTTCTGTTGAACACTTCGGTTACACCGAAACTTGAAATCGGTTTGACCGAAATACATTCTGTGAAAACTCAAAACTAAGTTTTTAACTCATTTTTTTTGCAAAAACTTCTGCAGTTGTGATAACTCTTCCATTCTGCCTATACCTTATCTTTTCACAGGTCTTTCAGCCATGTCAGATGTCAGTGACAGCCAGAACAGGTCTGAATCACCGTTTGCTGAAATTCCAGAGGCAGATACAAGTCCTGCTAGCAGCTCTAGTGATGATGGTGAGAGGAGCACCCCTAGTGGTCTGCCTCCTGCTGCTACGAGAACCAGGAAGAAGAGAACTTCGGATGATGAGGATTCCGACTTTGTTGCTGAGGAAGTTACCTCCAAGCCCAAGAGGAATGTGGTTGCCAAAGAGCACCAAGGGCAGCAGCCAAGGAAAGGTACAAGCAAGGTAAAACAGTCTGCAGTTGCCAAGAAGCTCAACTTGGAAGAGCCTGCTCCAAGCAAAGTGAAGAAGACTTCCAAGAGGAAGAGAGTTGTTTATGCTGAACCTCAAGTTGATGTTGCTGAAGAAGAAGAAGAAGATGCACCCCAGCCTCCTCCTCAGAAAGCTAAGTTCATGGGTGATGCTATTCGGGCTCAAGCCTCCTCCAAGCCCAAGAAGCCTGCTCCAGCTAAGGCAGCTCCAGAGAAGCCCAAGAGGACAACCAGAAGCATTCCAGCTTCTGAGAAGAACAAAGGTGAGATGCCACCTTCTGAGTCAGATGAAGAGCATGTGTTGCTCAAGCTCCGTCCCAAGTTGCCACTCCACAATGATGCTCATCCTCAAGCTGAGGACATGAAGGCAAGGAAGGACAAAGGTCTCAGGCTATGGAGACAGTCTGATCCATATGCCGTAAGAAGAAGGACTGCTGTTGATCCCAGATTCCACACCAGAGAGCAGCAGGATTTCTATGAGACAGTGCTAATGGATAAGAAGCCCATTGTTGCTGACACCAGGTATGTTGACTGGAAGTACATTGACAGCAGAGAGCATCGGGACTTCTTTCCCCATGTGCATGAGAGCTTTACTGCATGTGGAGTTGCTGATTTTGTGGGTCAAGAACTGACAGCATGGAATGACGAGATGATCATGCAGTTCTATGCCACAGCCCATTTCTACCCTGATGGCAAGATCACCTGGATGACTGAAGGTCAAAGGTTTTCTTCAACTGTTGCAGAATGGGCAGAACTTCTGAACGCTCCTGTGCAGAGAGAGGACGACATTGATGTCTATGGGATTCCTAAGAAGAGTCATGATTCTATGAAGAATATGTACAAGGAGATCCCAGCTGCTGATTTAGAGGGATGGAAGCTCGGCTCAGTGTATTATCTCCAGGCAGGTCTGACCACCACTAACACCATTCTGAGGCATACTTTGATGCCTAAGTCAGGTGACCACCGGATGATACGAGGCTATTCTATCAACATGCTGCACATTCTCGATGAGAAGGCACCTTTTAAGGTGATGGACTTGATGGTAGAAACCATTAAGAGGACTGCAGCTGACCAGAAGAGGTCATGTGGGTTTGCTCCGCAGATACAGATGCTCATCAACGCCAAGTTTGGCACGGGCAAATTCATGTTGGATAGGAAGCACTTGCCACTGCAGCCAGAGCATGAGGACAACGTAGTTGTGATGGATGAAGAGGATCCCACCTCAGTTGAAGGGCAAGCCAAGATTGAAGCTGCGAAGAAAGCCAAAGCTGATAAAGAGGCAGCAGCAGCAGCAGCTAAGACAAAGAGCTTTGGAGATCAGATTCTTGAAGCAACCCGGAGGATTGAACAACGCCTGGCCAGCATTGAGCAATCTCAGGAGAGCCTTGAGAGGATTGTCGAGGACAAGATCCACGCTCTAGACGTGAAGCTGACTGAGATTCAGGTGTCTGTCAACAAGCTTGAGGCAGACATGGAGGAGACTAGGCAGGAGAGAGCAGAGCTTATGCAGGATGATCTAGTCCAGGACTCTCATCGCCAGACTGCTCAGATTCCCAGAGGATCCAGATCTGCAGCTATCCCAGTGACAGACTCCAGGGCTACCACTTCAGCACCAGCTACAGCTCCAGCAGTTCCTACAGCTCCAGCATCCACTCCTCCACCGCAGACATCAGCAGAGGTCTTCGCAGATGCAGCTATCTCTACACCGACATCGAC
Source organism: Secale cereale (assembly GCA_902687465.1). Lineage (NCBI taxonomy): Eukaryota > Viridiplantae > Streptophyta > Magnoliopsida > Poales > Poaceae > Secale > Secale cereale. Next base: position 914,256,407 of record LR738711.1, read on the forward strand.
CCAGACGGGAGCCGCCAGCAGAGCCCGCAGTGACGTTTAGCTCTATACCTTTTCGAACTTTTTGGTAACTTGTTGCCAAAGGGGGAGAAATTGTTATAGATCATAGGGCTTCGAGAGAGAGAGTGCTCTTTCGTCTTTTCGTTCTTTTGCCGGTTTTTCTTGAGATACATTGGTTTCTTTTGGTTCCAGATACTTTATGTGTGCTTGCTACTACGTTTGATGCTACCTTAATGAGTGCTTAGTCATACTATGCTTTAATGTGTGCTTATTGCTTATCATATGCTATTTCTTATTGTATGGCTATTTACTCTTGTCTTGGTGATTAAGTGCATGTTATTCATTCTTATCATTTTGTGCGCTCCACCAAGATGTATGTGACATGGAAGAGTGACCCATAATCCTAATCGATTGTGCATTTGCATTCAAACGCAAATTTTAAATAATGCACAAATTTAGGGGGAGCTCTTGTTTATCACATACTTCTCAAAGCGACGATATTATTCATTGATTATATCTTTTGTCGAAGCTTTGATCTATATGTTGTCATCAATTACCAAAAAGGGGGAGATTGAAAGTGCAACTAATCCCCGGGTGGTTTTGGTAATTAATAACAACATATATATCATTGAACTAATATTATCTTGAGAATCATTTCAGAGAAGTTCGATGATATGGGTATGGAAATGTCTGAAGAAGTGGACCACTCAAAATGCTAAGACAAGCATTGGCAAAAGCTCAAGACTCCATTTTTGTTTAGTGATCAAAGATCACATTGAGTCCATAGGAAAAGCCAATACTATTAAAAGGGGATGAGATTGTGTTAATGTTCTTGTTGCTCAAGTGCTTGGTGATCTAACTCCCTCAACTATCAGCACTATTCACTACTCAACACAAACCCTAACATCTCGGTCACACCGATTTCACCAACTCAGTCCCACCGAGATGAACCACTTCACTTGTTTCTCCAAACCCTAGCTTCTCGGTCAAACCGATTCTGAGTTTCGGTCTCACCGAAAAAGGGCTGCCAACCTTCTGTGATCAGTTGACATCAATTCGGAATATCCGAGTTTATATTTTCGGTCTCACCGAGATGGCAAACCCTAACCTTTGACTCACTTCGGTCCCACCGAGATGGTATTTTCGGTCCCACCGAAAATCCCAACGTTCACTATATTTGAACTTTCGGTCTAACCGAGTTTTCACTTCGGTCTGACCGAGATTGGTCAAATGTGTGTGTAACGGTTGGATTTTGTGTGGAGGCTATATATACCCCTCCACCCCCTCCTCATTCGTGAGGAGAGCCATCAGAAAGTACCACCACTTCTACCATACACTTTCTGAGAAGTGAACCACCTACCCTTGTGTTGAGATCAAGCCATTCCATTCCTACCATATGAAACTTGATCTCTAGCCTTCCCAAGTTGCTTTCCACTCAAATCTTTCTTCCACCACAGCCATATCAGTGAGGAGAGTTGAGTGTTGGGGAGATTATCACTTGAAGCACAAGAGCAAGGAGTTCATCATCATCAACACCGTCTATTACCTTTTGGGGGGTGGTGCCTCCTAGATTGGTTAGGTGTCGCTTGGGAGCCTCCGTCGTTGAGATGTGGAGTTGAACCAAGAAGTTTGTAAGGGCAAGGAGATCGCCTACTTCGTGAAGATCTACCCCGAGTAAGGCTAGTCCTCCGTGGGCGTAGGCCGCGATGGAATAGACAAGGTTGCTTCTTCGTGGACCCTTCGTGGGTGGAGCCCTCCGTGGACTCGCGCAGCCGTTACCCTCCGTGGGTTGAAGTCTCCATCAACGTGGATGTACGATAGCACCACCTATCGGAACCACGACAAAAATCTCCGTGTCACCAAACTGCGTTTGATCTTCTCCACCTCCTTTTACATGTGCAATTTACTTTCCGCTGCATATACTCTAGAATTGCATGTGTAGGGTGTTACTTGATTTGATCTTAATTGAAAAACTGCCAAAAACATTGCATGATCTAAAGGCAGATTTTTTATATTGTCAAGTAGTCTAATCACCCCCCCTCTAGACCTACTTTCGATCCTACAGTGTGCACGTATGTAAAATCCTCCAGATCGTAAAAACTAGAAGTCCTATCACCTCAATTCCCCAATAGCTTTCCAACGCCTATGAAAATGACGAAATCGGAGCTTGTTCTCACTTGCTTTGAGAGTCTCGATCAATTCGGACTCTAGGTTGATTTTTGTATTTTCTTTGATCACCGTTTCTTCGCGAGAGTTGGCCTAACACCCTATTGTATCCATACATGGGTGGGGCGCCCAGGACCTGAACACCAAAGTGATATGCCGGCTCATCAAAATTTGAGCTGTAATTGCGATAACTTTCATTTTTTCCAATCCTGCAAGCCATTTTTGAGGGCCAAGACGACCCTTTTTGGGTTCAGAATTTTCCACGCACGTGATCCTGTGTGTGCACGTATGTAAAATCCTCCAGATCATAAAAACTAGAAGTCCTATCACCTCAATTCCCCAATAGCTTTCGAAAACGACGAAATCGGTGCTTGTTCTCACTTGCTTTGAGAGTCTCGATCAATTCGGACTCTAGGTTGATTTTTGTATTTTCTTTGATCACCGTTTCTTCGCGAGAGTTGGCCTAACACCCTATTGTATCCATACATGGGTGGGGCGCCAAGGACCTGAACACCAAAGTGATATGCCGGCTCATCAAAATTTGAGCTGTAATTGCGATAACTTTCATTTTTTCCAATCCTGCAGGCCATTTTTGAGGGCCAAGACGACCCTTTTTGGGCTCAAAATTTTCCGCGCACGTGATCCTGTGTGTGCACGTATGTAAAATCCTCCAGATCGTAAAAACTAGAAGTCCTATCACCTCAATTCCCCAATAGCTTTCCAACGCCTATGAAAATGACGAAATCGGTGCTTGTTCTCACTTGCTTTGAGAGTCTCGATCAATTCGGACTCTACGTTGATTTTTGTATTTTCTTTGATCACCGTTTCTTCGCGAGAGTTGGCCTAACACCCTATTGTATCCATACATGGGTGGGGCGCCAAGGACCTGAACACCAAAGTGATATGCCGGCTCATCAAAGTTTGAGCTGTAATTGTGATAACTTTCATTTTTTCCAATCCTGCAGGCCATTTTTGAGGGCCAAGACGACCCTTTTTGGTCTCAGAATTTTCCGCGCACGTGATCCTGTGTGTGTGAAAGTGCAACTAATCCCCGGGTGGTTTTGGTAATTAATAACAACATATATATCATTGAACTAATATTATCTTGAGAATCATTTCAGAGAAGTTCGATGATGTGGGTATGGAAATGTCTGAAGAAGTGGACCCCTCAAAATGCTAAGACAAGCATTGGCAAAAGCTCAAGACTCCTTTTTGGTTTAGTGATCAAAGATCACATTGAGTCCATAGGAAAGCCAATACTATTAAAAGGGGATGAGGTTGTGTTAATGTTCTTGTTGCTCAAGTGCTTGGTGATCTAACTCCCTCAACTATCAGCACTATTCACTACTTAACACACACCCATAAGTAATCTCGGTCACACCGATTTCTCCAACTCAGTCCCACCGAGATGAACCACTTCAGTTGTTTCTCCAAACCCTAGCTTCTCGGTCAAACCGATTCTGAGTTTCGGTCTCACCGAAAAAGGGCTGCCAACCTTCTGTGATCAGTTGACATCAATTCGGAATATCCGAGTTTATATTTTCGGTCTCACCGAAATGGCAAACCCTAACCTTTGACTCACTTCGATCTCACCGAGATGGTATTTTCGGTCCCACCGAAAATCCCAACGTTCACTATATTTGAACTTTCGGTCTGACCGAGTTTTCACTTCGGTCTGACCGAGATTGGTCAAATGTGTGTGTAACGGTTGGATTTTGTGTGGAGGCTATATATACCCCTCCACCCCCTCCTCATTCGTGAGGAGAGCCATCAGAAAGTACCACCACTTCTACCATACACTTTCTGAGAAGTGAACCACCTTCCCTTGTGTTGAGATCAAGCCATTCCATTCCTACCATATGAAACTTGATCTCTAGGCTTCCCAAGTTGCTTTCCACTCAAATCTTTCTTCCACCACAGCCATATCAGTGAGGAGAGTTGAGTGTTGGGGAGTTTATCACTTGAAGCACAAGAGCAAGGAGTTCATCATCATCAACACCGTCTATTACCTTTTGGGGGGTGGTGCCTCCTAGATTGGTTAGGTGTCGCTTGGGAGCCTCCGTCGTGATGTGGAGTTGAACCAAGAAGTTTGTAAGGGCAAGGAGATCGCCTACTTCGTGAAGATCTACCCCGAGTAAGGCTAGTCCTCCGTGGGCGTAGGCCGTGATGGAATAGACAAGGTTGCTTCTTCGTGGACCCTTTGTGGGTGGAGCCCTCCGTGGACTCGCGCAGCCGTTACCCTCCGTGGGTTGAAGTCTCCATCAACGTGGATGTACGATAGCACCACCTATCGGAACCACGACAAAAATCTCCGGGTCACCAAACTGCGTTTGATCTTCTCCACCTCTCTTTTACATGTGCAATTTACTTTCCGCTGCATATACTCTAGAATTGCATGTGTAGGGTGTTACTTGAACTGATCTTGTTTGTGAAACTGCCAAAAACATTGCATGATCTAAAGGCAGATTTTTTATATGGTCAAGTAGTCTAATCACCCCCCCTCTAGACCTACTTTCGATCCTACAGTCTTCAGCGATCACGTGTTCAAGGAAGAATGCCGCCAATTCCTCTTGAATTGCTCACAGACGATCTGGTGTTAGGAGTTCATCCCGCATCCGAAACATCTAATTTGAAGTAGGGGGTCAATACATGAAATGATGCTATAAATTTGTGAATATTATTGATTGCTTACGCACTTCAAATTGTTCATCAGTGTAGCCCCGCTCACAGGTCGTGTGGCGGATGGACTCGCAAATGTAGTATCCACAATAATCATTCCCGGGTTCCTGCCACAACCACTTTACAAGAAATAGAGGTCAATCAAACTGATAAGCAAGAATGCCAAATAGGTATTGATGAAACTAGCGCTTGAATCAAGATATAGGAGATGCGCGCGCGGAACATGCTACTATATAGTACTTACTTTCGGGTATCTAAATTGTAGCTTCTTCGGGAGTCCCGGAGCTTTTTTGGTGAATTTTTTCCAAGCCCTGCCAGACAAAGAAAACAATTAGTTGATATCAGAAATGAAGTTGCTGATATATATGCATGGTGGATAATATTGATCGATTTAACTTACCTGGCTAGCATTTGAGTCATGTCCGCATACTCCTCGGGATCTTTACGTTTAGAGTCGAAGACAGTTACTACTCCCTTCTCAAGCTTAATCTCTAAGAGAATATAGTGGTAGCTGCGCACGAATGCATGAGATCATCAATTACATCACTATAACCTTGACTGATATATAAGGGAAACCAAATATGCACAAGACATTAACACTCACTTGAAGTTGTAAGGAAAGAGTATTATATCTTTGTTTTCATTTACCACCAACGATCGTAGCAAGTTGGTCTCGGTATCGTCGGGACGCAATTTAACCTCGGTTGCATCTATGAGGTATGTGTTAATAAACCCAATATCACCTACTTGTCTTTTCTTCAATTCGACGATCTTCAATCTGCATAATATAGTGAGGATAATTATAAATACATGCAATGAAGATCAGCTATATAGAGAGACTTAATGACAGAAGTAGTACTACTTACAGACAGTAGCAGGTGACCGTTGCTTTATCGAGGGCCAATTTATTGAAAAACTGATAGAACTCCTCAAATGGAACAGGCAACAGGTCAATTCCAACGAGGTCATGCTCCGGTTTAACTCTCAAATACAAGTTATTCCTCCCCCCAGACTCTCTGCAGATTTTCATGTACCAATCATGCAATCTTCGCATATTCGTTGATAGAGATCTTTCATTTTTGACGAGAGGCTTCCCGTACTCTTATCTTTGTATCTGCACTTCCAAGAAATCATAGTGTACATCGTCGGACGCGTAATCTGCAAGATTGGAATAACCGGGCACCATCCTCGGATCATTAGCGACCATGTCGCTAGACACCTTGAGCGGGGGGCACGATTGGTTCGCTTGTTCGCCGAGCTGGGCAATTTGTTTCCCAGCTCGTCCTTCTGCTAACCTCTGATCACTTTTTGTACTTCCGGACCGCTTGGCATCTTGAAATGTCTTTTGAATCATGCGGTCATAGTTGCCCTTCGGCTTACTTTTCGCTGGTTGCTTCAGGGAAGCAAGAGTGCGCTTTGCTTTCACCGCATCTATCTTCTCCTCCGGAGGTGGATGTCTCTGTGCTTTCAACCCTTCAAAAAAGTCCTTCACTTCGCCTTCAGCGATCTTCGTGTTTTCCTCGTCGGACCTCTCGTACGGTAACTTCTCTAGAGGCGTGAGAGAAGGATCGAATCTGCATCGCCTCCCGCCTCTGGCTGTACTGGTAGACGTCGCCGGACCAGACGAAGGGGCTGTCTTTTTTACTTGCTTAGGCGCCGGAGCAGGAGCAGCCGGAGCGGCGGCAGGTCTCTTCCGCCCTTGCTGATTAGGCGGAGAAGGAGGAGCAGGCTGTCTGCTCGGGCGCGCCGGCGGCGAAGGAGGCGGAGTGCCGCCACGCGCCATCGGCGAAGGAGGCGGAGTGCCGCCACGCGCCGGAGAAGGAGCCGGAGTGCCCTGATGGTCACTCGCCGGAGAAGGAGCCGGAGTGCCCTGATGGTCACTCACCGGAGGAGGAGGCGGTGGAGGAGGCGGAGTGCCCTGACTCGTCGTCGTCGGAGGAGGAGGCGGAGGCGTCTAGTTGAGAATGTTGATTAGGTCCTTCCGCCATAGGCATGGAGTCTTCAGTGAAGAACCCAGCCGAGTCTCCCCTTCACCGGTAGGGTGGTCAAGCTGGAGCTCCTCAAATCCCTCCGTTATTTCGTCGACCATCACCCTAGCATATCCTTCTGGAATCGGCCGGCAGTGAAAAGTGTCGTCGGGTCCAGAAGGATAAACAGAGCCAGCAGCCGTCTTGACCTTCAGATTCATCCACTGTGCCATAAGGTGGCAATTTTGTGCCTGCGTGATAGCATCCACAGGATTCCTGGCAGTAGCCGTCAAGGCAGGCTCTGGCAGGTCGGTGGAAGCCACGCTGCTTCTCCGCTGAGATGGCGGGGTAGCTTCGGGGGAAGCTTCGGCAATTCTTTTCTCCCGATTTGCTTCCCGTTCCTCTATCGCTTGTATTCTGGCCCGCAGCGCCTGGATTTCGGTCATCTCCATTTTCTTCCTCCTGTCGTGGCATTTGTAGCCTCCTGCATCCGGAAACCCAGCACGCCACGGAAGGGAGCCTGGCGTGCCTCGTGTCCGTCCAGGGTGCTCAGGATTCCCGAGGGCCATTGTCAGCTCGTCGTTCTCTCTGTCGGGGATGAACGTCCCTTCATGCGCTGCTTTGATATACTGCCGCATCTTCCTGAGTGGTGTTTCCAATTGCTTGTCCGTCCAAATGCACCACCCTGTTATAGGGTCCAAAGTTCTGCCAGCCCCGAAGAACCAAGTCCGACAACTTTCTGGCCAGTGCATTGTCTCTGGTTCGATCCCTTTCTGAAGTAGATCATTCTCAGCCTTGGCCCACTTAGGCCGGGTTACGAGGTAGCCGCCCGACCCCGTGCGATGGTGATGCTTCTTCTTCGCAGCATTTATCCGGTTTGTCTCCGACATCTTCTGACTCTTTTCCGACTTCTTATGGGCCACAAATGCGGGCCAGTCATCTTTGATCTTCTCATATATGCCCACGAATTCTGGAGTCGTTTTATCTTTGACAAACGTATTCAGTTTTTTCTTACATGCCCTGAATTGGTCTGCCATCTTCGAAAGTGCAGCAGACTTGATTAACTCCTCTTTAACTGGGTTCGCCGGATCAACCTCTCGCGGTAGGACGAAATTTGACTTTAGCTCAGTACAAAGATCTTCTTTCTGCATATCAGTGACATAAGTCACCTGAGCGTCGTTTGCAGCCGGCTTTAACCATTGATGGATGCTGATCGGGATCTTGTCCCTAACCAGAACCCCGCACTGATTAACAAATGCGTTCTTTGTGCGGATGGGTGCAATCAGCTCGCCGGAGCGCGAGATTTCTGAGATCTCAAACTTTTCATCCGGCCTCAACTTTTTCTTCGCTCCTCGTCTCTTTACCGAAGATTTGCTCGATCCGGAGGGCTAGAAAAAGGAACAAAGACGAGAGTTAATGAATGAATCAATTAACTAGTCAGCACATGCTTAACTAACATATATACCTCCTGGCCGGACTTGGTTCGGTCACCGGAGCCAGCATCACGGTCTCCTTCTTGCACCGGCATTGGGTCACCGGAGCCGTCCTCACGGTCTACTTCTTCCATGTGCATTGGGTCACCGAATTCATCAATATCATAGCCTAGATCTTCCAGCCGCAGCTCTTGTTCGACCTGCTCATCGGTGTCGTTGAGATACGACAAGACGGCATTTTGTCCGTGTGCGATTATGTCCATCAACATCGCTTCTTGTGCTAGATCTCGGGTGTTGTCGTCCATTGTTTCTACAAATATTTACAACATGCCAATTATTATTCAAACATGACAGATGGATATATTAATGGCAAACGTAGAACTAGCTTCAACCCTCGACTGCTCGGCGATCCACAAACCCTAGACCCCCTCATGTCACATTTTGTCTAGCTAGTGTCAAAGGATTCAACAAAACCTATACTTCATAGGCGAAAGTAACAGTAGCATGATGGTACGAAGCTCTCCAAAGTTGTTTTGGAACGGAGTCCCAGATAAGATAATTCGTAACAAAAGACGGATTATCCTATCAGGAACTCCGTTCCAAAATAACTTTGCATAACTTCGTACAAACATGCCCCGGTTACTTCTGGCAAATGATAAAGTCATGGAATTCTTCAATACTTTGACACTAGCTAGGCAACCTCTCT
>LR738711.1:914267461-914277705 GCA_902687465.1 Secale cereale
CGGGACTAAAGGGTGGCATTAGTCCCGGTTTCAGCCACCAACCGGGACTAATGCCACCCTTTAGTCCCGGTTGGTGCCACCAACCGGGACCAGAGGCCCTGTGCTGGCGCGGGTGCGGTGGGATGTTTAGTCCCACCTCGCTAACTGAGGGAGCTCGAGAGTGGTTTATAAGGGCTGCTGCTCCCACCCTCTCGAGCTCCTCTCAAATGCAGGCTTCTGGGCTTAACTCTGCGCGCTGCCCTGTGAGCTTGCTGGGCCTTATATTACAGGTGGATCCTGTGCTATAGGCCTTGCAGGCTTACTGGGCAGCGCCCAATTTCTTTCCTTTTTTGCTTTATTTATTTCTAAGTTGTTTTTTGCTGTATTTAGAGTTGCTTTATTTATTTTATTTTCTTTGTTTATTTCTAAGTTGTTTTTTGTTGTATTTAGAGTTGCTTTATTTATTTTACTTCCTTTATTTATTTTCTTTGTTGCTTTACTTATTTTATTTTGTTTATACTTACAACAAAATACTTATTGTTGCTATTTATTTCTAAGTTGTTTTTTGCTGTATTTAGAGTTGCTTTATTTATTTTATTTTCTTTGTTTATTTCTAAGTTATTTTTTGCTCTATTTAGAGTTGCTTTATTTATTTTACTTTCTTTATTTATTTTCTTTGTTGCTTTATTTATTTTATTTTGTTTATACTTACAACAAAATACTTATTGTTGCTATTTATTTTTCAAGTTTTTTTGTTTTGTTTTCTGCATTATTTATTTTCTTTTGTTATTTGCTTTATTTTTTTAATTCTTTCTGGTAAAACCAATTAAAAACTTTCTCTGTTAGTGCAAGTAGTATTGAAATTTGAATAGTACAAACGGACAATGGTATCATACTCGTTTGTTACAAAGTTGGGATGGTATCATTATAATAGTTGCAGAAAAAACTCTTCACTTTTTCTTCGCTTGTGTCATTTGCTTATTGCGCCGTAACCATGGATAATCTTCATCATTTATCAGGATGCTTGGGTCAGCCTTGACTTTGAAGGGAGGAATTTCATGAAATTTTTCATAATCTTCAGACATGTCTGTCTTGCCCTCCACTCCCAGGATGTCCCTTTTTCCTGAAAGAACTATGTGGCGCTTTGGCTCATCGTATGATGTATTCGCTTCCTTATCTTTTCTTTTTCTCGGTCTGGTAGACATGTCCTTCACATAGATAACCTGTGCCACATCATTGGCTAGGACGAACGGTTCGTCAGTGTATCCAAGATTTTTCAGATCCACTGTTGTCATTCCGTACTGTGGGTCTACCTGTACCCCGCCTCCAGACAGATTGACCCATTTACACTTACACAAAGGGACCTTAAAATCATGTCCGTAGTCAAGTTCCCATATGTCCACTATGTAACCATAATATGTGTCCTTTCCCCTCTCGGTTGTTGCATCAAAGCGGACACCGCTGTTTTGGTTGGTGCTCTTTTGATCTTGGACAATCGTGTAAAATGTATTCCCATTTATCTCGTATCCTTTGTAAATCAATACAGTCGAAGATGGCCCCCTGGACAACAAGTACAACTCATCACAAACAGTGTTGTCACCTCTGAGACGTGTTTCCAACCAACTGCTGAAAGTCCTGATGTGTTCACGTGTAATCCAGTCGTCGCACTGGTCCGGGTGTTTGGAGCGCAGACTGTTCTTGTGTTCATCGACATACGGGGTCACCAATGTAGAGTTCTGTAGAACTGTGTAGTGTGCTTGAGACCAAGAATATCCATCCCTGCATATTATTGAGTCCCTTCCAAGCGTGCCTTTTCCAGTCAGTCTCCCCTCGTACCGCGATTTAGGGAGACCTATCTTATTAAGGCCAGGAATGAAGTCAACACAAAACCCGATGACATCCTCTGTTTGATGGCCCATGGAGATGCTTCCTTCTGGCCTTGCGCGGTTACGGACATATTTCTTTAGGACTCCCATGAACCTCTCAAAGGGGAACATATTGTGTAGAAATACGGGCCCCAGAATGACAATCTCGTCGACTAGATGAACTAGGACGTGTGTCATGATATTGAAGAAGGATGGTGGGAACACAAGCTCAAAACTGACAAGACATTGCGCCACATCACTCCTTAGCCTTGGTACGATTTCTGGATCGATCACCTTCTGAGAGATTGCATTAAGGAATGCACATAGCTTCACAATGGCTAATCGGACGTTTTCCGGTAGAAGCCCCCTCAATGCAACCGGAAGCAGTTGCGTCATAATCACATGGCAGTCATGAGACTTTAGGTTCTGGAACTTTTTCTCTACCATATTTATTATTCCCTTTATATTTGACGAGAAGCCAGTCGGGACCTTCATACTGAGAAGGCATTCAAAGAAGATTTCTTTCTCTTCTTTCGTAAGAGCATAGCTGGCAGGACCTTCATACTGCTTCGGAGGGATGCCGTCTTTTTCGTGCAAACGTTGCAGGTCCTCCCGTGCCTCAGCTGTATCTTTTGTCTTTCCATACACGCCCAAGAAGCCTAGCAGGTTCACGCAAAGGTTCTTCGTCACGTGCATCATGTCGATTGAAGAGCGGACCTCTAGGTCTTTCCAGTAGGGTAGGTCCCAAAATATAGATTTCTTCTTCCACATGGGTGCGTGTCCCTCATCGTCATTCGGAACAGCTAGTGCGCCGGGGCCCTTTCCAAAGATTACGTGTAAATCATTGACCATAGCAAGTACGTGATCACCGGTACGCATGGCGGGCTTCTTCCGGTGATCTGCCTCGCCTTTGAAATGCTTGCCTTTCTTTCGACATTGATGGTTGATCGGAAGAAATCGACGATGGCCCAGGTACACATTCTTCCTGCACTTGTCCAGGTATATACTTTCAGTGTCATCTAAACAGTGCGTGCATGCGTGGTATCCTTTGTTTGTCTGTCCTGAAAGGTTACTGAGAGCGGGCCAATCGTTGATGGTCACGAATAGCAACGCCTTTAGGTCAAATTCCTCCTGTTTGTGCTCATCCCACGCACGTACACCGTTTCCATTCCACACCTGTAAATGTTCTTCAACTAATGGCCTTAGGTACACATCAATGTCGTTGCCGGGTTGCTTAGGGCCTTGGATGAGAACTGGCATCATAATGAACTTCCGCTTCATGCACATCCAAGGAGGAAGGTTATACATACATAGAGTCACGGGCCAGGTGCTGTGATTGCTGCTCTGCTCCCCGAAAGGATTACTGCCATCCGCGCTTAAAGCAAACCATACGTTCCTTGCATCCTTTGCAAACTCCTCCCAGTACTTTCTCTCGATTTTTCTCCATTGCGACCCGTCAGCGGGTGCTCTCAACTTCCCGTCTTTCTTACGGTCCTCACTGTGCCATCGCATCAACTTGGCATGCTCTCTGTTTCTAAACAAACGTTTCAACCGTGGTATTATAGGAGCATACCACATCACCTTCGCAGGAACCCTCTTCCTGGCGGGCTCGCCATCAACATCACCAGGGTCATCTCGTCTGATCTTATACCGCAATGCACCGCATACCGGGCATGCGTTCAGATCGTTGTATGCACCACGGTAGAGGATGCAGTCATTAGGGCATGCATGTATCTTCTGCACCTCCAATCCTAGATGGCATACGACCTTCTTTGCTGCGTATGTACTGTCGGGCAATTCGTTATCCTTCGGAAGCTTCTTCTTCAATATTTTCAGTAGCTTCTCAAATCCTTTGTCAGCCACAGCATTCTCTGCCTTCCACTGCAGCAATTCCAGTACGGTACCGAGCTTTGTGTTGCCATCTTCGCAATTGGGGTACAACCCTTTTTTGTGATCCTCTAACATGCGATCGAACTTCAGCTTCTCCTTTTGACTTTCACATTGTGTCCTTGCATCGACAATGACCCGGCGAAGATCATCATTTGGTTCCTCTTGATCTTCAGCAGCTTCACCCGTTCCAGCATCATTGGGCACATCGTCTGGTTCCTCTTGATCTTCACCAGTTCCCCCATTGCAGCATCACCGTATTCAGGGGGCACATAGTTGTCATCGTACTCTTCTTCTTCGCCGTCTTCCATCATAACCCCTATTTCTCCGTGCCTCGTCCAAACATTATAGTGTGGCATGAAACCCTTGTAAAGCAGGTGGGAGTGAAGGATTTTCCGGTTAGAGTAAGACATCGTATTCACACATTTAGTGCATGGACAACACATAAAACCATTCTGCTTGTTTGCCTCTGCCGCATTTAGAAACTCACGCACGCCCTTAATGTACTCGGAGGTGTGTCTGTCACCGTACATCCATTGGCGGTTCATCTGCGTGCATTTATATATAATTAAGTGTGTCAAAAACCATTACAGAACATCATAAATAGATAATTAAGTGACCAAATGGATAAAAGTTCATCATCACATTAAAACCAAAGTACATACATATATAGTTCTCATCTAACAACATATAGCTCTCCATACACATCGAAACTATGTAAAACATTTCAATGTGAAAACAAATGCTATCATAATCGCAACCAAGGTAACAATTGATCCAACGGCATAATGATACCAAGCCTCGGTATGAATGGCATATTTTCTAATCTTTTTAATCTTCAACCGCATTGCATCCATCTTGATCTTGTGATCATCGACGACATCCGCAACATGCAACTCCAATATCATCTTCTCGTCCACAATTTTTTTTATTTTTTCCTTCAAGAATTTGTTTTCTTCTTCAACTAAATTTAACCTCTCGACAATAGGGTCCATCTGGATCTTGTGATCATCGATAACTTCCGCAACATGCAACTCCAATTCCATCTTCTCCTCCTCCATTTTTACCAATTTTTTCTTTAACGAAATGTTTTCCTCTTCAACTAAATTTAACCTCTCCACAAGAGGGTCGGTTGGAATTTCCGGTTCAACTACCTCCTAGACATAATAAAACATCTATGCATGTCAGGTTGGTCGGCATAACTATCATAAGCACTAAAACAAATAGTTATAAATTAAAGATAATATACCACATCCGAATCGTAGACCGGACGAGGGCCCACGTGGGCGGATATCAAAACCATCGCACTATATAATAACAAGCAATAATAAACGTAAGAAAATTAGACAAACATGCATCTATCTAAAGCAATAATAAAAGTAAGAAAAGCATGGACATAACAAGAGGCTCACCACGGTGGTGCCGGTGACGATATCGGCGGGGGCGATCAACGGCGGCGAAGATGGGGACGGGACGTGACGGACCGCTAAACCTAGACAAATCTCGGAGAAAATAGAGCTTCGAGAGGAGAAAAGCTTAACTAGTGTGGCTCGGGCATTCCACCGAACACGTTGTGTGCATAGGAGGTGAGCTAGAGCACCACTAACCCCTCTCCCCCTCGGCTAGAAAAAAAACAGAGCAGTGAGCTCTGCTCTTGAGTGAGGGGGTTTATATAGGCAACTCACTGGTCCCTGTTGATTCTACAAACCGGGACTAAAGGGGTGCCTTTGGTCCCGGTTCATAAAACCAACCGGGACCAATAGTGGTGGGCCAGGAGCAAGAGCCATTGGTTTCGGTTTTTAGCTCCAACCGGGACCAATAGGTCCAGACGAACTGGGACCAATGGCCCACGTGGCCCGGCCGGCCCCCTGGGCTAACGAACCGGGTCCAGTACCCCCATTGGTCCCGGTTCTAGATTGAACCGGGGCTAATGGGCTGGACCAATACCCTGTTTTCTACTAGTGCATCCACCCACATGTCGCCCTGGGACCATCCCAGGCGTACGTGGCGGAAGGCTGTGCAGCCTGGGGTACACGGTGGCAAGCGGCGATGACAAGGCTACCGTCGTGGCGGACGGTGGCGCACCTGACAGCCACTTTTTGCACTGTTTGGACGACGGCGATGGGCATTTAATGCCCTTGTCCCCTGCCGTCAGGGTTAGGTATGGAACACTGTTCCATCTACCACTCTTTTTACATTCTTACCCCCCATCTGTGTTGCCACCTGTCGGTGACCCCTTTGACCTATAAAAGGAGGCCCATGCGCAACGTAGAAGGGGTTGCGAACATCGATCATTCCACGCTCGGTCTAGTTAGCGGTTAGAGTGTACTGTAGCTCTCCTCCCTCTCGAGAAAGAACACAACACAAACCAAAGCAGGAGTAGGGTTTTACGCATTCGTGCGGCCCGAACCTGGGTAAACTGCTCGTGTGCTCGCCTCGATCCGCTCTTTGTGCATCCTCCGCCCCCTTGCCGTATCGATAAAGGGGCTCCGGTCCCATAGGTGTTCGTGGGGATCAGTTTCCCCGACATAATGATTCTAACACCCATGGAGTCTTGGTGCTGATCATGTTTTGCTCGTGGTAGAGGCTTAGTCAACGGGTCTGCGACATTCAGAGCCGTATGTATCTTGCAAATTTCTATGTCTCCCTCCTTGACTTGATCGCGGATGGCATTGAAGCATCTCTTGATGTTCTTGGTTCTCTTGTGAAACCTGGATTCCTTCGCCAATGCTATTGCTCCAGTGTTGTCACAAAAGATTTTCATTGGACCCGATGCACTAGGTATTACACCTAGATCGGATATGAACTCCTTCATCCAGACTCCTTCATTTGCTACTTCCGAAGCAGCTATGTACTCTGCTTCACACGTAGATCCCGCCAAGACGCTCTGCTTGGAACTGCACCAACTGATAGCTCCACCGTTCAATAAAAATACATATCCGGTTTGTGACTTAGAGTCGACGTAACCATTTACGACGAGCTCTTTGTCACCTCCATAAACGAGAAACATATCCTTTGTCCTTTTCAGGTACTTCAGGATGTTCTTGATCGCTATCCAGTGATCCAGTCCTGGATTACTTTGGTACCTCCCTGCTAAACTTATAGCAAGTCACACATCAGGTCTGGTACACAGCATTGCATACATGATAGATCCTATGGCCGAGGCATTGGGAATGACTTTCATTTTCTCTCTATCTTCTCCAGTTGTCGAGCATTGAGTTTTACTCAACTTCACACCTTGTAACACAGGCAAGAACCCTTTCTTTGACTGATCCATTTTGAACTTCTTCAAAACTTTATCAAGGTATGTGCTTTGTGAAAGTCCAATTAAGCGTCTTGATCTATCTCTATAGATCTTGATGCCCAATATATAAGCAGCTTCACCGAGGTCTTTCATTGAAAAATTCTTATTCAAGTGTCCTTTTACGCCATCCAGAAATTATATACCATTTCCAGTCTACAATATGTCATCCACATATAATATCAGAAATGCTACAGAGATCCCACTCACTTTCTTGTAAACTCAGGCTTCTCCAAAAGTCTGTATAAAACCATATGCTTTGATCACCTCATCAAAGCATATATTCCAACTCTGAGATGCTTGCACCAGTCCATAGATGGATCGCTGGAGCTTGCATACTTTGTTGGCACCTTTAGGATCGAAAAAACCTTCTAGTTGCATCATATACAACTCCTGTTTGAGGTATCCATTAAGGAATGCAGCTTTGACATCCATTTGCCAGATTTCATAATCATAAAATGCGGCAATTACTAACATGATTCAGACAGATTTAAGCATCACTACGGGTGAGAAAGACTCATCGTAGTCAACTACTTGAACTTGTCGAAAACCTTTCGCAACAAGTCGAGCTTTGTAGACGGTAACATTACCATCGGCGTCAGTCTTCCTCTTAAAGATCCATTTATTTTCAATGGCTTGCTGATAATCGGGCAAGTCAACCAAAGTCCACACTTTGTTCTCATACATGGATCCCATCTCAGATTTCATGGCTTCAAGCCATTTGGCGGAATCTGGGCTCATCATCGCTTCCTCATAATTCGTAGGTTCATCATGGTCTAGTAACATGACTTCCAGAACCGGGTTACTATACCACTCTGGCGCGGAACGCACTCTGGTTGACCTACGAGGTTCAGCAGTAACTTGATATGAAGTTTCATGATCATCATCATTAGCTTCCTCACAGATTGGTGTAGGAATCACTGGAACTAGTTTCTTTGATCTACTACTTTCTAATTCGGGGTAAGGTACAATTACCTCATCAAGTTCCACTTTCCTCCCACCCACTTCTTTCGAGAGAAACTCCTTCTCTAGAAAGGATCCATCCTTAGCAACGAATATCTTGCCTTTAGATCTGTGATAGAAGGTGTACCCAACAGTTTCCTTTGGGTATCCTATGAAGACACATTTCTCCGACTTGGGTTCGAGCTTATCAGGTTGATGCTTTTTCACATAAGCAACGCGGCCCCAAACTTTAAGAAACGACAACTTGGGTTTCTTGCCAAACCACACTTCATAAGGCGTCGTCTCAACGGATTTAGATGGTGCCCTATTTAACGTGAACGCAGCTGTCTCTAAAGCATAACCTCAAAACGATAGTGGTAAATCGGTAAGAGACATCATAGATCGCACCATATCTAATAAAGTACGGTTAAGACGTTCGGACACACCATTATGTTGTGGTGTTCCGGGTGGCGTGAGTTGTGAAACTATTCCACATTGTTTCAAATGAAGACCAATCTCGTGACTCAAATATTTGCCTCCGCGATCAGATCGTAGAAACTTTATTTTCTTGTTACGATGATTCTCTACTTCACTTTGAAATTCTTTGAACTTTTCAAATGTTTCAGACTTGTGCTTCATTAAGTAGATATACCCATATCTGCTCAAATCATCAGTGAAGGTAAGAAAATAACGATACCCGCCGCGAGCCTCAACACTCATCGGTCCACATACATCTGTATGTATGATTTCCAACAAATCATTTGCTCGCTCCATTGTTCCGGAGAACGGAGTTTTAGTCATCATGCTCATGAGGCATGGTTCGCAAGCACCAAGTGATTCATAATCAAGTGATTCCAAAAGTCCATCATCATGGAGTTTCTTCATGCGCTTTACACCAATATGACCTAAACGGCAGTGCCACAAATAAGTTGCACTATTGCTAGGCTTCTCACCCCTCGTTGGTTACCCCAAGTGGAAGGTGTGAGATGTAGTGTTGCGGAAGTTTTTCCCTTGGCAAAGATACCAAGGATCGAATCCCCAGAGACTCCTAGGTTCAACAAGAAGGTGTCAACTGCTAACGGCGCCAGATATTAGCAATCAACGTGGACCTGCACACAGATGCAAATAACTTTGCTCCCAACGAGTACAGAGAGGTTGTCAATCCCTCCGGCCTTGTAGTTCACAAAGGATTAAACGCAAATGATAGTAGTGATAGATAATGTTTGCAATAGTAAATAAAAGCGAAAAGTAAATAGCGTATGTGATCAATGATGGTAATATGGACCGGAGTCTCATGATGTTCACTAGTGATGTCTCTCTCCCAAAAGACGATAAAACAGCTATGTGAGGTAAACGAATTACAGCTGGGCAATTGACAGGACCACGAACGCAAACCAATGCTGTCTACATTGCAAGAAAGGTTGAGGTTCAAAGCATGGGCGGTACGCCAAAGTAAGTAGACCGAAATCCATCAATATCTACTACTAATCATCCACCTTGAGATATCTATCCAGAACATCTCGCTGGTATTAAGTTGCGAGCCCCACCCATAGTGTAAACTCAAAGCAACAGACAACTGCATTAAAAGAACTTTGCGTAAAGTAAACAATCCTTGCACCCGCGGGCACAAGCACCGTTGTTTTCCCCCTTGTGGCAACAGCACATCCCCTAGACTCATGTTTCTGTCACTCAAACTAGTCATCGAGGGGCATGAACCCACAATCAAGCATAACGTTCCCTCTTGGAGTCACTACCTATTACTTGGCCAAAGCAATAAATAACAACGGAGAACATGCAAGAATCACTTACGAACATAAATATAAAAGAGGTAGATCAAATATATTACTCAAGCACCATCTGAACATAATCTCATAATCCATCGGATCCCAGCAAACTCATCATAGCAACAACATAAGGATTACATATGTGCCTCGATCATGTAGGGCAGCTCACGAGGACTAATTAGTGAAGCACAAGAACGGGAGGAGAACATCACATAGCTACTGGTCATGGACTCATGGTCCAAGGGAGACTACTCACAACTCATCCGGGAGGCGTCCATGGTGGTGGAGAAGCTCCCGGTGGTGATCCTCCCCTCCGGCAGGGTGCCGGGAAGGGTTCTCCTGGTGCTCCCGATCTTGGAAGCGGCGGCGGCGGCGGAACAGAGATGGGATCGCGAAAAGAGTTCCTGTTTCCAGGGTTTCGGGAGACGCTTTAAATATATGCCAAAGGGGGGCATCGGGGAAGCCTCGGGGGGCCCAGGCGCCCCC
>LR738711.1:914277762-914347029 GCA_902687465.1 Secale cereale
GCCCCCCCCCCCCCGGCTGTCCTTCAGACGCACGGTAGTTTCTGGAACGCTGATTTTTTATATAATTTTTCTGGATTTTTCCTGGCAGTTCTCGTAATGTGAAAACCTGAAATACAAAAACAGCCGAAAACAGAAACTGGCACTAGGGCGCACTGAGTTAATAGGTTAGTCCAAATATGATCAAAAGTGTATGGAAGTGTATAAATATCATAGCAATATCACCCAAAAGAGGCATGGAGCAAGCAGAAATTATAGATACGTTTTGGACGTATCAACATCCCCAAGCTTAATTCCTACTCGTCCTCGAGTAGGTAAATGATAACAAGAATAATTTCTGTGGTGACATGCTATTAACCATATAGGACTTTTTCATGGTCATATGACAAAAGCTTACTGAGATAATGAATCTGTAGTAATTAAGTTACCTCATGAGAAAATCACAAAGAACTGAAAGTTTTATAATATGACATTGAAACATCAAATAGATTTGCAATAAACATGATCTCCAAATATGATAAAGTGATATCTAGTTTGCCCCCTTTAGTGAAGCAAAACATAAATGCAGGGGCACCTCCAAGGTTCAAGTGATGACTAGATACAATGATTTCAAAATAAATGATATCACAATCATGCAAAAGACAATGCTACTTTGGGACAATGCACATTACACTCAGAATGACAATCATGCTCTCAGTAGTTGGTGCTTTTAAAAGAAGGTGGAGACTCAACATAAAAGTAAAAGAATGGTCATGTGCTAGAGCTTTTTATTTTGAAAACATAGAAGCAATTTTGTCAACGGTAGTAGTACTTCATATGTGTTATGCATAAGACATCCTATAAGTTGCAGGCCTCATGCATCGAATACCAATAGTGCTCGCACCTTGTCCTAATTAGCTCGGATTTCCATGGGTTATCATTGCATTACATATGTTTCAACCAAGTGTCACAGAGGGGTACCTCTATGTCACCTGTACAAAGGTCCAAGGAGATAGATCGCATCTGATTTCTCATTTTTGATAGATCTCAACTTGAGGACATCCATACCGGGACAACATAGAAAATAGATAATGGACTCCTCTTTAATGCTTAAGCATATTCTCATATGATATTGAGGATTAATGTCCAAGCTAAAACTTCCACCATGATACATGGCTTTGGTTGGCGGCCCAATGTTCTTCTCTAACAATATGCATACTCAACCATTCAACCCATGGCAAATCACCCTTACTTCAGACAAGACGAACATGCAAAGCAACTCACATGATATTCAACAAAAGTGTAACAGTTGATGGTGTCCCCAGAAACATGGTTACCGCTCAGCAAGCAACTTATAAGAAATAAGATACATAGGCAACATATTCTTTACCACAATAGTTTTTAAGCTACTTTTCCATGAGCTATGTATTGCAAAAACTGAAGGTTTTAAAGGCAGCACATGTAAATTTACTTTTAGTGGCGGTGAAATACCACATATAGGTAGGTATGGTGGACTCATATGGCATAACTGGTTTAAAAGGATGTGGATGCACAAGCAGTCAGTCCGCTTAGTACAGGTGGAGGTTAGCAAAAGACTGGGAGCGACCAACTAAGAGAGCAATGACGGTCATAATCATGCAGAGTGACAAAGCAACATTGAATCAGGCATGGAAGTTATATCGCTACTCAGAAACAAAAGATCATCAAGGCTTGACAGACTTTCTTTACAGTCTTAAATATGCGTGAGCATACGCCAAGTCAATCAAAATAAATTCTTGAGGGAAGATATTACTAAACCATACAACATCATAGGCAAACAAATCATGTTGGTACTCCAATAACACATTGGGAATCCCCCAGCTATTTGGGATTAACCATAAGAAAACCTGAACTACTAAGAGCCATCATGCACGTAGCATCTTTATCATAGACATATTAACCAATGCAACGGAAGCAAACTCTCTTAAGAAGGTGAGCATGGTAATTAAAGAGAGTTCAAGAAACCAACTAAACACAAGCTCTTTGAAAAGATAAGCATGAATACTAAGAGCTGAACATGATAGTAGCTATTAAAAGACAAAGAACACACACAGCAAAGATAGTCATGAAAATTCTATGTTATGTTCTAGGTAGAAGTGGAGCGTGTTTCTCTCCCACATAAAGAAAGCTGAGTTCCGACTCGTTATGAAAAAACTAAAAAGGAAACTAAAAGCAAGACGCTCCAAGCATATCACATAACACATGAAGTGATTAAAATATAGTGGAACGAAAGACGAACTGATAATGTTGATGGAGAAGGGGATGCACGGGGGCATCCCCAAGCTTAGACGCTTGAGTCTCCTTGAATATTTCTTGGGGGTGCATGGGGCATCCCCAAGCTTGAACGCTTGACACCCCTGGATCTTTTTATCATCTTCCCTCGCACACTTGAAAACTCCCTTCATACATAACTCATCATAATCTGATTAGCGAGGTTAGTACCCATAATAAAATAATTGTACCTTGCTGGAAATAAAGATATTCTTGAAGGTCTACTGTTTCTCAAGATTGCCAAAAGGTTTTTGCAAAGAAAAAGCAAGCTCTTGGTTTGCAAAATCAAAGAAAGGCAAAACAGGACAGAATCTGTGAAAAACAGAACAACAGGTAGTAATTGATTTGTTCGGGGCACTTCTGCAACTCTAATCAAAAAACACAGAACAAATGCACGAAAGACAATTATATAGAGAACGCTGTCGAAAACATTCAGACCAAAAAGTTGATCTGGTGATTTTATACGAATTTTTCTATCCAAGGACAGAATATGTTTCCTGGACAGCACCTCACAACTTTTGAACTTTCTAGCAATCAGAGGCTATACTTGGCACAAATATGAAAAGCAAAGATACAATGCTGATGCTACTGTAGTAAACAACATCAAGACACAACAAAAGCAAAATAAAACTTTTATTCATTGGGCTGCCTCCCAAGAGTGCTTTCTTTTATGCCTTTAAGCTAGGCATAATGCATAGAGATCAAGTTTTATCAAGAGTAAAAGAATAGCTAGCCCGTACAACGGACTAAAAGGTAACTTGATCTTCTTTCGAGGGAAGTGTTCCTTCCCTTTCTTGAGAGGAAACTGAAATTTTATATTACCCTCTTTCATGTCAATGATAGCACCAACGGTGCTTAAAAAGGGACGTCCCAAAATAACTGGATACGAAGGATCACATTCAATATCCATAATAGTAAAATCAACGGGAACATAATTATCATTGACAACGATAAGAACATCGTCGATCCTCCCCAAAGGTTTCTTTATGGAAGAATCAACGAGACGAACACCAAAAGAACAAGAATCAAAAGGTTTCAATTTAAGCATATCATATATTCTTTTGGGCATAACAGAGGTACTAGCACCGACATCACATAATGCATAGCAAGAGAAGTCATTCAACTTAATTTTTATCATAGGATCCCAACCATCTTCTAGCTTTCTAGGTATGGAGGCTTCTACTCTAAGTTTCTCCTCCCTAGCTTTGATGAGAGCATTAGTGATATGCTCTGTGAAGGCAAGGTTAAGCGTGCTAGTGCGGGGATCTCTAGACATCTTGTGAAGGAAATCAATAACTTTGGTAAGAGTGCAATTATCAAAATCAAGATCACTAGCATCAAGTAAAGTGGTAGTGGTGTTCTTAAGGTTCACTTGTTTGGTAGTTTCTATAGTCATAGCATCACCATTAATAGGTCCAATGGGACCAGGAGTACATTGGGTGCTAAGAGTTTGGATATCCTCAACAACTTGGATAGTAGCAACAGTGTGGTGGGTAGGAAGGCTCTTAATTCTATCTTCTTCCTCCCTTTCTCTAGCCCATCTTTATTTAAGTTTAGCCATCATCCTAATATTTTCATTAATTTGCACTTGTGTAGCATTAATAGGAGTGACCTTCCTCTCCTCAAGAGGAGATGTTTTAATTTTTAGCAATTCTATCTCATTGGCTAAGTGGTCTACCTTCAAAGAGAGATCATCTAGTTTATGTAGTTTTTCTTCTACACTCTTATTAAAGGCTTTTTGGGTAGTGATGAAATCTTTGAGCATAATCTCTAGTTCAGTATTGGAGTTCTTGGTGCTAGGATAAGCATTGTTGTTCCCATAAGAATTAGAGGGGAACGGTCTAGGATTGGTACCAAAGTTACTCCTATAAGCATTGTTGTTAAAATTGTTTCTAGAGATAAAGTTCACATCTACTTGTTCTTGAGCAATCAAAGAATTTAAAGGAATATCACGAGGATCAATAGAGGATTGCTTCGGAAGTAGAGACATGATTAAGTCAACTTTTTCATTTATGGAGGAAATCTCCTCGACAGAGTTTACATTCCTACCTGTTGGAGCGCGTTCGGTGTGCCATTGGGAATAGTTGGTCATCATCTCATCGAGAAGCTTCGTGGCAGCACCAAGTGTAGTTGACATAAAGGTTCCTCCCGCGGCCGAATCTAACAAGTTCCGCGAGGTAAAGTTCAAGCCTGCATAAAAAGTTTGGATAACCATCCAAGTAGTCAAACCATGAGTAGGGCAGTTCTTGATAAGAGACTTCATACGTTCCCAAGCTTGGGCAACGTGTTCATTATCCAATTGTTTAAAATTCATTATGTTACTTCTTAGTTGGATAATTTTAGCAGGTGGATAGTATTTTCCAATAAAAGCATCTTTGCACTTGTCCCATGAATCTATGCTATTTCTAGGCAAAGACTGAAACCAAATTTTAGCTCCTCCTCTCAAGGAGAAAGGAAAAAGCATAAGCTTAACAATATTACCATCTATTTCTTGGTACTTTTGCATATCACAAAGTTCAACAAAGTTGTTCAAGTGTAAAGCAGCATCATCTCCAGCACCGGAGAATTGATCTTTCATGACTAAGTTCAGTAAAGCAGGTTTAATTTCATACGAAGGTGCTGAAGTGGCAATTGTAGTGATAGGTGTGCTGATAAAGTCATCGTTGTTGTGACTAGTGAAGTCACACAACTTGGTGTTCTCGGTGGAACCCATAGTAGCAAGCAAGCAAGATAACTATTTTTGTGATTTTCGATAAAAAGGTACTAAAGCAAAAACTAAAAGGTAAACTAACAAGACTAAAAAGAAAAGGTAAAAGATAGCATGCAACTCCCCTATCCTGAAGAGTGGAGTCCCCGGCAACGGCGCCAGAAAGACTCTTGCTAGGCTTCTCGCCCCTCGTTGGTTACCCAAGGGGAAGGTGAGAGATGTAGTGTTGCGGAAGTTTTTCCCTTGGCAAAGATACCAAGGATCGAATCCCCAGAGACTCCTAGGTTCAACAAGAAGGTGTCAACTGCTAACGGCGCCAGATATTAGCAATCAACGTGGACCTGCACACAGATACAAATAACTTTGCTCCCAACGAGTACAGAGAGGTTGTCAATCCCTCCGGCCTTGTAGTTCACAAAGGATTAAACGCAAATGATAGTAGTGATAGATAATGTTTGCAATAGTAAATAAAAGCGAAAAGTAAATAGCGGATGTGATCAATGATGGTAATATGGACCGGAGTCTCATGATGTTCACTAGTGATGTCTCTCTCCCAAAAGACGATAAAACAGCTATGTGAGGTAAACGAATTACAGCTGGGCAATTGACAGGACCACGAAAGCAAACCAATGCTGACTACATTGCAAGAAAGGTTGATGTTCAAAGCATGGGTGGTACGCCAAAGTAAGTAGACCAAAATCCAGAAATATCTACTACTAATCATCCACCTTGAGATATCTATCCAGAACATCTCGCTGGTATTAAGTTGCGAGCCCCACCCATAGTGTAAACTCAAAGCAACAGACAACTGCATTAAAAAACATTGTGTAAAGTAAACAATCCTTGCACCCGTGGGCACAAGCACCGTTGTTTTTCCCCTTGTGGCAACAGCACATCCCCTAGACTCATGTTTCTGTCACTCAAACTAGTCATCGAGGGGCATGAACCCACAATCAAGCATAACGTTCCCTCTTGGAGTCACTACCTATTACTTGGCCAAAGCAATAAATAACAACGGAGAACATGCAAGGATTACTTACGAACATAAATATAAAAGAGGTAGATCAAATATATTACTCAAGCACCATCTGAACATAATCTCATAATCCATCGGATCCCAGCAAACTCATCATAGCAACAGCATAAGGATTACATATGTGCCTCGATCATGTAGGGCAGCTCACGAGGACTAATTAGTGAAGCACAAGAACGGGAGGAGAACATCACATAGCTACTGGTCATGGACTCATGGTCCAAGGGAGACTACTCACAACTCATCCGGGAGGCGTCCATGGTGGTGGAGAAGCTCCCGGTGGTGATCCTCCCCTCCGGCAGGGTGCCAGGAAGGGTTCTCCTGGTGCTCCCGATCTTGGAAGCGGCGGCGGCGGCAGAACAGAGATGGGTTCGCGAAAAGAGTTCCTTTTTCCAGGGTTTCGGGAGACGCTTTAAATATATGCCAAAGGGGGGCATCGGGGAAGCCTCGGGGGGCCCAGGCGCCCCCCCGGCGCGGCCCAGGGGGGGCGCGCTGCCAGGGCGCCTGGAGCCCTGGTGCCCCCCCCCGGCTGTCCTTCGGATGCATAGTAGTTTCTGGAACGCTGATTTTTTATATAATTTTTCTGGATTTTTCCTGGCTGTTCTCGTAATGTGAATACCTGAAATACAAAAACAGCCGAAAACAGAAACTGGCACTGGGGCGCACTGAGTTAATAGGTTAGTCCAAATATGATCAAAAGTGTATGGAAGTGTATAAATATCATAGCAATATTACCCAAAAGAGGCATGGAGCAAGCAGAAATTATAGATACGTTTTGGACGTATCAACTATCATTATCAACTTTGCATCTTTTGGCTTCAATATTGTGAATATGTGTATCACTATGATCGAGATCCAACAAGAACAGACACTCTTCAAGGGTGCATGTCCATAAAAAATATTACTCATATAAATAGAACAACCATTAGTGTAGCGACCCGACCCGAATGGATCAAGTCTCTGTGCTTAAGTGTCATCCCTGGATCGGTATGCTGACACACACAGTACTCGAGGATTTATAACAGAGGTAAATCACATGTATAAAGTAACGTAAGTACTATTAACTCAATCAATCATAGCGGAAGCAACAAAGGTTGTGCAGTTCCATCAACACCAATGGAAAAGTTGAGTGTAGACAGCGCAACCATAACGTAACACTTACTCGTCGAATAAATTCCTGCAACATGAGACGTTGCAGCCATGTAGGTCAGTACATTGAATGTACTTGCAATTTCACACTGTAGAAGTAATGATGAACAATGCCTACAACTACATGCATATTTGGCTGGTGGAGGTTGTAAGGCCGTTTTTGCATAAAGCTGATTTTTCCCTACCACAAAGGAATGCATTTTATTTCACTACTTTGTTAAATTTAAAACATGAACAATTGAGAATGGTACCCCCATCTCAATCCCAAACCAAAGTCATTAGTAACCCAACAAATTAATTAAATAGAGTGTTGAGATCAACAAATAATCCACTTCTAGATACTCAAAGATGTCCATAACCATGGACACGGCTACTCATGAATAGTTTGTACACTCTGCAGAGGGTTGTGCACTTTTCCCCACAAGACTCGATCGCCTCCGTTGGATTTCTTGCACTGCATGATGTTTGAGAAACGGATGACCGGGACACAGTCTTTCAGAAGCATTAACTCTTTACCCCGGGTGGACCGGTACACCTACATCCGCTACATCTGCTAGTCCACCACTAAAAGAGGTCACACAACTTACTCATACTATGCCAGAGCCCATAGTGGCTTGTGACTGGACATGGAAGTTTCTAGGCATGAAAGTATTATATGATCCCTTTGAGCCTGGGTGGCATTCCAATAGGGTGATCACACGGTTCCTCCGGGATCCCCTAGGGCAAACACTGGTTTCTCCAGGTGCCCGGCAACCACTGGGTACTCCAGGGTGCCACAACCAATCCACCCAGATGTGTATTAAATTACCACCTTAAAGTTTCCCCTTAAATAAATATCACTCACATCTTTCATGAAACTCTCATACCAATCCATGTCTACGAGCATGGCTAAGCAAATAAGTAACAAAGCGTATATCCCCCCTTGGTTGATCTAAAGTCATTGGTTTCCTACCTCATGAACTTCAAGCATCATATTATGTAACCAATCCTACTCATGCAAGTGTTTGAGGATATAACTAATGCAATGAAAACTGGGTATTGGAAAGTATGATCAAAGTGTGAACTTGCCTTGTACTGACGATGTAGAAGATTCGCACTCAGAACACGTGATGGATCTACTCGTCACACTCCGATCAATCTATCGTAAGCAAACAATAGTAACCACACATAAGCAATCACTAAGAAGATCGGAAAGAACGAATAAAACACTTCGGAAAACTTCGAAAACAAATGAATGACTCTTGAAACAGAAAACAATTTCTAACAGTACCAAATGCCAGGACCCCGATCCTAAGTCACACAGGTCTAGCTTGTAACAAACCATATCACTTTGCGGCCTCACGCACGGTGGGGGTTGGAGCTACAACACGCGCGTGAGTAAAGGGATAGGGGGAGGAGCAAGAGGGGCTCACGGCGGTTGCAGTGGTCGTCGAAGCAGGCTCGGGGAGGCACCAGCCACCGCGAATTCGACGGTGATGTCGTCGGCGGTCGACGAGGGGAACAGCTGCGCAGACGGCGTTTGGAGACGTGTGGTGCCGCGTGGCTCGGCGGAGGGGTATAGGGCGACGAGGCGGAGCTCTGGGGCTCGTCGGAGGGGCGAGGGGGTGGCGGTGGACGCAGCTGCGGCGGCGGCGTGCTCACGGGTGCGTCGGCCATGGCGTCGAGAGGCGAGGGAGAGACGAAGGGAAAGAGTGAGGAGGTTAGGGGGGTTCCAGACGTCTTCGGCGTGTCCTTGGCAGCGTCGCGCTGGCGAGGGGAGGGCCAGGCAGGCAGGCGGCGTGGAGGCGCGGCCGTGCGCCCGCGCCGGCCACACGCCTGGCCGACTGGCGCCAGGAGGACGACGGCGGTGGTGGGCTGGGCCTGGCAGGCGGCTGTCTATAGGGCTTCTAGTGGGCTCCACAGTAGGTAGGTCCAGGTAACTTTCTCTCCCTTCCCGTTCTATTTAGTTTCTGTTTTTTATTTTGTTATTTTGTTCTGGGCTTTACTAAAAATACTTAGGCACACTCAAAAATCATGAAACCAAGCATGGCTAGTGTTTAGAATAAATCCAACAGTAAACATTTTAGTTTATGATTATTTGAGCATTTAAAATAATATATAAAATTTAAATGCCCAAATGCAAGTAAGATATGATTTAATTCAAATATCCAGAATGGTCCTAGAAATATGTGCAACATTTTTGGCAGAGGTTTTTAATCAATCCAAAAATGATGAACTTTTCCAAAGGGCATTTTGGGTTCATTGAAAAAGATTTTAATTTGACCCTAGTTGAATTTATTTGGTGCTAGGGTTTGAACATCCCCATTTCAAATTCATTTAAATTTTAAACATGAAGACATGATGAACAGGCAAGGACCACAGGGGTTGATCTAGGAATGTGACAACTCACCCCCACTAAACAAGAATCTCGTCCCGAGATTCAAGACGTGAGATAAGAAATCAGAGGGGACACTAACTAACACAATCTTCTCGATTCAACTGTCCTCCTCGAAGTTGCTGATTCATTGCATCATGTTGATCCTGGCATCCCTGCTTTCGAGATCTTTGTCCAACATGGTGACGATGAAAGAAACTCTACAAAAATTGATCTTCTGAAAGATCGAGCAACTCAAGATCAACTCATGGAGTGAGACGTTGAGACATCTCTTGAGCTGAGACACAGATTACACCTCCAGGGGGATGGAGTGAAATAAATGATGAAAGTTCACTTAGTGGCAATAATTCCACACCTAAGAAGACGGTGATCAATGTCACTAGACGGGGCATCTTAGAGAAGGTGACTCGTAGAATTATCCCCTTAAGTGGCAAAAAGAAATACTTTTGATATAGAGATCATTGAGATTCCCTATACCAGCCTAAGGTAACACAATCGACCGTTTGACGGAGTTCGAGAGAATGACATTCTTGGCCAGAATGGATGATGTGGACTGCCTTGTTGAACACAACACAAGGGATGATTTTGGTTATCATCGGGAATGGATGGGACCCATGGTAGGACCACTCTTGAAGATAATCCTGAACAGCAGTGGCTGAGAAAGGTAACCCATGGAAAATTGGCACATGGTGGTGCAAGCTGGGAACAAAATGCAAATGCTGGGAATGATTCTGGTAACTGGGAAGAAACCCAACAGTAGAGAGTGGATCTACCCTTTGAGAGGGTATAATATAACCAAGAACACTGGAAGCAATCCCGGTTTGTGTCGAGGATAACACCTAGTGCTTGTGCGTGCTCTCAAGAACTTGAGCATTCCCATATTCATCAAGGTTTTACCAATATCCGTGTCAAGGATCCTGGCAACATCACATACTACCATGATGAATAATGATGGATGATGCAGATGCAAGGAAGACAACACCTTCTCGGAGTTCACCTTGGCGAGGCCAAGGGGACGAAATCTGGATGATCAACCGAGAGACATTTAGCACTCCGCTTCTAACGTTCTCCTTGATGTGCTAACGTTACCCATTTATTAAAATGGTTTTATACTTAGAACGTCAAGTAAAAGGTCGGACTTCAGGAGCACAAAAATCCATAAGGAACAACTAGGGAGTAAATCCTACGAAGTCCTTATGGGGAGGTGGCCAACTTCTTCAATCAAGATACTACATCAATAGGTCTTCCGGCTGGGTGGGTTGGCCACGACATCCACTTTACCGGTTATCGAGAGACCAATATTATAGTTTTTGGGAAATGCTCTAACCATCATATCTGCCTGAGATTCAGTTCTGGTTGGTGTCAGGATATTCCAGACTTGTCGAGTCTAGAAGGAAAAATGAAAGTTTGCAACACAATTCGACGAGACGACGTTGCGAGATTCTCGGGAATGAACTACGATAGCAAGCTCCAAAACATGAGCTGGTTCTGCTACAAACATGTGAACACGTTGTCCAAGACAAGCATGACCACATAGCAGTCTTATGATAAAACACTACCGAGTTCTGGTTGGGAACCATCGTCTAGGATATCGAAGTCCTTACATAAGTCATATGATTAGCTCTAATGAAGGAACTTTTCTCCTTGAACAAATCAATCAGTGGCTTGGTGTGCTAGGGATACATATAGAGTGAAGGTTGCAAATCTCCAAACCACAGAATACTTCGCACGTATGCATGACTGACTTGGGATGATTCCACAGGAAGCAAAAAAAACTTTCTCAAACTCACGGTAGCAACTTGCATCAATTACACATGAATTTGGGAAAATCTATTCTCTCATCCAACATATACATCATGAACGGGACACGAAGGCAATGCTTACAAAGTTTCCAACACTAGCTTAATGTCCTACAATATCACGGAGGAGATAAGGATGTTTGTTGATGGGCTCAACAATCATCCATCCAGGTTTCCATATAGATGGAATTCCATGACAATGTGAACAAAGTGATAGCATTGGTCAGACCAACAGATATAACGGTGTATGCTCGAGGGATCAACCACGAGTAAGACAACATTATGAATTTCGTTGGTTCTGATTTGACTTAATGATAGCCCACTCTCAAATCAATGTTTTGATATGACAATAGATCCAACAACTGATCACAGGGACCAATTGATGAAGATGTCATCTATCTTCAACACAAACACAAAAGATATCCCTTGTGTCGGGGGAAACTGTCCACCACGAGCACCTATGGGACCGGAGCCCCTTGTTCGTGCGGTAAGGGAGCGGAGGGAGCACAAAGAGTGGATCGAGACGAGCACGCGGGCAGTTTACCCAGGTTCGGGCCGCGATGGACGCATAAAACTCTACTCCTGCTTAGGTTGTATTGAGTTGGGGAGCTCGGGAGCTTGAAGAATTAGCTACACCGAGCGAATGAGCGATCTAGGTTCCGAACCCTTTCTATGTTGTGCATGGGCCTCCTTTTATAGCTCAAGGGGTCACCGAAAGGTGTCAACGTAGGAGAAAGGGGTAAAAAGGTAACTTTGGTGGTAGTTGTAACAGTGCGGGAACAGTGGATGAACAGTGGATGAACAGTGGTCATCACCTACTTTGACAGTGGGGGACAAGGGCATTAAATGCCCGTCACCGTCGACCCCAAAAGCGCCCGCCCTTGCGTCTCTATTTGCCACGGCGATGGCTTCGTCACCGTGTAGTGCCACCGTGTCCCCCAGGCTGCACAGCCATCCGCCACGCGTCCCTGGAATGGTCCCAGGATGACGCGTGGTTCGATGAGCTGGAGCGCGGGCACACAGCGTAACTCTCCCCGGCAAGCACCTTGCCGGGGCCTTGACCTTGCCAGGCCCGGAAGCTTGTCGGGCTCTGAAGCTTGTCGCTCCCCGGGCCCTGCCGGGGCGCATGCTGCGCCGAGGCATGTCTTCTGAAATGTAATCTTCTAGTCTTCCTGGCAAGCTCCTCTTGCCAGGGTTTTGTGCTAGTGAGGAAATCTTGAGCCTGGGACGGCCTTCCCGGCAAGCTCCACTTGCCGGGGCCTTGATCTTCTGTCTTGTATACTTTGTTTTTGAATGGCTTTATAAGGAGCAGAAAGGTCTCCGGCAAGCACGTGGTAGGCCCTGCCGCGGGAAGCGGCTACTGCCCGTGCACAAGTTGGGGTACGGAGGTACCCCTACCTTAGTACACCGACAGGAGCCCCCGGGCCTGGGCCACACACGGTGCCGAGCGCTGTTGGGCCAGGCCCAAAACAGTGCACGGGCACGAGCGGCCCACGGCACGCCGAATCCCCTTCCGCATCCGCCGCGTCCCTCCGTAACGGCACGCGTCGATTGCGGCGTCGTGGGAGGGAACGTGGCCACGTTCTTTAATGGGGAAATGCGGAGCGTCCCCCACTCCCCCCTTAAAAGCAGAGGAAGCAGGGGGCCGTTACCTTACTTCGCCTTCATTGCTTCTTCCATCTCCAGAAATTCCCCTCTGCGCTCCGCCTCCACACCTCCTCCGCCGTCTCACGCATCTGCGGCACCGCCGGACTCCTTGCTCTCCTTCCCTCGCCGCCTCCGCCATGGCCCCGAAGACCGAGAAGGCGAAGGCGGAGAAGACCAAGAAAGAGAAATCCGAGCAGGCGGCGAGGCTTGCTCTCCTGCGGAAGAGGAATGTCGTCTTCGCGCCGAGGCTCAGCGCGCGGGAGCTCTGGATCAAGTACTACTTGTTCTGGGCCAAGGAGACCAAGGCGCATCCTCGGACCAGAGCTTATCCCGCCGCCGCCAAGGATATGTACCCCGGCGGGTATTTCTTCTTCACTGTTTTCTTCCACTGCGGCCTTTGTCCTCCCTTCTCTGAATTTTTCTGTGATATCATGAACACCTACAACCTCCACCTTTTAGACTTCACCCCCAACGCCATCCTCACGATGGCGGTTTTCGCACATCTGTGCGAAAACTATATAGGGATCTATCCAAATGTAGCGCTGTTTAGGCATTTCTTTACGCCTAGAGTAGAGGCCGGCGCTCCCCTCTCCGGAGGAATCTCTTGGGTCTTCCGCTTGAACAAAAAGGAGTCCTATCTGCAAGGGGAGCTCCGCGGCAAGTGGGAGGAGTGGCGCGCGGATTGGTGCTGGATAGTAGAGGACGAGCCGCAGCCCTTCACCGCGCCGCGCACAATAGCCATTGTGCGCGGCAGGGACTGGAGTGAGCTGGACTCGGACGACATCAAGCTCAACGTCGCCCTTGTCAAAATTCTTCGTCTCCGGGTAGCCAAGCTGACCATCGGAGAAGTAGGAGCAGACTTCCTCCGCCGCCGCATTGCCCCTCTACAGGAGAGGAAAAGGCCAGCATGGGAGTACGGCAACGTGGCGGACATTATGAGACTGCGCCCAGGGCTAAACTTTAACTTCACGTCGCTGGAGCTGAAGGGGATGGTCCGGGAGCTTTTTAAGCACGACCCGGCCCACCCGGAATGGTTTAGAGCTCCCCGGGGAGTGGTGCCCCTATGCAACAGCATGGCCCGGGACCCCTTACGCGCAATGATGCCCGCATGCGACTCGCACGGCGTCGATCCAACATGGATAGCGCCCAAGCCGGATGCCATCATGAGCTTCTTCGACAACTTGGTGGAGGTGCCGAAGAACAAGGAGGAGATCAAGGGTCTCACCCGGGACACCACTGATCGGGAGATTGCTTATATAGCTTCCCAGGTAGAAGAGGCCGCCGCAGCCGCAGCGGCAGGAGAGTTCGGGTTCACAGTTGAAGAGGCAGAGGCTGCGGAAGCATCGTGCCAGGCAGAGGAGGCAGAGATCTGCAGGCTGCTTAAGCTTCCGCCCGACGAGCTCGCCGGGGTCCCCTCTCTGAGGTACGCTGGGATCCCCGGGATCGTGACCGAGGCCGCCGCGAGGGGCGACGTTGCCGGAGGAAGCAGAGGCGCCGGAGGGAGCGGAGGTGCCGGAGGGAGCACGGCCGCAGGGCAGGGCGCTGGGCCCAGTGAGCCGGCCGAGGAGGAGGAGGAGGAGGACGCCGGGGCCGGCGAGGACTCCGGTGGGTCCCTGGGGCTCAACGACGACGCCTCCTCGTCATCGGAGACCTCCCCGCCTCGGGCAAGTCCCAGGCGATCTCCGCTGAAGCGCCTACGCAAGGCGACGACGGCGACGAGGGCGCAGGCGCCCCGACAACAACCAGCTCGCCGGGTGGCGCGAGCTACCCGGGGGAGCCAAGCCGCGATGGGAGCGCCCGGCGCACCAACCGCGGCGGAGGCGCCCCGCACACAGGCTGCGGCGGAGGCGCCCCGTACGTCAGCGCCAAACGAAGGAGGGTCTTCTCGGAGCGGAGCGGCTGCTCCGCCTGCTCCCCGGGCCTCGGCGTCCACAGGGGCCGGGTCTTCGCAGCCCCCAGCCCCGGGGACCGCCAAGCGCCCGAGGGAGCCTTCTCCTCCTGCCCCTCGCGCGGACGCGCCTCAGGTGGCGTTCGACTTCTCCGCCCTGAGCGACGACGACGACGACGAGGAACAGGAGTAAGGGCTTGTATTCTGTAGTTTCTTTAATCCTGTCTTGATTCTTTCCGTTGATGATTCTGATCTTGCTACTTGCTTTGATTTTAGGACCCTGGCCCAGCGAGCGGCGAAGAAGGCCAAGGTCCCCGTGGTCGAGGTCGAGGACGACTCGCCCGTCGCGGCGACAGGAGACGCGCCGGCGACTAGCTTGCCGGACCCGAGCGCTGCTCCGAGGAGCAGCCCCCAGCGCAGCCCCCAGCGTAAGTTTGGTTTTGATCTTTCCGCTCGTCGGGCGCGCTTGAGGATTTTGTTTGTACTAACATCTTGTTGCTCTATTTGGTCTTGATTGTCTTGTGTAGAGGTGGAGCCGCA
Organism: Secale cereale; assembly: GCA_902687465.1. Taxonomy (NCBI): domain Eukaryota; kingdom Viridiplantae; phylum Streptophyta; class Magnoliopsida; order Poales; family Poaceae; genus Secale; species Secale cereale. The sequence continues at coordinate 914,293,186 of LR738711.1, forward strand.
GCTACAGGAGCACCCAGAGACCACTCCCGAGGAGCCGCAGGCCCCGCCGTCCCCGCCAAGGACGAACTCTCCGGCGAGGGAGAGCGCTCCGCCAAGGGCGGGTACCCCGCCAAGGGCGAGCAGCCCGGCGAGGGCGGCCACCCCGCCAAGGGAGAGCTCCCCGGCGAGGGAGCCTGCCGTCGACGAAGTCCGCCAAGGTAAGTCTTGCAACCTTGTCTTCTTGGACTTGTCTTTTTGGATATTTGCTTGAACTTTTTCTTTTTCTTCTTCTTCTAGATCCTCCTCCCCCAGAGCAGATGGAGACGGAGATCGTCGTCGAGGAGGAGGGCGCGCAGGGCGACGGCGACAACGCCCCTGTCGTTGAAGACACGGCGGGAGCCGCCGAGCCTGCCGCGGAGGAGACTGCCCTGACCGCAGACGCAGCGGCCGGGGAGGGGGACGGCGACCGCACTGCCGGCCCGGAGGCGGCAGGAGCGTCGGGCGCTGCACCAGCCGCCGACCCCTCCGCCGGAAAGGAGCAGTCGGGCTTCTACCATGAGGCTCCCAACGGCGTCTTCATCCAAGTGCCGTGGGGATCCTCGTCGCGAGCCCCCGAGGAGGGAGAGGCCTTCGATGGGGAGGTTCTCGCCTCCGCGGGGCTGAAGATCGTCGAGGCGCCTGGCGGGAGTGACGAGCCCGAGGAGGAGAAGTTGCTCCACCGGCTCCTGGCCCTTTACCGGGCCAGGCAGGCGAAGCTCGAGTCTCGGGAGGCCCTCACCGCCAAGGCCGCAGCTGATATGGAAAAGCGCGCCGCGGATCTCCGCGCCGCCAACCAGGCGGCCCTCCGGGACCTGGCGGAGGAGCGCGAGAGGCTTGCTGGAGAGTACCAGGAGTGGCTCCTGGAAAAAGCTGAGGCCGAGGAGCAGCAGCGACTCGCCGGAGAAGCGCTGTCTCGGCGAGAAGGAGAGCTCACCCAACGGAAGGTCAACCTCGACGCTCACGAGGAAGACCTTACCGCCCGGGATCAGGCCCTTGGCAGAGAGCTGAAGGAGGTGAAGGCCGCCGCCGCAACAGCAGAGACCGCCAAGAAGGACCTCGAGGCTAAGGTGGCGCAGCTGGAGGAATTCCTGAGGGCGAGCACGGAGAGGGTCACCGCGCTCAACATAGAGCGCGAGAAGGACGCCCACACTAATTCTGAACTCCAGGTACGCCTTTCCAAGCAAGGCGACGAGCTGAAGGCCGCCAAGGACTCAATTGCAGATCTGGAGCTGAAGGTCTCCACGCTGAAGGAATCGCTCGACGCCGTCCGGGACCGCGAGACCAAACTGAAGGACGAGCTCCGCAAAGAGCGAGGCTTGGTGGAGAGCGCTACTACTGCAACCAACAACTTCCGCCAGACCGTCGAGGTGTGGACTGAAGATCTGGTGGCATCTGCAGCTAGCATCGACAAGGAGCTGATGGCGCTGAGGGTTGAGCATCTCATATACTCTCCGGATCCAAACCTCCCCCACAGCGCCAAGCTTAGCCTTTTCTTCAGAGGGATCGCGCCGGCTCTCGCAAATCTACAGAAGAAGCTCCCCGCGCAACTGGCCGAGGAGTCACGCCAGCTCTGCGCGGGAACTTTGGAGCGCGTTCTGACGAAGATAGTGTATCGCAATCCTGGTATAAACCTCGTCAACATTCTCCGCAGCTTGCCGGCCGACGCGGATATGGAGGCGCTGAAGGCGCAGGTCGCCCACATTATCGCCAAGGTGAACAAGATCTCCAGGGTTGAAGGCGACCGCGTAGATTAGGCCTCTTTTTCTTTTTATTTCCTTTGCCACTGCAAAGTGTGCCATGGACACGAATCTATTAGTGATTGCGACAAGTTATCCCTTGTAATATATTATCTTATTTTGAGCAATCAGTGCAATGTTATCTCCCTCGCTTTGGTCCTTTACTTTGTATGCTTTTAACCCTACGCTTCTAGGGGACTTGTCGGCAAGGGGCCCTTGCCGCGAGCGCTGAGTGCTGGACTCTGAGCAGCCTGCTGGCTAAGGTCTTACCGGCAAGCAACCTTGTCGCAGCTAGTCGCAACGCACTTAGCTTACTGAGCGAACTCGGAAACGAAACAAGGGCGCGACACTTGTCGCAGCTCACTTGAGTCGTTGAGCGTACTCGAAAACAAGATAAGGGTGCGGCTAGCCACGGGTAGGTTCCTCCGCGCACAGGTTTTCCATACAAAGTGTGGTTGTTCAAGGAAGACAACTTAAAATTTAAAAAAATTGAGTTGCTCAAATTCTGGTGACTTAGCTTTCGTATATTGCTTGCTTCCCCGACAAGGCTCCTCTTTCTTGAACAGCACTTGGTTCATCTTCCATCTCCTTCCCCCCGGCAAACTTGTGCGCGAGGAACATCTCTTCTGCTTAAGAGGGAAAGAAAAAGAAGAGGGGAAAACAAGTATGGTGCCTTTCGGCCTGCTAATGCTTACCGGACATGTGTGCTGCACAAGATGCCAAATGATGCATGCAAATAGCGAAGAAAAGCATGGGAAAGGCAAATAGTGCAAAACACAAAAACTTTACTGATGCACGGGATCTGCGCCCGGCTTTGTACGAAGTGTTACATGCAACAGCGGCAAGGCTTGTACAAAAGCTGGTTGCCGGAACGGATCACGGCAACCGTGCCTTATGGGTGAAACTTACGAAGATGCTCTATGTTCCAGGAGTTGCTCACCGGTAAGCCTTCTTCGGTCTCAAGGCGGACAGCGCCGGGCCTCGTGACTTGTCTCACCCGATAAGGGCCTTCCCACTTCGGCGTCAACTTGTTGGAGTTCTTGGCGGACTGAACACGCCGAAGAACAAGGTTGCCTTCCTCGAGACTCCTGGCCTTAACCTTGCGGCTATGGTAACGGCGCAAGGCTTGCTGGTATCGAGCAGCTCGTACAGCAGCCTGGAGACGTTCCTCCTCGAGGAGCAATGCATCATCTTGTCGCAGCTGCTCTTGCTCGAGCTCATCATAAGCGAGCACTCGAGGAGATCCGTATACGAGTTCCGTGGGGAGAACTGCCTCTGCTCCATAGACTAGAGCAAAGGGTGTTTGTCCGGTGGCTCGACTTGGTGTCGTTCTGATTGACCAAAGAGCCGCCGGTAACTCCTCTATCCAGTTTCTTCCGCACTTGTGCAGCCTGTCAAAGGTCCTCATCTTGAGTCCGCGCAGCACTTCAGCATTTGCCCTTTCCGCTTGACCATTGCTCCTCGGGTGAGCAACAGAAGCGAAACAAACCTTGGCGCCAAGGTCTTGGACGTACTGCATGAAGGTGCGACTAGTGAATTGTGTGCCGTTGTCGGTGATGATCCTGTTAGGGATCCCGAAATGGCAAACAATCGACCTGAAGAACCTGACCGCTGATTGTGCTGTCACCTTTCTCACTGGTTCCACTTCTGGCCACTTTGTGAACTTGTCGATTGCAACGTACAAGTACTCAAAGCCCCCGACCGCACGAGGGAAGGGGCCGAGGATATCGAGCCCCCAGACCGAGAAGGGCCAGGACAAAGGGATCGTCTGGAGAGCTTGAGCTGGCTGATGAATTTGTTTGGCATGGAACTGGCACGCTTCACACTTGGTTACTTGTGCAGTTGCATCTTGGAGGGCTTCTGGCCAGAAGAACCCTTGCCGGAACGCCTTCCCCGCAAGCGCCCTTGCGCCAATGTGGTGGCCACATATGCCTCCGTGTATCTCTGCCAACAGCTTCTATCCATCTTCTCTGGAAATGCACTTCAACCTGACACCATTGAGTCTTCTTCTGTACAGCTCGTTATCCACGAACTGGTACATACTTGATTGCCTGGTTATCTTCTCTATCTCCTCTGGGTCGTCGGGAAGTTCTCCAGTTTGTAGAAAACGGATGATCTGCTGTGCCCATGCCGGAGTCCGAGGCTCAACGGCAAGGACTAAAGGCATAAGGGCTGCTGCGGGAACCCCAGCTTCCACGGCAAGAACCTCTGGTTCTACCGGAGCAGATGGTCCCCCGGCAAGCTCACCGGGGCGAGGCTTGTCGGGAACGTTTGCTTCAACTGTACAGACCCTAGGATCCGCAGGAGCAAACTGTTCCTCAGCATTCTGATCGTTGATCTTGGGTATCTTGGCGGCGGCTTCGGGAAGATCCGCCGGCAAGTAGTCGCCGGAGACCAACTTTCTCTTCTTGGGTTGCCCAATTGATGGTGTGACGGATGGTTGAGTCAGCTTGAGCAAGAAGGTCCCTGGTTCCACAGGTAACTTCATCGCAGCACACTTTGAAAGGCCATCTGCAATGTCATTCTGAGCTCTCGGAACGTGCTCCATTTGCAGACCTTCGAAGTGTTCTTCAAGTTTCCTCACTTCATCTACATAAGCTTCCATCAAAGGGCTCTGGTAACTCTTGTTGACTTGCCAGACCACCAACTGAGAATCTCCCCGGACAATCAGCTTCCTGATCCCAAGTTCGGCCGCAATCCTGAGGCCGGCAAGCAAGCCTTCATACTTAGCAGTATTGGTTGTTGCTTGCTCCCTGGGAAAGTGCATCTGGATAACATACTTGAGGTGCTCCCTGGTGGGCGTGATGAGTACCATGCCGGCACCGGCGCCTTGCAGCGAGAAGGCACCATCAAAGTACATTACCCATTCACTTGTCGCTTCTTGTACGGGTACACTTGTCTCTGGAATTTCTTCATCGGGCGTCGGGGTCCATTCAGCTATAAATTCTGCCAAAGCTCGGCTCTGTATGGTTGAAGTACTTTCAAACTTGAGTCCGAAGCTTGACAGTTCCAGTGCCCACTCGACGATCCTGCCAGTTGCTTCCGGATTGTGCAATATCCTTTTAAGTGGAAAGCGAGTGACCACTGTTATCTCATGTGCTTGGAAGTAATGGCGCAGCTTTCTCGAGGCCATGAGGAGGCCGAAAAGCAACTTCTGCACCCCGGAGTATCTTGATCTAGCCCCCTGCAAGAGGGAACTCACAAAATACACCGGGCGCTGCACCATCTTCCTTCGCACTTCTCCTTGACCCTGCGCAGAGTTGTCCTTGTCGGGGCCAGAGCTTGTCGGAGGAGCCCCCTGCTTGTCGCTGGATTCGCTTGCCGGTGGTGCTGACTCCTCGTCGGCCTCCCTCTCCGCTACTAACGCAGCACTAACCACCTGGTTGGTTGCCGCTAGGTACAGCAGCAACTTCTCCTGTGGCTTAGGTGCGACAAGTATTGGAGTGGAGGATAGGTACCGTTTCAAGTCTTGCAGCGCTGCCTCCGCTTCCGGAGTCCATTTTATGGGACCTGCCTTCTTCAAAATCTTGAAGAAAGGCAGGGCACGTTCTGCAGACTTCGAAATGAACCTACTGAGGGCAGCCACACAACCTGCAAGTCTCCTCACATCCCTGACGCGCTTCGGGGCTTCGATCTGCTCGATGGCTTTTATCTTGTCGGGATTGGCTTCAATCCCCCTCTGTGACTCAAAGAACCCGGGAAGTTTGCCGGAGGGGACTCCAAAGACGCACTTCTCGGGGTTCAACTTAAGCTGGATCTTGCGCAGGTTCTCAAATGTCTCTTCCAAATCTTGGATCAGTGTATCCTTGCTCTTGCTCTTGACCACGATATCATCCATGTAAGCCTCTACATTTCTGTGAATCTGTGGCTCAAAAGCAGTGTATACTACTCTTGCAAAGGTTGAGCCTGCATTCTTCAATCCAAAGGGCATGCGAATGAAGCAATATGTGCCACATGGAGTAATGAATGCAGTCTTCTCTTCATCTTCTTTGGCCATAAAGATCTGGTGGTAGCCTGAATATGCATCAAGAAAGGAGAGCAGCTCACATCCAGGAGTGGAGTCAACAATCTGGTCAATGCGCGGCAAGGGAAATGGATCCTTGGGACATGCTTTATTCACATCGGTGAAGTCTATACACAGTCTCCACTTCCCGTTGGCCTTACGCACGACAACTGGGTTTGCTAACCACGTCGGATGGATCACGCCTCTAACTAGGCCCGCTGCTTCTAGCTTCTTGATCTCTTCGGCAATGAATTCTTGGCGCTCAACGGCTTGCTTTCTGACCTTCTGCTTGACGGGCCGCGCATGAGGGCAAACAGCAAGCTTGTGCTCAATTACCTTCCTGGGAACACCGGGGATGTCAGATGGTTGCCAGGCAAACACATCGACATTCGCCCGCAGGAAGGCAACGAGCGCGCTTTCCTATTTGCTGTCAAGTGTGGCACTGATGGTGAAGGTACCACCAGTGCCGTCCTCCTTAGCGGACACCTTCTTAGTTGCCGGAGGAGCGGCCATCCCCTTCTTGCACTTGCCGGTGGAGCTCGATGGAACGTCCTCGACGGCAGCGCAGCACTCCGAAGAGGTGCGGTTACCGGAGTGGGTCCCAGAGCACTTGCCGGACTTGGTCTTCGTCTTCTTCCCCCCGGGAGCTTCAGCGGCAAGTGCGTTGCTCTCCGCTGCGGCTGCTGCATCCCGGTAGATCTTGTCGGCGCAGATAAGCGCGTCCTTCTTGTCGCCATGGACAGAGATGACGCTTATTGGCCCCGGCATCTTGAGTACGTTGTAGGCGTAGTGGGAAGCTGCCATGAACTTGGCGAGGGCAGGACGTCCAAGTATCCCATTGTATGGCAATGGGATATCGGCAACATCGAAGGTTATCCTCTCCGTCCTGAAGTTCAGCTCCCCGCCAAAGGTCACTGGCAGCGTAATCTTCCCCTTGGGCTTGCTCCTCCCCGGGTTTATTCCTTGAAAAGAACCGGTTTCTTCGAGCTCGCCATCTGGGATTTGGAGTTTCTTGATCACGGCCGAGGAGATCAAGTTCAGGCCGGCCCCGCCGTCAACCAACATTTTGGTGACCTTGAGGTTGCGGATGGTTGGTGAGACCAACATTGGCAAGCACCCGACCGCAGTGGTGCGGTCAGGGTGATCCTCAAGATCAAAAATGATGGGCGTGCTGGACCATTTGAGGAGCCTGCGCGACTCCACGGGCGGCTCTGCTGCATTTACTTCCCGCACCCACTGCTTGAGTTGGCGGTGGGAAGTATGCAGAGAGGCGCCGCCGTCGACGCACAGGACTTCCGTGGCCTTCTGGAACTCCTGCTCGCTGTTATCTTCTTCCTCCATGTCATCGTCGTCGTCTTCTTCATCCTTGTCGCGGCCCCGGGGAGGTCGGTCACCTTGCCGCTGCTTGGCCTTGCCGCGGCGTCCTCCCCGGCCATTGAATGGCCGCTTCTTGCTTGGCTCTCTCCACCTTGGGCCTTCTCCTTGTCGTGCCGCTCGTACTCAGCTTTCTGCTGCTCGACGAGGTATTCGACGCGTTTGCAGTTGGAGAGGTCGTGGCCCTTGGTGCGGTGGATCTTGCAGTATTGCTTGTCGGAGCCGTCCTGCTTGTCGGCTGCCGCTACAGGGGCGGGCTCCTTGCCGGAGCCGCTAGCCTGTGTTTGCTTGGCGGGAGCCTCCTTGCCGGACTTCTCGACGGCAAGCACTTCCTTCTTGTTCTTTCTTCTATTGTTCCGCCGCCGGCTCTTCTTTGCCGGGGCTGCATCCTCGCTGTCGCTTCCCCCTGCGCCAGCATCCTCCCCGGGGAGTTTCCTCCCCTCTTCGGCGCGCGCGCACTTATCAGCTAGGGCATAGAGCTCGCTGACATCCCATATCTTGGTCATGGCCATCTCCTCACGCATGCGGCGGTTACGCACGTTCTGGTGGAACGCGCTGATAACCGCAGCAGGGTGGACGTCGGGGATATTGTGCTGCACGCGGCTGAAGCGCTGGATGTACTTGCGCAGGGGTTCTCCTTCCTTCTGGGCCAAGATGTGGAGATCGCTCTCCTGGCCGTGGGGTTTGTGGCCGCCCGTGAAGGCGCCAACAAACTGATGGCAAAGATCTGCCCAAGAAGAAATGGAGCCTTCCGGCAAGTGCATAAGCCAAGAACGAACGTTCGGCTTAAGCACCAGCGGGAAGTAGTTCGTCAGTATCTTCTCGTCGCGCCCCCCGACAGCCTGCACCGCGATGGTGTAGATGCAGAGAAACTCCGAGGGGTGCGTCTTGCCGTCGTACTTCTCCGGTACGTCGGGCTTATAGTTCTTCATGCTGGGCCACTGGACACGCCGTAGCTCACGGGTAAACGCAGGGCAACCTGCCGCGTACGGCAAGTCGCCTGGCTCACCGGGCGTGCGTGCGTCAACAGCGGTCCCAGCTCGCTGATCTGATTGCCGCCGAGCTTCTCGGCGGCGCTCGATCGTCGTTCGAGCGTCTTCTTGTCGCCGGTCGTCAAGGACTTGGCGCTGGTCCCGACGAGCCCGCGGATCCGACGACGCCGTGGAGTCATCGTCGACGTTGATCCGGCGGGGCGGCGTCTTCTGCTTCCGCGGCGGGGAGTGCACAGTGGTTGCACCCCCGGCGGTCCTGTCGCCATCGGCCTTCGTCTTCTTGACTTGCCATGGCCGCGACGTCGCCGGCTGCTGCGGCGTGTCGTTGTTGGCGAAGGCGATAAGGCTTTGGATGGTTGCCCTCCAGTCTTCGGCCTTGTTCGCCGCTGGAGGGAAGTCGAGGAGCAGTTGCGCTCTTGCGAGCGCTTCTGCTGGAGAGGAGGGGAGCGGGGGCGAGCGGTGCGAGGAGCGGGATATGCTCGGACTCCTAACGGGAATAGAAGGAGCAGTTTCCCGACCCGGGGACCGCACCTTGCTCGTGCCCGGACGATGGTCCGGAGCATCCCGCGAACCTCCGGTTTGCCCTTGCCCCAGCAAGCGGATGGTACCTCCTGTACCACGGCGCTGCTGGGTTGTCGTTTGCTGAGATGGACGTGGCGCATCCACGGAGACCGAGGCTCGGTCGTCCGTCTTGTCCTTGGATTTGGTGGCGCCGCGAGTCTCCTCGCCGGCGACCACCCTTCCGACGACGTCTCCTCCACCCACCGTTGGCTCAGGTGGCGGTGGAACAGACGCGGACGGGCCTCCGACCTCCGAAACCTTCTTCTTCGGGGCCATGCTGTTGTTGCTGATGAAGACGATGTAGCTGGAGAGGTTGATGAAGAATACGCCCGCGTGAACGCCGGATCAGGTTCGCACAACCTCGACGCCCCCTACCTGGCGTGCCAAAGATGTCGGGGGAAACTGTCCACCACGAGCACCTATGGGACCGGAGCCCCTTGTTCGTGCGGTAAGGGAGCGGAGGGAGCACAAAGAGCGGATCGAGACGAGCACGCGGGCAGTTTACCCAGGTTCGGGCCGCGATGGACGCGTAAAACCCTACTCCTGCTTAGGTTGTATTGAGTTGGGGAGCTCGGGAGCTTGAAGAATTTGCTACACTGAGCGAATGAGCGATCTAGGTTCCGAACCCTTTCTACGTTGTGCATGGGCCTCCTTTTATAGCTCAAGGGGTCACCGACAGGTGTCAACGTAGGAGAAAGGGGTAAAAAGGTAACTTTGGTGGTAGTTGTAACAGTGCGGGAACAGTGGATGAACATTGGATGAACAGTGGTCATCACCTACTTTGACAGTGGGGGACAAGGGGATTAAATGCCCGTCACCGTCGACCCCAAAAGCGCCCGCCCTTGCGTCTCCGTTTGCCACGGCGATGGCTTCGTCACCGTGTAGTGCCACCGTGTCCCCCAGGCTGCACAGCCATCCGCCACGCGTCCCTGGAATGGTCCCAGGATGACGCGTGGTTCGATGAGCTGGAGCGCGGGCACACAGCGTAACTCTCCCCGGCAAGCAGCTTGCCGGGGCCTTGACCTTGCCGGGCCCGGAAGCTTGTCGGGCTCTGAAGCTTGTCGCTCCCCGGGCCCTGCCGGGGCGCATGCTGCGCCGAGGCATGTCTTCTGAAATGTAATCTTCTAGTCTTCCTGGCAAGCTCCTCTTGCCAGGGTTTTGTGCTAGTGAGGAAATCTTGAGCCTGGGACGGCCTTCCCGGCAAGCTCCAATTGCCGGGGCCTTGATCTTCTGTCTTGTATACTTTGTTTTTGAATGGCTTTATAAGGAGCAGAAAGGTCTCCGGCAAGCACGTGGTAGGTCCTGCCGGGGGAAGCGGCTACTGCCCGTGCACAAGTTGGGGTACTGAGGTACCCCTACCTTAGTACACCGACACCTTGGAAGGAACTAAGTCAGGCAAGCTTTTATCTTCCAACTCTCCAAGTTGTTGTTTAGCTTAACCAACTAGTTCAGGGTATCCAATACAGATTCTCGGAGAAGGGGTGGTTTACAAGAAAACCAACTTGATCACGAATTCAACATAGCGGTCAGGGAACAACCTGGTAATACTTCCGAGAAGATATTCGGAAAATCACGAACCACCGATATGTTGCTAAGTCCGAAAACAATCTTGCTTTTCAGGGCAAGAAGATGTGATCGCAAGAGTGAGGGATTATGCAATCCTAACTCATTGATCAAAGAGTGCACCAGAAAAATGGACTAGGTAGCACGATCAATCATAGAAATGGTGATTCAGTAGCGAACACACTAAGAATGAAATTGTTGTCCTTTAACTACCAAGCAACAGGGTTGCTAGGAGTATTGATTTCACACATCACAATTCACTTGTCGGTATTCCGGTTACCACAACACGGACACCGAGGAATGAACGGTGATGGTGAGAAGTATCACTGTATCAAGAGTTCATAGGAGGTTGTGCAATTCCCATGACATTCTTGACATAAGGATGGTAATACTCTAGGATAGAACAATTTAGAAGCTGGATTAGCATTTTTTATCTGCGAAGTGCAACTTCTTTGACCCAATTCTGGATATGGATAAGGTACTGGAGTTTGTTTCTCCTAGTCATTCTGGAATAGAATGTCTTGACGGACCACAAGGGTAAAAGGCATCAATGAACACGGGTGCACAACTACTCCTGACTATCAACTGATAGACGAGGGTCATAATGCAACTAGAAGGGGACAACTCAAAGGAACATATAACTTTCTGAGTGGTGGATGCATAGGTTAGTATGTCGAACTAGATCAGCATGTTTCTTCCGGATAACCCATGCAGAAAAGTAGGACTGGCAGAGTCACAATATGAATGGAGTACCACTCAGGAGCACTCTGGTTGTGATCTTTTGGTTCGGGAGAACTTCTGCCATGATGGTTCATGGTATTGGAAGAACGATATACCACGGACCTCGAGGACTATCACAAGGTTACTAATATCCTAAAGGAACGAACAATACTGTCCACGTGAAGTAAGTAGAGTGAATCTCGGGTCCAAGAACCCAGGAGTAGAATGCCTACTAACTAAATGGCATCACGGGATGCTTTCGAGAATAATGGCCAGAATCATCACACTGGGAATATAAAACATTGCTAGATTACTGGTGATCTTCTAAGACACCTAGGGTCATAATAATAACTCCAACACATGTGTCGAGGTAACGGAGTACCTCCACACACTGACTAGTGTGCTTAGTCTGGCCCAAAGGTACATCGGAATACGAGGGAAAAGATTTGCAAATGTATCCGATTATTTAGAAACCTGGGATGACTCGGACAGCATAACGGCTGCAAATGCTCGAAAATACTTTTGAGATCCAAGCAAAAAGTGTAGCATATCCACTTAACATCATAATGTCAAGGTTCTGAGACCAATAGTTGAACAAATAGAAGTAGTAGAAACTGAACTGAGGGTTGGATCCACAATAACGTGATCCTGATAAATAGAATGAGAATCCGAGTTCTTAATCCTCGTAGAAAGAATAAGGTGACTCAGATCAGAAGGTCATAGGGCAAAGGAGTAAAAAGAGCCTTAAGTTCCCTTCCACAAACAATTCCCTTATATAACTAAAGAGTTTCTAGACACAACTTCGACCAGTTTGGCTTACTAATCCTACAGGCAGTCAGGCTCTGATACCAAAGCTGTCAGGACCCCGATCCTAAGTCACACAGGTCTAGCTTGTAACACACCATATCACTTTGCGGCCTCACGCACGGTGGGGGTTGGAGCTACAGCACGCGCGTGAGTAAATGGATAGGGGGAGGAGCAAGAGGGGCTCACGGCGGTTGCAGTGGTCGTCGAAGCGGGCTCGGGGAGGCACCAGCCACCGCGAATTCGACGGTGATGTCGTCGGCGGCCGACGAGGGGAACGGTTGCGCAGACGGCGTTCGGAGACGTGTGGTGCCGCGTGGCTCGGCGGAGGGGTATAGGGCGATGAGGCGGAGCTCTGGGGCTCGTCGGAGGGGCGAGGGGGTGGCGGTGGACACAGCTGCGGCGGTGGCGTGCTCACGGGTGCGTTGGCCATGGCGTCGAGAGGCGAGGGAGAGACGAAGGGAAAGGGTGAGGAGGTCAGGGGGGTTCCAGACGTCTGCGGCGTGTCCTTTGCGGCGTCCCGCTGGCGAGGGGAGGGCCAGGCAGGCAGGTGGCGTGGAGGCACGGCCGTGCGCGCGCGCCGGCCACACGCCTGGCCGACTGGCGCAAGGAGGACGACGGCGGTGGTGGGCTGGGCCTGGCAGGCCGGCTGTCTACAGGGCTTCTAGTGGGCTGCACAGTAGGTAGGTCCAGGTAACTTTCTCTCCCTTCCCTTTCTATTTAGTTTCTGTTTTTCTATTTTGTTATTTTGTTCTGGGCTTTATTAAAAATACTTAGGCACACTCAAAAATCATGAAACCTAGCATGGCTACTGTTTAGAATAAATCCAACTGTAAACATTTTAGTTTATGATTATTTGAGCATTTAAAATAATATATAAAATTTAAATGCCCAAATGCAAGTAAGATATTATTTAATTCAAAAATCCAGAATGGTCCTAGAAATATGTGCAACATTTTTGGCAGAGGTTTTTAATCAATCCAAAAATGATGAACTTTTCCAAAGGGCATTTTGGGTTCATTGAAAAAGATTTTAATTTGACCCTAGTTGAATTTATTTGGTGCTAGGGTTTGAACATCCCCATTTCAAATTCATTTAAATTTTAAACATGAAGACATGATGAACAGGCAAGGACCACAGGGGTTGATCTAGGGATGTGACACCAAAATTATGTGAGTTTGGCCTTATCAGAATGTGCAGGTCAAGAGCTTCGATTTGCTAAAAGAATCAACTCAAACGGAGTTATAAAACTCAAGTTATGATCAAACAAAGTCAAATTCAAATGTAGTTGAATTCAAATTTTAAAATTTTCAAAAACATGTTTAAGTTGTTTGACTGGAAAGAGGGGATCGTAACGAAGACATGGGCGTTGGTTTTGTTGCATTTGGACCAATGAGCAAAAAGTTACGGCAGTTTGAAGTTTAGGGGCTAAATTGTAAATAAAAATATTTACTGAGAGGTCCCTGGCCAAAAACTAAACAGAAAAGAAAAGGTTAACGTGCGAACGCTCGTTGTTTACATCTAAACAGAGAACGTTCACTAGATAGATCTAAACCTAAAAAAACCGATCTAAAACAAAAACCTAACTATACCGAAAACCGGGGCGGATTTTACCTATGCGGTTTTTCCGACAAAAACCGGCGACTCGGCGGTGGGGAACCGGGGCGGCGGTTCGGGCGCAGACCGGATCAGAGCTCTGGCGAGGTTTATGGCCGGCGGCGAAGCGGGCAGTGCGGCGGCGTCGCGGAGCAGGGGCGGGCAAGCAAGGTGAGCGTGGCTGCGCGGGCGCGAGGCGCAGGGGGCGGCGGCGGCGCAAGGCAGCGGAGGCGGCGGCGGAAAAGCGGCGGCGGCGGCGGTCGCGAAGCGAGGAGGGGCAGCGGGCCGGGCGCGACGCCCTTTATAGGGGGAGGGGAGGTGGTGGCGTGTGCGAGGGGCAAGAGAAAGGCGACGGGGAGCGGTGTCCGCTAGGAACACAGCGGCGGCGGCGACTGCCGTGCGGGAGGAGGAAGCTAGCGAGCAGCTGGGCCGCGGCCTGGCTCGGGTGCTGGGCCGGCCCAGTTCGGGGAAGAGATTTTTTTTAAGCACACACACAAAAACAAAAATAAAACAAATAATGTACAATATACTATAGGCATATTATATATCAAAATTTGCAAAAAAAGAATCTCTACAAGATGAATATTTTTTCTATAGTAAAAATAAAATCCTCACAAATTTAAATAAATCAAAAGGTGCTAGTGATGCAATAAAATCTAATAAAAATCATTTTAAAAATACCAAAATGATTTCAAATTTATTTCTCTCCAATTTTCCACTGTAGGGAATCATGTTACCCTATTTTCCATATAATTTATTTTTGGGAAAAATATTTTGAATAAAACCCAATAACTCAAATTTTTTAAAATGAGTTTAAAGAAAATTTCAGAAAAACTTCCAACTCGTATTTCCTATAATTTGAAGAAGTCATTTTATCTTCTCTCGGGAAAATCATTGAGTTGCATAAAGTTTTTGAATTTGAAAAAAATAAATTCCAGGATGAAATTCACAATCCTTTCAAAGCCCTTTGTCATTTAAAATAAATGGAAGAAGTCATATTATTTTCACTCTAGTTTTTTGTGTTGAAAATAATTTGAATTCCGAGGGATCATTAAGGCAAAGTGATCATTTTTGGGAAAGTCATTTTATTCCCTCTCATTTTAACTTTCAAAAGATTCAAATTTCACTCAATTTCACACAACACATCAAACAAGCAATCAAATCTATCTATTTATTATAACATTCCAAAATTTAGAATTTTTGGATGTTACAATTAGTCTCAGATTTAAATGAATAACCGTCTCGCAACAAACAAGATCCAGCTATAATGTTCATGCTCAACGCTGGCACTGATACGTCTCCAACGTATCTATAATTTTTGATTGTTCCATACTATTATATTATCCTTGTAGGATGTTTTAGGACTTTCCAGTAGGGTATGTCCCAAAATATAGATTTCTTCTTCCACATGGGTGCGCGTCCCTCAAGGTCATTCGGAACAGATAGTCCGCCGAAACCCTTTCCAAAGATTTCTTGTAAATCATTGACCATAGCAAGTACGTGATCACCGGTACGCATGGCGGGCTTCTTCCGGTGATCCGCCTCGCCTTTGAAATGCTGGCCTTTCTTTCGAGATTTATGGTTTGTCGGAAGAAATCGACGATGCCCCAGGTACACATTCTTCCTGCATTTTTCCAGGTATATACTTTCGGTGTCATTTGAACAGTGCGTGCATGCGTGGTATCCCTTGTTTGTTTGTCCTGAAAGGTTACTGAGAGCAGGCCAATAATTGAGCCTTACAAACAGCAACACATGTAGGTCAAATTCCTCCTGGTTGACCTCATCCCACACACGTACACCTTGTCCATTCCACAACTATAAAAGTTCTTCAACTAATGGCCTTAGGTACACATCAATGTCGTTGTCGGGTTGCTTAGGGCCTTGGATGAGTATTGGCATCATAATGAACTTCCGCTTCATGCACAACCAAGGAGGAAGGTTATAGATATATAGTCACGGGCCAGGTGCTGTGATTGCTGCTCTACTCCCCAAAAGGATTAATGCCATCCATGCTTAAACCAAACCATACGTTCCTTGCATCACCTGCAAACTCCTCCCAGTACGTTCTCTCAATTTTTCTCCACTGCGACCCGTCAGCGGGTGCTCTCAACTTCCCGTCTTTCTTACGGTCCTCTGCATGCCATCGCATCAACTTGGCATGCTCTTTGTTTCAGAACAGACGTTTCAACCGTGGTATTATAGGAGCATAACACATCACCTTGGCAGGAACCCTCTTCCTTGGGCGCTCCCCATCAACATCACCAGGGTCATCTCGTCTAATCTTATGCCGCAATGCACCGCATACCGGGAACGCGTTCAAATCCTCGTACACACTGCAGTAGAGGATGCAGTCATTAGGGCATGCATGTATCTTATGCACCTCCAATCCTATTGGGCATACGACCTTCTTTGTTGCGTACATACTGTCGGGCAATTCATTATCCCTTGGAAGCTTCTTCTTCAATATTTTCAGTAGCTTCTCAAATCCATTGTCAGGCACACCATTCTCTTCCTTCCACTGCAGCAATTCCAGTACGGTACCGAGCTTTGTGTTGCCATCTTCGCAATTGGGGTACAACCTTTTTTTGTAATCCTCTAACATGCGATCAAACTTCAGCTTCTCCATTTCAGTTTCGCACTGTCTCCTTGCATTAACAATTACCCAGTGGAGATCATCATCGGGCACATCATCGTCTGGTTCATCTTGATCTTCAGCAGCTTCCCCCGTTGCAGGATCACCATATTCCGGGGGCACATAGTTGTCATCGTCCTCTTCTTCTTCGATGTCTTCCATCATAACCCCTATTTCTCCGTGCTTGGTCCAAACATTATAGTGTGGCATGAAACCCTTATAAAGCAGGTGGGTGTGGAGGGTTTTCGAGTCAGAGTAAGACCTCATATTCCCACAGCTAGGGCATGGACAACACATAAAACCATTCTGCTTGTTTGCCTCAGCCACTTCGAGAAAATTATGCACGCCATTAATGTACTCTGAGGTGTGTTTGTCACCGTACATCCATTGCCGGTTCATCTGCTTGCATTTATATATAATTAAGTGTGTCAAAAACCATTACAGAATATCATGGATAGATAAGTGATCAAATTAATAGAAGTTCATCATCACATTAAATTCAAAGTACATACATAGCTCTCCAGAACATCTAATTAAACCATACATTGAAACTATGTAAAATATTTCAACGCAACAACAAATGCGATCATAATCGCAACCAAGGTAACAATTGATCCAACGGCATAATGATACCAAGCCTCGGTATGAATGGCATATTTTCTAATCTTTCTAATTTTCAAGCGCATGGCATCCATCTTGATCTTGTGATCATCGACAACATCTGCAACATGCAACTCCAATATCATCTTCTCCTCCTCATTTTTTTATTTTTTTCCTTCAAGTAATTGTTTTCTTCTTCAACTAAATTTAACCTCTTGACAATAGGGTCCATCTTGATCTTGTGATCATTGACGACTTCCGCAACATGCAACTCCAATTCCATCTTCTCCTCCTCCGTTTTTCCCATTTTTTCTTCAAGTAAATGTTTCCCTTCTCAACTAAATTTAACCTCTCCACAAGAGGGTCGGTTGGAATTTCCGGTTCAACTACCTCATAGATAAAAATATCTATGTCATGTTGGTCGGTATAATTGCCATAAACACTACCAAAATTGTTATAAATTAAAGATAATATACCACATCCGAATCATAGACAGGACGAGGGCTGACGTGGGCGGATACCAAAACCATCGCACTATATAATGACAAGCAATAATAAAAGTAAGAAAATTAGAAAAATATCTATCTAAAGCAATAATAACAAGCAATAACAAAAGTAAGAAAATCATAGACAGAACAAGAGGCTCACCACGATGGTGGCGGCGACGTGATCGGCGCAGGCGATCGACGGCGGTGAAGACGTGGACGGGACGTGGCAGACCGCTAAACCTAGACAAATGTCGGAGAAAATGGAGCTTGGAGGTCGAGCTTCGAGAGGAGAAAGCTTAACTAGTGTGGCTCGGGCATTTCATCAAACACCTCATGTGCATAGGAGGTGAGCTAGAGCACCACAAAGCTCTCCCCCCTCGCCGGCCAGAACAAAAAGAGCAGTGTGGAGTGATGTGCTCGCCGGCGATGGGGTATATATAGGCAACTCATTGGTCTCGGTTCGTGGCAAGAACCGGGAGGTATGCCCCCATGGGTCCCGGTTCGTGACTTAACCGGGACTAATGGGCTGGCCAAGTGATAACGCACAAGTGTAGGGGATCACAACAGTTTTCGAGGGTAAAGTATTCAACCCAAATTTATTGATTCGACACAAGGGGAGCCAAAGAATACTCTTAAGTATTAGCAGCTGAGTTGTCAATTCAACCGCACCTGGAAACTTAGTATCTGCAGCAAGGTAGTTTAGTAGCAAAGTAATATGATAGTGGCGGTAGTAGCAATAAAAGTACCAATAGTGTTTTTGTAGTTTTTGTAATAATAGCAATGGAAAAGTAAATAAACAACAAGCAATATATGAAAAGCTCATAGGCATTGGATCGGTGATGGGAAATTATGTCGGATGCAATTCATCATGTAGAAGTTATAACCTTGGGTGACACAGAACTAGATCTAGTTCATCAATGCTATGTAGGCATGTATTCCGAATATAGTCATATGTGCTTATGGAAAAGAACTTGCATGACATCTTTTGTCCTACCCTCCCGTGGCAACGGGGTCCTATTGGAAACTAAGGGATATTAAGGCCTCCTTTTAATATAGTACCGGACCAAAGCATTAACACATAGTGAATACATGAACTCCTCAAACTACGGTCATCACCGGGAGTGGTCCCGATTATTGTCACTTCGGGGTTGCCGGATCATATCACATAGTAGGTGACTATAGACTTGCAAGATAGGATTAGGAACACACATATATTCATGAAAACATAATAGGTTCAGATCTGAAATCATGGGACTCAGGCCCTAGTGACAAGCATTAAGCATAGCAAAGTCATAGCAACATCAATCTCAGAACATAGTGGATACTAGGGATCAAACCCTAACAAAACTAACTCGATTACATGATAGATCTCATCCAACCCATCACCATCCAGCAAGCCTACGATCGAATTACTCACACACGAAGGTGAGCATCATGGAATTGGTGATGGAGGAAGGTTGATGATGACGACGGCGATGATCTCCACTCTTCGGAGCCACGAACGGACTCCGGATCAGCCCTCCCGAGAGTTATTAGGGCTTGGCGGCAGCTCCGTATCATAAAACGCGATAATTCTTCCTCTCTGATTTTTTTTTCTCCGAAAATGAATATATAGGATCTGGGGATACGTCGGTGGAGCACCAGGGGGCCTACAAGTCAGGGGGGCGCGCTCTAGGGGGGCGCCCCCACCCTCATGGACAGGGTGTGGGCCCCCTGGTCTGGATCTTCTTGCATGTATTTTTTATATTTTCCAAAATAATTCTATGTGTTTTTCAAGTCATTCCGAGAACTTTTTGTTTCTGCACAAAAACAACACCTTGGTAATTCTGCTGAAAACAGCGTCAGTCCTGGTTAGTTCCATTCAAATCATGCAAGTTAGAGTCCAAAACAAGGGTAAAAGGGTCTGGAAAAGTAGATACATTGGAGACGTATCAACTCCACCAAACTTAAACCTTTGCTTGTCCTCAAGCAATTCAGTTGATAAACTGAAAGTGATAAAGAAAAACTTTGACAAACTCTGTTTGCTCTTGTTGTTGTAAATATGTAAGCCAGCATTAAGGTTTTCAACAAGATCATGAACTAACCACATTCACAATAACATTCAGGTCTCAAGACTACTCACATCAATAGCATAATCAACTAGCAAGCAATAATAATAACCTCGGATGACTACACTTTCTCAAAACAATCATGATATGATATGACAAGATTGTATCTCGCTAGCCGTTTCTGAGACCGCAAAACATAAATGCAGAGCACCTTTAAAGATCAAGGACTGACTAGACATTGTAATTCATGGTAAAAGAGATCCAGTCACAATCATACTCAATGCAAATTAATAGTAATACATGCAAATGACAGAGGTGCTCTCCTACTGGTGCTCTTTCATAAGAGGATGATGACTCTGCATAAAAGTAAATAGATAGGCCCTTCGCAGAGGGAAGCAGGGATTTGTAGAGGTGCCAGAGCTCGATTTCTAAATAGAGATGGATAACATTTTGAGCGGTATACTTTCATTGTCAACATATCAACCAAGAATATTGATATCTCCCATGCTACGCACATTATAGGTGGTTCCCAAACAGAATGGTAAAGTTTATACTCCCCCAACCACCAACAAACACACTCCACGGCTAGCCCAAAACAATGGGTATTGTCCAAACCAGCAACAGCCCTGGGGAGTGTTGTTTAATTATTATGATTTTGAGCATGGGACTGGGCATCCCGGTTACCAGCCATTTTCTCGTGAATGATGAGCGGAGTCCACTCATCGTGAGAATAACCCACCTAGCATGGGAGATATAGACAACCCTAGTTGATACATGAGCTGTTCAGGCATACAAAACAGAATTTCATTTGAAGGTTTAGAGTTTGGCACACACAAATTCACTTGGAATGGCAGGTAAATACCGCATGTAAGAAGGTATGGTGGACTCATGTGGAATAACTTTGGGGTTTATGGAAGTGGATGCACAAGCAGTATTCCCGCTTAGTACAGGTGAAGGCTAGAAAGAGACTCGGAAGCGACCAGCTAGAGAGCAACAACGGTCATGAACATGTATTAAAATTAATCAATAATGAATGCAAGCATGAGTAGGATATAAATCACCATGAACATAAATATCGTGGAGGCTATGTTGATTTGTTTCAACTACATGCATGAACATGTGCCAAGTCAGACCACTTGAGTCGTTCAAAGGAGGATACCACCCCATCATACCACATCACAACCATTTTAATATCATGTTGGCACGCAAGATAGACCATTATAAACTCTCAGCTAATTAAGCATGGCATAAGCAGCTATGATCTCTAATTGTCATTCCAAGCATGTTTCATTCATAACAAGCTGAATCAGGAACGATGAACTATCATATTTACAAAAACAAAAGAGGTCGAGTTCATACCAGCTTTTCTCATCTCAATTAGTTCATCATATATCATTCTTATTGCCTTTCACTCGCACGACCGAACGGTGTGGATAATAATAATAGTGCACGTGCATTGTACTAAGCTGGAATATGCAAGCATTTAATACAAGAGAGAAGACAAGGTAATATGGCTCAAGGTTAAATTAACAATAAAGCATATGAGAGCCACTAAGAATTTAAGTCATAGTCTTCTACTCTTAACCTCCAAAGAAAAGAAAAGAAACTATTTACATGGGAATGCTCCCAACAAGCAGAAGAAGAACGGTAAATCTTTTTGGGTTTTCTTTTATTTACTACTACAAGGAAAGTAAACTTGGTAAAAGCTACAACTAACATTTTTTTCTTAAGGTTTTTCTAACACACAAGAAAAAGACTAAGAAAAGGAAATTGAAACTAAACATGGATGGTACAATGAAAGATTGTGAGCACCGACAACTCGAATAAGTGTGAACATGAATGTAAAGTCGGTGAGAAACACGTACTCCCCCAATCTTAGGCTTTTGGCCTAAGTTTGTCTATGGCCACGGATCGAAGCTACTCCCTCCAGTGTACTGAGATGTGCCTTCTGGGTGCCATTGGTTGGCAAGCTCATCCAGATCCCACCGTAAGCAGACTGGCGGTAAGGATCAAGTAGTGGTTCCGGCTCAGGCTCTGAAGCTTGTGTCTGGCCTTGGTACTTGTAGAAGGCATCTGATGTAACGAGATATGTGCCTGTAGATAGATCAAACATGGATGGTGCAGGCAAGGTAACAATTTCACAATATTTTTCATCAAACCTTAATTTATAATTAAGCAACCTATCCTTGTCTTTAACAATAAAATCATGTGCTATCATGCTCTTGTAATCTAGATAAACAGGTGCAATCAATTTTTCTTCCTTCTCATGATGCCTAATAGGTTTCTAAAATTTTCAGCTAGGCGAGAAGCAAAGATGCCTCCAAAGACGGGCCCCTTTGAGCGTTTCAAACTCAGTCGTTTAGCAACGACGGCGCCCAAGCAAGAAGTTGTGTCTTGAAAAAAAGCATGGTGTAAAATGAAAATATCAGGGGCACTAAGATTTCTGCTGTTCCCGCGACCAATTAAACATCTACTAGCAAATAAAGCAAAGTAGCGCAGAACAGGGAAGTGTATACTGGTGATTCTTGCCCCTGAGACTTGTCTAGTTTCCCCTACATCTATCATGTCAATAAACCCTTCAACGTCTTCACGACGTGGTTCATCAAGTCTACCTCCAAAGGGTATATTGCATACTTCACAAAATTCTAAGAGTGATATCTCCTTAACCTCATCATATAAACGAAACTCCACTGTAGGTGGTGTTTTCTTAGCATGAAAATGGAAATTTGCTTGAAAATATTGGTGAGTAAGAGATACTGTTCACGCTGGTCGTGGCGGAAGTCAGTGAGGCCCGCGTTATTCTCCAACCAATAAAAGTCTTCGTAAATCCCGGCGGACATCATGAAATCATTACAAGGCCATTCGCATGGTCAAACTTCCGCCATACGAGGAAGATTATATTTGGGCTTCTTATTTTCTTCTTTCTTCGTCTCCTCAGAACTCTTACTGGAGGAGCCCCTCAACAATCACTTTATCATTTTCCTTCTCTGAAAATTTCTGAAAATTTTAGTAACTCAAAATAAAAGTTAACCAAACTCAACAAAATTGATAGCAACAACTCCTACTAGTGCCTAGAGACTATATCATGCATTAGAACTACTTGGGACCAAGAAAATTTAACATGCAAGCTCAAGAACAAGGCCACCACAGCAGCAAAAATTTGCAATAAATAAAGCACTAGAACAAAAACTAATTGGACCAATGGAGGAGTCACATACCAAGGAACAATTTCTCCAAATAGTTTGGTGAATGCTGCTTTGAGCAAAGATATCGAAAATGGTAGCAAGATGAGCTAGAACTCGGGTTTGAGCTGGTTGGTGATTTTTTTGGGAGGAAGAAGAAGAGTGTGGGTGCAGGAATAAGTGGAGGAGGGCCACGTGGGGCCCACGAGGCAGGGGGTGCGCCCTGGCAGGGAGGGCGCGCCATGGACCCTCGTGGCCAGGTGCTGGCTCCCCTCGATGTGTGTTCTGTGCCCTATATTCTCCAATATTCCAGAAAAAATCATATTTCATTTTCAGGGCATTTGGAGAACTTTTATTTTCGAGGTATTTTTTTATTGCATGAATAAGTCTGGAAACAGACAGAAAATACTATTTTTGCTTTATTTATCCTAATTAACACAAAGTAAAAGGAGGGTACAGAAGGTTGTGCCATCTAGATTCACCTATCCCATGCTCATCAAAAGGAATCCATTAACAAGGTTGATCAGGTCTTGTTAATAAACTCTTCCCGAATAACATGAAACCGGAGAATTTTCGAATAACACTAGGTTACCTCAATGGGGATATGTATGTCCCCAACAATAAGAATGCCATATGTCTTCTTGACAGTAGGAAGAGGAAATTCAAAACCTCCAATAGTAATAGTTGAAAATTTTCCAATATAATTGATACTATGGACCTGAGATTGTTTCCTCGGAAAGTATATCGTATGCTCATTACCATTGACATGAAAAGTGACATTGCCTTTGTTGCAATCAATAACAGCCCCTGCAGTATTAAAAAATGGTCTACCAAGCATAATAGACATACTACCGTCCTCGGGAATATCAAATATAACAAAGTCCGTTAGAATAGTAACATCTGCAACTACAACAGGCACATCCTCACAAATACCGACAGGTATAGCAGTTGATTTATTAGCCATTTGCAAAGATATTTTAGAAGGTGTCAACTTACTCAAGTTAAGTCTAAGATATAAAGAGAGAGGCATAACACTAACACCGGCTCAAAGATCACATAAAGCTGTTTTAACATAGTTTCTCTTAATGGAGCAAGGTATAGTAGGTACTCCTGGATCTCCTAGTTTCTTGGGTATTCCACCCTTAAAAGTGTAATTGGCAAGCATGGTGGAAATTTCTACTTCAAGTATCATTCTTTTATTGGTGATAATATCTTTCATGTACTTAGCATAAGGATTTGTTTTAAGCACATCAGTCAAACGCATACGCAAAAAGATATGTCTAATCATTTCAGCAAAGCGCTCAAAATCCTCATCATCCTTTTTCTTGGATGGTTTCGGAGGAAAAGGCATGGGTTTCTGAACCCATGGTTCTATTTCCCTACCGTGCTTCCTAGCAACAAAGTCTCTCTTATCATAACGTTGATTCTTTGATTGTGGGTTATCAAGATCAACAACACGTTCAATCTCTACATCATTATCATTACTAGGTTGAGCAACATCATGAACATCATCTTTAATATTATCACTAGGTTCATGTTCATTACCAGATTGTGTCTCAGCATCAGAAACATATATATCATTGGGATTCTCAGGTTTGTCATCTACAGGTTCACTAGAAGCATGGAAAGTCCTATCAGTTTTATTTTTCATCTTCTTAGAAGAACTATGTGCGATTAAATTAGCTCTCTGAGAATCTTGATCAATTCCCTTAGGGTGGTCCTCACGATACAGAGGTTCCTGAGTCATTTTGCCCCCTCTAATCACAACTCTAATGGCATTATCATTATTCTTACTATTTAATTCACTGAGCAAATCATTCTGAGCCTTAAGTACTTGTTCTACTTGAGTGGTAACCATGGAATCATGTATACTAATAAGTTTCAGTTCACCTCTAACTCTAGATAGATAATCACTAAAGCGTTAAGCATTGTGTTGCAATTGTCTACCAACATAAGCATTGAAGTTTTCTTGTTTCACAATGAAATTGTCAAACTCATCTAAGCATTGGTTAGCAGACTTATAACGAGGAATATCACCTTCATCAAATCTATAGAGAGAATTTACCTTTACTACCTGTGTCGGGTTATCAAGACCATGTATTTTTTCAATAGGTGGTAAATTCTTAACATCTTCAGCTTTAATACCTTTTTCTTTCATAGATTTCTTTGCCTCTTGCATATCTTCAGGACTGAGAAATAGAACACCTCTTTTCTTCGGAGTTGGCTTAGGGGCTGGTTCAGGAAGAATTATTTTCATTGGCCAACATAATATTCAATAGTAATTCAGCTTGATCAACTGTTCTTTCCCTGAAAACACAACCAGCACAACTATCCAGGTGGTCTCTGGAAGCATCGGTTAGTCCATTATAAAAGACATCAAGTATATCGTTCCTCTCAAGAGCATGATCAGAAAAAGCTTTAAGTAATTGGAGAATTCTCCCCCAAGCTTGTGGGAGACTCTCTTCTTCAATTTGCACAAAGTTATATATTTCCCGTAAGGCAGCTTGTTTCTTATGAGCGGAAAAATATTTAGTAGAGAAGTAATACATCATATCCTGGGGACTACGCACACAGCCAGGATCAAGAGAATTAAACCAAGTCTTAGCATCACCCTTTAACGAGAACAGAAACAACTTAAGGATATAGTAATAACGAATATTTTCATCATTGGTAATCAGGGTGGCTATATCATTCATCTTAGTAAGATGTGCCACAACAATTTCATATTCATAGCCATGGAAATGATCAGATTCATCCAAAGTAATTAACTCAGGATCAACAGAGAACTCATAATCCTTATCGGTAGCACAGATACACTAGTAGAAAACAGGGCTTTGGCCCAGGCATGTCCAGCCATTAGCCCCGGTTCAATCCAGAACCGGGACCAATGGGGGCATTGGACCCGGTTCGTGAGCCCAGGGGGCCGGCCGGGCCACGTGGGCCATTGGTCCCAGTTCGTCTGGACCTTTTGGTCCCGGTTGGAGCGACGAACCGGGACCAATGGGTCTTGCTCCTGGCCCACCACCATTGGTCCCGGTTGGTGACATGAACCGGGACCAAAGGAACCCCTTGAGCCCCGGTTTGTAGCACCAACCGGGACCAATGAGAGGGGTTAGTGCTCCTGGCCCACCACCATTGGTCCCGGTTGGTGCCTATATATACCCCCTCGCGTAAGAGCAGAGCACACTGCTCTGTTTTTTTCTGGTCGAGGGGGAGAGGGGTTAGTGGTGCTCTAGCTCACCTCCTATGCACACAACGTGTTCGATGGAATGCCCGAGCCACACTAGTTAAGCTTTTATCCTCTCGAAGCTCTATTTTCTCCGAGATTTGTCTAGGTTTAGCGGTCAGCCACGTCCTGTCCCCGTATTCGCCGTCGTCGATCGCCCCCACCGATCTCGTCACCGGCACCACTGTGGTGAGCCTCTTGTTATGTCCATGCTTTTCTTACTTTTATTATTGCTTGTTATTATTGCTTTAGATAGATATTTGTCTAATTTTCTTACGTTTATTATTGCTTGTTATTATATAGTGCGATGGTTTTGATATCCGCCCACGTGGGCCCTCGTCCTGTCTACGATTCGGATGTGGTATATTATCTTTAATTTATAACTATTTGTTTTAGTGTTTATGATAGTTATGCTGACCAACCTGACATGCATAGATGTTTTATTATGTCTAGGAGGTAGTTGAACCGGAAATTCCAACCGACCCTCTTGTGGAGAGGTTAAATTTAGTTGAAGAGGAAAACATTTCCTTAAAGAAAAAATTGGAAAAAATGGAGGAGGAGAAGATGGAATTGGAGTTGCATGTTGCGGAAGTCGTCGATGATCAGAAGATCAAGATGGACCCTATTGTCGAGAGGTTAAATTTAGTTGAAGAAGAAAACAAATTCTTGAAGGAAAAAAAAATTGAGGACGAGAAGATGACATTGGAGTTGCATTTTGCGGATGTCGTCGATGATCACAAGATCAAGATGGATGCAATGCGGTTGAAGATTAGAAAGATTAGAAAATATGCCATTCATACCGAGGCTTGGTATCATTATGCCGTTGGATCAGTTGTTACCTTGGTTGCGATTATGATCGCATTTGTTTTCGCATTGAAATGTTTTACATAGTTTCGATGTGTATGGAGAGCTATATGTTGTTAGATGAGAACTATATATGTATGTACTTTGGTTTTAATGTGATGATGAACTTCTATTAATTTGGTATCTTAATTATCTATTTATGATGTTCTGTAATGGTTTTTGACAACACTTAATTATATATAATGCACGCAGATGAACCGGCAATGGATGTACGGTGACAGACACACCTCCGAGTACATTAAGGGCGTGCATGAGTTTCTAAAGGCGGCTGAGGCAAACAAGCAGAATGGTTTTATGTGTTGTCCATGCACTAAATGTGGGAATACGATGTCTTATTATAACCGGAAAATCCTTCACTCCCACATGCTTTACAAGGGTTTCCTGCCACACTATAATGTTTGGACGAGGCACGGAGAAATAGGGGTTATGATGGAAGAAGGCGAAGAAGAAGAGTACGATAAAAACTATGTGCCCCCTTAATACGGTGATGCTGCAATGGGGGGAGCTGGTGAAGATCAAGAGGAACCAGACGATGTGCCCAATGATGCTGCAACGGGTGAAGCTGCTGAAGATCAAGAGGAACCAAATGATGATCTCCGTCGGGTCATTGTCGATGCAAGGATGCAATGCGAAAGTCAAAAGGAGAAGCTGAAGTTCGATCGCATGTTAGAGGATCACAAAAAAGGGTTGTACCCCAATTGCGAAGATGGCAACACAAAGCTCGGTACCGTACTGGAATTGCTGCAGTGGAAGGCAGAGAATGCTGTGGCTGACAAAGGATTTGAGAAGCTACTGAAAATATTGAAGAAGAAGCTTCCGAAGGATAACGAATTGCCCGACAGTACATACGCAGCAAAGAAGGTCGTATGCCCTCTAGGATTGGAGGTGCAGAAGACACATGCATGCCCTAATGACTGCATCCTCTACCGCGGTGCATACAAGGATCTGAACGCATGCCCGGTATGCGGTGCATTGCGGTATAAGATGAGACGAGATGACCCCGGTGATGTTGACGGCGAGCCCGCCAGGAAGAGGGTTCCTACGAAGGTGATGTGGTATGCTCCTATAATACCACGGTTGAAACGTTTGTTCAGAAACGGAGAACATGCCAAGTTGATGCGATGGCACAGTGAGGACCGTAAGAAAGACGGGAAGTTGAGAGCACCTGCTGACGGATCGCAGTGGAGAAAAATCGAGAGAAAGTACTTGAAGGAGTTTGCAAAGGACCCAAGGAACGTATGGTTTGATTTAAGCGCGGATGGCATTAATCCCTTTGGGGAGCAGAGCAGCAATCACAGCACCTGGCCCGTGACTCTATGTATGTATAACCTTCCTCCTTGGATTTGCATGAAGCTGAAGTTCATTATGATGCCAGTTCTCATCCAAGGCCCTAAGCAACCCGGCAACGACATTGATGCGTACCTAAGGCCATTAGTTGAAGAACTTTTACAGTTGTGGAATGGAAACGGTGTACGTGCGTGGGATGAGCACAGACAGGAGGAATTTGACCTAAAGGCGTTGCTGTTCGTGACCATCAACGATTGGCCCGCTCTCAGTAACATTTCAGGACACACAAACAAAGGATACCACGCTTGCACGCATTGTTTAGATGACACTGAAAGTATATACCTGGACAAATGCAGGAAGAATGTGTACCTGGGCCATCATCGATTTCTTCTGACCAACCGTCGGTGTACTAGAGTAGGGGTACCCTAGTATCCCAAACTTGTGCACGGGCAGTCGCAGCACCCCGCGGCAAGGCTTGCCGGGTGACCGCCAAGGTCCTCCGTGGTTCCTTTGGAGCCATTCAAGAACAAAGTATTCAAGCCAAGGAGACAAGGCCCCGGCAAGAGGAGCTTGTCGGGAAGGCCACTCAAGGCACAAGACCCCGGCAAGAGGAGCTTGCCGGGAAGGCCAACCAAGGCATCTCAAGGAACTTGCCGCAACGCGCCACGCGCCCCAGCAAGGCCCGGTGAGCGACAAGCTCCCGGACGCAACAAGACATCGACCGCGGCAAGGCGCTTGCCGCGGCAAGCTGCCACTATGTACCCACGTTCCAGCACATCCACCAACGTGTCGCTCTGGGACCCTTCCAGGCGTACGTGGCGGAAGGCTGTGCAGCCAGCGGTGCGCGGTGGCAAGTGGTGCTGACAAGATTTGCCATCTTGGCGAACGGTGGCGTCCCTGACGGCCCCTTTTTGCACTATTTGGGAGACACAGACGGGCATTTAATGCCCTTGTCCCCTGCCATCAGGGTTAGGTATGATACACTGTACAGGTAGCTGTACCAACCGCAACACCTTTCCATTTTTACCCTTGTCTACGTTGCCATCTGTCGGTGACCCCTTGAGCATATAAAAGGAGGCCCATGCGCAACGTAGAGGGGGTTTCGAAACAGAAGAACACTCACGCTCGGTCTCGTTAGCTGCTAGAGTGTACTGTAGCACCCAGCGCTCCCGAGCAAGAACTCAATACAAACCACAAAGCAGGAGTAGGGTTTTACGCATCCGTGCGGCCCGAACCTGGGTAAACTGCTCGTGTGCTTTGCCTCGATCTGCTCTTCGCGCGATCTCCGCCCCTGCCGAACCGAAAGGGGCTCGGTCCGCCGGTCCCCATAGGTGTTCGTGGATCAGTTTCCCCGACATCTTTGGCGCGCCAGGTAGGGGACGTCGAGGTTGTGTGAACCTGATCCGGCGTTCACACGAGCTAGATCTTCATCGTCTTCATCGACATGCTACCGAAGAAGAAGGCTTCGGAGGCAGCTGCTCCGTCCGCGTCGATCCCACCACCGCCGGAGCCAACGGCTGGTGGGGTAGACGCCGGCGGAAGAACGGGCATCGACGAGGGAGCTCAC
Source organism: Secale cereale (assembly GCA_902687465.1). Lineage (NCBI taxonomy): Eukaryota > Viridiplantae > Streptophyta > Magnoliopsida > Poales > Poaceae > Secale > Secale cereale. The sequence goes on from LR738711.1 coordinate 914,322,447, forward strand.
GTTGTCGCCAAGTCTAAGGACAAAGCTGCGCTGCCCATCGGCGGCGTAGTCGACTCCCACAACGACCGGGCGCACTCCAAGACCTCGGCGTCCATACATGCACCGCGCCCAGCTTAGGAGGCGCGGGACCGGCAGCGTCATGGTACTCACGGTACCGTATGCTTGCTGGACCAAGATCGAGCTGGTGGATCTCGGGATGCTCAAGACCAGCATGCACGCCAACATGCCGGCATGAGCAAGACACGGTCGCCTGGACGGGATACTGCTCCTTCTAACATAGTTAGAAGTCCGAGCATATCCCGCTCCTCACACCGTTCGCCACCGCTACCCGCCACTCCAGCGGAAGCTTTGGCACAAGCTCAACTGCTCCTAGACTACCCTCCAACGGCAGACAAGATCGACGACTAGAGGGCCACCATTCAGAGTCTCATCGCCTTCGCCAACGGCGACACTCCACGGCAGCCGAGTACATCGCAGCCGCAGCAAGTCAGCCAGGCACGGGCCGATGGCGACAAGACCGGTGGGGCTGCAAACACCGTCCACTCTCCGCCCCGAAGGCCAAGATCACCGACTCGCCGGATCCACCTCGACAGCGACTCCACCGCGTCATCAGATCCACGAGCTCGTCGCGATCAGCGCCAAGTTCTTCACTAACGACAGCAGGAGGACGCTCGTACTCGCATCGAGCGCCAAAGAGAAGCGCGGCGTCAATCAGACCAGCGCGCTGGGCCCGCTGTTGACATGCATGCGCCAGGGGGACCAGGCGACTTGCCGTACGCGGTAGGTTGTCCTGCGTTTACTCGTGAGCTGCGGCAAGTCCAGTGGCCCAACATGAAGAATTTCAAGCCAGACGTACCAGAGAAGTACGACGGCAAGACGCATCCATCGGAGTTCCTCAGCATCTACACCATCGCGGTGCAGGCTGCCGGGGGGCGAGACGACATGATCCTTGCCAACTACTTCCTGCTGGTGCTCAAGCCCAACGTCAGGTCCTGGCTCATGCACTTGCCGGACAACTCCATATCCTCCTGGGCAGATCTATGCCATCAGTTTGTCGGCGCCTTTACAGGCGGCCACAAACCTCATGGCCAAGAGAGTGACCTTCATCTGCTCGCCCAGAAGGAAGGAGAGCCCCTGCGCAAGTATATCCAGAGATTCAGCCGTGTACAGCACAACATCCCAGATGTCCACCCTACCGCGGTCACCAGCGCGTTCCATCAGAACGTGTGTAACCGTAGGATGCGGGAGGAGATGGCGATGTGCAAGATCAGAGACGTCAGTGAGCTGTATGCCCTGGCCGACAAGTGTGCACGTGCTGAGGAAGGGAGGAAACTCCAGGAGTAGGAGGATCTGACAGCGAGGATGCTGCCCCGGCGAAGAAAAACCGGCGGCGGAACAACATGAAAAAGAAAGGAAAAGATGTGCAAGTTGTTGAGCAGTCCGGCAACGAAGGTGGCGCCAAGAAAGCCAAAGCTGGTAGCTCCGGCAAGGAGATTGCCGCATGCACCAACTGCCAGGCAGTGGCGGCCGCCGACAAGCAGGATGGCACCGACAAGCAGTACTGCAAGATCCACCGCACCAAGGGTCGTGACCTCCAAAACTGCAAGAGGGTCAAGCAGCTTGTCGAGCAGCAAAAGGCTGAATACGAGCGGCGCGACAAGGAGAAGGCCCATGGAGGTGCTGGAGGATCCGGCACGAAGCGCCCCGGCCGGGGAGGACGCCGCGGCAAGGCCAAGCAGCGGCAAGGAGACAGACCTCCCCGCGGCCGCGACAAGGATGAAGATGACGATGACGATGAAGACATGGATGATGTCGAGACCAGTGAGCAGGAGTTCCAGAAAGCAACCGAGGTCTTGTGCGTCGACGGCGGTGCTTCTCTGCATACTTCACACCTCCAACTCAAGCAGTGGGTGCGGGAAGTCAATGCGGCAGAACCACCTGTCGAGTCACGCAAGCTTCTGAAATGGTCCAGCACGCCTATCATCTTTGATATTGAGGACCACCCTGATCGCACAACTGCGGTCGGGTGCTTGCCGATGTTGGTTTCACCAACTATCCGCAACCTCAAGGTCACTAAGATGCTAGTTGACGGCGGGGCCGGCTTGAACCTAATCTCCTCCACTGTACTCCAGAAACTCCAGATCCCTGACAGCGAGCTCGAAGAGACCGGCACATTCCAAGGAATCAACCCGGGAAGGAGCTAGCCGAAGGGGAAGATCACGTTGCCAGTGACATTTGGCAGAGAGTTGAACTTTAGAACTGAGAGGGTCACTTTTGACGTTGCCGATTTTCCATTGCCTTACAATGGGATACTCGGCCGTCCAGCACTCGCCAAGTTCATGGCAGCCTCTCACTACGCATACAACATGCTGAAGATGCCAGGCTCGATAAGTGTCATCTCTTTCCCTGGCGACAAGAAGGATGCTCTTATCTGCGCCGACAAAATCTACCGGGAAGCAGCAGCCGCAACAGATCGCAAATCACTTGCCGCTGAAGCTCAAGGGGGGAAGAAGAAGACCAAGTCCGGCAAGAGTTCTGATGCCCACTCAAGCAAGCGCACCTCTTCGGAGTGCTGCGCTACCATCGAGGACGCACCATCGAGCTCCACCGGCAAGTGTAAGAAGACAATGGCAGCTCCGCTAGAGACCAAGAAGGTGTCCGCCAAGGAGGACGGCACTGGTGGTACCTTCACCATCAGTGCCACTCTTGACCCTAAATAGGAAAGCGCACTCATTGCTTTCCTGCGGGCGAACGTCGACGTGTTTGCATGGCAACCGTCTGACATCCCTGGTGTTCCCAGGAAAGTAATTGAGCACCATCTTGCCGTCTGTCCTCATGCGCGGTCCGTCAAGCAGAAAGTCAGGAAACAGGCAGTGGAGCGCCAAGAATTCATTGCAGAAGAGATCAAGAAGTTGGAAGCAGCAAGCCTGGTCAGAGGAGTGCTCCATCCTACGTGGTTGGCCAATCCTGTAGTCGTGCGCAAGGTGAACGGGAAATGGAGGCTTTGTATCGACTTTACCGATGTCAATAAAGCTTGCCCCAAAGACCCATTTCCCTTGCCACGCATTGACCAGATTGTTGACTCCACGGCCGGATGTGACATGCGTTCATTACTTGATGCATACTCAGGATACCATCAGATCTTCATGGCAGAAGAGGATGAGGAGAAGACCGCATTCATCACTCCATGTGGCATATACTGTTTTATACGGATGCCTTTCGGATTAAAGAATGCTGGTTCAACATTTGCAAGGGTAGTCCATGTCGCTCTTGAGCCACAAATACACAGAAATGTGGAAGCATACATGGATGACATAGTGGTCAATAGCAAGGACAGGGCAACTCTGATTCAAGATTTAGACGAGACCTTTGCAAATCTGCGCAAGATCAAGCTCAAGCTCAACCCCGAGAAGTGCGTGTTTGGAGTCCCTTCCGGCAAGCTTCTCGGGTTCTTCGTGTCTCAGTGGGGAATTGAAGCCAATCCCGACAAGATCAAGGCCATTGAGCAGATTGAAGCACCAAAGCGCATCAAGGATGTACGAAGACTTGCCGGTTCCGTGGCTACTCACAGCGGGTTTATCTCTAAGTCTGCTGAGCGCGCCCTGCCGTTTTTCAAAATATTGAAAAAGGCAGGTCCAATGAAATGGACTCCGGAAGCGGAGACTGCGCTGCAAGACTTGAAGAGATACCTGTCCTCGACTCCAATACTTGTCGCACCTAAGCCAGAAGAGAAGTTACTGCTGTATATAGCGGCAACCCATCAAGTGGTTAGTGCTGCGTTAGTAGCGGAGAGGGAGGCAGATGATGAGCCAGCGACCACGGCAAGCGCGTCCAGCGACAAGCAGGGGGCTTCCCCGACAAGCTCTGGTCCCGACAAAGATGGATCTGCGTAGGCGTGCGAGGAGATACGGAAGAGAATGGTGTAGCGCCTAGGTTACTTTGTTAGTTCCCTTCTGCAGGGGGCTAGGTCAAGGTACTCTGGTGTGCAGAAATTGCTTTTCGGCCTTCTCATGGCCTCGAGAAAGCTGCGCCATTACTTCCAAGCAAATGAGATCACAGTTGTCACTCGCTTTCCGATGAAGAGGATACTGCAGAATCCAGAATCGACAGGCACGATAGTTGAGTGGGCACTGGAACTGTCAAGCTTTGGCCTCAAGTTTGAGAGCACTTCAACTATCCAAAGCAGAGCATTGGCAGAATTGATAGCAGAGTGGACGCCAACACCTTCTGAAGAGCTCCCGCGCAGATCTTGCGCGACTCGTCGGCCAGCCGCTTTGGAGTCATCTCCCGGAGTCGTTGGAGGGCCGTCGCCACGCCTTTGAAGAACAGAGTGAGCTTGGCGCTGGGTTGGAGGTTCTCATCGGAGGGATACCTGAGATCCTCCATCCCCAGTTGTGCCAGTTCCTTGTCAATATCTGTGGCAGCATTCATGAGACCCTCTGTCCAGTGCTCGACGGTCTCCCTGAACGTGTTCTGGACGGCAGCAGCACTCGCCAGCAGCGCCTTCTCGGCCTTGATCTCCTCCTTCAAGGCCGCCTCCCGCTCCTTGGCGCCGTCCAGCGTCTTGGTCAATGTGGCCAGCTTCAACTCAAGATCTGCATTGGAGTCCTTGGCGGCGCTGAGCTCCTTGCCCTTCTCGGCGAGACGAACCGGCAGCTCTGAGTTGCTGTGGGCGTCCTTCTCCCGCTCATGCTTGAGCGCGGCAAGCTCTTCACCTCTAGCCTTGAGATCGGCCTCCAGCTGCGCCACCTTCGTCTCCAACTCCTTCTTGGCGGCCTCGGCAGCTGCGGCAGCGTCCTCTGCTTGCTTGAGAGCTCTGCCAAATGATTGCTCGCGCGCGGCAAGCTCCTCCTCGTGGCTGTCGAGGTTGATCTTCCGCTGCGCCAGCTCGCCCTCCTGCGCAGACAGCTTCTCAGCGGCAAGCCACTGTTGCTCTTCGAAGTCGGCCTTCTCGAGGAAGAAGGCCTGCTGCTCCTCGACAAGTCGCTCACGCTCCTCTGCCAGCGACCGGAGAGCTGCCTGGTTAAGACCCCGGAGCTCCTCCGCGCGCTTCTCAATGTCTGCTCCCGCCTTCGCGACAAGTGCCTCGCGGGACTCCAGCTAGGCTTGCCGAGCGAGGAAGAGCGACAACAGCTTCCGCAGCAGCCGCTCCTCCTCAGGCTCGCCGCTGCTGCTGCTTGGCGCGTTGACCAGCGTCAGCCCAGCGGAGGCGAGCACCTATCCATCAAAGCTTTCTCCTTCGACCGGTGCCCTGGACATTGACGCCCATGGGAGGTTGATGAAGATGCCATCGCCGTCCTTCAAGTAGACGCCTGGCTGGGGCTGTTCGGATCCAGGCGGTGCGGCAGCGGCGGAGGGATCGGCGGTCGGCGTAGCGTCTGGCACTCTTGCGGCCTCAGGGCCGTCAGTGCGATCGCCAGACCCCTTGCCGGCTGCTGCTGCGGCAGCCTTGGCGGCCTCTTTGCCGGCGGGATCATTAGCGCCAGCTGCTTCTTCGGTGGCAGCGGTGCCGTCGGCAGCAACCTCGGTCTCCATCGGCTCCGCAGCAGATGGATCTGACAGCCGAAAAAGGGAGAAAAGTGAAGCAAATATCCAAAAAGAAGAAAATCAAAAGAAGAAGAACCCAAGGGAAGCTTTGAAGCGAAAAGATTACCTATACTGGGTTCTGCAGTTGTAGTCTCCGCCGCTGGGGGGCCGCTGGTGCTGTCCCTCGCCGGAGAACTCCCCCTTGCCGGAGAACTCTCCCTTGGCGGAGAACTCCCCCTTGCTAGAGAATCCCTTGCCGGAGAACTCTCCCTTGGCGGCGTAGTTGAAACATATGGCATGTCGGGGGCGGTCTCCAAGCGCTCCTGGTGGGGCTGCTCTGCTCCTACACAAACCAACAAACAGATGTTAGCGAAGAAAAAGCATCCATGCGCGCCTAACAGCGGAAAGTGAACCATATACTTACGCTGGGGGCTACGCTGGGGGCTGCTCTAAAGATTAGTTGCCGGGTCTGGCAAGGAGGTCTCGGTGGGTTCGTCCTCGACGATGATCACCTCCTATCTCCTCGCTGGGACCCTGGCTCTCTTCGCCGCTCTCTGGGCCAGAGTCCTGAAAAGGGATGAGTCCGGAGTAAGGCAAATGAGATACACGACAAAAACATCATGAACTGAAGAAATACAAGTACAACAAGAATCTTACTCTTCTTCTTCCTCGTCAGAGCTGAGCGCGGAGAAGTCAAAGTCCGGCTCACGTTCGGCGCGAGGAGGCGGAGGAGTAGGATCCCTTGGCCGCTTGGTGGGAGCAGTGGCGGTGGTCCGAGATGACCCCGCTCCGGCTGACGTCGCGGCGTGAGAAGCGGCAGGAGCAAAAACGGCGGTCCGGGAAGACCCCGCTCCAGTTGCCGCAGCAGCGCGAGGTGCTCCCGTGGCAACCGTGCTTGCCGCGGTGGAGCGTGTCGCACGGCGCGGCGGCTGTTGACTCGCCTGCTGCTCCGCTACGTCCCCGGCCTTGCGGAGACGCCTCCTTGGTGGAGCTGGGGGCTCTGCTTGCGGCGAGCTGCCTGAAGATGAGGAGGAAGAGAAGTCGATCTCCAGCGAGCCACTCGTATCCTCCGCGGGCTCCCTCGGCTCGATGTCACATCCTGCAAGCTCTTCCTCGCCGGCAAACTCCTCTCGCTCGGCAAGGCTTGCCGCCTCCGCTGCCTCTGCCTCCTCCACGGTGAATCCAAACTCGCCCACGGCTGTGGCTGCCGCCGCCTCTTCCAGCCTAGTGGCGATGCGTGCCATCTCCGCATCGGTGGTGTCGCGAGTAAGGCCCTTCTTTTCGTCCGAGCGGATCGGCACTTCTTCCAAGCCGTCAAAGAACTCCTGCACGGCGTCATCTGCAGGCTCTTGCCAAGTTGGGTCAATCCCATGCGAGTCGCACAGCGGCATCATTGCGCGAATGCGGCTGAGCGCGGAGTTGTTGCACAGCGGAACGACACCCTTCGGCAACCTGAACACTTCAGGATGCTGAGGGTCATACTTGAACAGCTCCTGGAGCATCGCGTTGAGCTCCAGGTGTAAGGCCCAGGATGGGACTATACCTCCTACGTGTCGAGGCACGACTTAAAGGTATAAGCCCATTCTGGAATGATCTCAAGTTTGTTATCTTTGAACGACTCATGTAAAAATAGGGATGAAATTGCAAAAGGAGATAGTTGGCTTACACTCGCCACGTCACACAATACATTCCATAAGCAAATCATCATTCAAAACATCACAACCCGACTACGGGCGAAGATCCAAAAGAAAGATACCAAAACGACATAAAGCCACAGGTCCGAATCGCCCCTAGTAGAAACCACCACTGATCGTCGAAAACGTCACAAGCATACGGACACTCTCTTCATCGAGCTCCCAGTGAAGTACTTGAACCAGCTCCTGCATCAATCTCGGCTGAACCTGCATCTGGTGTTGTAGTAACAGTGAGCCACGAGGACTCAGCAATCCCATAAGCATGGGTATCAAGACTAGCAAAGCTTTATGGGTAGGAAGAGGCAAAGTGATGAGGTTGCAGCAGCGGCTAAGCATAATATGGTGGCTAGATTACGAGTACAAGAATAAGATGAGAATCTACGCAACGGTCGCAAAAGAAGTGATCGCTAAAGATCCTGAACTACATACGAGTCAAACATAACCCCACCGTGTTCTCTTCTCAAAGTGAAAAGAGACAGTCACGGTTACTCACACAGTTGTGTGTTTTACTCGGATCCTCTGTCAAGTTTTCTACAACCGGACATTAACAAATTCCAATCTGCCACATAACCGCGGGCACGGCTTTCGAAAAATCATAACCCTGCAGGGGTGTCCCAACTTAGCCCATCACAAGCTCTCACGATTAGCTGAAGTGATAAATATAATATCATCACCCCTTATCTTAAGGAAAATCCGATCAGGCTCGGCATCCCGGTGCACAAGACCTTTCGACAATGGTAAAACAAGTCCAGTAAGACCTCCCGGCGTGCCGGCACCCTGATAGTAGCCGCGTGTATCTCGTCTCAGGCCACGTCTGGATGGGTGATGCTACAGGTTATACCAGATACCTCGGGTTTCCCCAAGGCGGCCCTGCAGGACCCCCGTTCGGGACCAACACCATCAGCACTGGCCCCCCTGCTATGTAGAATTAAGAACCCGGGGACGCGACCCCCTATGTAAAATTAATTAAGTTATTATTATGAGGCAAATTAAAATCAATGTTGGGCCTTGCTGGAGGACTTTTATTCAAAGTCGAAGTGTCAAGGGGTCCCCATCCACCCATCGTGTAAGGAACACAAAATCAAGGAACATAATGCCGGTTTATCGGCGCCTAAGGTGGCATGAGTGGAACAAAACACCGAGCAAAAGGCCAAGCCGTCCACCCATGTCCAGTATATAGGTGTGTTAATAATAATAATAGATATTGTGATATTCCAACAACAAGTTCCCTCCTGGAACGATCTTCATCTTCACCTGCAACTAACAACGCTATAAGAGGGGCTGAGCAAGCGGGTAACATAGCCAAACAGTGGTTTTCATAGGAAGGTTTCAAAAGTTAGAGGTTTCATGGCAACAAGGAGAGGCTGACATAAAAGATGGGTAGCGCGACATGTAACGATAGCATCGAGACAACTAAGCATGGCAATGGTAGTAAAGGTATCCAAGGGTATGATCATCTTGCCTGGGATTCCACAAGGTAGAAGAACAAGACCATGAAGTAGTCGAACAGAACCCCACAACTCCAGAACGAACCTAAGCTAACAAGAGAAGCAACCGAAAAGAAGCAAACAACACAGTAAACACACAAGCATAAACATGGCATACGATGCACATCCAAGTATGATGCATGTCCGGTTTGATTATGCATGGCATGGCAAAGTGCACAAACAAGTACTACAAGTTAAGTGGAGCTCAATATGCAACGAGTTGCATATTGACGAAACACCACATTTTAATTATTTAATTGACTCTCGTTTATTTACAAGACAAGATTAAATGTTTGTTAACATGGCAAGAGCTGAAGCAAAAACAAACTACCTATTTAGACATTTTAAATGAGGCCGGAAATAACAACAACAATTCCGGAAATCCCCATATGCATGTTAGCAATTTTAATCAACAACAATTCACACATATAATGTTGTTAACATGATGCGGATGACAAGATCAAGTTTATGCAATTTTATTAAAAGTGAACATGAAGAGATAAGGAGTATAAGGCACCGTGGTGGAAGGAGAAAGGTGCCACGGCAACGATCCGAAAATGATGCAACGGCAACATCTCGGTTTCGGTAACCCGTTGAGAGACCGGAGCAAAAGAAAGATGGCGTGAGCGAGTCATGCAAGAAGAAAGGTGGGGTGATCCCGTCACTGGGTTCCCACGAGTCGGCGATGAGGCAACCGAGGAGCATGACAAAAGGCAAAACGGGCACGGTGCACACAAGAGAAACATCTCATACAACCACAAGCATCGTCCACGGGTCATCGTCTCGGGGTTATACCTTCGAAGCGTTCGTTTCGGAGCAGCTCGAGATCGTCGAGGGACGTAGTGGAAGTAATGGTACCCGCGGGTCGTGGAGGAAGTAGTTGTTCACGAGGTCGTCAACGAGTAGTCGTTCACATTCCGTTTCGGAGAGGTACTTGTTGAAGCCATCGTTTCCGGGGCAACGGTAGTGGTACATGCACATAGAGGGAAGTAGTTGTTCTCGTTTTGTAGCCGTATACGTCTCATCACGGGAGTAGATGTACACATCATCGGAGAGGAAGTAGTCACTCGGGCGTCGAGGTACTTGGCGCATCGTTGAACTTGGCGTAGTCAAACTTGAAGGGTCGTCGATGTCGTGGTACTTGGCGTCCATGTGGTCTCCGATAAACTTGACGGACCGGTTGCTCCGAGTCCTCGGTCCTCATGCTACTTGCTGAAATCTAGGTGGGTCTTGGCGAGATCCAGAACAACACCAAAAAGGCCTCGGTTGACAGTGTTCAACAGGAAAGAATAAACTGGTCGCAAACAACGACAATAGGGTTTGCAGACATGGTGCCCGCAGTAGCAGGTTCGAGCGCCCTGGGTCGATGCAGAGGAGCAGTGTTGGCGGAGATGAACCGGGCGAGGTGGGAGATGGGATGCCGATGTCCAAACGAGGGACGCTGACCAGGAGGGCGCGAGGCAGGGGTCCTATCGGATGGACCGGCGGCAATGGTTGGCTGCTCCGGCGAGCTGATGAGATCCAGCGAGGTTGATGGACCCGAGCGGCGCGAGGCAGGCTCCAAGCGGTGGCGGTTGCACAACTGGCAGCGGCCATGGGGGCGAGGACGGGCGCCCGGCGCTCGGCGCTGAGGCAGCTTGAGGACGGGGCGCGTCGGGGCTGCGGCCTTGGCGCTGCGGCGCTGGAAAAGGGAGGCCGCAGGGAGGCGGCGCGGCTTGAGGGAGACGGCGACGAGGACCTTGCGAGGCGGAGGAGGCCCACATGCGCTGGGGAGCGAGAGGGAGAGAGAGATCGAGAGGAGGGTGTCGAGGGGATGCGAGGTGAGCAAGCGGTCGGGAGCGAGGCTGCAATGCGAGGGGGGAAAGGAGGAGCGAGGGAGACGGGGTCGAGCGGCTAGGGTTAGGGGAGCGGGAGGCTGGGCCTCGGGCCGGCCTGGAGGCTGAGGCGGCTTGGGGGGGGGAGTTTGGGCCTGGCCAGATGGGCTGGCGGTTGGCCTGGCTGTTGGGCCAGCTGCGGCTGGGATCTCCTACCCCTCTCTCTTCTCTCAAAAATAATAAACAAAACAAAGAAGAGAAAAAGAAAAGAAGGAAGGGTTGCAAAAAGAATTTGGACAAGGGGTAAAATTCCCTGGACTCACAAAAAATGAGGGTGACCCCAGAAAATATAAGTGGGCATGAATGAAACATTAAATTCAAATTCCTTTGAATTTAATTCAAAAGGTTTGAACAAAGACTAGATTTTTGAAGTGTCCAAAAATGTTCCCATTTTTGGAGGAACCTCGAAAAAAGAGATATGAGTTGTTGGCAAAGGTTTTGAAGTCAAACTTGAGATGGAATAGGCATGGGAATTTTGCAAGTGTGTTGCGGTTAATTCCAAAGTATGGAATATTTATAATAGCTCCATAAATATTAGGAGGATATGTTTTAAAGAGAAATCACACTTCCCTCGATTTAAATGGATCAAAGATCCACACGATTTATTTAAGTTGAGATGCAAAATAAATATAACATGATGGCATGATGACATGATGCAATGCAAAATAAATAAAGCAAGCACAAAAGAAACACACGGGAAACCCGGAACATCTGGAATCTCTGGAATCTTCTAGGACGTCGGTCTTCGGGCGTCACAACTCTCCCACACTAACAGAGGATCTCGACCCGAGATCCTAGAGATGGCACCGGTAAAAAAACGGAAAAGGAAGAGGTAAAACAAAGTTGCTTCTTTGACAGACGAGTGAAACCAGGAACCTTGAGAGGTTGAACAAAATGAAAGAAGAATACAACAGAGATGAACGAAGTTAAGAGCACTCCGGTAAAAAGAGGAACAAGGAGCACTATGAGAACCTTGTAGGTTGAAAGACATGAAACAAGAGTTGATGGATGACGAAAGAATTTCAAAACCACTCCGGTTAACCAAGATTGAGAAGGAATAAGAACGAAATAATTTGGACAGCACTCCGTCTGAAAAATGGAAGGAATTGAACATGAACTTGCCAAGTTGGGATGATACTTGATGAAATCAACAACACATTGCCTCCGAAACAATTAAAAGAATGGCACAAGGTTAAGAAAGATTTCAGATAACACTCCGGTTGAAAAGAGAGGCAAAACATGAAAAGGTGAGAGAATTAGAATGGAGGACACAACACTCCTGTTAGATGATAAGCAAGGGAAAGAACATGATCTCGAAAAAACGATATAATGGTTTGGAGAGAGCAACATCACAATGCCTCCGGAATGAAAGAATAGCATATAAATCAATGAAAGAAAAGAATGGAGAAGAAAATGACAACTTCTCCCACGAATGAATTAGAAAATCCTCCTTACGGAGAAGGGTTGAACAGAGTTGTTGGAATTCAACAACGAAAAGAATAAGTTTGATGTGGGCTTATTGAAGGTGACAACCAGCCACTAACAGAAACGAATTGCTTGGATTGAGATCAACAAGGAGACGAAAATCTTATTTGGCCGGAATGATAAATGAAGAACTTATGTCATTTATGAGCACCATAATTAGCAACAATCCTTAGGGAAAGCTTTTAGGTGAAATATAACCCAAGATGACTCCAACAAATAATTGAAGGGTTGAAAAGATCTCCTGAACAAGGAAAATGATGGTTTTAAAAATCTCATTCTTGACAACTCGTGAATCATAATTCGTGAAGGAATTGTCAAGAATGACATAACACCATCTGAAAAGATAAGGTAGAAAGAATTGCACTTGGAAAACATGATGCAGAATGCTTGAGCTCCAACAAGAATCTTGATGAAGACTTCGAGGATGAATTAAATCATGATGAACCTCCATGAAGAACTCCGGTAATGAAAGCATGAGAAATGAAAGATGAAAAGAATAAGATTCAAGACCTGCGATGAATTAGATGCAGCTTTGAAATGATATAATTGAAATAACTTGGAGCTCCGGAAAACAAGATGAACAACTTAGGACCGAGAATATGATAAGATGAACAAGCTCCGGAAAACAGAGATTAATCACTTCGAGGAAATAAGACTAAGATTTACTGTACGCTTATCCTCCATCAAATTAAATTGATGACAAGCAACGGATTTGGCATACTACTTAATCCCGCTGCAAAGAATTAAGAGAGATCTTGCACAAACTTGGGTAAATCTTCAGCGAACCACCAGTAGGGTTATGAAAAGAACAAATGAATTGATACGATAATAACGGAAGAGTAATCTTGAATGAACCGCCGTAAGAATATGGAGACGAACGAAGAGGCAACAATGAAGAATATTTGGAGGACGAAGTTGAAAACTGAGAACGAAGAAATATTCTGAAATGATGGCCTTCGGAGGATCACAATGGAAAGAATTCATGAAATGCATCGGATGGGTATAAAAGAATTCCTCACAATCGGAACAATAATGAGGATAGCAAGAAGCTAGAACCACGAATCTTGAGAGAACGGATAAGGATTCAAGAGGAACTCGTCTTCGGGTCTTCAAAAACTGAGAAGACGATGAGATACACCACCGTGAATTGTATAGGCACTCCGTAATGAAGAATTAAAAGGTTGAACCAATGATGAAAAGAATTTGAAAAAGATCTTGGAGAAGGACTGTGACTGATGGGATTCATTCTTACGTCACACTTTGAAAAGAATTCTCCAGAAAAGAAGAGTCAGGTAAGATCCTGGGAAAAGACCTGTGGGTTAGGCCCACTCAAAAGAGATCACCGTTGAAAAAGATTGCTTAAGAGATATTGCACCGGTTGAATTAAATGGCTTGAATAAGATGATAATCCTCAAAATAGCTTGAACGGATTAAGAATGGAAACACGAATCTTCTGAGATACCTTCACCTCTCCGGATATGAATAGCAAGAGGAGAATGATTAATTGGAGCACCGGAATAAGAAAGCATCGTGAAATGAGGAAAAGGACAATATCATCACCGAAATCTTGAATTACATCCACCGGCAGAATTTGAGAACAAAAGAATGATGAACTTGAAGCTCTTGAGCATCTTCATGATAAATCACCGGATAAGAACATTGAAGAAAAGAATGAAGAAATATCACATGAATAAAATTGATACTTCATTTGAGAATTGCTGACTCCGAGAAGAAGAAGGGTGGGAGGGTGGGGGAAAACAAAGACAACATGGGATGAATGAAACAGACAAATCGTCAGATTTCTCAATGACGTCTGTATGGAATAACTTGAAAAGAAGGCACACCGGTTGAAAAGAAACTCCAGACAGATAGTTGGGAAAACAAAGACAACTTAAGACGAACAAAATGGACACCGGTTGAAAAGGAATTTAACATGACCATCTTGATGATTAAGAAGGACTAGCACTCCCATAGAAATATGAGAACACCAATTAGGAAGGTATGGAATCAACACTTGACATCGAAGCAACTTGAATACCAGAATCAAAACAAAACAAAGGATAGATATGTTGCAACATGATCTTCACAATATCATCTGAACAGAGAATTGAACGAATGAAATCCGCAGGTACATCAGCTGGACGAGAAGCCACTTGGGGGAACAAAAGATAAATAAAAACAACAAGGAGCAGATAGAACAAATACAAGATAGAAGCTTCATTCCACATATTCGTGCTGAAAGCTCATGGAACGTGTTACAAAAGGGTTTTGCAATCCCCGGATGAGCATAGCCAAGGATCCTTTAAGATGCAACTCCCGATCGGAACAAGGCCATAAAACCACTTCACTCAATGTAGAACCCCAAACTCCATATCATGCACTCGTTGGAAGAATGCCTAGAACTACTAGATGAACCCACCTATTCATTTCTGAAAGTTTCCAGTTATGCAATCAGGTGTTGGGGATACAGGGGAAGCACCGCACTCAACTCTAATCCTACATCCAGCTGTATCCATCCTTCAACACATAACCAGTTATTTCCGGAACCGTTTACCTCGGACCTTCGAAACGCATCTACTATACAAGCTATGGCAATACTCCCAAACTACCTCCCCAGTACTGGGTGATGTCGGTGTTATCTTGCCACTAACCGCATAGGAGAGTTTTCGATGTCGGTCGTCTTAAGTATTCTAGAACTGATGCGATATATTTGTGACGACAACACCTCGGAGCTCAACTCCCCGGGACACTGCCACAACCCCTAATGACAGGAGGCATCGAGAACAATGTTCTCGTCACAAAGACATCAAAACAATCCAAACAATACTCGCGTGATCCTAAAAAAAATTTGGTGAATTTTTGAGAGTAGAAGAGATAAGAGTAATCGTCAGGAGTCCTCACCAGAGTGAAAAGGGATGAGGAGCAAAAGAAATCCTACTCTCCGATATATAAATAGGACTCAAAACATTTTCAAGTGTGTGCCTAGACTCAACCGTCAACGATTCGATCAATCAGTGGGGGCTTCTAGGTCGGAGAAGGCTCTGAATACCAACTTGTAATGCCCAGGATGGGACTATACCTCCTACGTGTCGAGGCACGACATAAAGGTGTAAGCCCATTCTGGAATGATGTCAAGTTTGGTATCTTTGCACGACTCATGTAAAAATAGGGATGAAATTGCAAAAGGAGATAGTTGGCTTACACTCGCCACGTCACACAATACATTACATAAGCAAATCATCATTCAAAACATCACAACCCGACTACGGGCGAAGATCCATAAGAAAGATACCAAAATGACATAAAGCCACAGGTCCGAATCGCCCCTAGTAGAAACCACAACTGATCGTCGAAAACGTCACAAGCATACGGCCACTCTCTTCATCGAGCTCCCAGTGAAGTACTTGAACCAGCTCCTGCATCAATCTCGGCTGAACCTGCATCTGGTGTTGTAGTAACTGTGAGCCATGAGGACTCAGCAATCCCATAACCATGGGTATCAAGACTAGCAAAGCTTTATGGGTAGGAAGAGGCAAAGTGATGAGGTTGCAGCAGCGACTAAGCATAATATGGTGGCTAGCTTACGAGTACAAGAATAAGATGAGCATCTAAGCAACGGTCGCAAAAGAAGTGATCGCTAAAGATCCTGAACTACATACGACTCAAACATAACCCCACCATGTTCTCTTCTCAAAGTGAAAAGAGACAGTCACGGTTACTCACACAGTTGTGTGTTTTCCTCGGATCCTCTATCAAGTTTTCTACAACCGGACATTAACAAATTCCAATCTGCCACATAACCGCGGGCACGACTTTCGAAAGATCATAACCCTGCAGGGGTGTCCCAACTTAGCCCATCACAAGCTCTCACGATTAGCTGAAGTGATAAATATAATATCATCACCCCTTATCTTAGGGAAAATCCGATCAGGCTCGGCATCCCGGTGCCCAAGACATTTCGACAATGGTAAAACAAGTCCAGCAAGACCTCCCGGCGTGCCGACACCCTAATAGTAGCCGCGCGTATCTCGTCTCAAGCCACGTCCGGATGGGTGATGCTACAGGTTATACCAGATACCTCGGGTTTCCCCAAGGTGGCCCTGCAGGACCCCCGTTCAGGACCAACACCATCAGCACTGGCCCCCCTGCTATGTAGAATTAAGAACCCGGGGACGCGACGCCCTATGTAAAATTAATTAAGTCATTATTATGAGGCAAATTAAAACCAATGTTGGGCCTTGCTGGAGGAGTTTTATTCAAAGTCGAAGTGTCAAGGGGTCCCCATCCACCCATCGTGTAAGGAACGCAAAATCAAGGAACATAATGCCCGTTTATCGGCGCCTAAGGTGGCATGAGTGGAACAAAACACCGAGCAAAAGGCCCAGACTTCCACCCATGCACAGTATATAGGTGTGTTAATAATAATAATAATAGATATTGTGATATTCCAACAACAAGTTCCCTCCTGGAACGATCTTCATCTTCACCTGCAACTAGCAACGCTATAAGAGGGGCTGAGAAAGCGGGTAACATAGCCAAACAGTGGTTTTGCTACGAAGGTGTCAAAAGTTAGAGGTTTCATGGCAACAAGGTGAGGCTGACATAAAAGATGGGTAGCGCGCATGTAATGATAGCATCGAGACAACTAAGCATGGCAATGGTAGTAAAGGTATCCAAGGGTATGATCATCTTTCCTGAGATTCCACAAGGGAGAAGAACAAGACCATGAAGTAGTCGAACAGAACCTCACAACTCCGGAACGAACCGAAGCTAACAAGTGAAGCAACCGGAAAGAAGCAAACAACACGGTAAACACACAAGCATAAACATGGCATACGATGCACATCCAAGTATGATGCATGTCCGGTTTAATTATGCATGGCATGGAAACATGCACAAACAAGTACTACAAGTTAAGTGGAGCTCAATATGCAACGAGTTGCATATTGAAGAAACACCACATTTTAATTATTTAATTGACTCTCATTTATTTACAAGACAAGATTAAATGTTTGTTAACATGGCAAGAGGTGAAGCAAAAACAAACTACCTATTTAGACATTTTAAATGAGGCCGGAAATAACAACAACAATTCCGGAAATCCCCATATGCATGTTAGCAATTTTAAGAAACAACAATTCACACATATAATGTTGTTAACATGATGCGGATGACAGGATCAAGTTTATGCAATTTTATTAAAAGTGAACATGAAGAGATAAGGAGTATAAGTCACCGTGGTGGATGGAGAAAGGTGCCATGGCAACGATCCGAAAATGATGCAACGGCAACATCTCGGTTCCGGTAACCCGTTGAGAGACTGGAGCAAAAGAAAGATGGTGTGAGCAAGTCATGCAAGAAGAAAGGTGGGGTGATCCCGTCACCGGGTTCCCACGAGTCGGCGACGAGGCAACCGAGGAGCATGACAAAAGGCGAAATGGGCATGGTGCACACAAGGGAAACATCTCATACAACCACAAGCATCGTCCACGGGTCATCGTCTCGGGGTTATACCTTCGAAGCGTTCATTTCGGGGCGGCTCGAGATCGTCGAGGGACGTAGTGGAAGTAGTGGTACCCGCGGGTCGTGGAGGAAGTAGTTGTTCAGGAGGTCGTCAACGAGTAGTCATTCACATTCCGTTTCGGAGAGGTACTTGACGAAGCCATCGTTTCCGGGGCGACGGTAGTGGTACATGCACATAGAGGGAAGTAGTTGTCCTCGTTTTGTAGCCGTATACGTCTCATCACGGGAGTAGAGGTACACATCATCGAAGAGGAAGTAGTCACTCGGGCGTCGAGGTACTTGGCGCATCGTTGAACTTGGTGTAGTCGAACTTGAAGGGTCATCGATGTCGTGGTACTTGGCGTCCATGTGGTCTCCGATAAACTTGACAGACCGGTTGCTCCGAGTCCTCGGTCCTCATGCTACTTGTTGAAATCTAGGTGGGTCTTGGCGAGATCCAGAACAACACCAAAAAGGCCTCGGTTGACAGTGTTCAACAGGAAAGAACAAACTGATCGCAAACAATGACAACAGGGTTTGCAGACATGGTGCCCGCAGTAGCAGGTTCGAGCGCCCTGGGTCGATGCAGAGGAGCAGCGCTGGAGGAGATGGACCGGGCGAGGCGGGAGATGGGATGTCGGTGTCCAAACGAGGGACGCTGACCAGGAGGGCGCGAGGCAAGTGTCCTATAGGATGGACCGGCGGCAATGGTTGGCTGCTCCGGCGAGCTGATGAGATCTAGCGAGGTCGATGGACCCGAGCGGCGCGAGGCAGGCTCCAAGCGGTGGCGGTTGCACAACTGGCAGCGGCCATGGGGGCGAGGACGGGCGCCCGGCGCTCGGCGCTGAGGCAGCTTGAGGACGGGGTGCGTCGGGGTTGCGGCCTTGGCGCTGCGGCGCTGGAGAAGGGAGGCCGCAGGGAGGTGGCGCGGCTTGAGGGAGACGGCGACGAGGACCTTACGAGGCGGAGGAGGCCCGCAGGCGCTGGGGAGCGAGAGGGAGAGGGAGATTGAGAGGAGGGGGTCGAGGGGATGCGAGGTGAGCGAGCGGTCGGGAGCGAGGCTACGGCGCGAGGGGGGAAAGGAGGAGCGAGGGAGACGGGGTTGAGCGGCTAGGGTTAGGGGAGCGGGAGGATGGGCCTCGGGCCGGCCTGGAGGCTGAGGCGGCCTGGGGGGGAAGTTTGGGCCTGGCTAGATGGGCCGGCGGCTGGCCTGGCTGTTGGGCCAGCTGCGGCTGGGATCTCCTACCCCTCTCTCTTCTCTCAAAAATAATAAACAAAACAAAGAAGAGAAAAAGAAAAGAAGGAAGGGTTGCAAAAAGAATTTGTACAAGGGGTAAAATTCCCTGGACTCGCAAAAAATGAGGGTGACCCCAGAAAACATAAGTTGGCATGAATGAAACATTAAATTCAAATTCCTTTGAATTTAATTCAAAAGGTTTGAACAAAGACTAGATTTTTGAAGTGTCCAAAAATGTTCCCATTTTTGGAGGAACCTCGAAAAAAGAGATATGAGTTGTTGGCAAAGGTTTTGAAGTCAAACTTGAGATGGAATAGGCATGGGAATTTTGCAAGTGTGTTGCGGTTAATTCCAAAGAATGGAATATTTATAATAGCTCCATAAATATTAGGAGGATATGTTTTAAAGAGAAATCACACTTCCCTCGATTTAAATGGATCGAAGATCCACACGATTTATTTAAGTTGAGATGCAAAATAAATATGACATGATGGCATGATGACATGATGCAATGCAAAATAAATAAAGCAAGCACAAAAGAAAACACACGGGAAACCCGGAACATCTGGAATCTCTGGAATCTTCTGGGACGTCGGTCTTCGGGCGTTACACCAGGACAGTGAAATTGAAGTTGAGGCCCGGGCGCAGCCTCATAATGTCCGCCGCATTCTCGAACTCCCAGGCGGGTCTCTTCCTCTCCTGTAGGGGGGCGATGCGGCGGCGAAGGAAATCTGCGCCAACAGCGCCTACAGTGAGCCCGGCAAGCGTGAGGCGTTGGATCCGGGTGACGGCAATCTTCATCCTGTCGTCTTCCGGGGCCACGTTGCTCCAATCACTGCCGCGCACTACTGGTGCTTGGCACCGGGCGGTAAAAGGCTGCGGGTTCTCCTCGACAATCCAGCACCAGTCTGCCCTCCATTCCTCCCACTTGCTACGGAGCTCTCCCTCCAGATAAGCGTCCTTCTAGCCGGCCCTCGAGATCCAGGCGACTCCGCCGGATAAAGGCTCTCCTCTCTCAACTCGGGGCATAAAGAAGTGGCGAAAAAGGGCTACATTTGGATGGACTCCGACAAAGTTTTCGCAAAGATGTGCGAAAACTGCCATGGTCAGAACGGCATTGGGGGTGAAGTCAAGGAGGCGGAAACCCGTAGGTGTTCATGATATCACAGAAGAACTCAGAGAAAGGCAGGCAGAGCCCGCATTAGAAGAACAAGGCGAAAAAGGGGTATCCAGTTGGACCCATTTTCCAAGCGACGGCTGGGAGTACCTTGGTGCGCGGATGCGCCCGCGTCTCCCCCGACCAGAAGAGGTAGTAGTACTCCCTCAGCTCCCTCGCAGCAAGCTTGGGGGGGGGGGAGATTGCACGCTCCTTACGCAGCGCCGCGAGCCGCTGCGCCTCGGCTGACTTCACGCCCTTCCCCTTTTCGGCTTTCGGAGCCATGGCGGAAGTGGTGAGGGAGGTCGACGGCGTTGTTGGTGCTGGTGGCGATGGGGGGCGGAGCGCTGCTCTCTTTTAGCTTTGGGAAGAAGGGGAGCGGCGGAGGTTGTCGAGGTTGGAGTAGCAAATGGCGGATGGGCGAACTGCCCCTGTTTCCCCTGCTTATAAGGAGGGAGGGGCGGACGTTCCGCCTTTCCGAATAAAGAAACCACCCACGATCTCTCCCACGACGCCGCATTCAACGCGTGCCGTTAGGGGAGGGCGCGGTGGATACGGAGTGAGATACGGCGTAATCCAGGCCGCGCGTGCCCGTGCCCTATTTTGGGCCTGGCCCAACAGCGCTCGGCACCGTGTATGGCCCAGGCCCGGGGGCTCCTATCAGTGTACTAGAGTAGGGGTACCCTAGTATCCCGAACTTGTGCACGGGCAGTCGCAGCACCCCGCGGCAAGGCTTGCCGGGTGACCGCCAAGGTTCTCCGTGGTTCCTTTGGAGCCATTCAAGAACAAAGTATTCAAGCCAAGGAGACAAGGCCCCGGCAAGAGGAGCTTGTCGGGAAGGCCACTCAAGGCACAAGACCCCGGCAAGAGGAGCTTGCCGAGAAGGCCAACCAAGGCATCTCAAGGAACTTGCCGCGACGCGCGACGCGCCCCAGCAAGGCCCGGTGAGCGACAAGCTCCCGGACGCAACAAGACATCGACCGCGGCAAGGCGCTTGCCGCGGAAAGCTGCCACTCTGTACCCACGCTCCAGCACATCCACCAACGTGTCGCTCTGGGACCCTTCCAGGCGTACGTGGCGGAAGGCTGTGCAGCCAGTGGTGCGCGGTGGCAAGCGGTGCTGACAAGATCCGCCATCGTGGCGAACGGTGGTGTCCCTGACGGCCCCTTTTTGCACTGTTTGGGCGACGGAGACGGGCATTTAATGCCCTTGTCCCCTGCCGTCTCGGTTAGGTATGATACACTGTACAGGTAGCTATACCAATCGCAAGACCTTTCCATTTTTACCCTTGTCTACGTTGCCACCTGTCGGTGACCCCTTGAGCATATAAAAGGAGGCCCATGCGCAACGTAGAGGGGGGTTCGAAACAGAAGAACACTCACGCTCGGTCTTGTTAGCTGCTAGAGTCTACTGTAGCACCCAGCACTCCCGAGCAAGAACTCAATACAAACCACAAAGAAGGAGTAGAGTTTTACGCATCCGTGCGGCCCGAACCTGGGTACACTGCTCGTGTGCTTCGCCTCGATCTGCTCTTCGCGCGATCTCCGCCCCCGCTGAACCGAAAGGGGCTCGGTCCGCTGGTCCCCATAGGTGTTCGTGGATCAGTTTCCCCGACACCAACCATCAATGTCGAAAGAAAGGCAAGCATTTGAAAGGCGAGGCAGATCACCGGAAGAAGCCCGCCATGCGTACCAGCGATCACATACTTGCTATGGTCAATGATTTACACGTAATCTTTGGAAAGGGCCACGGCGCACTAGCTGTTCCGAATGACGCTGAGAGACACGCACCCATGTGGAAGAAGAAATCTATATTTTGGGACCTACCCTACTGGAAAGACCTAGAGGTCCGTTCTTCAATCGACGTGATGCACGTGACGAAGAACCTTTGTGTGAACCTGCTAGGCTTCTTGGGCGTGTATGGAAAGACAAAAGATACAGCTGAGGCACGGGAGGACCTGCAACATTTGCACGAAAAAGACGGCATCCCTCCGAAGCAGTATGAAGGTCCTGCCAGCTATGCTCTTACGAAAGAAGAGAAAGAAATCTTCTTTGAATGCCTGCTCAGTACGAAGGTCCTGACTGGCTTCTCGTCGAAATAAAGGGAATAATAAATATGCTAGAGAAAGAGTTCCAGAACCTAAAGTCTCATGACTACCACGTGATTATGACGCAACTGCTTCCAGTTGCCTTGAGGGGGCTTCTACCAGAAAACGTCCGATTAGCCATTGTGAAGCTATGTGCATTCCTCAATGCAATCTATCAGAAGGTGATCAATCCAGAAATCGTACCAAGGCTAAGGAGTGATGTGGCGCAATGTCTTGTCAGCTTCGAGCTGGTGTTCCCACCATCCTTCTTCAATATCATGACACACGTCCTAGTTCATCTAGTCGACGAGATTGTCATTCTGGGGCCTGTATTTCTACACAATATGTTCCCCTTTGAGAGGTTCATGGGAATCCTAAAGAAATATGTCCGTAACCGCGCTAGGCCAGAAGGAAGCATCTCCATGGGCCATCAAACAGAGGATGTCATCGGGTTTTGTGTTGACTTCATTCCTGGCCTTAATAAGATAGGTCTCCCTAAATCGCGGTACGAGGGGAGACTGACTGGAAAAGGCACGCTTGGAAGGGACTCAATAATATGCAGCGACGGATGTTCTTGGTCTCAAGCACACTACATACTTCTACAGAACTCTACATTGGTGACCCCGTATGTCGATGAACACAAGAACAGTCTACGCTCCAAACACCCGTAGCAGTGCGACGACTGGATTACATGTGAACACATCAGGACTTTCAGCAGTTGGTTGGAAACACGTCTCAGAGGTGACAACACTGTTTGTGATGAGTTGTACTTGTTGTCTAGGGGACTATCTTTGACTGTATTGATTTACAAAGGATACGAGATAAATGAGAATACATTTTACACGATTGTCCAAGATCAAAAGAGCACCAACCAAAACAGCGGTGTCCGCTTTGATGCAACAACCGAGAGGGGAAAGGACACATAATATGGTTACATAGTGGACATATGGGAACTTGACTGCGGACATGATTTTAAGGTCCCTTTGTTTAAGTGCAAATAGGTCAATCTGTCAGGAGGCGGGGTACAGGTAGACCCACAGTACAGAATGACAATAGTGGATCTGAAAAATCTTGGATACACTGACGAACCGTTCGTCCTAGCCAATGATGTGGCACAGGTTATCTATGTGAAGGACATGTCTACGAGACCGAGAAAAAGAAAAGATAAGGAAGCGAATACATCATACGATGAGCCAAAGCGCCACATAGTTCTTTCAGGAAAAAGGGACATCCTGGGAGTGGAGGGCAAGACAGACATATCCGAAGATTATGAAAAGTTTCATGAAATTCCTCCCTTCAAAGTCAAGGCTGACCCAAGCATCCTGATAAACGATGAAGATTGTCCATGGTTACGGCGCAATAAGCAAATGACACAAGCGAAGAAAAAGTGAAGACTTTTTTCCGCAACTATTATGATGATACCATGCCAACTTTGTAACAAACGAGTATGATACCATTGTCCGTTTGTACTATTCAAATTTCAATACTACTTGCACTAATTGAAAGTTTGTAATTGGTTTTACGAAAAAGAATTAAAAAATAAAGCAAAAAACAAAAATAAATAAATAATGCAGAAAACAAAACAAAAAAACTTGCAACAAAATAAAAATAGCAACAATAAGTATTTTGTTGTAAGTAGAAAAAAAATAAAAAAAATAAAGCAACAAAGAAAACAAATAATTTCAAATTTGAACTATTCAAATTTGAATACTACTTGCACTAATAGAAAGTTTGTAATTGGTTTTACCAGAAAGAATTAAAAAATAAAGCAAAAAACAAAAGAAAATAAATAATGCAGAAAACAAAACAAAAAAAACTTGCAAAAAAATAAAAATAGCAACAATAAGTATTTTGCTGTAAGTAGAAACAAAATAAAATAAATAAAGCAACAAAGAAAACAAATAATTTCAAATTTAAACTATTCAAATTTGAATACTACTTGCACTAACAGAAAGTTTGTAATTGGTTTTACCTAAAGCAATAATATTCACAAAGAAACTCTAAATACAGCAAAAAACAACTTAGAAATGAATAAATCAGAAAAGGAAAAAAAATAAAAAATTTGGGCGCTGCCCAGTGAGCCTACAAGGCCTACAGCCCAGGATGCATCTGGACTATAAGGCCCAACAAGCTCACAGGGCAGCGCGCAGAGTTAGGCCCAGAAGCCTGCAATAGAGAGGAGCTCAATACAGCCACCGCAGTGGGGCTTATAAACCACTCCGAGCCCCTGTCCACTAGCGAGGTGGGACTAAAGATTTGCGCCGCGGGGCAGGACAAGAACTTTGGTCCCGGTTGGTGGCACCAACCGGGGCTAAAGGGGGGCATTGGTCCTGGTTCGTGGCACCAACCGGGACTAATGCCCTTGGTATATAAGTGGCACTTGCGAAATTTTCAGTTTCCAATCTTATTTCCCCCGTAGCTCTCGTCCCCGTCGCCCCTGCGCCGTGCTCCGTCGCCGTCGCCGTCGCCCCGCGCCCCTGCCCCGTGCTCGCCGTCGCCGTCGAGCTGCCCCGTCTCCCGCGCCGTCGCCCCGCGC
>LR738711.1:914354772-914373692 GCA_902687465.1 Secale cereale
CCCCCCCCCCTCCCCTTTCAAAAAAAAATACATAAACCACAGCCACAGAAATGCTGACGCGTGGATGCCTTTTGGTCCCGGTTGGTGCCACCAACCGGGACCAAAGGCCCTCCTGCCTGGGCTCCGCGCACAGGCCATGTGGAGACCCATTTGCCCCTGTTCTGGATTGAACCGGGACTAAAGGGCCTGGGCATTAGTACCGACCCTTTAGTCCCGGTTCAAGAACCGGGGCTAAAGGCCCTAATGAACCGGGTCAGATGTCCCTTTATCTACTAGTGATAGGTGAAGTAGCAAAAGCAGGGTCATGTTTCATTCTACCATTCAAAGACTTTTCTTTCAATTTAGCTAATAATTTCTTAAGATCATATCTATCCTTGCAAGTAAGAAAGTGTCTAGCGGTTTCTTCATCCATAGCATAACCCTCAGGGGCGACATGCAATTCATATCTATTGAGAGAAGCTTCATCATCACTTTCATAAATATCATCAGTTTCAATATTTGCATTCTCCCTAACCTTAGCAATTTGTTCATCTAGAAATTCACCTAGTGGCACAATATTATCAAGCATAGAAGTAGTTTCATCATACATAGCAGAAGTGGCATCATCAAGAACATACGACATATCAGATTCAATAGTAGGAGTAGGTGTCACAAATTTACCCATAACAGAAGGAGAATCAAGTGCAGAGCTAGATGGCAGTTCCTTAGCTTCCCTCATAGTTGAAGGTAAGATCTTAGTTTTTGAGTGCTTCAAATTCTTCATAGTGATCAACAGATATAAATCCCAAGTGACTTAAAAAATAGAGCTATGCTCCCTGGCAACGGCGCCAGAAAATAGACTTGATAACCCACAAGTGTAGGGGATCACAACAGTTTTCGAGGGTAAAGTATTCAACCCAAATTTATTGATTCGACACAAGGGGAGCCAAAGAATACTCTTAAGTATGAGCAGCTGAGTTGTCAATTCAACCACACCTGGAAACTTAGTATCTGCAGCAAGGTAGTTTAGTAGCAAAGTAATATGATAGTGGCGGTAGCAGCAATAAAAGTAACGATGTTGTTTTTGTAGTTTTTGTAATAATAGCAGCGGTAAAGTAAATAAGCAACAAGCAATATATGAAAAGGTCGTAGGCATTTGATCGGTGATGTGAAATTATGTCAGATGCAATTCATCATGTAGAAGTTATTGTTGGGGAACGTAGCATAATTCAAAAAAATTCTACGCTTTCACCAAGATCCAACTATGGAGACATCTAGCAACTAGCAAGTAAGAGTGCATCTACATACCGTTATGGAGATTGCGAGCGGAAGCTTTCAACGAAGCGTGGATGAAGTAGTCGTACTCTTCACGTTCTTCGTCACCGATGATCTAGCGCCGAACGGACGGCACCTCCGCGTTCAACACACGTACGGTGCAGCAACGTCACCTCCTTTTTGATCCAACAAGGGGGGAGGAGAAGTCGTCAGAGATCCGGCAGCACGACGGCGTGGTGCCGGATGCAGTGGAGATCGCAGCAGGGCTTCGCCGGGCGCCCTGCGTTCGGAGTATGGAGGTGTGACGGGAGGGGGAGAGGCGCCAGGGCTTGGGTGCGGCTGCCCTCTCCCTCCCCCACATATATATAGGGAGCCAGGGGGGCCCCAGTCCCCTGCAGATCCAATCTGCAAGGGGGGCGGCGGCCAGGGGGGAGTCCTTGCCCCCCAAGGCAAGTGGTGGCCCACCCTCCCCTTAGGGTGTTAACCCTAGGCGCATGGGGAGGTGGGCCCCTTAGTGGTACGCCAGCCCAGAGGGATGGACACTTCCCCTCGCGGCCTAGGGGCCCCACCGGGATGGGTGGCCCCACCCGGTGGACCCCCGGGGCCCGTCCGGTGGTCCCGCGACACTCCCGGTGACCCCCGGAGATCACCCGTTGGCCGTAACTGGACTTCCTATATATCAATCTTTACCTTCGGACCATTCCGGAACTCCTCGTGACGTCCGGGATCTCATCCGGGACCCCGAACAACTTTCGGGTTTCCACGTGCATTTATCTCTATGACCCTAGCGTTACCGAACCTTAAGTGTGTAGACCCTACGGGTTCGGGAGACACGTAGACATGACCGAGACCACTCTCCGGTCAATAACCAACAGCGGGATCTGGATACCCATGTTGGTTCCCACGTGTTCCTCGATGATCTTCATCGGATGAACCATCATGTCAAGGATTCACTCAATCCCGTATGTTATTCCCTTTGTCCATCGGTACGGTACTTGCCCGAGATTCGATCGTCGGTATTCCCGATACCTTGTTCAATCTCGTCATGGCAAGTCTCTTTACTCGATCCGTAATCCATCATCCCGTGACTAACTACTTAGTCACATTGAGCTCATTATGATGATGTCTTACCGAGTGGGCCCAGAGGTACCTCTCCGTCATACGGAGTGACAACATCCCAGTCTCGGTTCTTACCAACTCAACAAACACTTTCGGAGATACCCAATGCGTACCTTTATAGCCACCCAGTTACGTTGTGACGGTTGGCACACCCAAAGTACTCCTACGGTATCCGGGAGTTGTAGAACCTCATGGTCTAAGGAATAAATACTTGACACCGAAAAGCTTATGCATTACGAACTATACGATCTCGTGTTATGCTCAAGTTGGGTCTTGTCCATCACATCATTCTCCTAATGATGTGATCCCATTATCACTGACACCTCATGTCCATGGTCAGGAAACCGTGACCATCTGTTGATCAACGAGCTGGTAACTAGAGGTCTACCAGGGACTCATTGTGGTCTGTGTATTCACACATGTATCGCTGTTTCCGTACAATACAATTCAAGCATGAATAACATACAATTATCATGAACAAGGAAATATAATAATAATACTTTTATTATTTCCTCTAGGCCATATTTCCAACAGTCTCCCACTTGCACTAGAGTCAATAATCTAGTTACATTGTGATGAATCGAACACCCATAGAGTTCTGGTGTTGATCATGTTTTGCTCATGAAAGAGGTTTAGTCAACGGGTCTGCGACATTCAGATCCGTATGCACTTTACAAATATCTATGTCTCCATCCTGAACATAATTCCGGATGGAGTTGAAACGGCGCTTGATGTGCTTGGTCTTCTTGTGAAACCTGGGCTCCTTGGTAACAGCAATAGCACGAGTGTTGTCACAGAAGAGAGTCATCGGGCTTGATGCACTTGGAATGACTCCTAGGTCGGTGATGAACTCCTTCATCCAGACTCCTTCCTGCGTTGCTTCAGAAGCAGCTATGTACTCCGCTTCACATGTAGATGCTGCCACCACGCTTTGCTTGCAGCTGCACCAGCTGACTGCCCCTCCATTCAAAATATACACGTATCCGGTTTGAGACTTAGAGTCATCCAGATCTGTGTCGAAGCTAGCATCGACGTAACCCTTTACGACGAGCTCTTCGTCACCTCCATAAACGAGAAACATATCCTTAGTCCTTTTCAGGTACTTCAGGATGTTCTTGACCGCTGTCCAGTGTTCCGTACCGGGATCACTTTGGTACCTCCCTACCAAACTTATGGCAAGGTTCACATCAGGTCTGGTACACAGCATGGCATACATGATCGAACCTATGGCCGAGGCATAGGGAATGACACTCATCTTTTCTCTATCTTCTGCCGTGGTCGGCGACTGAGCCTTGCTCAATCTCATACCTTGCAAAACAGGCAAGAATCCTTTCTTTGACTGATCCATATTGAACTTCTTCAATATTTTATCAAGGTATGTACTTTATGAAAGACCAATGAGGCGTCTCGATCTATCTCTATAGATTTTGATGCCTAATATGTAAGAAGCTTCTCCAAGGTCCTTCATTAAAAAACTTTTATTCAAGTAGGCCTTTACATTTTCCAAGAATTCTATATCATTTCCCATCAGCAATATGTCATCCACATATAATATGAGAAATGTCACAGAGCTCCCACTCACTTTCTTGTAAATACAGGCTTCTCCATAAGTCTGTATAAATCCAAACGCTTTGATCACCTCATCAAAGCGAATATTCCAACTCCGAGATGCTTGCACCAGCCCATAAATCGAGTGCTGGAGCTTGCATACCTTGTTAGCGTTCTCTGGATCGACAAAACCTTCCGGTTGCATCATATACAACTCTTCCTTGAGGAAGCCGTTAAGGAATGCTGTTTTGACCTCCATTTGGCGTATTTCATAATCATAGAATGCGGCAATAGCTAACAAGATTCTGACTGACTTCAGCATCGCTACGGGAGAGAAAGTCTCGTCGTAGTCAATCCCTTGAACTTGTCGATAACCCTTAGCGACAAGCCGAGCCTTATAGATGGTCACATTACCATCCGCGTTTGTCTTCTTCTTAAATATCCATTTGTTTTCTATGGCGTGCCTGTCATCAGGCAAGTCCACCAAAGTCCATACTTTGTTTTCATACATGGATTCTATCTCGGATTTCATGGCTCCAAGCCATTTATTGGAATCTGGGCCCGCCATCGCTTCTTCATAGTTCGAAGGTTCACCGTTGTCTAACAACATGATTTCCAGTACAGGGTTGCCGTACCACTCTGGTGCGGAACGTACCCTTGTGGACCTTCGAAGTTCGGTAGTAACTTGATCTGTTTCTTCATGATCATTATCATCAACTTCCTCCCTTGTCGGTGCAGGCACCTCAGGAACAGTTTCCTGCGCTGCGCTACTTTCCGGTCCAGGAGGGGTGACTGTCACCTCATCAAGTTCTACTTTCCTCCCACTCACTTCTTTCGAGAGAAACTCTTTCTCCAGAAAGCATCCATTCTTGGCAAGAAAGACTTTGCCTTCGGCTCTGTGGTAGAAGGTGTACCCAATTGTTTCCTTTGGGTAACCTATGAAGACGCATTTTTCCGATTTGGGTTCGAGCTTTTCAGGTTGAAGTTTCTTGACATAAGCATCGCAACCCCAAACTTTCAGAAACGACAGCTTTGGTTTTTTGCCAAACCAAAGTTCATACGGAGTCATCTCAACAGATTTCGACAGAGCCCGATTTAAAGTGAATGCGGCAGTCTCTAAAGCATAACCCCAAAAAGATAGCGGTAAATCGGTGAGGGACATCATAGATCGCACCATGTCCAACAGAGTATGATTTCGACGTTCGGACACACCGTTACGTTGAGGTGTTCCGGGCGGTGGCAATTGTGAAACAATTCCACAGCTTCTAAGGTGTGTGCCAAATTCATGACTTAAATATTCACCCCCACGATCCGATCGCAAGAACTTTATTTTTCTGTCACGTTGATTCTCAACCTCATTCTGAAATTCCTTGAACTTTTCAAAGGTCTCAGACTTGTGTTTCATCAAATAGATATACCCGTATCTACTCAAGTCATCCGTGAGGGTGAGAACATAACGATAGCCTCCACGAGCCTCAACACTCATTGGACCGCACACATCGGTATGTATGATTTCCAGCAAGTTGGTTGCTCGCTCCATTGTTCCAGAGAACGGAGTCTTGGTCATCTTGCCCAAGAGGCATGGTTCGCACGTGTCAAATGATTCATAATCAAGAGACTCTAGAAGTCCATCCGAATGGAGCTTCTTCATACGTTTGACACCAATATGACCAAGGCGGCAATGCCACAAGTATGTGGGACTATCATTATCAACTTTACATCTTTTGGCATCTACACTATGAATATGTGTATTACTACGTTCGAGATCCATCAAAAATAAACCATTGACCAGCGGGGCATGACCATAAAACATATCTCTCAAATAAATAGAACAACCATTATTCTCTGATTTGAAAGAGTAGCCATCTCGCATAAGACGAGATCCAGAAACAATGTTCATGTTCAAAGCTGGTACTAAATAACAATTATTGAGGTTTAAAACTAATCCCGAGGGTAGATGTAGAGGTAGCGTGCCGACGGCGATCACATCGACCTTGGAACCATTCCCGACGCGCATCGTCACCTCATCCTTTGCCAGTCTCCGTTTATTCCGCAGCTCCTGTTTTGAGTTACAAATGTGAGCAACTGCACCGGTATCGAATACCCAGGAGCTATTACGAGTGCTGGTAAGGTACACATCAATAACATGTATATCATATATACCTTTGACGTTGCCGGCCTTCTTGTCTACTAAATATTTGGGGCCGTTCCGCTTCCAGTGACCCGTTCCCTTGCAATAAAAGCACTCTGTCTCAGGCTTGGGGTCCATACTTTGGCTTCTTCCCGGCAACAGGCTTGCCAGGCGCGGCAACTCCCTTGTCGTCCTTCTTGAAGTTCTTCTTACCCTTGCCTTTCTTGAACTTAGTGGTTTTATTGACCATCAACACTTGATGTTCTTTCTTGATGTCCACCTCCGCTGATTTCAGCATCGAATACACCTCGGGAATGGACTTCTCCATCCCCTGCATATTGAAGTTCAGCACGAAGCTCTTGAAGCTTGGTGGGAGCGACTGGAGGATTCTGTCAATGACCACTTCATCTGGGAGATTCATTCCCAGCTGAGACAAGCGGTTGTGCAATCCTAAAATCTTGAGGATGTGCTCACTGACAGAACTGTTCTCCTCCATCTTACAGCTGTAGAATGCGTCGGAGACATCATATCTCTCGACTCGGGCATGAGCTTGGAAAACCATTTTCAGCTCTTCGAACATATCATATGCTCCGTGGTGCTCAAAACTTTTTTGGAGCCCCGATTCCAAACTGTAAAGCATGCCGCACTAAACCAGGGAGTAATCATCACAACGCGACTGCCAAGCGTTCATAACGTCTTGGTTTGCCGGGGCGGGAGCGTCACCTAGCGGTGCTTCTAGGACATAAGTTCTCTTGGAAGCTATGAGGATAATCCTCAGGTTACGGATCCAATCCGTATAGTTGCTACCATCGTCTTTTAGCTTGGTTTTCTCTAGGAACGCGTTGAAGTTGAGGGAAACTGGAGCGTGGGCCATTTGATCTACAAGAGATATTGTAAAGAATTTAGACTAAGTTCATGATAATTAAGTTCATCTTAATAAAATTTTAATGAACTCCCACTCAGAATGACATCTCTCCAGTCATCTAAGTGATACACGATCCAAATCGAGTAGTCCGTGTCCGATCATCACGTGAGACGGACTAGTCATCAACGGTGAACATCTTCATGTTGATCGTATCTTCTATACGACTTGTGTTCGACCTTTCGGTCTTCCGTGTTCCGAGGCCATGTCTGTACATGCTAGGCTCGTCAAGTGAACCCTAAGTGTATCGCGTGTGTAAATCTGTCTTACACCCGTTGTATGCGAACGTTAGAACCTATCACACCCGATCATCACGTGGTGCTTCGGAGCAACGAGCTTTAGCAACGGTGCACAGTTAGGGGAAACACAATACTTGAAATTTTAGTGAGAGATCATCATATTTACTACCGTCGTTCTAAGTAAACAAGATGCATAAACATGATAAACATCACATGCAATCAATTAAAGTGACATGATATGTCCAATATCATCATGCTCCTTGGATCTCCATCTTCGGGGCACCATGATCATCTTGTCACCGGCTCGACACCATGATCTTCATCATCATGATCTCCATCATCGTGTCTTGAAGAAGTCGTCACGCCAACTACTACTTCTACTACTATAGCTAACGTTTAGCAATGAAGTAAAGTAATTACATGGCGTTATCCAGTGACACGCAGGTCATACAATAATTAAGACAACTCCTATGGCTCCTGCCGGTTGTCAAGTTCATCGACATGCAAGTCATGATTCCCTATTACAAAAACATGATCAATCTCATACATCACATATATATCATTCATCACATCATCATTTTGGCCATACCACGTCACATAGCATATGCTGCAAAAACAAGTTAGACGTCCTCTAATTGTTGTTGCAAGTTTTACGTGGCTTCTATAGGATTTCTAGCAAGACCGTTTCTTACCTACGCCAAAACCACAACGTGATTTGTCAACTTCTATTTACCCTTCATAAGGACCCTTTTCATCGAATCCGATCCGACTAAAGTAGGAGAGACAGACACCCACCAGCCACCTTATGCATCTAGTGCATGTCTGTCGGTGGAACCAGTCTCACGTAAGCGTACGTGTAAAGTCGGTCCGGGCCGCTTCATCCCACAATACCGTCGAATCAAGATTGACTAGTAACGGTAAGAAAGTTGAACAAAATCAAACGCCCACAACTGCTTTGTGTTCTACTCGTGCAAGATGCTACGCATAAAACCTAGGCTCTGATACCACTGTTGGGGAACATAGCATAATTCAAAAAAAAAAATTACGCTTTCACCAAGATCCAACTATGGAGACATCTAGCAACGAGCAAGTAAGAGTGCATCTACATACCGTTATGGAGATTGCGAGCGGAAGCTTTCAACGAAGCATGGATGAAGTAGTCGTACTCTTCACGTTCTTCGTCACCGATGATCTAGCGCCGAACGGACGGCACCTCCGCGTTCAACACACGTACGGTGCAGCAACGTCACTTCCTTCTTGATCCAGCAAGGGGGAGGAGAAGTTGTCAGAGATCCGGCAGCACGACAGCGTGGTAACGGATGTAGTGGAGATCGCAGCAGGGCTTCGCCGGGCGCCCTGCGTTGGGAGTATGGAGGTGTGACGGGAGGGGGAGAGGCGCCAGGGCTTGGGTGCAGCTGCCCTCTCCCCCCCACATATATATAGGGAGCCAGGGGGGTGCCAGCCCCCTGCAGATCCAATCTGCAAGGGGGGGCGGAGGCCAGGGGGGAGTCCTTGCCCCCCAAGGCAAGTGGTGGCCCCCCTCCGCTTAGGGTTTTAACCCTAGGCGCGTGGGGAGGTGGGCCCCTTAGTCGTGCGCCAGCCCAGTGGGCTGGACACTTCCCCTCATGGCCAAGGGGCCCCACCGGGATGGGTGGCCCCACCCGGTGGACCCCCGAGGCCCCTCCGGTGGTCCCGGGACACTCTCGGTGACCCCCGGAGATCACCCGTTGGCCGAAACTGGACTTCCTATATATCAATCTTTACCTCCGGACCATTCCGGAACTCCTCGTGACGTCCGGGATCTCATCCGGGACCCCGAACAACTTTCGGGTTTCCACGTGCATTTATCTCTACGACCCTAGCGTTACCGAACCTTAAGTGTGTAGACCCTACGGGTTCGGGAGACACGTAGACATGACCGAGACCACTCTCCGGTCAATAACCAACAGCGGGATCTGGATACCCATGTTGGTTCCCACGTGTTCCTCGATGATCTTCATCGGATGAACCACCGTGTCAAGGATTCACTCAATCCCGTATGTTATTCCGGTACGGTACTTGCCCGAGATTCGATCGTCGGTATTCCCGATACCTTATTCAATCTCGTCATGGCAAGTCTCTTTACTCGATCCGTAATCCATCATCCTGTGACTAACTACTTAGTCACATTGAGCTCATTATGATGATGTCTTACCGAGTGGGCCCAGAGGTACCTCTCCATCATACGGAGTGACAACATCCCAGTCTCGGTTCGTACCAACTCAACAGACACTTTCGAAGATACCCGATGCGTACCTTTATAGCCACCCAGTTACGTTGTGACGGTTGGCACACCCAAAGTACTCCTACGGTATCCGGGAGTTGTACAACCTCATGGTCTAAGGAATAAATACTTGACACCGAAAATCTTATGCATTACGAACTATACGATCTCGTGTTATGCTCAAGTTTGGGTCTTGTCCATCACATCATTCTCCTAATGATGTGATCCCGTTATCACTGACATCTCATCTCCATGGTCAGGAAACCGTGACCATCTGTTGATCAACGAGCTGGTAACTAGAGGCCTACCAGGGACTCATTGTGGTCTGTGTATTCACACATGTTTCGCTGTTTCCGTACAATACAATTCAAGCATGAATAACAGACAATTATCATGAACAAGGAAATATAATAATAATACTTTTATTATTGCCTCTAGGGCATATTTCCAACAGTTATAACCTAGGGTGACAAAGAACTAGCTCTAGTTCATCAATGCAATGTAGGCATGTATTCCGAATATAGTCATACGTGCTTATGGAAAAGAACTTGCATGCCATCTTTTGTCCTACTCTCCTGTGGCAGTGGGGTCCTATTGGAAACTAAGGGATATTAAGGCCTCCTTTTAATAGAGTACTGGACCAAAGCATTAACACATAGTGAATACATGAACTCCTCAAACTACGGTCATCACCGGGAGTGGTCCCGATTATTGTCACTTCAGGGTTGCCGGATCATAACACATAGTAGGTTACTATAGACTTGCAAGATAGGATCAAGAACACACATATATTCATGAAAACATAATAGGTTCATATCTGAAATCATGGCACCCGGGCCCTATTGACAAGCATTAAGCATAGCAAAGTCATAGCAGCATCAATCTCAGAACATAGTGGATACTAGGGATTAAACCCTAACAAAACTAACTCGATTACATAATAGATCTCATCCAACCCATCACCGTCCACCAAGCCTACAATGGAATTACTCACGCACGGAGGAGAGCATCATGGAATTGGTGATGGAGGAAGGTTGATGATGACGATGGCGACGATCTCCACTCTCCGGAGCCCCAAACGGACTCCAAATCAGCCCTCCTGGGAGAGATTAGGGCTTGGCGGCGGCTCCGTATCGTAAAATGCGATAATTCTTCCTCTCTGATTTTTTTCTCCCCAAAAATGAATATATATGATCTGGGGATACGTCGGTGGAGCACCAGGGGGCCCACGAGGCAGGGGGCGCGCCCTAGGGGGGGCGCCCCCCACCATGGTCTGGATCTTCTTGCAGGTATTATTTATATTTTCCAAAATAATTCTCCGTGGATATTAAGGTCATTCCGAGAACTTTTTATTTCTGCACAAAAACAACACCATTGCAATTCTACTGAAAACAGCGTCAGTCCGGGTTAGTTCCATTCAAATCATGCAAGTTAGAGTCCAAAACAAGGGCAAAAGGGTTTGGAAAAGTAGATACGTTGGAGACGTATCACCAGGCCCCAACCAAAGCCCTGTTTTCTACTAGTGTATGAACTTAATACTCTAGATGCACGCTGGATAGCGGTCAATGTGTGGAGTAATAGTATTAGATGCAGAATCGTTTCGGTCTACTTGTCACTGACGTGATGCCTATATACATGATCATGCCTTGATATTCTCATAACTATGCATTTTTCTATCAATTGCTCGACAGTAATTTGTTTGCCCACCATATAATCTGCTATCTTGAGAGAAGCCACTAGTGAAACATATGGCCCTCGGGTCTATCTTCTATCATATTAATCTTCCATCAACTATTTATCTTTACAGTTCTTTTGTTTTGTAATCTTTACTTTTCAATCTATACAACAAAAATAGCAAAAATATTTATCCTATTATCTCTATCAGATCTCACTTTTGCAAGTGGCCGAGAAGGGATTAACAACCCCTTTATCGCGTTGGTTGCAAGGTTCTTATTTGTTTGTGTAGGTACGAGGAACTTGCGTGTAGTCTCCTACTGGATTGATACCTTGGTTCTCAAAAACTGAGGGAAATACTTACGCTAGTTTGCTGCATCAACCTTTCCTCTTAAAGGGAAAAATAACGCATGCTCAAGAGGTAGCAAGAAGGATTTCTGGCGCCGTTGCCAGGGAGATCTATTATGACCCACAAGTGTAGGGGATCTATCGTAGTCCTTTTGATAAGCAAGACTGTCAAACCCAACGAGGAGCAGAAGGAAATGATAGGCAGTTTTTATTAAGGTATTTTTCTGCAAGCACTGAAATTATCGGTAATAGATAGTTTTGTGATAAGATAATTGGTAGCAAGTAACAAATAGTAAAAGTAAATAAGGTGCAGCAAGATGGCCCAATCCTTTATGTAGCAAAGGACAAGCCTGGACAAACTCTTATATGAAGGAAATCGCTCCTGAGGACACACGGGAATTATCGTCAAGCTAGTTTTCATCACGTTCATATGACTCGCGTTCGTTACTTTGATAATTTTGTATGTGGGTGGACCGGTGCTTGGGTGCTGCCCTTACTTGGACAAGCATCCCACTTATGATTAACCTCTATTGCAAGCATCCGCAACTACAAAAGAAGTATTAAGGTGAACCTAACCATAGCATGAAACAAGTGGATCCAAATCAGCCCCTTACGAAGCAACGCATAAACTAGGGTTTATGCTTCTGTCACTCTAGCAACCCATCATCTACTAATTACTTCCCAATGCCTTCCTCTAGGCCCAAACAATGGTGAAGTGTCATGTAGTCGACGTTCACATGCCACCACTAGAGGAGAGACAACATACATCTCATCAAAATATCGAACGAATACCAAATTCACATGACTACTTATAGCAAGACTTCTCCCATGTCCTCAGGAACAAAAGTAACTACTCACAAGACATAATATTGTTCATGATCAGAGGGGTATTAATATGCATAATGGATCTGAACTTATGATCTCCCACCAAGTAAACCAACTAGCATCAACTACAAGGAGTAATCAACACTACTAGCAACCTATAGGTACCAATCTGAGGCTTTGGTACAAAGATTGGATACAAGAGATGAACTAGGGTTTGAGAGGAGATGGTGCTGGTGAAGATTTTGCTGAAGATAACCCTCCCCAAGATGGGAGGGTTGTTGTTGATGACAGCGGTGAAGAT
Organism: Secale cereale; assembly: GCA_902687465.1. Taxonomy (NCBI): domain Eukaryota; kingdom Viridiplantae; phylum Streptophyta; class Magnoliopsida; order Poales; family Poaceae; genus Secale; species Secale cereale. The sequence goes on from LR738711.1 coordinate 914,367,397, forward strand.
TTCCCGCTCCCGGAGGGAAGTATCCCCGATAGAAAAGCTCCGCCGGAGCCCTAGATTGGTTCCGCCTCGAGACGGCGGTGTCTGATCCCGAAAGCCTCCTTACGATTTTTTCCCAGGTTAAAACACCTCATATAGGAGAAGATGGGCATCGGGGGGTCACCGGCTGGCCCACGAGGCAGGGGCGTGCCGAGGGGTGGGGGGCCCGCCCCCCATCCTCGTGGACAGGTGGTGGCCCCCCTAGCAGATCTCTTTCGCCAGATATTTTTATATTTTTTGAAACGGTGTTTCGTTGAGTTTCGGAGCTTTTTGAGTTGTGTAGAATAGGTCTCCAATGTTTGCTCCTTTTCCAGCCCAGAATTCCTGCTGTCAGCATTCTCCCTCTTCATGTAAACCTTGTAAAATAAGAGAGAAAATGCATAAGTATTGTGATATAACGTGTAATAACAACCCATAGTGCAATAAATATCAGCATAAAAGCATGATGCAAAATGGACGTATCAACTCCCCCAAGTGTAGACCTCGCTTGTCCTCAAGCGAAAGCCGATATCGAAAAATATGTGCACATGTTTAGAGATAGAGGTGTCGATAAAAATAAAATACGGACATGTGGGCATCATGATCATTCTTATAACAACAACTTACATATATATAAGCAATTGCAATTTATCATAACATCGGAAAGAGTCATTATAAGAGCTTTTCGGCATGTCCACATACTCAACTATCATCTAGTCTTTCACAATTGCTCACACACACGCAATACTTATGGGTATGGAGTTTTAATCAGACACAGAGAAAGATAGGGGCTTATGGTATTGCCTCCCAACCTTTTACCTCAAGGGTAATGTCAACAGTAATAGACCATGATAACTTACATCCAATTGGGTATATATGTCAGGATCTTTCCAACACAATGTGCTTGCCAAAGGATAAAATGTAAAAAGAAAAGGTGATTTTCACCTTGACTCTTATAAGGGAAGAATAATAGATAGGTCCTTCGCAGAGGGAAGCAGAGGTTTTCATGTGCTTTTATGGTTGGATGCACAAAGTCTTAGCGCAAAAGAACGTCACATTATATTGCCACTTGTGATAGGGACCTTTATTATGCAGTCCATCGCTTTTATGACTTCCATATCACAAGATCGTATAAAGCTTATTTCCTCCACACTAATAAATCATACATATTTTAGAGAGTTTGCAACCATGACAACTTACTTGAAGGATCTTACTCAATCCATAGGTAGGTATGGTGGACTCTCATGGCAAAACTAGGTTTAAGGATGTATGGAAGCACAAGTAGTATCTCTACTTGGTGCAAGGAGTTTTGGCTATCATGAGGGGGAAAGGCAAGCGTGTTGGATGATCCATGACAATATACTTTATTTCGAATATAAGAAAACATAACCAAATATGTTGTCTTCCTTGTCCAACATCAACTCTTTAGCATGTCATATTTTAATGAGTGCTCACAATCATAAAAATGTCCAAGATAGTATATTTGTATATGAAACCTCTCTTTCTTTATTACTTCCTATTAATTGCAATGATAACCAAAACTATGCTTGTCAACTCTCAAAAACTTTTATTCATCAAACTATTTATATGTGAAGTCATTACCTTCCATAAGATCCATATGATCTCTATGCTACTTTTTATATTTTCTTTTATTCTCCCATGACCATTGTGAGGAAATCAAGCCCTTGACTCAACACTAATCTTTATTATATAGGTCACGGACTAGATTACAAAGGTAAAGATCAAAAAGCAAAAGCTCACAACTAGATCATGCTAACTTTATTCTACTAGACCAAGATATTACCAAAAGGATTAGACTAAGAAAAACGGTAAAGATAGGAGTGTGATGGTGATACGATATCGGGGCACCTCCCCCAAGCTTGGCCGTTGCCAAGGGGAGTGCCCATATCCATATGAGTATGTCTCCTTCTTCGAAGGTGATGATGTGATATTCCTGGCGATGATACCCCTCGGGATACGAGTATCCTCCTCGAGCTTGTTAACTTGTTGCTGAAGGTCCAAAATTTCCTTGCGGGGCTTGCCCGTGACGGCTAAAGCTCCTTTCACCCAAGGATGCTACATAGCTACGGGAGAACAAGTAACACTGTTTTTCGTATTTTCATAAGAAAGAAACCTGACACTGGTAGGGATGATTGAATTTGGAATAGCTGAGCTCTGTGGTTTCCCCATCGTGAATCCAGCTCGAAACCGAGAAGTAACAGGTTGATCTTCCTCCATGGCATCTATCCTCTTCAGGTCAGCCTCCATCTCTTCCTACGTTGTTGAACCAAAGTGGTCAGCATCGCTGTTTACTCCTGGGCCAAGTGTTGGATGAGACACCCAACTCTCTTTAGCTGACTCCTAAGAAGACATCCTGCTCTTATCTGTGACAGAAATAGCTCAAAACGAAAACAGAGGATTTTTGCGTGATACGGTGGTCAAAACCTTCAGGAGAATATAAAATGAATTTTTACCGACCAAAAGAAGTAACGTGCAAGAAATCGGAGTACGGGAGGCACACGAGGTGCCCACGAGGCAGGGGGCGCGCCCAGGGGGTAGGGCGCACCCTCCACCCTCGTGGAAGCCTCGTGTCCTTTCCGGATTGCCCCTTATTTTTCTATTTTTCTAAATATTCCAAAACAGTGAAAATTTTCCATTAGAACTGTTTTGGAGTCGGTTTACTTACCGTACCACATACCTCTTCCTTTTCGGGGTCTGAATCATTCTGGAAAGTGTCCCTTATGTATTCCTCCGGGGTTACGGTTTTAATAACATTGGTTTCAACATTTATAGGTTTACTTGAGATATAATGTTTGTATCTTTGACCGTTCACCACCTTCGGATTTGTGCCTTCGAAGTTGTTGATTTTTATGGCACCGGAATGATAGACCTCCTCGATAATGTAAGGAGCTTCCCATTTAGAGAGAAGTTTTCCTGCAAAAAATCTTAAACGAGAGTTATATAGCAAGACATAATCACTTACGTTAAACTCACGTTTTTGTATCCTTTTGTCATGCCATCTTTTAACTTTTTGTTTAAACAGCCTGGCATTCTCATAAGCTTGGGTTCTCCATTCATCAACCGAGCTAATGTCAAATAACCTCTTCTCACCGGCAAGTTTGAAATCATAATTGAGCACTTTAATAGCCTGATATGCCTTATGTTCTAGCTCAAGAGGTAAGTGACATGCTTTTCCATAAACCATTTTATATGGAGACATACCCATAGGATTTTTGTATGTAGTTCTATTGGCCCATAATGCATCACTACAAGAAATATGTCAACTTATGACCTTTTGTTAGTGACCCTGGAAGAATTGGTCATAGATCTATGACCATTTCAGACCAATTGGTCAAAAGCTGTTCGGGCGGCTCCAAACCCTAAACTATAACGACCATTTTGGTCACAAAGGTCATAATTTCCTTACACGAAATGGTCACAAAGCAGATAGCACTGGTTCGCTGCCTTATTTCTAGCTGTTCATGACCAATATAGATGGTCATAACCTTGAAAATTGTGGTGGGTTGCTACGACTAGGCGCCACCTCATCAGTTTTGCCTATGTGTCATGTCCATGTGGCAGTTTTTGCCCTAGGTTGTGAAGCAACCTATATTTATGTCATTCCCAAAATTCCCCAAAAAATCTCATAAATTCTTTGGGTCATATCTTCGTCAAATATGTAAAAAACCTTCCTTGCCTAGTTCAAAAATAATTCAAAAATATTCATTTTCCTATTCTGTTCAAAAAAAAACACTTTGTGAAGGAAGTACCACTTTGGCATGCCCAAATGGTATCCATTTTCTACAGTGCTTTCCTATGCCCAAATAACTATCCTCCACCAAATGCCAGCTCAATCCATTCATTATTTTGAGCCCATCTTCAACATTCGTATTTATGTCCAGTGTGGTACTTTGCAAAGCAAGTACCACCTAGACTCCTCCTTTTGAGCTGAAAATTTGTGAAGACGGTCTTCTTAGTAACTGATCATCCTCAACCAAAACTCACGCCCATTAGCCATGTGCATTTTCCGTACCGCTAATCAAACACTTGGCTGCTAATTCATGTTTGAGCATCGATCGGTCTCCTCATGAGAATCTTATGTTGTAATTTTCTTCCTAGCACCTACCTGGGGAGTGGCCAACCCACTAGACATGATTAGGCCGCCCAGAACACATGGCAACGCCACAGTCACGTGGTGACCATGCAGTGGGCATGCGAGTTTACGCGCTCTAGAGTTGGGGCCCTCGACCACCGCCCAAACCTCGACGTATCGCCACCAAACCATGTATTTATGATTAAATAGGTACTTATGTACCTAGAAAAGATTTTTGGAAAAAATAAATAGCAAACTATGAGGCAGCCGCAGTTCAAATTTGACCCGCTTCCAACTGAATCGGCGGAAATTTATCTTTTTCACGAGAGGTGGATCAAAACTTTTTACACCCAACCATTTTGTCAATTGTGCATTAAATATGTCCTAGTATTTTAGAAAATTGATTTGGTCAAATTTTGCAACAATTATTTGGGAGGTCCTTCACAAAAAAACCTCCTTTTGGGCACTCGAAAAATGGAAAATGATTTTTTCATCCAAAGAAAATGAAAACTTCCTTAAGCAATATTGTTTGCCATTCCAATATGCACCTTTTTGCACAATATGAGATCATTTGAACAAACTATGCCATGAATGTGGCCATAAGATTGATCATTTGGCTTGAAAGCCATGAATCTTCACGCTTGATAGCTCGTTTCTGAGAACACTTTTTTAAAATAATTATCTTATTACAAGTTTGTTATTTTTCCTGGTAACTTGGTCATATATAATGACACAATGCGAAGGTTTTCCAACTTTTTGATTTTTTTTGAATTGTTTATGCCCGTTTCAAAATGCGGTCAAAACGGCGGGAATGACCTTTCCTAGCTAGTGGTTGAATCTTGGAATTTTTTTGGTGTTTCTCTGATTAAATAGATACTTATGTACCTAGAAATGATTTTTGTAAAAAATAAAGAGCAAACTATGAGGCAGCCGCAGTTCAAATTTGACCCGCTTCCAACTGAATCGGCCGAAATTTGTCTTTTTCACGAGAGGTGGATCAGAACTTTTTACACCCAACCATTTAGTCAATTGTGCATTAAATATGACCTATTATTTTATAAAAATGATTTGGTCCAATTTTGCAACAATTATTTGGGAGGTCCTTCACAAAAAAAACCTCCTTTTGGGCACTCGAAAAATGAAAAATGAATTTTTCGTCCAAAGAAAGTGAAAACTCCCTTAGGCAACATTGTTTGCCATTCCAAGATGCACCCTTGTAAACAATATGAGATCATTTGAACAAACTATGCCATGAATGTGGCCATAGGATTGATCATTTGGCTTGAAAGCCATGAATCTTCACGCATGATAGCTCATTTCTGAGAACACTTTTTTAAAAGAATGGCCGTATTACAAGTTTATATTTTTTTCTGGTAACATGGTCATATATAATGACACAGTGCGAAGGTTTTCCTATTTTTTGATTTTTCTTGAATTTTTTATGCCCGTTTCAAAATGCGGTCAAAACGGCGGGAATGACCGTTCCTAGCTAGTGGTTGAATCTTGGTATTTTTTTGGTGTTTCTCTGATTAAATAGATACTTATGTACCTAGAAATTATTTTTGTTAACAATAAATAGCAAACTACAAGGCAGCTACAGTTCAAATTTGACCCACTTCCAGCAGAATCGGTGGAAATTTGTCTTTTTCACGAGAGGTGGATCAAATTTTTTTACACCCAACCGTTTTGTTAATTGTGCATTAAATATGTCCTAGTATTTTATAAAATTGATTTGGTCCAATTTTGCAACAATTATTTGGGAGGTCCTTCACAAAAAACCTCCTTTTGGGCACTCGAAAATTGGAAAATAAATTTTTCGTCCAAAGAAAGTGAAAACTCTCTTAAGCAACATTGTTTGGAATTCCAAGATGCACCCTTGTACACGATATGAGATTATTTGAACAAATATTTGGTTGATCCTTTGCAAAAAAACTCATTTTGAGCACGCAAAAAATGAAGAATGAAGTTTTCATGAAATAACTTATCTTTAGTCGATTACGACCAATTTAGATGGTCAAAATCTTCAAATTGCTTGCTGCGTTTTGATTGGTCCAGGAGGATATCACGCGGATCATGCCTCAGACACCGTCGGATGCTCCCGTATCCAACGGCAGCCCTCACCCCTCACCCCTCACCCCTCACCCTCTCACCCACGCCCCCACTCCCCACCATATCCGCAACCCACACC
>LR738711.1:914373729-914393705 GCA_902687465.1 Secale cereale
CCCTAGCCGCCGCCGCCCTCGCACCTTGGCCGACCCTCCGCCCTCTCCCCATCCCCTCCACCAAGATTGCACCAACCACCTCGATGGCCACCGCCGCACGCCGCGGCGCTCCTGGCCGCCCTCTCCCTCGCCTTGCTCGCGCTCGCGCCCCCGGCGGTGGCCGAGATCCGGTCGATGGCGATCCGGGCGGACCCGAGATGCGGTGCAGGAGACCACACGACGGCGCAGGGAGTGCGAGGAGCTGGGGTTCACCGGCCTCGCCCTCTGCTCCGACTGCAACGGATCTGTACTCTCGCGGATCATGCACAGCTCGCCGTCGTTGCCCGCGTGTTCCGACCGGCCAGGAAGGAGGAGCCGGCGCCCTGGAGGCCCCGGAGCCACTTCGTGGAGTACGGGCTCGCGCTGGACGGAGACGGGGGTGTCATCGATGAGGTGCTGCGCCTTTAACTGCTCTGCTTTCGGTTGGTTAGCGTTCTCTGTGCAAGCCAGTGCCTTGATTCCCCATTTTGTTTGCTAAATCTGAAGGTGCTGGTGGTGCCCATGCTGGCTCCGAGGTCCTACACCCGAGAGGACGTGGTGGAGCTCCAGTGCCATGGGAATGACCTTTGCTTGCGCCGTGTGCTGAGGTCCTGCTTGGAGGCTGGTGCCAGGCTCGCCGACCCTGGTTAGTTGCTTGCCCGCTCACTCATCCCTACTGGACTAAGTCGTTTATGTCTGTAAACAAATTGTTCAGTTAGTTACGGCTATGATTGAAGTTACATAAGTATACTCGATCTTTCTCACATCAGAGAGCATTTTAAATAGTGCTACTGTACTGTGTTATATTACATGGCTTTAATAATTTTCCCAAATCGCCTGAATAATCTAGCCAGTCCCATCCATTGTACATCATATATCGTGTTTGTCTGGGTGGGTTTCGTGAGTGCTTGTCGTCTGGAGAAAGACCGTGTGGTGTGTGTGTGTGTGTGTGTGGTCTTTCTGCCGGGCTCTTCTGTGCGCCTAGTTGGCTTCGTGTGGGCTTCGCCGCCGTTCAATTGTTTGTGTCGCTTTAGAACCCCTTGGATCTCCGTGAGTACTCCCTTATGAGCCTGGAGAATTCAGAGTTCTCGTCCTCCAGTAATCTCGATGGTGTGTCGTATTCTATAATTCTTCCTGCTCAGCACAAACGAGTACAGATCTTAGCGATGTGGCAGCTAGGTCCTAAAATGTGTTTGATAAATATTATGGGTTTGTCAATGCTGTGGCTTACCTTCACTGAAGACGAGAATGAGATCACTGTCGATAACTGTGTGAATTCTATGTGATGGAGCCTAAGGTCATTTGCTTTGTTGTCCTGAGTATATCACAGCTAAGATCATTTGTGAGCATTTTTTTGTTGTTGTTTTGACTGATGGAGCCTAAGCTTGCAGTCTGTCAGAGCATGCTGTATTTGATTTACTCTGATGATGTGCTTCTGTTGGCGTGCATTTTGTTAACCCATTTCCATTAGGCTTGAATACAATGATGTTCTGATGAAATAGGTCTGTTATGCTCAGTGAGTACCTTACATATATCATGTGTTTTGCTTTCCTGAATACAGTGTATCACAGTTAAGGTCATTTGTGAGCATATCTCTTATTTTTTCCTGTTCCAACTGAAGAAGCCTAAGCTCCCAGTCTGTCAGAGCATGCCAATTTGAATTTCATTTTAATTAAAACTTGCATCTTGCTATATTTGATTTACTCTATGATTATGTGCTTCTGTTGGCGTGCATCTTGTTACTCCCATTTCCATTAGGCTGAATACAATTGTCATCTGACGAAATAGGTTTATTATGCTGAATGAGTGCCCTACAATACCTTCCCAGTGGACAAATCTTGTGTTTTAAGTTTTAACTGCTTGGGTGGATGACGTACACAACAATAGATCCTGCACTAGCTAGACTTTTAGTAAAATTGTTTGAACAGACTTTCTTGCTAAGGTTACATGCAGAGTAGGAACTCTGCTGCCATGCTCTGTTTCCTGTCCCTGTCCTTTATTATCTTTGAAATTCGAAAATAAGGATCTCGCATCTCCAGTGGATAGTTTTACTAACCTTGTCCTTTGCAAGCTTGGTTTATGGCTCGTGTGAACCAATAAACTTTGGTCTGACAACGAGTTTTCTGTTGTTGACGCTGACTCAGGACATGGCAATCCGAGAGGCGCTCATGAAAGCTGAAAGGCAGCTGAAGCTGAGCAAAAGGAAAGACTGGTACAAGATCTTGGGCATCTCAAAGACAGCATCGGCTGCGGACATCAAGCGCGTACAAGAGGCTGGCGCTGCAGTGGCACCCAGACATGAACGTGGAGAACCAAGAGGAGGCGGAGAACATGTTCCGAGAGATCGCCGCCGCATACGAGGTACTACTGTTTCGAGTGATCACTGGTGAATAGCAAAAGGGAAAAAGAAAAAGAAATGGACACAGCAAGATTGATTGAACTAGGTGCGCAGCTTAGATATGATGTTGTTTTGAACTGTTTGTGTGTCGTGTGTGTGTAGGTGCTTAGCGATGAGGACAAGCGCGTGAGGTACGACCGGGGAGAGGACCTGGAGGAGATGGGCATGGGGGGAGGCGGCGGCGGCTTCGACCCGTTCATATTTTTCTTCAGCTACTGTCGATTGTCACTGTTTGTTGTTCCTTCTCTTTTTTTCAAATGATATTTGTCTCATCCAGCACTCTGACTATAAATGTGTTGTTTTAATCCTGATGGTGATGTTGTAGTATAAGATAGACACCATATTCCTCTTCTAACCCAAAATGAATAATTTTGTTTCATCATGTAGACTTGCTCTAGCTCTTCTAAATTTTCATGTAGACTTGCTCTAGCTCTTCTTAATTTTCATGCATGCACCCCATCACCTATTGTTGTTGTTGTTATTCACCCTATCCTTGCTGTTCTATTTTCTTGTTGGCAGATATTTTGAGTAAATTCAAGACGAAAGATGTTCAAAGAAGCTCCAAGACATTCTTATATAGAAAGTTATGTAATAATAGCTGGGTTGTCTGGGAATTTAATGTATCTTCCCTCTGTTTGTGAATGAAATAGTAATTATGTATGTGATTTAATGTATCTTCTCTCTGTGAATTTCATGTATGTTTCAGAATTACAATTTTGTTACATATGAAATAATAATTATGTATGTGGTTTGAAAATGTGTGCAATGGAAACATGACTCCTGTGACCCACTTATCAAAATAATTTGAGCACATTTGAAATTTCTGACGTGTGGGACCAGTGTATGATATTATGATTTTTGGGACAAATGTAAAACAGTGGAAAATAAAATGGCAAAAAATAAAAGATCATACGCTGTAGAAGGCCGCATCTAGGAATAAAAAGGCCGAATTGTTGGGCCTGGCCCATGTAGCTAGCGAAAATTAACAGAAAATATAAATATTAGAAAGGCTGAATTAATGGGCTCGGCCCATGTAAAACACCGAATTGGACGGGGCCGATTCTTGTGCCACATCAGCTTGCCACGCTGGATGCCTACGTGGTCTGGGGCGGCTGCTAGTGACCAAAACACGTCAGTAGGAATATTTTGGTCATAAACGTCTATGACCTTCTCACAGAGAAGGTCGCTATAGTCAGTTTATGACGGCCAGCTTTTGACCTTATGTTTTTGGTCACAAAAAGGTCACAAATGGAAATTTGTGACCATTCAGTGACCAATAGTGGTGGTCACAAGTTGACATATTTCTTGTAGTGCATCATCAAGTTTCTTGGACCAATTATTTCTAGACCTATTAACTGTCTTTTGCAAAATTAATGTCAGCTCTCTGTTACTTAGTTCTACTTGACCACTAGACTGTGGGTGATAAGGGGATGCAATTATATGGTTAACATCATACTTAGCAAGCATTTTACGAAAAGCACCATGAATAAAGTGTGAACCACCATCAGTCATTAAGTATCTAGGGACTCCAAACCTCGGAAAAATAACTTCCTTAAGCATCTTAATAGAGGTGTTGTGATCAGCACTACTAGTTGGAATAGCTTCTACCAACTTAGTAACGTAATCAATAGCAACTAAAATGTGTGTGTACCCATTAGAGGAAGGAAACGGTCTCGTATAATCAAAGCCCCAGACATCAAATGGTTCAATAACAAGTGAACAATGCATAGGCATTTCTTGATGTCTACTGATATTACCAATTCTTTGACATTCATCACAATATAAGACAAACTTACGAGCATCCTTGAAGAGAGTAGGCCAATAAAAACCAGATTGCAATACCTTATGTGCCGTTCTATCTCCAGCATGGTGTCCTCCATAAGCTTCGGAGTGGCACTTGCGTAGGATCTATTCATGTTCATGCTCAGGTACACAACGTCCAATAATACCATCTACTCCTTCTTTATAAAGGTGTGGGTCATCCCAGAAGTAATGTCTCAAATCATAGAAGAACTTTTTCTTTTGCTGGTATGTGAAACTAGGTGGTATAAACATAGCAACAATGTAATTAGCATAATCAGCATACCATGGAGCAGTACGAGAAGTATTTATGACAACTAATTGTTCATCAGGGAAGCTATCATCAATAGGTAGTGGGTCATCAAGAATATTCTCTAGCCTAGAAAAGTTATCTGCAACGGGGTTCTCAGCTCCCTTTCTATCAATAATATGCAAATCAATTTCTTGCCGCAGGAGAACCCATCTAATAAGTCTAGGTTTAGCATCTTTCTTTTCCATAAGGTATTTGATAGCATCATGATTAGTGTGAATAGTTACTTTAGAGTCAACAATATAAGGCCTAAACTTATCACATGCAAATACAACTGCTAAAAACTCTTTCTCAGTAGTAGCATAATTTCTCTGGGCACTGTCTAGAGTTTTACTATCATATTAGATAACATTCAATTTCTTATCAACTCTGTCCTAGAACAACACCTACAGCATAATAACTAGCATCGCACATAATCTCAAAAGGGTAAATTCTAATCAGGAGGCTGGACAATAGGTGCAGAGATCAATGCTTTCTTAAGTATTTCAAATGCTTCTACACAATACCTCTATCAAAATGCAGAGATCAATGCTTTCTTAAGTATTTCTTAAGACAAAAGGAACATCTTTTTGTAAGAGATTAGTCAAATGCCTGGAGATTTTGGAGAAGTCCTTAATGAACCTCCTATAAAACCCGGCATGGCTGAGGAAACTTCGTATACCTTTGATGTCCTTGGGACACGACATCTTTTCAATAGCATCAACCTTAGCCTTGTCAACTTCAATACCTCTATCAGAAATTTTATGTCCCAAGACAATGCCTTCATTAACCATAAAGTGGCACTTCTCCCAATTCAAGACAAGATTAGTGTCTTCACATCTTTGCAAAACTTGATCAAGGTTGCTCAAGCAATCATCAAAAGAAGTTCCGTAAACGGAAAAATCATCCATCAAAACCTCAACAATCTTTTCACAAAAATTAGAGAATATAGCCATCATGCATCTTTGAAAGGTAGCAGGTGCATTACATAGACCAAAAGGCATACGTCTATAAGCAAAGGTACTGAACGGACAGGTAAAAGTGGTCTTTTCTTGATCCCCTTTTGACACAGGTAATTGAGAGAAACCAGAATAACCATCTAGAAAGCAAAGATGAGTATGTTTAGATAACCTTTCTAGCATTTGATCAATTACCATCCTATAACCTGTAACAATTCTTTGCAGGATCAATTCATCTTTATCATTAGGAACAACAGTCATACCTCCCTTCTTAGGGACACACTGGACAGAACTTACCCACTGGCTATCGGCAACTGGATAGATTATACCTGCCTCTAGAAGCTTTAGTATTTCCTTCCTTACCACTTCTTTCATCTTAGGATTTAACCGTCGTTGATGATCGATAACAGGTTTCGCGTCCTCTTCCAACTTTATCTTGTGTTGGCATAAAGTGAGACTAATGCCCTTAAGATCATCCAGAGTGTATCCAATAGCATCACGGTGCTTCTTTAGATTTTTCAATAATTTTTCTTCTTCCTACTCTGAAAGGTTAGCACTAATAATAACATGATATATCTTATTTTCATCAAGATAAACATACCTAAGATTACCAGGTAATGATTTAAGTTCAAACATGGGATCACCCTTGGGTGGAGGAGGATCCCCTAGAATTTCAACAGGCAAGTTGTTTTTCAATAAGGGTCCCTTCTTAAAGAATATTTCATCTATTTCCCTTCTCTCATTCATATACATATCATTTTCATGGTCTAGCAGATATTGTTCTAAAGGATCGTTAGGAGGCACAGCAATAGAAGCAAGAACAATAATTTCATCCTTACTAGGTAATTCTTTATCGTGGGGTTGTCTACGAAATTTAGCAAAGTTAAAATCATGAGACATATCCCCTAAACCAACAGTAACAATATCTTTTACGCAGTCAATCTTAGCATTAACAGTATTCAAGAATGGTCTACCAAATATAATGGGACAAAAATTATCTTGTGGGGAACCAAGAACAAGGAAATAAGCAGGGTATTTTACTTTCCCACATAAGACTTCAACATCTCTAACAATCCCCATTGGTGAAATAGTGTCTCTATTGGCAAGCTTAATAGTAACATCAATCCCTTCTAGCTCAGCGTGTGCAATATCGTGCATAATTTCTTTATATAAGGAATGAGGTATTACACTCGCACTAGCACCTACGTCACATAAACCATGATAGCAATGATCTCCTATTTTAACAGAAATAATAGGCATGCCTACAACATGTACATGTTTGTTCCTAGTATCGGGTTTGGCTATTCTAGCAGCTTCCTCTTGGAGGTAAATAACATGTCCATCTAAATTTTCGACCAAGAGATCCTTAACCATAGCAACACTAGGTTCAACTTTAATTGGCTCAGAGGGTGTAGGTGTTCTAGTATTAGTCTTACGAACCACAGTTGAAGCTTTAGCATGATCCTTTATCCTAACAGGGAAAGGTGGTTTCTCAATATAAGCAGTAGGAACAATAGGATCAACATTATAAGTGATAGTCTTTTCTTCAACTTTAACAGGTTCAACTACTTTTACTTCAATGGGAGGATGGTATTTAAACAACTTCTCCTTAGGGAGGTCAACATGAGTAGCAAATAATTCACAGAAATAAGCTACTATCTCATAGTCAAGTCCATATTTAGTGCTAAATTCACCGAAAACATCAGTATCCATAAAAGTTTTAACACAATCAAACTTAGGCGTCATACCTAACTCCTTACCTTCGTCGAGATCCCAATCTTCAAAGTTGCACTTAATTATTTCCAATAAATCCCATTTGAATTCAATAGTCTTCATCATAAAAGAATTAGTACAAGAATTATCAAGCATGGATCGATTTTGGAGAGAAAGCCGAGCATAAAAATTTTGAATGATCATTTTTCTTGAGAGCTCATGATTGGGGCATGAATGTAACATTGACTTAAGCCTTCCCCAAGCTTGAGAGATACTTTCTCCTTCGCGAGGCCAAAAATTATATATATAATTACGATCACGATGAACCTGATGCATATGATAGAACTTCTGATGAAATTCCAACTTCAATCGATTGTAGTTCCATGATCCAATATCATCGCAGATCCTAAACCATGTCAATGCATCTCCCTTAAAATATAAAGGGAAGACCTTCTTGATAACATCCTCGGGCATACCTACAAGCTTAAATAATCCACAAACTTCATCCACATAGATTAGGTGCAAATCAGGATGCAGTGTTCCATCTCCTGTAAAGGGATTATCTAGCAGTTTCTCTATCATACCCTAAGAAATTTCAAAGCAAACATTTTCAGTAGGTTCAGTAGGTTGAGGAGAAACTCTTTGCTCTTGTGGTCGGGGTGAATATACCCCGAACAAGCCCCTCAAAGGATAATGAGCCATAGTAACAAGTAACAGTAAATTGCAGCACACTATATAAATTTTTCCTTACCAAATACCACTTACCAAAGGCGCTTCACTCCCCGGCAACGGCACCCGAAAAGAGTCTTGATGACCCAGAAGTGTAGGGGATCTATCATAGTCCTTTCGATAAGTAAGAGTGTCGAACCCAACGAGGAGCAGAAGGAAATGATAGGCGGTTTTCAGTAAGGTATTTTCTGCAAGCACTGAAATTATCGGTAACAGATAGTTTTGTGATAAGATAATTGGTAGCAAGTAACAAATAGTAAAAGTAAATAAGGTGCAGCAAGATGGCCCAATCCTTTATGTAGCAAAGGACAAGCCTGGACAAACTCTTATATGAAGGAAAGGGCTTCCGAGGACACATGGGAATTATCGTCAAGCTAGTTTTCATCACATTCATATGATTCGCGTACGTTACTTTGATAATTTGGTATGTGGGTGGACCGGTGCTTGGGTGCTACCCTTACTTGGACAAGCATCCCACTTATGACTAACCTCTATTGCAAGCATCCTCAACTACAAAAGAAGTATTAAGGTAAACCTAACCCTAGCATGAACCAAGTGGATCCAAATTAGCCCCTTACGAAGCAAAGCATAAACTAGGGTTTAAGCTTCTGTCACTCTAGCAACCCATCATCGACTTATTACTTCCCAATGCCTTCCTCTAGTCCCAAACAATGGTGAAGTGTCATGTAGTCGAAGTTCACATGACACCACTAGAGGAGAGACAACATACATCTCATCAAAATATCGAACGAATACTAAATTCAAATGACTACTTATAGCAAGACTTCTCCCATGTCCTCAGGAACAAAAGTAACTAACAAGACATAATATTGTTCATGATCAGGGGAGTATTAATATGCATAATGGATCTGAACATATGATCTTCCACCCAGTAAACCAACTAGCATCAACTACTAGGAGTAATCAACACTACTAGCAACCTACAGGTACCAATCTGAGGCTTTGGTACAAAGGTTGGATACAAGAGATGAACTAGGGTTTGAGAGGAGATAGTGTTGGTGAAGATGTTGATGAAGATAACCCTCCCCAAGATGGGAGAGTTGTTGGTGATGATGGCGATGACGATTTCCGCCTCCCGGAGGGAAGTATCCCCAGCAGAACAGCTCCCCCGGAGCCCTAGATTGGTTCCGCCTCGAGATGGGGGCTGGTCCCAAAAGCCTCCTTATGATATTTTTTCTAGGTTAAAACACCTCAAATAGGAGAAGATGGGCATCGGGGGGTCACCGGCTGGCCCACGAGGCAGGGGGTGCACCTAGGGGGGCGCCCCCACCCTCGTGGACAGGTGGTGGCCCCCATAGCAGATCTCTTTTGCCATATATTTTTTATATTTTCCGAAACGGTGTTTCGTGGAATTCCGGAGCTTTTTGAGTTGTGTAGAATAGGTATCCAATGTTTGCTCCTTTTCCAGCCCAGACTTCCAGCAGCCGGCTGTAACATCCAAAAATTCTAAATTTTGGAATGTTATAATAAATAGATAGATTTGATTGCTTCTTTGATGTGCTATGTGAAATTGAGTGAAATTTGAATCTTTTGAAAGATAAATGAGAGGGAATGAAATGACTTTCCCAAACTTTCACTTTGCATTTTTGATCTTCCGGAGTTCAAAGTCTTTTCAACACAAAACCCTAGAGTGAAGATAATATGACTTCTTCCATTTAATTTAAATGATAAAGGGCTTTGAAAGGATTTTGAATTTCATTCTCGAAATATTTCCCATTCAGAAACTTTATGCAACTCAATGATTTTCCAGAGAGAAGATAAAATGACTTCTTCAAATTATAGGAAATACGAGTTGGAAGTTTTTCTGAAATTTTCTGCAACTCATTTTCAATATTTGAGTTATTGGGTTTTATTCAAATTATTTTTCTCCAAAAATAAACTATGTGGAAAATAGGATAACATGATTCCCTACAGCAGAAAATTAGAGAGAAATAAATTTGAAATCATTTTGGTATTTAAAAATGATTTTTATTGGATTTTATTGCAACAGCGGCACTATTTGATTTTTTAGAATTTTTGTGGATTTTATTTGGCTATAGAAAAAACTTCGTCTTGAAGGATTTCTTTTTCTTCAAATTTTGTTATATTATATGCCTATATAATATTTTAGGTTATTTTTGTTTTATTTTTATTTTGTCTGTGTTAAAAATAATCTCTTCCCCGAACTGGGCTGACCCAGCACCCGAGCCAGGCCGCGGCCCAGCTGCTCGCCAGTGTCCTCCTCCCGCACGACGCCGTCGCCACCTCGGCGTCCAAGCCGTGCACGCCTCCCGGAGTCCACCGCCTGTCCGCCTGCCCCTTACCCACACGAAGATCCCCCTTCCCTTAAATACGCCGCCCCGCCGCCCCTCTCTCCCCTTCGCCTCGTGCGCCGCCGCCCGCGAAGTCCGCCGCCGCTGACTGGCGCCGCCGCCGGTGCAGGCTGTTGCCGCCGCTGCTGCCTCGCCTTGTGCCCCGCGTTGCTCCTCCCCTCGCCCTTCGCGTCGCGCCCCGCCTCCGCTCTCGCCCAGCGGCGCCACCGCCGCAGCAAGGCCTCGCCGGAGCTCACCGCCGGCGGGATCCGATCCACCGCCCCGGTTCTCACTGCCGAACTGCTGGTTTTCGTCAGAAAACCGCCTAGGTAAAAGCCGCCCGGTTTTCCGTTTAGATCGGGTTTTTTATTTAGGTTTAGCTATCTAGTGAACGTTCACTAGTTAGGCTTTTAAAACAAACGTTCGTTCGTTAAACTTTTCTTTTTCTGTTTAGTTTTCGGCCAGGGACCTATCTGTGAATATTTATTTCACAGATTAGCCCCTACACTTCAAACGACCATAACTTTTTACCTGTTGGTCCAAATCCAATGAAACCAACGCCCACGTCTTCGTTACGATCTCCTCTTTCCAGTAAAACAACTTAAACATGTTTTTGGAAATTTTAAAATTTGAATTCAACTAGATTTAATTTGAACTTCGTTTGATCATAACTTGAGTTTCATAGCTCCGTTTTAGTTGATTCTTTTTGCAAATCGAAGCTCTTCACATAACCTTCCTGATAAGGCCAAATTCACATAATTTTGGTACTCTTGGAAATAGTTTTATGTTTAAAGAGTCATTCGTTTGTTTTCGAAGTTTTCTGAAGTGTTTTATTCGTTCTTTCCGATATTCGGAGTGATTGCTTATGTGTGGTTACTATTGTTTGCTTACGATAGATTGATCAGAGTGTGACGAGTAGATCTATCACGAGTTCTGAGTGCGAATCATCTACATCGTCAGTACAGCAAGTTCACACTTTGATCATACTTCCAATACCCAGTTTTCATTGCATTAGTTATATCCTCAAACACTTGCATGAGTAGGAGTGGTTACATAATATGATGCTTTGTAGTTCATGAGGTAGGAACCCAATGACCTGAGATCAACCAGGGGGGGGGGGTCATACGCTCTGTTACTTATTGCTTATCCATGCTCGTAGACGTGGATTGGTATGAGAGTTCGTGAAAGATGTGAGTGATATTTAAGGGAAACTTTAAGGTGGTAATTTAATACACATCTGGGTGGATTGGTTGTGGCACCCTAGAGTACCCAGTGGTTGCCGGGCACCTAGAGAAGCCAGTGTTGTCCTCGGGAATCCCGGAGGAACCGTGTGATCACCCTATTGGAATGCCACCCAGGCTCAAAGGGATCATATAATATTTTCATGCCTAGAAACTTCCGTGTGCAGCCACAAGCCATTATGGGATCTAGCATAGTATGAGTAAGTGGTGTGACCTCTTTTAGTGGTAGACTAGCAGATGTAGCGGATGTAGGTGTACGGGTCTACCCGGGGTAAAGAGTTAATGCTTCTGATAGACTGTGTCTCGGTCATCCATTTCTCAAACACCATGTAGTGCGATAAATCCAACGGAGGCGATCGAGTCTTGTAGGGAAAAGTGCACAAACCTCCGCAGAGTGTACACACTATTCATGAGTAGCCGTGTCCCCGGTTATGGACATCTTTGAGTATCTAGAAGTGGATTATTTGTTGATCTCAACACTCTATTTAATTAATTTGTTGGGTTAATAATGACTTTGGTTTGGGATTGAGATGGAGGAACCAGTCTCAATTCTTCATGATTTAAATTTAACAAAGTAGTTAAATAAAATGCATTCCTTTGTGGTAGGGAAAAATCAGCTTTATGCAAAAACAACCTTACAGCCTCCACCAGCCAAATATGCATGTAGTTGTAGGCATTGTTCATCATTACTTCTACAATGTGAATTTGCCAGTACATTCAATGTACTAACCTACATGGCTGCAACATCTCATGTTGCAGGAATTATTCGACGAGTAAGTGTTACGTTAGGGTTGCGCTGTATACACTCAACTCTGCCGTTGGTGTTGATGGAACTCTACAACCTTTGTTGCTTCCGCTATGATTGATTGAGGTAATAGTATTTACGTTACTTTATACATGTGATTTACCTCTGTCATAAATCCTCTAGTACTGTGTGTGTCAGCATACCGATCCAGGGATGACACTTAAGCACAGAGACTTGATCCATTCGGGTCGGGTCGCTACAAGATGGTATCAGAGTACATGTTGACTGTAGGATGTGACCCTAGAAACTGGCAAGCCCATAGAAAAGGATTTCTCTAAAACAGTATTTTCAAAAAGATTATTACCTCTTTTCTTTTCCGAGTTTTGTCAAAATCTTCCCTCTTACCTCAAATAGTTAGACAGTACCCATTACCATTTGGACCACTTCGGAGTAAAGAGGATTTCACCATACATTGGAAGTGTTGAAGCTACAACAATGGATACTCCAAAGGTTTGAAAAGTTGATGACTTTGAAGTATATTGACCTTTAGAAGACCAAACCCCTCTTATGTACTTACGTTAGATGCGATGATTGTGAGCCATCATTTGTTTGATGCTTTCCGATGGCCACAAAACAAAACCCATCTTTCCAAAACTATTGTTTGTATTGAGTGTATCTCCCTCTCTCTCTCTCTCTCTCTCTCTCTCTCTCTCTCTCTCTCTCTCTCTCTCTCTCTCTCTCTTTCTCTCTCTCTCTCTCTCTTCTGAATCTCATACCAAAACCCTTGGACCCAATAGAGGATGATTGAAGATAGACTTGAAGTCTATGGACCAATAACCCAGCCGGAGGTAGAGCTATGGATACAAAACATGGAGGACCACTTCAGGAAAATTTTGGTTGCAAGGAAGTATGAGGTTTAATAGGCTCTTCAGTACTTCAGAAAAAGTGTTGCAGCATGGTGGAAAATGCATCAAGCCATACAAGGATGTAATGGAGCAGGAAGTTGGGAGGAATTCAAGAAGACTCTGTTAAGATCCCGTCTCATTCGATAGCGCGGTGACAACCCGAAGAAGAAGCCTTGTGCCTGTAGGATTTGGGGAGAAATAGGACACGCCTAGGAGGAGCACAAGGATGAATGCCCAAATTGTGAAGGAAGTCACCTAGCTGAATAATGCCCAACTAGGCAGATTACTTGTTTCTTGTTTGAAGGGACTACCCACTACCCTGCTTAGTGTCACATTTACCCCATGGTACAACAAACTGTCCAGCAGAAGAAAGAAGCAAAGAAAGAAGTCCTCGAGGAAACCTTAAAGGAATCCGAGATGGAGGAAAATATGGACGACCCTGATGGAGAAGGACTAGACCAATATTACTCACGTGCTTGCTACTCATGTGGAGAAAAGGGACATCTTTGGCAGTATTGCACAAAGGAAAGCTAAGATTATCTGGGAGACTTCCCGACAGAAGAAATGGAGTTTCATTCACAAAAGATAGAAGAATTGATAGGAAGAAAGAAGTCGGGAAGAGAAAGAGCGTGTGTCCCCAGAAGAACCCAATCTCTGCGGAAAAGGACTTGAGTCACATCACATGTTACCGGTGCAAGGATTTAGGTCATTATGCTAACCATTGCCCAACCAGGAAGCGGAGAACCCAGTGAACTAGGACAGTCGCCATGAAGTACTTAGATTTGTCTGATGCCATTAGTTTACGCTACAAGGAAGTAGAGCTTTTTTCCAAGAGAAGGTTCGGACCGGAGGAAAGATGATCATAGTAGTTAAGATCTAGATATTAGGATGAAGCATGTAGCTAAATATGGAATACACTTTTATTACGATGTTGAGTTGAGTTATGAAATAACATTGTAATAGTTCGTGAAGCAATAGAAGCTGATACTTTTGGAATCCAAGAAGGAGATGCTATGAGTTGTTGGATGATTGTGAGTGCCTCTCTTGCTATCTCACCCAGACCAAGACCTAGAACCCATGGACCAGTTGACCCCAAACCTTTCTCAGACAAACGACCCCGTTTTACCCAAGGATATCCGTATGTTGTCCTAAGAACCCCTTCTGTCTTATACCCACAGATGACAACCCTTTACGAGTCTTTTCTCAAAGGCCCAGAAACAATCATAACCCTGACTAGTGATCAGGATTATCCAAAGATCCTGAAGGACATGAAGAAGCATATTCACCTGGAAGGTGATGCAGTTTACAAGGGTTATCCCTTCATGGAGAATGGAGTTGAACTTTGGTATGTGGAGGTCCACCTCCACCGTGAGAAAGGAGTTTTCCCAAAAACTATGGGACAATACTTTTTCATCTCCCGAGTACCACGAACTATATTCTTCGACTCTGTTCGTGAAGCTGCTATGGAGGCCATACGTCAGATTGGAGAAATACTCGAAGCAATACTTCATTATACCCAGGAATGCCTGAGTAAGGTGCAAGCAGAGATGATGGAGATGAAGCACACGACCAATAGGACGAAGCAAAAGAGTGACGATTTTAAGAATCACATTGCGCAATTCCAATGGGACTGAAGCGTCCTTAGCAAGGACAAATGAATAAAGATGGAAGGGAATGTTTGACCATCCCCAACCATGTGGATGTCAACATTTGTAGTGAAGCACCTTTGGATTTTGAGTGTTGAATAGTGGTTCAGGATGCAATAAGATATTTGATATGAGGAGAGTATGGATTACGGATGAACCAGTGCATTTTTGTTTAGGGCGATACTTTTCTGAGTGAACCCTGGACCAATAGACAGGAAAGGGTTACTCCAAGGAGTAGAGTTTGCACAAACAAGTTGGAGTTTATATATATATATATAGGGTGGGTCTATTCTCATAACACCCCTTAAGATCTTATTCTCATAACAAAAAGCTTATTCTCCTAACACCCTACCCACTAGCCACCTGTACCCGCGCAGACCTAGCGAATAGAAAAAAATCCACCCCTCCTCCCACGGCTGCCCACCACTCCTCCACCAACCTCCCTCCCCACCCCACCACCACCAGCCACTAGCACCGCCGCCGTCCACCACCTGTCTGGCGACCGACGACCATGGGGGATGGCCCCGACCACTGAGGCGCCCCACCCCACCGCCTCCCCGCGCTCAAGTCCGTCTCGCTCTTCGGGAACGCGCTCTCCGGCGGGATCCCGGCGGGCTACGCCTCCCTGGCGCCCACGCTGCGCAAGCTCAACCTCAGCCGCAACGCGCTCTCGGGCGAGATCCTGCCCTTCCTCGGCGCCTTCCCCTGGCTCCGCCTGCTCAACCTCTCCTACAACGCCTTCTCCGGCGAGATCCCGCCGAGCCTCTTCGACCCCTGCCCCCGCCTCCACTACGTCTCGCTCGCCCATAACACGCTCCAGGGCGCCGTCCCCCCTGGCATCACCAACTCCTCCCGCCTCGCCGGCTTCGACCTCTCCTACAACTGCATCTCCGGCGACCTCCCCGACCATCTCTGCGCGCCGCCGGAGATGAACTACATCTCCGTCCGGAGCAACAAGCTCTCCGACCGCATCGACGGCAAGCTCGACGCCTGCCGCAGCATCGACCTACTCGACGTCGGGAGCAACCGGTTCTCCGGTGCCGCGCCCTTCGGCCTCCTGTGCCTCGCCAACATCACCTACTTCAACGTCTCCTCCAACGCCTTCGACGGCGAAATCCCCAACATTGCCACCTGCGGCAGCAAGTTTTCATACTTCGACGCGTCGGGGAACCGGTCGCCGGCCCGGTCCCGGAGAGGGTGGTGAATTGCCGCAACCTGAGGGTGTTGGATTTGGGGGCGAATGCTCTTGTCGGAGACATACCGCCGGTGATCGAGACTAATGCAGTTCATTTTGTGTTTTTGGTTTATTTTGTTCTCGTAGTCCCGGGAGATTGAAGCATTGCCTCTGATTCCCTCTTCCTTTCTTGCAGTTCGTTGTTTGCTTCACTGAAAGAAATTAACCGCGTCGCTGGAGAAGATGAGCTACACATGACCCCCGTGCAGTTTGGCCACCGAGCATTCGGTGGGTCTTTGGTGTATAGCAGCAGTACACTGGAGCTTTGTTGTTGTTAAAGAAGTCCACTGTAGTCATCAACCAGAGCTCGGAAAAAACAACATATACATACAAAGTTTTCTCGTTCACCTCCTCGTGGTGCACAGCAGAAAATGTCATATTTTTAATATGTAGCTCCCCGTCCTCCCTTGGGGTAATTTTGGTTGTTGTTGCTGCAGTGCAACACACCTCTTCATGACAACGGTGTATGTAATATGCTTGTCTGTAATATGTAGCGTGCAAACAACAAATGCAGTCCTCTCGCCTCGTCCCTGCAGTGTATATTTCATTTTTAAACCAAAAAACATATGTGCAGTGCACTATGGGAAAATCAAAACTCTATAGGGAAAAACAAAAAGAAAAAAGCAGTGCACTCCGGTCTTTAAAAAAGTTCGCTCCGAAGCACTTTGTAGTACACTTACTACATTTGATGTAAGTGTATACAAAGGAAATAAAAAAGAAATGTAGTGCACTTCGATCTTAAAAAGGTCCACTATAAAAGACTGTAGTACACTTCATTTGAAAAAAAATGAATTTAAAGTCGCTCATAAAAAAGTTAGAGAAAAGGACAAAAATAAATCAAGCAATTCGTTTGATGCAGTGCGGTTTTCAGTCTAAAGGAGTGCGTTCTTCTGTGTGATGTAGTTCACGCGTTCATATTTGTGTC
Organism: Secale cereale; assembly: GCA_902687465.1. Taxonomy (NCBI): domain Eukaryota; kingdom Viridiplantae; phylum Streptophyta; class Magnoliopsida; order Poales; family Poaceae; genus Secale; species Secale cereale. The sequence continues at coordinate 914,390,644 of LR738711.1, forward strand.
GCGGAAAAACAGAGTGTGTGCGTTTTTATAATTTCAAAACTGCTCTTAAACCGTAAAGAATTAGAGGGGGTGTTCTACATGAAAAAGTAGTGTCTCGATGATATTTTTCCAACGGTGTATCATTTGGATCATTTCGACCAATCTTTTGTAAAAATTTCATGAAAAACGGCCACTGCCCTTCATAGTCAGTCGCACGATTTTCAAAATTAACTAAAAACCGTAAGGAATCCCAAAAACATTTCAACATATGAAAGTTGCACCTCGTTTTTAGCTTTCCAACGGTGTATCACACGCCTCGTTTCGACAAACAGTTAAAAAACTGAAGATAAAACAGTACCGAAAATTGCAAAAAATTCGAAAAAACATAATTCCGCAATTTGTTAAATTCAAAACTGTTCTTAAACCGTAGCGAATTAGAAAAAATAATAGATATGAAAAAGATGCGCGCCGACAATACCTTTCCAATGGTGTATCACTTGCTTCATTCCGACTAGCGGTTTAGAAAAAAACGCAAAAAAACGCACGCTGTCATTCGTTGCGAGCCGCACGATTTTCGAAACTACTCTTAAACTATGATGAATTTTGAAAAGTGTTCAACATGGCGAACTTGCGTCTACTCCAGAGCTTTTGAACGGTATATTACATGCATAATTTCGATAAACGATTAAAAAACTAGAGCAAAAAAAGTGCACAGAAAACAACAAGTACAATTTTTTCGAAACGAAAGTTCACCTTCGTTGTGTTGCAGTGCCCTCGCGTTCTGCGTGTAGTGCCCTCGCGTTGTGCGTGCAGTGCGGAACTGTTAATGTTATGAGAATAGACCGGCTATATATATACATATATATATATAGCCGGTCTATTCTCATATATATATACAGTCGGTCTAAATATATACAGCCGGTCTATATCTTCATGTTTGAAAAAACTGTACGTGTTGTTTTTCGATACCTTTTTTGCTCTAGTTTTTTAACCGTTTATCGGAATTATGCGTGTAATATACCGTTGAAAAGCTATGGAGTAGACGCAATTTCGCCATGTTGAACACTTTTCAAAATTCATCATAGTTTAAGAGCAGTTTCGAAAATCGCGCGGCTCACAACGAATGGCAGCGAGCGTTTTTTTGCGTTTTTTTCTAAACCGCTCGTCAGAATGAAACGTATGATACCCCTTGGAAAGGTATCGTCGGCGCGCATCTTTTTCATATCTATTATTTTTTCTAATTCGTTACGGTTTAAGAATAGTTTTCAATTGCTAAATCGCAGAATTGTGTTTTTCGAATTTTTTCAAATTTTCGGTATTGTTTTCACTCCAGTTTTCTTACAGTTTGTCGAAACGAAGCGTGTAATATAACGTTGGAAAGCTACGGACGAGGCGCAACTTTCATATGTTGAAATGTTTTTGAGATTCCTTACGGTTTTTAGTTAAATTTGAAAATCGTGCGGCTGACTACGAAGGGCAGTTTCCGTTTTTCGTGAAATTTTACAAAACGTTGGTCGAAATGATCCAAATGATACACCGTTGGAAAGATATCATCGAGACGCTACTTTTTCATGTAGAACACCGCCTCTAATTAATTACGGTTTAAGAGCAGTTTTGAAATTACAAAAACACGGAAACTCTGTTTTTCGCGACACCCAAATCGACGCGTTTTTTTGCGCTTCCAAACTGCATGTTACTGCAAAACAGAGACCAGTGAACTGCATGTTTGAAAAAACTGTACGTGTTGTTTTTTTGGTACCTTTTTGCTCTAGTTTTTAACCGTTTATCGAAATTATGCGTGTAATATACCGTTGAAAAGCTATGGAGTAGACGCAACTTCGCCATGTTAAACACTTTTCAAAATTCATCATAGTTTAAGAGCAGTTTCGAAAATCGTGCGGCTCACAACGAATCTCATCAAACGTTTTTTTGCGTTTTTTTTCTAAACCGCTCGTCGGAAAGAAACATATGATACACCGTTGGAAAGGTATCGTCGGCGCGCATCTTTTTCATATCTATTATTTTTTCTAATTCGCTGCGGTTTAAGAGCAGTTTTAAATTTATTAAATAGCGGAATCGTATTTTTCGAATTTTTTCAAATTTTCGGTATTGTTTTCACTCCAGTTTTCTAACCGTTTGTCGAAACAAGGCATGTAATATATCGTTGAAAAGCTACGAACGAGGCGCAACTTTCATATGTTGAAATGTTTTTGAGATTCCTTATGGCTTTTAGTTAAATTTGAAAATCGTGCGGCTGACTACGAAGGGCAGTGGCCGTTTTTCGTGAAAGTTTTACAAAACGTTGGTCGAAATGATCCAAATGATACATTGTTGGAAAGATATCGTCGAGATGTTACTTTTTTTGAAATTACAAAAACGCAGAAAATTGTATGTGTTGTTTTTTGGGTACCTTTATTGCTCTAGTTTTTAACCGTCTATCGGAATTATGCGTGTAATATACCGTTGAAAATCTATGGAGTAGACGCAACTTCGCCATGTTGAACACTTTTCAGGATTCCGCATGGTTTAAGAGCAGTTTTGAAAACGGTGCGACCGACGAATAATGGCAGCGAGCGTATTTTTGCGCTTCCGAACTGCACAAGAAAACCGCACTGCATCAGGGTAGGAGCCGGCGTGACGGTGCTTGAGGAAGGAGGCGGGGCGGCAGCGCGGGGGTAGGAGGCGGGGCAGTGGTTGCTGTCCTCGGGACGCTCCACGCTAGAAACCTATTTAAGTGGGGGTATTATGAGAATAAGGTTTTTATTATGAGAATAAGGTCTTAAGGGGTGTTATGAGAATAGACCCACCCTATATAGAACTTATTCTCCTAACAAAAAGCTTATTCTCCTAACACCCCTCCACTCCCCGCCTCCTAGCGCCAGCGCCCCGACGACGTCGTCCTCCCCCACCCCTCCCAGCCTCCTAGCGCAGGAGCGCCCCGGCGGCCGGCGGCCAGCGTCCTTCCCCTCCCCTCCCCGCCTCCTAGCGCGCCAGCGCCCCGGCGGCCGGCGTCCTCCCCCACCCCTCCCCGCCTCCTAGCGCGCCAGCGCGCCGGCGGCCGGCGGCGACCCCCATCCCTCCCC
>LR738711.1:914395543-914409681 GCA_902687465.1 Secale cereale
CCGCGCCAGCGCCCCGGCGGCCGGCGGAGACCCCCACCCCTCCCCGCCTTCTTCCGTGCCAGCGCCCCGACGGCCGGCGGAGAACCCCACCCCTCCCCGCCTTCTTCCGCGCCCCGCACCACGAAGCGCGCGCCAAGCGGCCGGCGATGCAGTCCGTCGGCGACGATATTTCCGCGGCGGCGTTTAGGAAGCGACGCCGCACCTCACCTTCGCCCCAACACCACCTGGGGGATCCGCCGCTGAAGCATCCAGCCTCAGTCATGCATGACAAGGGAAAGCGAACTGCAAGGATGACTACTCCATCGCATTCGTCGTGGATGCGAACTGCAATGGTGCACATCCAGCCTTCTTCCGCAACAATGGCGAAGGTGGAAAAAACTCATGAGTTCCTGCAGCGGAGGTGGACTTCACGCCAACAGCAGCCACAGCTGCATCTGCAGGAGGAGCGAACTGCATATAATGTAAGAAAATCACATGCCCAACCCCCACATCCAATTTTGCAGTGCCGTTTTTATCCCCATGCAGTGCCCCCCTCTTGCGTCGACTGCAGTCACATGTATCTCCAAAGTAGAAAAACAGAAATAGGATACTTCGAAAAATAAAAAATGCTACATGGCTCAAAATTGCAGTCCACCATGACTTACATATGTAGAGCGCTGTGCCTAAAACTGAAGTGCATTGTTTCTTCATGTTAACTAACAGTGCCCCTGCTGTAGAATTAAAAATTGAAGTGCAATTTCTTACAGTTGCAAAAAATATAATGATATATAGTATGAAAGATGCAGTTCATTTCACTGTTGACGTGCATAAAAAAGCTTTGTCTTAATACTCTGCAGGAAATTACTATGCCTCAAAAACAGAAGATGCCTCGAATCATTTACGATCCAAAGCCCCTGAACTGCATTGTAAGAGAAGAGTGGGAGATGCCTGGATAGATAACACCTGAAATACCTAGGGGTTTCTTTAACAGAACAAACAGAACTGCGTACTCCGTGGAGGAAGATGTAGAGGATAAAGATGAAAACAGTGAACCAAACATCATTCGAGATGGAGAAGGCAGTGAACCAAAAAAACCGCAGGATGAGGAGGAGGACGACGACAATCTGGTCTTCATGGGGGAGCACGCGCAGAAAGATGATGATGAGGAGGATGATGACGAAGAGCAAATCATAACAGTTATGCAACCAAGGTACACGCGTGTCTTTGAAACATTTGGCCAGCAGATCAGAACGGATGATATAGCACCTCCACAAGGCGATGTTGAAACCCAACAGGTACGTCAATTTCATGAGCAAACGATTCGTCGACAAAGAGACAGTGGAATTCCACCAAGGCCGCCCACTGCCCAACAAAAGAATCGGAACCTGAAGCAAGGAGAGCCGCAAGCAACCAAAAAAGTAAAGTTCTCAACACTCCTGCCTCCTCGCGATCCTTAATTACACAGATCTGTTGTCACCCCTCCATGCCCAATAAACATCGATGAGCTGCAAACACCGTTAGAAGAAAAACAGTACACGCATGTAAGCATCCTTGCCTAACTACTGCAGTTCACTTACGCATTCTTTCAGCTTGTGCATTCTCATTAACAAAAAAACATTCCATATTGTGTGTGTGCAGGATGAGAACATGCTCCCAGACCATGTGCCTGTGAAAGGAATGCAGTTCACATCACAAGATGCGGCGCGAGAATTCTACAACACGTATGCGAGGCATGCAGGCTTCGGCACACGCAAAAACGGCGGATACAGAACAAACAGATACATCGTGTGCTCAAAGGAAGGCAGAAGCAAAGAAACTGTCACAGATTATGACAGAAAGCGAGAAAAAACATCAAAGAGGACTGGCTGCAAGGCGGGAATGAGATTGAAAAAAATAAAGGATGTGTTTGTGATAGCAGAGATTGAGCTCAATCACAACCACAGGATGATTGACAGTCCAGCTATGCTTCTGCACATGCACTCGCATAAGACGGATGATCCGTTGCTCGATAAACTAGTGAAGGACATGCAGAGCGACAACCTCACGCACACGCAGATGATGTCAACCCTGTCAAGGATGTCAGGAGGACTGCACTTTATGGGGCGCACCAGCCGTGACTGGGTGAATAGGTACGTTCACTAAAACAAAAAACGATATCTCGTCTATTTAATGCAGTTCGCTTTGTGCATTTTCTGTATGTCCCTAATGCTGCAAGTATATTATTATTTTGAACTGCAGGAAGCACCAATTCGCGAGGGAGGAAACAGAGGATGATGTGAAGAAACTCCTGTCTTTCTTTGAGAAGATGCAGCAAATAAACCCGGAGTTCTTCTATGATTACGACAAAGATGTCGATAACCGTGTGCGGAACATATTCTGGGCGAACGCGAGCTGCAGGGGATCGTATGAAGATTTTGGAGATTGTGTCACATTTGACACGACCTACAAGACCAACAAGTTCCACATGCCTCTGGCCGTCTTCGTTGGAGTCAACCACCACCTCCAAAGTACAATATTCGCTGTGGCTCTCATCAGAGACGAAACAATACCGACTTTTGAGTGGGTGTTCCGGACGTTCTTGCGTTGCATGAACAACAAGCGGCCAATCTGCATACTCACAGGTATGCTGAAAAAAAGAATGAATTTAAATAACAATGCAGTTCACTGCCAAGTTTTGTAGTCCATTTCTTACATCCAATGAAAAAAAATAAAAAAAGCAAAAAAAGGATATGTAGTTCTCTCAATAACTCACTGCTTGGTTTTTTTTTTCAAAAACATGCAGATCAATGACCCTCCATGGATGTCGCGATAAAAAGTACGCTAATAGGCACGCTGCATAAGTTATGTCGTTGGCATATACTGAAAAAAATACAAGGATCACCTGTCCTTGCTGTACAAAGCGTATGAGAAATTCAAGGATGAGCTGACCTCCGTTCTCAACCACCCACTGATGCCATCAAAGTTTGAACGCGCTTGGCATGAGCTCATGGAAAAGTATAACCTGCAAAATGATGAGATTATGAAGGCGCTCTGGACAGACCGAAAAGAATGGATATTGGCTTACTACAAGGAGGTGTTCTGTGCACGGATGACGTCGACACAGAGAAGTGAAAGCATGAACCGGATCTTGAAGAGGAACTTTGTCAAGGAAAGACACGACCTACACATCTTTGCATCGCAGGTGGACAGGTGCATCCAGACAAGGAAGGGCGTCAAGCACGCGGAGACCATAGCTAACGAGGTATATAAACAGAGCAAAGTTTTTAAGCTGGATGAGCAATTAATAAAAACACTACTCGCTTTCTTGATTTTTACTGCAAAAAGACAACTACTTAACTGGTTTTCTTTGTTTCACAGACGGAAATAAAGACTACTACTCAGTTTGGTTTCGAGGTTCAGCTCTCCAAGATTTACACCAGGGCGGTCTTTGCTGACTTCAAGCAAACGCACTACCGCAGTACTGCATTCAAATCAGAGCAGTCCCCTGACAACCCGACGAAATATTTGGTGCGCCACTACAACCGGTCTGATGATTTTGATTGGGCCAGACACGAGTTCCAGGTGGTTGCTGATGTGACGAATGGTATCTACGAATGCGAATGCAAGCTGTGGACACACACAGGTAAGTGAGACTGGAAAACAAAAAAATAAGCACACATAAAACATAATGAAGTTCACTTATTGCTGGTAGCAAAAAAAAGATGAAAACAAAAAAATACTTGGTGAAGTTCACTATAGCAGCAGACCTAGGCCCTATTTATAATGCAGTTCAGAAAACCAAAAAAAATGAAAAAATGTCGCCTATTTATCTGAAGTTTGCTGGCACGAATAACCCAAAAATTTTCTTTTGCTGTAGGCCTGTTCTGCGTGCACATCATTTGCATGTTGGATCAGCTGCCGGTGGACAAGATACCTGAAGAGTACATATTGAAGAGATACACATGGAACGCACGCCAAAATCCAACTTTTGACCGCAGAGACTATGAGCAAACTGCTCCAGATGGGAGTTCGATGTTCTGCCGTAGGAGACTACTTGCAGAAACTGCCATGGACCTGGCGAACAGGGGTGTCAAATCGGATAGAGGGTACAACAGAGCTTTAGCTGGGATGAGAGAACTCATACAAGAAGTGAACGTAATAAACAAAGATGAAGAGGCAGAGAAGATCATGGATGCACGGGGTGAAGAACAAGGAAAGGAGCGCAAACATGCTGCTGATGGTGGAATTCTTCCCCCGCCTGTTTCAAACACAAAAGGGAGAAAGAAAGAGAGCAAATCAGCCATTAAAAAAGCTGCAGCAAATAAAAAAGCCCTGAAAAAAATAGCAGGCCTGAGCCAGAACTGGACAGCGGAGGAAGACCACTGGGGGTAAGGATGTGTAAATCATGTAATAAGATTGCGGGACACAACTCAAGCACAAGTAAGGAGAGGCTGAAACAAAACCAGGCTGAAAATGCCACCACAAATCACCGAGCTCACCAACAAGATGATACGATAAAGAGAAGACTATGTAGCATCTGCAACAAGAGAGAGAAGCATAACGCGAGAACTTGTCTAAATAGAACAGAGGAAAAAGATGAAGAAGACGACGAAGAAGATGCTGACAGAGAAGAGAGCGAGGAACCGAGCGAAGCTGATGAAACCGAGGAGAAAGATGAGGAAGAAGAAGAAGAAGACGAGGAAGAAGAAGAAGCAGATGAAGAAATCGAAGAACCATCATCAAAAACAACGGGGAGAGACAGAACACAGAATCCAGCGCGTAGGCAAGCATCGCAGTCGCACGGTCGCGTTACGAGGGGTAATGCGAACAACAAGCGCAAGACAGAAGCAGCATCAACCATTGAAACAAATGCAGTGCACATTCTGAGAAGAAGCAGCTGGAAAAGGACGTAGATCAACACATATGCAGTTTTACATTTAAAAAAATATATTAACTTCATCCTTTATATATATCGTATCGTATATAATATATATAGCTTGTGTTCAGTGGACTGCAAAAAAAAGAATTCAACATGTAATACTGAAGTTAAAAAATGAATAGATACAACAAATGCCATACATACTTTGTGACCAATGTGCTGCGGGGGGGTATGCTTGATAAAATGCAGTTCTCTTCTATATGAAAAGAAAATAAGATGAGAATGTCATTCTCAGAATGCGGTTCTCTTCTGTATGAAAACCCTGCGAACGGAATGTCATTTTGAGAATGCAGTTCTCTTCGTCGTATAGAATTTGACATGACCGTGAATCAATACAGAATGTAGTTAGAAAAGAAAAAAAATGTAGAGTCAGACTAGGATTCACGTACACTGCAGTGCGTGCATGGTGCGTTTAAAGCTTGCAGTGCAGTACGCTTCGAGTACACAGTGCAGTGCGCTTAGTGCAAAAAAAATGTAAAAAATTGAGCTCTCCCTTAGCAGATACGGTTGATTTTCTGTCTTCTAATACAATCTTTCCAGAATTTTGAAACTCGACGACAAAACACGTTGAATTCGTCTTTGTAGTGCCATGTGATAAGGTGAGATGCAGTGCGGATGCATATATTTAAAAAAAACTTGGCTGCTACTCATATGAGAGAATGCAGTGCGCTGCGAACATGTTACAACTCACAAGGAGGAGTTGGCTGAAAGCTACATTATGTACATATTTGACATTGTCACTGTCTGCCACCAAAAAAAAACACAAAAACTAACTAGACCTGTATATACAAAAGCACATAGCATGGTGTTAACAGTTTTGCACATCGAGAACTACACACAGCGACCATACATTACTGTTTACAGAAAGTTCTGGAGCACACACGAAAAAGATATCAACACACATAGAAAAAGATCTGATATCATTTATGCCTGATCCTGCTCCTGCGAATCCAGTCTTGGAGAAAAGACAAGAGAAATGCAGAGATTTCTTAGATCCTCCGGGAACTCGGTGACTACGACCATGTTTTCTGGGTGGAACAGAATCTGGAACAAAAACTCAGCCTTCCAATCCTGAATAACAGCTTCCTGCGATGAAGAAAAAAATAAAATAAACAAATATACAACATCATCTACAAAAAAAGAAACTGACAACAAAAATATCAAGGAATGAGGAGCTATTATTGGGTTAAAAAGAAGATACTTACACTACGCTTTGCGAATTTCACAACAAAGGTTTTGCCGTCATAATACTGAGCCATCTTCAGAACATAAAAGCCGCACTTGTTGGGGCCCTGCTCAGGGGTGCCCAAATAGCTAGCTTTCTTTGTAACATCGACCCAGTCTACCGACTCCTTTCTCGTGTACTCCTTTTCTCCATAAACCTTCTTCAACAATGCAGTCATCCTGATCATCTGGTGGAAAATAAAATACACATCACAACAAATATTGTTCAACACGCGCACGCATGAAAAAAAAAGAAAGGTGAGAAAAGGAAATTTTTTACCATTTTAGTGCGGTCGCTGTGGTATTCAGACTTATGCCACCTCGTCGTTTGATCAACCGGTCCACTGTACCTCCTAGTGTCATGAATGTCAAGGGTCTCGCGGTGCCTATTCATCGTGTATAGCGAATAATGCTGGTCTTTCATCCGTGGTAACAGAATCTGATTTTGTTTCATCAAATTGTTATGGGTTTGATGAGTGAAAAAGGATTACTGGAAAAAATTGGGAGAGAAAATAAATACAAAAAGGCTGAACAAAAGCAAATCTGATAACTTACTAATTTGCAATCAAGAAGGTTCTCGTCATCACGAACATAAAGTTCGAACTGCTTTGCTGCATCTTTGACGTTAAACTTGCCGTGGACAATAGGCAACACAACATTTCCATCTTCATCTCTATCCGCGTGATCATTCATTTGAAGCACATACAGCGTGTGGGTAATTCACAAAAGAACGTTAATGCAGTTCACCTTAAGATGTTCGCTCCGACGCTTAATAAAAAAACGGATCACGCTTCTCTAAAAAACAGTATGCAGTTCACAAATTCTCACCATAAATTTGTTTCGTTTGAGATGCATGGGTTAAAACACAAAAAAAAGTATGCAGTTCAGTACATTCTAAAAAACAAATTATTATACACTATTTACTGCAGTTCACTCAAGCAGAAAAAAAAGAAAAAAATAAGAAAAAAGAGAAATACCGTGATAAACAAAGGGGACAGCAGAACGCGTTCGCCAGATCGATAAACCACGTTCATACGCTCGTCATTCTTCCAGTACCTGATGATATGATCCATCAATTCCGAGTCCATAAAACCACCTTTGGTGAAAGTTAAGAACATGTAGTCCGCAGTCACGGTGTAGACTTTGATAGGATTCCTGTGCATGAAAAGCGCGCACCTGCACAAAAGAAACGGCGAAGGTGGGGGGGTTAGTAGCACAAAAGCAAAAACACAGAAAGAACATTACACACATTATAAATCAAAAAAAATAAAAAAATAACGAAAAAAGAACTGACTCGCTATATTTCTGCCTGAATTGTGTGCTCGTGATGAGTTGCAAGACTTTCCTCATCTCCACAAGATAGCTGAATCTCGCAGGATTCAACTTCTGTACAGGAGATCGAAACTTTGATGGCTTCTGCACAGGCCTCCTATTTGATATAATTAGTGCCTCGCTGTTCGTCGGGCGTTCCACAACTGCGCTCCTGGTCCTCCTAGGCACTGGTGGTGGCCTCTCAAAATCATCATCACTATCTTCAGCATTAGGAGGGCTCGCAACTTTCTTCCCATGCTTGACATTGATAGGAGATTTCTCAAGAGCTTTTTCATTCGAAGTGCCGGCGCCACTCCTCAACATCTTACACACAGGTTCTTTCACAACCTTAACGGGGGGTTCATCAAGGACAACTTTCTGAATAGTTGGAGTATGAACCTGAGTTTCAAACAAGGAAATACCACCTTGGTGTGCGCCTTCATCAAAGCCTGCACAAAAAAAATGGATAATGAGCAAAATGAAAAAGAATCATCAAGTTCCCTAAGGAAAAGTCATTTTAAACACGCGAATGGGGTTCTACTAAAAAGCTTAACAAAAGTAGTGAACCTCCCCACTCTGTACCAATGAAGTTCATTTAATAAAAAAGGTGTGTGACTGAAAAAAAAATGTAATAACCTTCTTTAAAAATTAAAAGTGATGTCAGGTCCAGACAGCAATGCGACGAGGTCAGCCAACTATAGAGCATAGCCTTCCTGATGCAGCCAATGTGCTCCTTCCCAAACTTGGCAATCGTTTCACCATCCCAGGTCTGCATGAATTGGAACATGTAAAATCCACAATCATGCCTGCAAAGAAAACCAACACAAAACACATTAATAATGCAGTTCACTCAGTAATGAAAGTGCTACTGATGTTAGTAAAACAATGCAGCTCCATACACACAAGAGACCGAGGGAGAACAACCAATAACACATTAGTAATGCAGTTCGCTCAAGGGAAAAGGTGCTTCTAATTTAGTAAAAACAATGCAGCTCACTTACACAAAAAAAAAACTCAAGGAGGAAAAAGAAAAAAGGAGAACAGGTACAAACCCATTTCCCTGTTGCGGGACATTAATATGAGTCAGCGCAAAGCCGTCCAGGGTGGGAGGGTTCAACGGCTCGTCGCAGCTTGCGCTGCCATCTTTCCAGACTTTTTTGATGTTCCTGACCATTTTCCTGAAGACAAGATTTGCAGCAGCGCTGTGTCCTTCGTTCAATGAGTCGAGAAGCTCAAAACACATCTCTCGCAGGTTCAAAGTAACCAAGCAGTAGTGGCCTATCGCGTCCTTCATTGTTGCGGGAGGAGGGTCAAATGTTGCAAACATAATCTGAAATAAAAAAAACAAACCAGATGAGAAAAAATAGAAAAAACAGAAAACTTATTTTTAAGATGACGAAAAATGGTCAAGATGCGTTACCAAGTTTTTCTTGTCCACACGTTCCTTTGCGCTTGAAGAAAACATGTTTTTCAAAGCCCTATTTGTGGCACCGCTGTTCCAAATGGAATTCTGCAAAAAAGACAAAACCAGAGAGTTAATGAAAATGCTTATAGCACAAATAAAAATTGGACGAGGGGATAAAATATAAATTAATGAAAAATGCTTACACATTGGTTGTACGGGACAATCATCGTTTGAGATCCTTTGAACCTCTCAGCTAGCATAGAGACGCTAATGTTTGCGAGGCGCGTGCCCAGCGTTCCATACGACCAAAAAGACTCGCCAACCTGACCGATAGTAATATCACCAAACTCGTCCTTGAACGCAACTAGATGCCTTCAGACAAGAAGAAAAAAGCCCAGCAAAAAGTGATAAGATGGGTGTCCCAAAAAAAATAACATATTAAATAACCGGGGCGTAAGACAAAAAATGTCATACTTCTTCTTCTTGTCCCTCCTAGCCCTCGTAACAGCGTCATGTAACTCATTGTATCTTCTCATAAGAGCTGGATCAACCCTTGAAGGAGTAACAACATGTAATTCCTCATCTGCATACAGAGTGGGGACGATATCAGATAATAAAACACACACCGTCCATTTCGCCCCCGGGAAAAGAACAAAAATAATGCAGTTCGCTTACCTTCAGTTTCAGAATAAACTTCCTGCGGCTGCTTATATACAGCTTCGTTGAGCGTCAAGTGCTCCAGCCCGGTAATATCATCGTCAAGCGGCGCTTGATTGCTCATGTCCTGAGAGAGTCTTGGCTATTCCTCTTCAGAATCAATCGAAACTGTCTCAGCTGGGACTTTGGTTGTATCGGCTGGGATAGCCAGATTGCCGACAGATTGCTCGGGGGCGCGAGGGACGACATAAAATTTCTCAGGCACCTCATCGCCATCCAACAAAACAGTAGGCCCAACAACACCATCAATGCCAGCGGATGTCCCAGCATCGTCAAATCCGACTCTAGGAGTTCCTTCTGTCTCTTATGCAACTTCAACTGTAACACCAGGAGCTCCTTCTTTCTCTTCATGCTTATCACAATCCAGGATATCCTCCCTTCCTTCTCTCTCTTGTGCCTTATCAGCCTCAACAGGACACTCCCCTCGTTCTCTACCTTCTGCCTTATCAACCTCCGCATCAGGCTCCTCCCGTCCTCTCCCTTCCACATTATCCTCCCCAATGTTGCGCTCCGCTTGGATTTCAACATTTAATCCGCAGTTCTGATGAGTTAAAAAATAAAACACATTACACAAAAAAGCTAGAATGCAGTTCACTAATAAAACGGACCATGAAGCTCCCACGAAAAATAAAAAATAAAACACAAAAATGCAAAAATTATCTATACTCACCAGGGAAGCGTCGTCGCCTTCCATCTCTTTACACTTGTCAGCCTCCTCGTCCTTGCCAGCGTTACCATCTGCCTCCTTCCCATGTATCTCCACGTTTGATTCGGCAACCTAAAAAACATTAAAACATAAATAAAACTATTATCCAAATCTGCAGTTCTACAACTAAAAAACCAACACCAGATCATGCAGTCCACTGCTAAAAAAAGATGATGCTTCTTCTCTAAACAACAAATGTAGTGCACTACCACTACTGGTGCACGAAATACAAAAAAAAAGTTAAAAACTGCAGTTCGCTGCCACTGCTGGTGCAAAAAAAATGATTGTTTGTTTTGGACACTACAAAAAATCAAACAATGAAGTTCACTGTAACAAAAAATAGGAAGAAATCAAACCTTGTCGATGACGACTTCGTCAATAGGATTGTCTTTGGCAGCTTCGTCAACAGGGGATAATGGCCTGTCAAACAAATAATCAGAATCAACACCGTCGTGGTCCTGGTGGTCATCATCATGACAAGCGTTAGCCTTAGAAGATTCTCCAACACACTGCGAAAAGAACAAAAGGATGCCAAAAACAAATAGTCAATGCCACAAACACACAGAAAAAATAGATAACAAATATGGGTAAAAAAACTGTTCACATATGGAAAAAAGACATACATCCACATCTGCGGGGTCGGGCAAAGAAGGCCGGACAACATCTTCATGCCTGTTCATTTCCTTCACAATCGCATCCGCTTCCTGCTCATACGTAGCACACCTGTCATCCTGAGACTGCTTAAACTGAATGAATGAAGATCTGACATTCGTTACAGTCTGCTTAAGGAATTCAAGCTGCCCACGGTCAAAGTTATGAGCGGCCTTGATTTCTGCTTCAGAAGGGCCTTTGCCTTCAGGAAACAACCCGGCAATATTCCTCATCCTGGAACCGGATGTTGGGAAATCACTAGTTATATTGATGACCCTATCGAGAAGCTCATCGACTTGAACAAATTTATTACGATCAGCAGAAGCATGGCCAAAAAAACCTCCAGCAGCCGCCCTAGCAAAACCATGACCCCGTCGAATTGGAGCCGCCCTAGCAAGAGGCTCACAAAACATTTCAGGCGCTTCGGCAACTGCAATCCGCTTGTACACAATGTCCGCTTCCGCCTTCCACTGAAAAATTAACAAAAAAAAAAGAGATGCAGTTCACAAAAAAAAGTACATAAGAGGTTCACATTTAGCATGCGCAAAAAAAAGGAATAAACACAAAAACAAAGGATGGCTATGCACTCACCGGCAGCTTGCCAAACTTGTAAGAGTCCAGGTGTAACTTTCCCCTGACAATGATGTCGGCGTTGTGAATCTTCTTCAACTGCACATGGGACAGTATTGCGGTGCATGGAGTGCGTTTGTCCATCACCGATACTTTTCGAAGATTCTACGAATCCAGGTACATGAACAGGGGCACGATGGTGCAACCCTCAGCGCAGTTCTTCTTGCTCCCTTTAGAATTCCACTTATACACAGCGGCCTGCAGCTCGTCGACAACAAGCTGACAAAAGTCCATGCTATCCATAGATGTAATATCCAAGTTTTCAACCATAGCAGCTACCCTGGACAACCGAGTTGCGGGGCTGGGACACAGCAAGCACTGGAAAACAATGAGAAAAAAAACCTTCACCGTCTTATTAACCTTCGCAGGGTCCGCAGCCAGCGTGCGAAGTAAGATAAGCAAGTCCTTCGCATCTATGCTACGAGAACGGTTGAAACCGAGTTCATCCTTCAGATTAGTCAGCGAATCATCATGGCCGCTAGCAGCAGGCCTGGGAGCAGTGTGAGAACCCATAGGGAAGTCAAAAATGTGATGGACAGCCTCGCGATTGATTTCCAGAACCTTGTTTGGCCCGCAGTCCAATCTCATCGTGTCAGGGTCAATCTTTCCCATCAGCTTGCACATCAAAACACGAGAAATATTCTTCTCTAATTTCAGGTCAAATACAATGCCAAAACCTGCTTGCCGCACCAAAGTTCTGTGCGCCTCACCCAGCAAAGCGACAGCTTTGATTACGTTTGGAATGGAAAGCCGAACAGTCTTGTTGAAACGCCATTCATGCGCAACATCATCTTCAAACCTCTTCCTCTTTGTACTCTTAGCAGTCTACAAATAAAAGAATAAAAAATGCAGTTCACATCAGCAAACTCATGCCAAAACAACTTAAAAAGCAGAAGAAAAAGTAAATAAACACCGTATACCTTACTAACATCAACATCCTCCTCATCGGAATCACTGTCTAGAGCTTCTTCAGCTGCATTTTCCCGCGCAAGCTTAGATCGACGCTCAGAATCAACACCAGAGTGATCGTCCGCGCGTCTCCGCTTTCCTTGAATCCCACCCAAATCAACCTCGGCGTAATTAGGTCTCTTTGAGTAGTCAACACGCGGGCTCCGGCGTGGAGAACTTAAACCTTGCTCTGCAACAGTGTTGAGTTTCCTCTTCAGAGGATTCTTTGCGGAGGCAAACTTAGCAGACTTCTTTGAATCTGCAATCCTCCTTCCTATCTCCTTACCCTCCTCAAACTTTACTTGCTTCGCCCTATGAGCCTTCACGAAAGTATTACCGATCGCAATCGCTTTCTGCCTTCTCCTCTCAACATCGGCTGCAATCTTAGCAGGGACCATCCAATCCTGTGTAACTGGCTCTGTGCCATCAACAGATAGCGACTGGGTTTCACTCAATTCAGGTGGAATGCTGCCCTGATCAGATGTGCCACGACCGACAACATCAGCTGTGAAATAACGTGTAATCAAATAGTTAACACCACCACCCGAGACCCACCAGGAGATAAAACTGTGGGTGAAAAACATAAGAAAAGATATGTGTGTGAGAGGAAGACCTAAACTTAATGCAGCTCATATCAACTTGGAAACACAAAAATGTAGAAATGCAGTGCTCTTTTCCAGCAGTTTATGTTTAACAATTAAAAACATAACAGTAAACCTAAAAATGCAGTTCATGTCGCTTGAATATCATATTGACGCGTGTCTGAAAGTGGACATTGGTAAAGGGATATATGATGCAGTGCACTAATTCGTTCAGTGACTAATTGACCGCATATAAAAAAGAATTGCGCTTAGATATACAAAACAAAACAAATTCATGCAGTTCTGTGAGAGGCAAAAACTAAAACTTAATGCAGCTCATATCAATTTCGCAACCGCATAGTGGATAGACAAAAAAAATACAAAGCAATGTCCAAAATGCAGTGCTCTTTTAGCAGTTTATGTTTAACAAATAAAACATAACAACTAACTTAATGTCCTTCCAAAAAAGTAAAAACAATTAACTTGAGGCAGTTCATATCAGTTTGCCACACGTCTGAAAAAATGGGCCTTGCTAAAAAGGAATCTAAGATGCAGTGCACTATTTTGTTCAACAAAAGAAGTAAATTAACCCTGAATGAAAAATGCAGTTCACTTTGATGTAGTTACCAGATGGAGAAGCCGTTCTAACTGGTGACGCATCAATTGGGGAGGAAGAAGCCATGTTGTGCCTCCAATCAGCAAGGGATAATAATTAAACCCTAGACAGCAAACCCCAAAAGCAGGCAGAGAAAAACTTTCAATCCATAGGGCGTTGCAATTTCAAGCATACAAAACAACCTTAAGAAGAGAATGCTGGCTCGAAAAATAACCCTAGCACAAGATCTGGAACAGATTGGGGGCGATTTGGGGCTCACCGTGGGACGAAGTGACGGCCGGACGAGGCGCGTGCGGACGGCCACAGCGGAGGAAGCGCCCTACGGACGGCGGCGGCTGCGGGCGTCGATGTTGTCCACCACGAGAGAGCCCCTACGGACGGCGGCAGCTGCGGGCGTCGTCGCTCTCCACCACGAGAGCACGACGGCGGGGGGGGGGGGGTTTCTATGCGGG
>LR738711.1:914413576-914468127 GCA_902687465.1 Secale cereale
ATATATATCAAGCTTTCCCCAAGGTTATGAAGGAAAGACGTACAATTGGATTTAAAGAGGGGGTAATGCTAGAGTATAAAGTAATAGTGACTCCAAGAATGAGCTAAGGATATACAAGTTTTGAAGTGGACCCATAAGCCGAGGACCTAAGGAGGCTACGTAATCATAAGGGAACCACGAGACTCATCAGAACTAATATATTTCTTCTATAGTGAAACAGGGCACTTTCCTAGAGATTATCCCAAGGAGAGGGAGAGTTGTGCTAAGTAGTTGAGTTGAAGCAAACAATGGAAATGCAGTAGATTGTAGTAAGTTGAGAATCGGTGAAGTTAGCGGCCTGGTATCAATTTTTGGATTTTTCGAGTTATTACTATATTGGAAGTGAGTGAAATCATGATACATGGATCAAGATTTTGAAAAACTAGTGTTATTCATTTTAAGTGTGGTAGAATCCAACACCATTACCCGAATACACTAGCTAGTGGTTAGATACGTCAGAGTTGGAAATGATACCCAATGATGAGTGTGAGTAATTACGCCCAGTTTGGTACCCAGAGAAGAAAGGGATACCACACAAATTGGATGGATTTAAGAAAACCAAGGGAGTCGGATGTCGGAAGAATGATCAGTGGCAAACCGATTATGAGACCAAGTGTTACTAGTGGTGAGATGAGCCATAACCCACAAGCCCCAGGACCTGCCAAGATGCAAGCACACTCTTGCTGAAGGAAAAACCCTGGAAGAAGTTACGACTTTGTCGATAGACGACCTTATAGTTGTTTACGCAAAATCCGAGGGTTGTGAAGACACGATAGATGGTTGTTTGGCTTGCATAATCAATGGATTTTATTCGAACTTAGTTCGTTGACAAGAGAAAATTCTGCAATACTTGTGTGGATGACCAAGTGTTAGAATCCGAGATTCACTAAACCATATACAAGGTAATTATTTGGGTGCGGGATGGATTGATCACCATACCGACTTACTCTTATTATTCGCCTATGCTATATGGGATGGTAAATCTGAGTGACTTACCTATAGTAGAGAGACGACGATGTCAAAACCTTGTTTAATCCTTAGATTGGTATAGAAATTTTCCCCTATACAAGGAAGTTATTGCCAACCGTAGGATATACGGTGAGAATGAAGCCCAGACCCGTTTTCTGCAGGGACCCAGTTAGTTGGTTGATGACCACCATGAGACATCGATATTTGTTTAGTACTGGTGTCAGACCTGCCAGCTAAGAAGAACCAGTCTTGGAAGAACCTTACCAAGATGAAAGGACACAAGAATTGAGAACAAAGTTTATGCCACTACCGAAAGAGCCCAGAGAAGGGAATACCCTGAAGATATGAGAAGACCAACACCGTCAGCCCAAAGGATGGAGTACCTGAGTTTTATAGAACCGTATCCATGCTTCTAAGTGTGGTAGCACACTAGACCAGACCGATCAGTGGATTTGCTAGAAGACCCCCAAACCCCAACCTATTTCTTGCTAGCCTCTCCGAATCTCGAGGACGAGATTCATTTTAAGTGTGGTAGGTTTGTAACATCCCGAAATTCTAAATTTTGAAATGTTATAATAAATAGAAAGATTTGATTGCTTGTTTGATGTGCTGTGTGAAATTGAGTGAAATTTGAATCTTTTGAAAGTTAAATGAGAGGGAATGCAATGACTTTCCCAAACTTTCACTTCGCATTTTTGATCTTCCGGAGTTCAAAGTCTTTTCAACACAAAACACTAGAGTGAAGATAATATGACTTCTTCCATTTATTTTAAATGATAAAGGGCTTTGAAAGGATTTTGAATTTCATTCTTGAAATATTTCCCATTGAGAAACTTTATGCAACTCAATGATTTTCCAAAGAGAAGATAAAATGACTTCTTCAAATTATAGGAAATATGAGTGGGAATTTTTTCTGAAATTTTCTGCAACTCATTTTCAATATTTGAGTTATTGGGTTTTATTTAAATTATTTTTCTCCAAAAATAAACTATATGGAAAATAGGGTAACATGATTCCCTACAGTAGAAAATTGGAGAGAAATAATTTTGAAATCATTATGGTATTTTAAAAATGATTTTTATTTGATTTTATTGCAACAACAACACTATTTGATTTATTAGAATTTTTTATGATTTTATTTGCCTATAGAAAAAAGTTCATCTTGTAGGATTTCTTTTTCTGCAAATTTTGATATATTATATGCCTATATAATATTTTAGGTTATTTCTGTCTTATTTTTATTTTGTGTGTGTTAAAAAAATTCTCTTCCCCGAACTGGGCCGGCCCAGCACCCGAGCCAGGCCGCGGCCCAGCTGCTCGCCAGCGTCCTCCTCCCGCACGACGCCGTCGCCACCTCGGCGTCCGAGCCGTGCACGCCTCCCGGAGTCCACAGCCTCGCCGCCTGCCCCTTCCCCACGCAAAGGCCCCCCTCCCCTTAAATACGCCGCACCGCCGCCCCTCTCTCCCCTTCGCCTCGTGCGCCGCCGCCCGCGAAGTCCGCCGCCGACGCTGCAGCTTTGCCGCCGCGGCGGACTAACGCCACCGCTGCTGCAGGCTGCTGCTGCCGCTACTGCCTCGCCTTGCGCCCCGCGCTGCTCCTCCCCTCACCCCTCGCGCCGCGTCCCGCCTCCGCTCTCGCCCAGCGCCGCCACCGCCGCAACCAGGCCTCGCCGGAGCTCACCGCCCCGGTTCTCACTGCCGAACCGCCGATTTTCGTCAGAAAACCGCCTAGGTAAAAGCAACCCGGTTTTCCGTTTAGATCGGTTTGTTTTTTTAGGTTTAGCTATCTAGTGAACGTTCACTACTTAGGCTTTTAAAACGAACATTCGTTCGTTAAACTCTTCTTTTTCTGTTTAGTTTTCGGCCAGGGACCTATCTGTGAATATTTATTTCACAGTTTAGCCCCTACACTTCAAACGGCCGTAACTTTTTACCTGTTGGTCCAAATCCAACGAAACCAACGCCCACGTCTTCGTTACGATCTCCTCTTTCCAGTAAAACAACTTAAACATGTTTTTGGAAATTTTAAAATTTGAATTCAACTAGATTTGAATTTGAACTTCGTTTGATCGTAACTTGAGTTTCATAACTCCGTTTGAGTTGATTCTTTTTGCATAATTTTGGTACTGTTGGGAATAGTTTTATGTTTCAAGAGTCATTCGTTTGTTTTCGAAGTTTTCCGAAGTGTTTTATTCGTTCTTTCCGATCTTTTGAGTGATTGCTTATGTGTGGTTACTATTGCTTATGATAGATTGATCCGAGTGTGACGAGTAAATCTATCATGAGTTCTGAGTGCGAATCATCTACATCGTTAGTACAAGGCAAGTTCACACTTTGATCATACTTCCAATACCCAGTTTTCATTGCATTAGTTATATACTCAAACACTTGCATGAGTAGGACTGGTTACATAATATGATGCTTTGTAGTTCATGAGGTAGGAACCCAATGACCTGAGATCAACCAAGGGGGGGGGGTATACGCTCTGTTATTTATTGCTTAGCCATGCTCATAGACGTGGATTGGTATGAGAGTTCATGAAAGATGTGAGTGATATTTAAGGGAAAATTTAAGGTGATAATTTAATACACATATGGGTGGATTGGTTGTGGCACCCTGGAGTACCCAGTGGTTGTCGGGCACTTGGAGAAGCCAGTGTTGTCCTAGGGGATCCCGGAGGAATCGTGTGATCACCCTATTGGAATGCCACCCAGGCTCAAAAGGATCATATAATATTTTCATGCCTAGAAACTTCCGTGTGCAGCCACAAGCCATTATTGGCTCTGGCATAGTATCAGTAAGTTGTGTGACCTCTTTCAGTGGTAGACTAGCATATGTAGCGGATGTAGGTGTACGGGTCTACCCGGGGTAAAGAGTTAATGCTTCTAAAAGACTGTGTCTCGGTCATCCGTTTCTCAAACACCATGAAGTGCGAGAAATCCAACGGAGGCGATCGAGTCTTGTGGGGAAAAGTGCACAAACCTCTGCAGAGTGTACAAACTATTAATGAGTAGCCGTGTCCCCGGTTATGGACATCTTTGAGTATCTAGAAGTGGATTATTTGTTGATCTCAACACTCTATTTAATTAATTTGTTGGGTTAATAATGACTTTGGTTTAGGATTGAGATGGAGGAACCATTCTCAATTGTTCATGATTTAAATTTAACAAAGTAGTTAAATAAAATGTATTCCTTTTTGGTAGGGAAAATTCAGCTTTATGCAAAAACAGCCTTACAGCCTCCACCAGCCAAATATGCATGTAGTTGTAGGCAGTGTTCATCATTACTTCCAGAGTGTGAATTTTCCAGTACATTCAATGTACTGACCTACATGGCTGCAACGTCTCATGTTGCAGGAATTATTCGACGAGTAAGTGTTACGTTAGGGTTGCGCTGTCTACACTCAACTTTGCCGTTGGTGTTTATGCAACTCCACAACCTTTGTTGCTTCCGCTATGATTGATTGAGGTAATAGTATTTACATTACTTTATACATGTGATTTACCTCTGTTATAAATCCTCGAGTACTGTGTGTGTCAGCATACCGATCCAGGGATGACACTTAAGAACAGAGACTTGATCCATTCGGGTCGGGTTGCTTCACCGGCATTCTCCCTCTTCATGTAAACCTTGTAAAATAAGAGAGAAAAGGCATAAGTATTGTGATATAACGTGTAATAACAACCCATAGTGCAACAAATATCAGCATAAAAGCATGATGCAAAATGAACGTATCAATCTACGCACCAGTTATATACCAAGTACCCATCACAAACTCTTATCCCTCGCATTACATTATTTGCCATTTGCCTCTCGTTTTCCTCTCCCCCACTTCACCTCTACCATTTTATTCACCCTCTTTTTTCGTTCGCCTTTTTATTTGCTTGTATATTCGCTTGCTAAATTATGGATCCTCACCCACTTGCTAATCTTTTCAAGAGATCCAATTATGATGAACCAATTGCTAGTGAGCTGCGTGCACTAGATTATCCTTATGAGGTTTTGCTTGAAATTTGTGAGTCCGAAAATTGTGATGAAGTGTTGAAAGAGGAAGATTATAAAGTGATTCACGATAGCTCCTTGAATGAAAAGCATGATTGCAATGATGTTATTATAAATTCTATTAATGTCAATTGTGTTAATGATATGAAAACCCCTAAGCTTGGGGATGCTTATTTTGCTATGCCCACTACTTGTTGCAATGATCATGATTGGGGTGATACTTCTTACGATCTTGAAAACTTATTTAAGCCCCATGATATATATGAGATTGATAATAATGTTTATAATAATATTGAAAGTGGGTTTGGAAGAGTGTCAACTTTAGATCCCACATATTTGGAGAATGTTCAATCTTATGAAATTTTTGATAAAAGTGGGTTTGGAGAGGTCATGACTTTAGTTAATGTTAATCCCACTATTTTGGAAGAGTGTCAACTTTGCATGCATGTGGATCGTGTTGAGAATATGTTATGTGATAACTATATTGTTGAATTTGTTTATGATCGTACATGCAATTATGATTAGAGAGGAAAATATGGTTGTAGAATTTTTCATGTTACTAAATTACCTCTCGTTATGTTGAGATTGCTATTGTTTCTTTCTTCTTCCTTGCATATGCTAGATCTTGCTTGTCTTGCTAATTTGTTTTCCTATAAAATGCCTATGCATAGGAAGTATGTTAGACTTAGATGTGTTTGCCACACGTTTTATGTTGTTCTCTTTGTGCTTCAATTCTTATCTTTCATGTGAGCATCATTGAATTCTCAAGACTATCTTAATGGCTATAAGGAAAGAGCTTGCTGGGAGGCAACCAATTTTATTTTCTTTGCTTTTACTTATCTTTAGTAATAAATAATTCATCTAGCTTCTGGTTAGATTTGGTTTTGTGTTTTAATTAGTGTTTGTGCCAAGTAGAACCTTTGGGAAGACTTGGGTGAAGTCTTTGCGATCTAGCTGTAAAAAACATAAACTTTTGCCCTCACAAGTTCTGCTGCCATTTTTTTTACTAGAGAGTGATTTTAAGTTAATTCTTTTTGAAGATGATTAATAGACAAATTACTCATGTCCACCTATTAATTTGAGAATTTTTAGAGTTACAGAAGTATTCGAAAGTTACAGATTTCTACAAACTGTTTTGTTTTTTGACAGATTCTGTTTTTTGTGTGTTGTTTGCTTATTTTGATGAATCTATGGCTAGTATCAGGGGGTATGAACCATAGAGAAGTTAGAATACTGTAGGTTTAACACCAATATAAATAAATAATGAGTTAAATACAGTACCTTAAAGTGGTGGTTTGTTTTCTTATACTAACGGGGCTCACGAGATTTTCTGTTAAGTTTTGTGTTGTGAAGTTTTCAAGTTTTTGGGTAAGGATTTGATGGACTATGGAACATAGGGTGGCAAGAGCCTAAGCTTGTGGATGCCCAAGGTACCCCAAGGTAAAATTAAAGGACAACCAAAATCCTAAGCTTGGGGATGCCCCGGGAAGGCATCCCCTCTTTCGTCTTCGTCTATTGGTAACCTTACTTGAGATTATATTTTTATTCACCACATGATATGTGTTTTGCTTGGAGAGTCGTGTATGATTTGAGTCTTACATTTTTAGTTTACCACAATTATCCTTGCTGTACACACCTTTTGGGAGAGACACACATGAATCGGAATTTATTAGAATACTCTATGTGCTTCACTTTTTTTTAGCTAGATAGTTTTGCTCTAGTGCTTCACTTATATCTTTGTAGAGCACGGTGGTGGTTTAATTTTATAGAAATTATTGATCTCTCATGCTTCACTTATATTATTTTGAGATTCGTTTAGAACAGCATGGTAATTTGCTCTGGCAATAAAATTAGTCCTAATAAGATAGGCATCCAAGATGGGTATAATAAAAACTTTCATATAAAGGGCATTGAATATTATGAGAAGTTTGATACCTGACAATTGTTTTGAGATATGAGGATGGTGATATTAGAGTCATGCTAGTAGAGTAATTGTGAATTTGAGAAATACTTGTGTTGATGTTTGCAAGTCCCGTAGCATGCACATATGGTAACCGTTGTGTGTCAAATTTGAAGCATGAGGTATTTCATTGAGTGTCATCCTTTGTGTGGAGGTCGGGATCGCGCGATGGTTAAATCCTCCCAACCCTTCCCCTAGGAGCATGCGTGTAGTACTTTGTTTTGATGACTTCTAGATTTTTGCAATACGTATGTGAGTTCTTTATGAATAATATTTAGTCCATGGATTATATGCACTCTCACCCTTCCACCATTGCTAGCCTATCTTGTACCGCGCAACTTTCGCCGGTACTATACACCCACCATATACCTTCCTAAAAACACCCACCATACCTCCCTATCATGGCATTTCCATAGCCATTCCGATATATATTGCCATGCAACTTCCCACCGTTCCGTTTATTATGACACGCTTCATCATTGTCATATTGCCATGCATAATCATGTAGTTGACATCGTCTTTGTGGCAAGGCCATCATGCATAATTTTTCATACATGTCACTCTTGATTCATTGCACGTCCCGGTACACCGCCAGAGGCATCCATATAGAGTCATATTTTGTTCTAGTATCGAGTTGTAATCTTTGAGTTGTAATTAAATAGAAGTGTGATGATCATCATTATTAGAGCATTTTCCCAAAAAACGGCCAAATAAAAAAAAGGCCAGGCCCAAAAAAAAGAAAAAGAAAAAAGGGAAACGAAAAGAACAAAAGGGGACAATGTTACTATCTTTTTTTCCACACTTGTGCTTCAAAGTAGCACCATGATCTTCAGGATAGAGAGTCTCTTGTTTAGTCACTTTCATATACTAGTGGGAATTTTCATTATAGAACTTGGCTTGTATATTCCAACGACGGGCTTCCTCAAATGCCCTAGGTCTTCGTGAGCAAGCAAGTTGGATGCACACCCACTTAGTTTCTTTTGTTGAGCTTTCATACATTTATAGCTCTAGTGAATCCCTTTCATGGCAATCCCTACTCACTCACATTGATATCTATTGTTGGGCATCTCCATAGCCCATTGATACGCCTAGTTGATGTGAGACCTCATTTTTGTCTTCTCCACAACCACCACTCTATTCCACCTATAGTGATATATCCATGGCTCATGCTCATGTATTGCGTGAAAGTTGAAAAAGTTTGAAAAAATTGAAGTATGAAACAATTGCTTGGCTGAAACCAGGGTTGTGCATGATTTGGGTATTTTGTGTGACGAAGATGGAGCATAGCCAAACTATATGATTTTGTAGGGATGAACTTTCTTTAGCCATGTTATTTTGAGAAGTCATAATTGCTTTGTTAGTTTGCTTGAAGTATTATTATTCTTATGTCAATATTAAACTTTTGTCTTGAATCCTTTGGATCTGAACATTCATGCCACAATAAAGAAAATTCTTTTTTTCATTTATCTACTCGAGGACGAGCATGAATTAAGCTTGGGGATGCTTGATACGTCTCCAATGTATCTATAATTTTTTATTGTTCCATGCTATTATATTATCTATTTTGGATGTTTAATGGGCTTTATTATACCCACTTTTATATTATTTTTGGGAGTAACCTATTGCTACTTCTCTAGCTTGCATTGTATTCCCCCGAAGAGGAAAGGGTGATGCAGGACAGTAGCGTATGTATTTCCCTCAGTTTTTGAGAACCAAGGTATCAATCTAGAGGGATACCAGGCGCGAGTACCTCGCACCTGCACAAACAAATAAGAACTTCGCAGCCAACGCGATAAGGGGTTGTCAATCCCTTTACGGTCACTTACGAAAGTGAGATCTTATAGATATGATAGTTTGATATTTTTGGTATTTTTTTGGATATAAGAACATAAAGTAAAAGCGGAAAAGTAAAGTAGATTGTAGATTGATATGTTGAGAATAGACCCGGGGGGCATAGTTTTCTCTAGTGGCTTCTCTCATAATAGCGCTATTCTACGGCGGGTAAACAAATTACTGTCGAGAAATTGATAGAAAAGTGAATACTTATGAGACTATCTAGGCATGATCATTATATATAGGCATCATTTCCGAGACAAGTAGACCGAAACGATTCTGCATCTACTACTATTACTCCACACATCGTCTGCTATCCAGCATGCATCTAGAGTATTAAGTTCATAAGAACAGAGTAACGCCTTAAGCAAGATGACATGATGTAGAGGGATAAATTCAAGCATAGTGATATAAACCCCATCTTTTTATCCTCGATGGCAAAAATACAATATGTGCCTTGCTTCCACTACTGTCACTGGGAAAGGACACCGCAAGATTGAACCCAAAGCCAAGCACTTCTCCCATTGCAAGAACTATAGATCTAGTAGGCCAAACCAAACCAATAATTCGAAGAGAATTGCAAGGATATTATAATCATACATAAAGAGTTCAGAAAAGAACCAAATATTTCTCAAAGATAATCTTGATCATAAACCCACAATTCATTGGATCTCGACAAACACACTGCAAAAAGAGATTACATCGAATAGATCTCCTCGAAGACCGAGGAGAACTTGGTATTGAGATCCAAAGATAGAGAAGAAGCCATCTAGATACTAGCTATGGACTCGAAGGTCTGTGGTAAACTACTCACAACTCATTTGTGAGGCGATGATGATGATGTAAAAGCACTCCAAGGTAGATCCCCCCTTCGGCGGAGCTCCAGAACAGGCCCCAAGATGGGATCTCACGGGAACAGAAGGTTGCGGCAGTGGAACTAGGGTTTTCTCCGTTGTTGTGATGGTTTCGGGGTACGTTGGTATATATAGGAAGAAGGAGGGCACAGGGGGCCAGACGTGGGGCCCACGAGGCAGGGGGTGCGCCCTGTAGGGGGGGGCGCCCCCACCCTCGTGGACGCCACGTGTGCCCTACTTCGTGGTTCTCAAGTCTCTCGTGCGTATTTTCCTCCAAAAATATCTCTCCCAAAGTTTCATTCCGTTTGGACTCCGTTTGATATTCCTTTTCTGTAAAACCATGAAAGAGGCAAAGAAACAGCAATCTGGACTGGGCCTTTGGGTTAATAGGTTAGTCCCAAAAATAATATAAAAGTGTATAACAAAGCCCATTAAACATCTAAAACATCATAAATAATAGCATGGAACAATAAAAAATTATAGATACGTTGGAGACGTATCAAGCATCCCCAAGCTTAATTCCTGCTCGTCCTCCAGTAGGTAAATGACAAAAACAGAATTTTTGATGTTAAATTCTAACCAACATAGTTTTCAATGTAATTCTCTTAATTTTGTTATGAATGTTCAGATCTGAAAGATTCAAGACAAAAGTCTATATTGACATAAGAAATAATAATACTTCAAGCATACTAACAAAGAAATCATGTGTTCTCAAAATACTATGGCTAAAGAAAGTTATCCCTACAAAATCATATATTCTGGCTATGCTCCCTCTTCATTAAACAAAATATTCATATCATGACCAACCCCGCTTTCAGCCAAGCACTTGTTTTCATACTCTATTGTTTCAAACCTTTCAACTTTCACGCAATACATGAGCATGAGCCATGGGTATAGCACTATGGGTGGAATAGAGAGGTGGTTGTGGAGACGACAAAAAGGAGGGAGATAGTCTCACATCGACTAGGCGTATCAATGGGCTATTGAGATACCCATCAATAGATATCAATGTGAGTGAGTAGGGATTACCATGCAATGGATGCACCAGAGCTAAAAAAATGTACGAAAGCTCAACGAAAGAAACTAAGTGGGTGTGCATCCAACTTGCTTGCTCATGAAGACCTAGGGCATTTGAGAAAGCCCATAGTTGGAATATACAAGCCAAGTTCTATAATGAAAATTCCCACTAGTATATGAAAGTGACTAAACATGAGACTCTCTATCAGGAAGAACATGGTGCTACTTTGAAGCACAAGTGTGGAAAAAGATATTAGCAATTGTCCCTTTTCTTTTCTTTTTTTACCTTTTTTTGGAGGGGCTTTATTTATTTAGCATTTCCTCACATGGGAGAATGCTCTAATAATGATGATCATGACACTTTCATTGAATTACAACTCGATACTAGAACAAAGTATGACCCTATATGAATGCCTCCGGCGGTGTACCGGGATATGCAATGAATCAAGAGTGACATGTCTGAAAAATTATGCATGGTGGCTTTGCCACAAATACGATGTCAACTACATGATCATGCATGGCAATATGACAATATGAAGCGTGTCATATGAACGGAACGGTGGAAAGTTGCATGGCAATATCTCTCGGAATGGCTATGGAAATGCCATGATAGGTAGGTATGGTGGCTGTTTTGAGGAAGATATATGATGGATGTTTTGAGGAAGGATATATAGTGGGTGTATGGTACCGGCGAAAGTTGCACGGTACAAGAGAGGCTCGCAATGGTGGAAGGGTGAGAGTGCGTATAATCCATGGACTCAACATTAGTCATAAGAACTCATATACTTATTCTAAAAATTTACGGGTCATAAAAAAAACAATCAACGCATGCTCCTAGGGGGGAGGCGGTAGGATTTAACCATCGCGCGCCCCTGACCTCCACACAAAGGATGACATCTACAAATACCTCATGCTCTAACTTCGTCACATAGCGGTTCACCATACATGCATGCTAAGGGAATCACTAACCTTAACACAAGTATTTCTCAATTTCATAATAACTCCACTAGCATGACTCTTATATCACCATGCTCATATGTCAAAACAATTATCAAGCATCCAACTTCTCATCATATTCAATACACTTAGTATGAAAGTTTTTACTACATTGATCTTGGATGTCTATCATGTGATGGCTAGTTTTATAGCCAAAGCACATTACCATGCTGTTTTAATAACCTATAAAATGGATATAAGGGGAGCATGATAGATCATCAATTTCTACAAAATATAATTACCACCATGCTCTAAAAGATGTAAGTGAAGCACTAGAGCAAAAAGTTTTCAACTCAAAATATATAAGTGAAGAACATAGAGTGTTCCATCAATTCCTATGCCATATTTATCTCTCTCAAAAAGGTGTGTCCAGCAAGGATAGTTGTGGCGAACTAACAAGAAAACACTCAAATTATACATGACGCTCCAAGTAAAACACATATCATGTGGTGAATAAAAATGTAGCTCCGAGTATAGTTACCGATAGATGAAGACGAAAGAGGGGATGCCTTCCCGGGGCATCCCGAAGCTTAGGCTTTTGGTTGTCCTTGAATTTTACCTTGGGGTGCCATGGGAATCCCCAAGCTTAGGCTCTTTCCACTCTTTGTTCCATAGTCCATCAAAGCAATACTCAAAACTTGAAAACTTCACAACACCAATCTTAGACAAAAATCTCGTGAGCTCCGTTAGTATAATAAAACAAACCACTACTCAAAGGTACTGTAATGAATTCATTCTTTGTTTATATTGGTGTTAAACCTATTGTATTACAACTTCTCTATGATTCATACTTCCCAATACTACTCATAGATGCATCGAAATAAGGAAACAACACACGAAAAACAGAATGTGTCAAAAACACAACAGTCTGTAGTAATCTGCAACTTTCCCATACTTTTGTAACTCCAAAAAAATTGAAAGAAATTGGTAAACGTAAGGAATTTGTCTATTAATCATCTGCAAAAAGAATCAACTAAATAGCACACTCCAGTAAAATCTAGTGACCATTCTAGCGAGCGCTAACGATTCTGTTTTTCACTGCAAGATCATATAAATTTCACACAAGTCTTCCCAAAGGTTCTACTTGGCACAAACACTAACTAAAACACAAAACCACATCTAAACAGAAGCTAGATGCAATATTTATTCCTAAATAGAAGCAAAAACAATAAAAATATAAAATTGGGTTGCCTCCCAACAAGCGCTATCGTTTTACGCCCCTAGCTAGGCACGAGATTTCAATGATGCTCACATGAAAGATAAGAATTGAAGCACAAGGAGAGCATCATAAAACATGTGACAAACACATCTAAGTCTAACATATTTCCTATGCATAGGCATTTTATAGGAAAACAAATTAGCAAGACAAGCAAGATTTAACACATGCAAGGAAGAGGAAAGAAACAAGATTAATCTCAACATGAAGAGAGGTAATTTAGTAACATGAATATTTCTAAAACCATATTTTCCTCTCTCACAAAAATTGCATGTGGGATCATAAGAAAATTCAACAATATAGCTATCACATAACATATTCTCAACACGATCCACAACCATAAGAAGTTGACACTCATCCAAAATAGTGGGATCAATATTAACTAAAGTCATGACCTCTCCAAACCCACTTTCAATATTATGAAAAACATTATTATCAATCTCATATTCATGATGGGGTTTAAATAAATTTTCAAGATTGTAAGAATCATCACCGCAATCATGATCATTGCAACAAGTAGTGGGCATAGCAAAATAAGCATCCCCAAGCTTAGGGTTTTGCATGTCATTAACACAATTGACATTAATAGAATTTAAAATTGTATCATTGCAATCATGTTTTTCATTAAAAAGAGCTATCGTGAAACACTTCATAATTTTCTTCTTTCAACACTTCATCACAATTTTTAGATTGACGAATTTCAAGCAAAACCTCATAAAGATAATCTAGTGCATGCAGCACACTAGCAATTGGTTCATCATAATTGGATCTCTTAAAGAGATTAGCAAGTGGATGAGGATCCATAATTTAGCAAGCGAACATGCAAGCTAATAGAGGGCACATGGCAGCACAAGCAAATAGAAAGGCGAACGGAAAAAGGGCGAATAAAACGAAAAAGGTGAAGTGAGGGAGAGGAAAATGTGAGGCCAAAAATGTAATGCGAAGGATAAGGGTTTGTTATAGGTACTTGGTATATGACTTTTGCGTAAGCCTACCAGGCAACGGCGCCAGAAATTCTTCTTGCTACTTCTCGAGCTTGTGTTGTATTCCCTCGAAGAGGAAAGGGTGATGCAGCATAGTAGGATAAGTATTTCCCTCAGTTTTTGAGAACCAAGGTATCAATCCAGTAGGAGACCATGTGCAAGTCCCTCGCACCTGCACAAACAAATAAGAACTTCGCAGCCAACGCGATAAGGGATTGTCAATCCCTTTACGGTAACTTACGAAAGTGAGATATGATAGATATGATAGTTCGATATTTTTGGTATTTTTTTATATAAGAACAGAAAGTAAAAGCGGAAAAGTAAAGTAGATTGTAGATTGATATGTTGAGAATAGACCCGGGGGCCATAGTTTTCTCTAGTGGCTTTTCTCATGATAGCGATATTCTACGGCGGGTAAACAAATTACTATCGCGCAATTGATAGAAAAGCGAATACTTATGAGACTATCTAGGCATGATCATTATATATAGGCATCACACCCGAGACAAGTAGACCGAAACGATTCTGCATCTACTACTATTACTCCACACATCGACAGCTATCCAGCATGCATCTAGAGTATTAAGTTCATAAGAATAGAGTAACACCTTAATCTAGATGACATGATGTAGAGGGATAAACTCAAACATAGTGTATAAACCCCATCTTTTTATCCTCGACGGCAACAATACAATACGTGCCTTGCTGCCCCTACTGTCACTAGGAAAGGACACCGCAAGATTGAACCCAAAGCCAAGCACTTCTCCCATTGCAAGACCTATTGATCTAGTAGGCCAAACCAAACCAATAATTCGAAGAGACTTGCAAGGATATTATAATCATACATAAAGGGTTCAGAAAAGAAGAAAATATTTCTCAAAGAAAATCTTGATCATAAACCCACAATTCATCGGATCTCGACAAACACACCACAAAAAGAGTGTCGGGGGAAACTGTCCGCCACGAACACCTATGGGACCGGAGCCCCTTGTCTGTGCGGTACGAGGGCGGAGGGAGCACGAAGAGCAGATCGTAGTGAGCACGCGGGCAGTTTTACCCAGGTTCGGGCCGCGGTAGACGCGTAAAACCCTACTCCTGCTTGGTTGTGTATTAAGTTGGAGAGCTCGGGAGCTTGAAGAAGCAACTACACCGAGCGTGTGAGTGATCTAGGTTCCGAACCCTCTCCACGTTGTGCATGGGCCTCCTTTTATAGTGCAAGGGGTCACCGAGAGGTGTCAACGTAGGAGAAAGGGGTAAAAACGTAAAAGAGGTGGTAGTTGTAACAGTGCGGGAACAGTGGAGCTACAGTGCAGAACAGTGGTCTACACCTACTTAGACAGTGGGGGACAAGGGCATTCAATGCCCGTCGCCGTCGACCCCAAAAGTTCCCGCCTTAGCGTCTCCGTCTGCCACGGCGATGGATCCACCACCGTGGAGTGCCACCGTGTCCCCCAGGCTGCACAACCGTCCGCCACGCGTCCCTGGACAGGCCCCAGGGCGACGCGTGGGTCGGCGAGCTGGAGCGCGGGCACACAGCGCAGCCTTCCCGGCAAGCACCTTGCCGGGGCCTTGATCTTGCCGGGCCCGGGAGCTTGCCGGGCTCTGAAGCTCGTCGCTTCCCGGGCCCTCGCCGGGTCTTCTAGTCTTCCTGGCAAGCTTCTCTTGCCAGGGCCTTGTGCTAGTGTGGTAATCCTGAGCCTGGTACGGCCTTCCCGGCAAGCTCCTCTTGCCGGGGTCTCGATCTTCTGTCTTGTATACTTTGTTTTTGAATGGCTTGATAAAGGGGCAGAAAGGTCTCCGGCGAGCACGCGGTAAACCCTGCCGCGGGAGGCTGCAACTGCCCGTGCACAAGTTGGGGTACTGAGGTACCCCTACCTTAGTACACCGACAGGAGCCCCCGGGCCTGGGCCACACACGGTGCCGAGCGCTGTTGGGCCAGGCCCAAAACAGTGCACGGGCACCCGCGGCCCGCGGCGCGCCAAATCCACTTCCGTATCCGCCGCATCCCCCTGTAACGGCACGCGTCGATTGCGGCGTCGTGGGATGGGACGTGCCCACGATCTCTTAATGGAAAGGGCGAAACGCCCCCCACTCCCCCATAAAAGCAGAGGAAGCGGGCGCGGTTCCCCTCCCTGCGCTTTCATTGCATCGTCTTCTTCCTCCAGAGATCCCTCTTGCGCTCCGCCTCCACACCTCCGCTGCCGCCGTCTGCATCTCCGGCGTCGCTGAGTTCTTTGCCCCCCTTCTTCCGCCGCGTCCGCCATGGCCCCGAAGACCGACAAGGCGAAGGCGGAGAAGTCCAAGAGGGAGAAGTCGGAGCAAGCGGCGAAACTCGCCGCGTACCGGAAGCAGCATCTCGTCTTCCCGCCGAGGCTCGGCGCGCGGGAGCTCTGGAACAAGTACTACTTGTTCTGGTCCAAGGAAACCAAGGCGCACCCCCGCACGCGAGCGTATCCGGCCGCCGCCAAGGACAGCTACCCCGGCGGGTATTACTTCTTCGCAGCTTTCTTTCACTGCGGTCTTTGCCCTCCTTTCTCAAATTTCTTCTGCGATGTCATGCATACCTACGGCCTCCATCTCCTTGACTTCACCCCCAACGCCATCCTCACCATGGCGGTTTTCGCACACATGTGCGAAAACTTCATAGGAATACACCCAAATGTAGCGCTTTTTAGGCACTTTTTCACTCCTAGAGCAGAGGCCGACGCCCCCCTCTCTGGAGGAATTTCTTGGGTTTTCCGTTTAAACAAGAAGGGGTCCTACTTGCCGGGAGAGCTCCGCGGCAAGTGGGAGGAGTGGCGTGCGGAGTGGTGCTGGGTCGTCGAAGACCAGCCGCAAGCTTTCACCGCGCCGCGCACAACGCCCATCGTGCGCGGCAGGGACTGGAGTGAGTTAGACTCGGACGACATCAAGCTCGACATCGCCCTCGTCCGTATTCTTCGTCTTCGGGTGGCACAGCTGTCCGTTGCTGAGGTGGGCGCAGACTTCCTTCGCCGCCGCATCGCCCCTCTCCAAGACAGGAAGAGGCCGGCCTGGGAGTACAGCGGCCCGGCGGACATAATGAGGCTGCGCCCCGGGCTCAACTTCAACTTCACGACGCTCGAGCTGAGGGGGATGGTCCGGGAACTCTTCAAGTATGACCCGGCACACCCTGAGTGGTTCCGAGCTCCCCGGGGAGTAGTGCCGCTCTGCAACAACATCATCCGGGACCGGATCCTCGCCATGATGCCCGCATGCGATTCGCACGGCGTGGACCGCAGGTGGATTGCGCCCAAGCCCATCGACGTCCTCAACTTCTACGACAACCTCGTGGAGGTGGCGAAGAACAAGAACGACGTCAAGGAGCACACGCGGGACACCACCGACCAGGAGATTGCCTATATGGCTTCTCGGGCTGAAGAGGCCGCTGCAGCCGCAGCGGCAGGAGACTTCGGGTACACGCCTGCTGAGGCGGAGGCTGCGGATGCGTCCAGCCAGGCGGAGGAGGCAGAGATCCGCAGACTGCTGCAGCTCCCTCCCGACGCGCTCGCCGGGGTCCCCTCGCTGAGGCACTCCGGGATCCACGGAATCGTGGCCGAGGCCGCGGCAATGGAGGGTGCCGCCGGAGGGAACAGAGGCGCCGTGAGAAACGGAGGCGCCGGAGGGAGCGGAAGCGCCAAGGGGAAAGAGGCCGCAGCGCAGGGCGCTGGGCCCAGCGAGCCGGCCGGGGAAGAGGAGGAGGAGGAGGAGGCCGAGGACTCCGGCGGATCTACGGAGCTCTACGCCGATGACCTCTCCTCGTCGGAGAGCTCCCCGCCCCCGGCAAGCCCAAGGCAGTCTCCACCGAAGCGTCTCCGCAAGACGGCGACGGGAGAGAGGGCGCAAGCGCCCCGGCAACAACCAGCTCGCCGGGCAGCTCCCCGGGGGAGCCAAGCCGCGCCAAGGGCGACCGGCGTACCAGCCACAGCAGAGGCGGCCCGCGCGCGGGCCACGACGGAGGCGCCGAGCCGACAGGGGTCTTCTCGGAGCGGAGCAGCGGCTCCGCCCGCTCCTCGGGCGCCGGCTACCACAGGGGCTGGGTCTTCGCAGCCCCCAGCCCCGGGGACCACCAAGCGCGCGAGGGAATCTTCGTCTTCCGCTCCTCGCGCCGACGCGCCCACGGTGGAGTACGACTTCTCCGCCCTGAGCGAGGACGACGAGGAGGACCAGGAGTAAGGATCCAGGATCTTACACCTTCTCGAGTCTTGTCTTGATTATTGTTGATGCTGACTTTGTTTGCTGCTTTGATTTCAGGACCTTGGTTCAGCGCGCGGCTAAGAAGGCCAAGGCGCCTGCGGTCGAGGCCGCGGAAGACTCAGCCGCCGCGGCAACAGGAGGTGTGCCGGAGCCGAGCCTGCCGGACCCGAGCGCTGCTCCGAGGAGCAGCCCCCAGCGCAGCCCCCAGCGCAGCCCCCAGCGTAAGTCTGGGGTCTATTCTTTCGCTTGTCGGGACGTGCTTGGGGATTTAGTCTTCTTTCATCATCTTGACGTTTCTTGTCTTGACTTGTGCAGAGGTGGAGCCACAGCGGGAAGAGCGCCCGGAGACCGTCATCGAGGAGCCGCAGGCCCCGCCGTCCCCGCCAAGGCAGAACTCTCCGGCAAGGGAGAGTGCTCCGCCAAGGGCGGGTACTCCGCCAAGGCAGAGTACCCCGCAAAGGGCGAGCAGCCCGGCGAGGGCGGCCACTCCGCCAAGGCCGAGCTCCCCGACGAGGGAGCCCGCCGCTGAGGACGTCCGCCAAGGTATGTCTTGTGATTTGTCTTCTTGGCTTCGTCTCTTTCTGGATCTTTGCTTGACCTTGAACTTCTTTTTCTTCTTTTTCTTTTTAGATCCTCCTCCTCCCGAGCCGATGGAGACTGAGGTCATCAACATCGAGGACGAGGAGGGCGCGCAGGGCGGTGGCGGCGACGTCCCTGTCGTTGAGGACGCGGCGAGAGCCGCCGAGCCGGCCGCGCAGGAGACTGCTCCGGCTGCGGACGCAGCGGCCGGGGAGGGGGACGGCGACCGCACCGCCGACCCGGAGGCGGCGGGAGCATCAGATGCTGCACCGGCCGCCGACCCCTCCGCCAGCAAGGAGCAGGGTTACTACCTTGAGGCCCCCAACGGCGTCTTCATCCAGATGCCTTGGGGGTCTTCATCGCGAGCTCCCGCGGAGGGCGAGGCGTTTGACGGAGAAGTCCTCGCCTCCGCGGGCCTGAAGATTGTCGAGGCGCCCGGCGGGAGCGAAGGTCTGTTTGGAGAGCTTGAGCTGGCTGATGGATCTGCTTTGCATGGAACTGGCACGCTTCACACTTGGTTACTAGTGCAGTTGCATCTTGGAGGGCTTCTTGCCAAAAGAACCCTTGCCGGAAAGCTTTCCCGGCAAGCGCCCTTGCGCCAATGTGGTGGCCGCATATGCCTCCGTGTATTTCTGCCAACAGCTTCTGTCCATCTTCCCTGGAGATGCATTTCAACCTGACACCATTGAGTCTTCTTCTGTACAGCTCGTTATCCACGAACTGGTACATACTTGACTGCCTGGTTATCTTCTCTATTTCTTCTGGGTCGTCGGGAAGTTCTCCAGTTTGAAGGAAACGGACGATCTGCTGTGCCCATGCCGGAGCCTGAGGCTCGACGGCAAGGACTAAGGGCTCGAGGGCCGCTGTGGGAACCTCAGCTTCTACGGCAAGGACCTCTGGTCCTGCCGGAGCTGACGGTCCCCCGGCAAGCTCGCCGGGGCGAGGCTTGTCGGGAACGCTTGCTTCAACTGTACAGACCCGAGGATCCGCAGGAGCAAACTGTTCCTCAGCGTTGTGGTTGTTGATCTTGGGAACCTTGGCGGCGGTTTCAGGAAGATCCGCCGGCAAGTAGTCGCCGGAGACCAACTTTCTTTTCTTGGACTGCCCAATTGATGGTGTAACGGATGGTTGAGTCAGCTTGAGCAAGAAGGTCCCTGGTTCCACAGGTAACTTCATCGAAGCACACTTTGAAAGGCCATCTGCAATCTCATTCTGAGCTCTCGGGACGTGCTCCATCTGCAAACCTTCAAAGTTCTCCTCAAGCTTCCTCACTTCATCGACATAGGCTTCCATCAAAGGGCTCTGATAGCTCTTGTTAACTTGTCGGACCACCAACTGAGAATCTCCCCGCACAATCAGCTTCCTGATCCCAAGTTCGGCCGCAATCCTGAGGCCGGCAAGCAAGCCTTCATATTCACCAGTGTTGTTTGTCACTTGCTCCCTGGGAAAGTGCATCTGAATAACGTATTTGAGGTGCTCTCCGGTGGGCGCAATGAGTACCACGCCAGCACCGGCGCCTTGCAGCGAGAAGGCACCGTCAAAATACATTACCCATTCACTTGTAGCTTTTTGTACGGGTGTACTTGTTTCTTGAACTTCTTCATCGGGCGTTGGAGTCCACTCAGCTATGAATTCTGCCAAGGCTCGGCTCTGTATAGTTGAAGTACTTTCAAACTTGAGTCCAAAGCTCGACAGCTCCAGTGCCCACTCAACGATCCTGCCTGTTGCTTCTGGGTTGTGCAATATCCTCTTCAGCGGAAAGCGAGTGACCACCGTTATCTCATGGGCTTGGAAGTAATGGCGCAACTTTCTCGAGGCCATGAGGAGGCCGAAAAGCAATTTTTGCACACCAGAGTATCTTGATCTAGCCCCCTGGAGAAGGGAACTTACAAAATACACTGGGCGCTGCACCATCTTCTTCCGCACCTCTCCTTGCTCCTGCGCAGAGTCATCCTTGTCGTGGCCAGAGCTTGCCGGGGAAGCCCCCTGCTTGTCGCTGGATTCGCTTGCCGGTGGTGCTGACTCCTCGTCGGACTCCCTCTCCGCTACTAACGCAGCACTAACCACCTGGTTGGTTGCCGCTAAGTATAACAACAACTTTTCCTGTGGTCTAGGTGCGACAAGTATTGGAGTGGAGGACAGGTACCGTTTTAAATCCTGCAGCGCCGCCTCCGCTTCCGGAGTCCACTTCATGGAACCTGCCTTCTTCAAAATTTTGAAGAAAGGTAGGGCGCGTTCTGCAGACTTTGAAATGAACCTACTGAGGGCAGCCACACAACCTGCAAGCCTTCTGACATCCTTGACGCGCTTTGGGGCCTCTATCTGCTCAATGGCTTTAATCTTGTCGGGGTTGGCTTCAATCCCCCTCTGTGACACAAAGAACCCGAGAAGCTTGCCGGAAGGGACTCCAAAGACGCACTTCTCGGGGTTCAACTTGAGCTGTATTCTGCGCAGGTTCTGAAACGTCTCCTCTAAATCTTGGATCAGGATTTCCTTGCTCTTGCTCTTCACCACGATGTCATCCATGTAAGCCTCTACATTTCTGTGGATCTGTGGCTCAAAAGCAGTGTATACTTCCCTTGCAAAGGTTGAGCCTGCATTCTTCAACCCAAATGGCATGCGTATGAAGCAATAAGTGCCACACGGGGTGATAAATGCAGTCTTCTCTTCATCCTCTTTGGCCATGAAAATCTGATGATAGCCTGAGTATGCATCAAGAAAACAAAGTAGCTCACATCCGGCAGTGGAGTCAACGATCTGGTCAATGCGCGGCAAAGGGAATGGATCCTTGGGACATGCTTTATTCACATCGGTGAAGTCTATACACAGTCTCCATTTCCCATTGGCCTTGCGCACGACGACTGGATTTGCCAACCACGTCGGATGGATCACACCTCTAACTAGGCCTGCTGCCTCTAGCTTCTTGATTTCTTCGTTGATGAACTCTTGGCGCTCCACGGCTTGCTTCCTCACTTTCTGCTTGATGGGCCGCGCATGAGGACAAACAGCAAGCTTGTGCTCAATTACCTTCCTGGGAACACCGGGGATGTCAGATGGTTGCCAGGCAAACACATCGACATTCGCCCGCAGGAAGGCAACGAGCGCGCTTTCCTATTTGCTGTCGAGGGTGGCACTGATGGTGAAGGTACCACCAGTGCCGTCCTCCTTGGCGGACACCTTCTTGGTTGCCGGAGGAGCAGCCATTCCTTTCTTACTCTTGCCGGTGGAGCTCGATGGAACGTCCTCGACGGCAGTGCAGCACTCCGAAGAGGTGCGGTTGCCGGAGTGGGTCCCAGAGCACTTGCCGGACTTGGTCTTCGTCTTCTTCCCCCCGGGAGCTTCAGCGGCAAGAGTATCCTTCTCGGCCGCAGCTGCCGCATCCCGGTAGATCTTGTCGCCGCAGACAAGCGCATCCTTCTTGTCGCCGTGGACAGTGATGACGCTTATCGGCCCCGGCATCTTGAGTACGTTGTAGGCATAATGGGAAGCTGCCATGAACTTGGCGAGGGCAGGACGGCCGAGTATTCCATTGTAGGGCAACGGAATATAGGCAACGTCGAAAGTGATGCGCTCAGTTCTGAAGTTGAGCTCCCCGCCAAAGGTCACCGGCAGAGTGATCTTTCACTTGGGCTTGCTCCTTCCCGGGTTGATTCCTTGGAATGAACCGGTCTCTTCGAGCTCGCCATCTGGAATCTGGAGTTTCTTGATCACAGCAGAGGAGATCAAGTTCAGCCCGGCCCCGCCGTCAACCAACATTTTGGTGACCTTGAGGTTGCGGATGGTGGGAGAAACCAGCATCGGCAAGCACCCGACCGCAGTGGTGCGGTCAGGGTGATCCTCAAGATCAAAAACGATGGGCGTGCTGGACCATTTGAGGAGCCTGCGCGACTCCACGGGCGGCTCCGCCGCATTCACCTCACGCACCCACTGCTTGAGTTGGCGGTGGGAGGTGTGCAGAGAGGCGCCACCGTCGACGCACAGGACCTCCGTGGCCTTCTGGAACTCCTGCTCGCTGTTATCCTCGTCTTCCATGTCTTCATCGTCGTCTTCTTCGTCCTTGTCGCGGCCCCGGGGAGGTCGATCTCCTTGCCGCTGCTTGGCCTTGCCGCGGCGTCCTCCCCGGCCGTTGAACGGCCGCTTCTTGCTTGTCTCCTCCCCGCCACCTTGGGCCTTCTCCTTGTCACGCCTCTCGTACTCAGCTTTCTGCTGCTCGACGAGATATTCGACGCGCTTGCAGTTGGAGAGATCGTGACCCTTGGTGCGGTGGATCTTACAGTATTGCTTGTCGGAGCTGCCCGGCTTGTCGGCCGCCGCTGCAGGGGCAGGCTCCTTGCCGGAGCCGCCAGCCTGCGCTTGCTTGGCGGGGGCCTCCTTGCCGGACTTCTCGACGGCAAGCACCTCTTTCTTGCCCTTCCTTCTGTTATTCCGCCGCCGGCTCTTCTTTGCCGGGGCGGCGTCGTCGCTGTCGCTTCCTCCTGCGCCAGCATCCTCCCCGGGGAGTCTCCTCCCCTCTTCTGCGCGTGCGCACTTGTCAGCCAGAGCATAGAGCTCGCTGACATCCCG
This sequence comes from Secale cereale, assembly GCA_902687465.1. Taxonomy (NCBI): domain Eukaryota; kingdom Viridiplantae; phylum Streptophyta; class Magnoliopsida; order Poales; family Poaceae; genus Secale; species Secale cereale. The sequence continues at coordinate 914,436,803 of LR738711.1, forward strand.
AATCTTCATCATCGCCATCTCTTCACGCATGCGGCGGTTACGCACGTTCTGATGGAACGCGCTGATAACCGCGGCAGGGTGGACATCAGGGATGTTGTGCTCCACACGGCTGAAGCGTTGGATGTACTTGCGCAGGGTCTCGCCTTCCTTCTGGGCCAGAATGTGGAGATCGCTCTCCTGGCCGTGGGGTTTGTGGCCGCCGGTGAAGGCGCCAACAAACTGGTGGCAAAGGTCGGCCCAAGAAGAGATAGAACCTTCCGGCAAGTGCATAAGCCACGAACGGACGTTCGGCTTTAGAACGAGCGGGAAGTAGTTCGCCAAGATCTTCTCGTCGCGCCCCCGGCAGCTTGCACTGCGATGGTATAGACGCTGAGGAATTCCGAGGGGTGCGTCCTGCCGTCGTACTTCTCCGGTACGTCGGGCTTAAAATTCTTCATGCTGGGCCACTGGACGCGCCGCAGCTCGCGGGTGAACGCAGGGCAGCCTGCCGCGTACGGCAAGTCGCCTGGTTCACCGGGCGCGTGCGCGTCGACAGTGTTCCCAGCTCTCTTGTCTGATTGTCGCCGAGCTTCTCGGCGGCGCTCGATTGTGGTCCGAGCGTCTTCTTCTCGCTGGTCGTCGAGGACCTGGCGCTGGTCCCGACGGGCCCGCGGGTCCGACGAGGCTATGGAGCCGTCGTCGGCGTTGTTCCGGCGGGGCGGCGTCTTCTGCTTCTGCGGCGGGGAGTGCACGCTCGTCGCACCCCCGGCGGTCTTGTCGCCGTCAGCCTTCGTCTTCTCAGCTTGCCGCGGCCGTGAGGTCGACGGCTGCTGTGGAGAATCGTTGTTGGCGAAGTCTATCAGGCTCCGGATGGTGGCCCTCCATTCTTCGGCCTTGTCGGCCGCTGGAGGGAAGTCGAGGAGCAGTTGCGCTCTTGCGAGCGCTTCCGCTGGAGTGGAGGGGAACGCGGGCGAGCGGTGCGAGGAGCGGGATACGCTCGGACTTCTAACGACGTTAGAAGGAGCGGGGTCCCGCGCCGGCGCCTTCGCTTTGCTTGTGCCCGGACGGGGGTCCGGGGCGTCCCGCGAGCCTCCGGTTTGGCCTTGCCCCAGCAGGCGGATGCCACCTCCCGTGACATGGCGCTGCTGGGTCGTTGTGTGCTGAGAGGGACGCGGCGCGTCCACGGAGACCGAGGTTCGATCATCCGTCCTGTTCTTGGATCTGGTGGCGCCGTGAGTGTCCTCGCCGGCGACCACCCTTCCGATGGCGTCTCGCCCGCCCACCGTTGGCTCCGGTGGCGGCGGGTGAGATGCAGACGGGCCTCCGACCTCCGAAGCCTTCTTCTTCGGGGCCATGGAGCTGTTGCTGGTGAAGTTGCTGATGAAGCTGGAGAGGTTGATGAAGAATGCGCCCGCGCGAACGCCGGATCAGGTTCGCACAACCTCGACGCCCCCTACCTGGCGCGCCAAAGATGTCGGGGGAAACTGTCCGCCACGAACACCTATGGGACCGGAGCCCCTTGTCTGTGCGGTACGAGGGCGGAGGGAGCACGAAGAGCAGATCGTAGTGAGCACGCGGGCAGTTTTACCCAGGTTCGGGCCGCGGTAGACGCGTAAAACCCTACTCCTGCTTGGTTGTGTATTAAGTTGGAGAGCTCGGGAGCTTGAAGAAGCAACTACACCGAGCGTGTGAGTGATCTAGGTTCCGAACCCTCTCCACGTTGTGCATGGGCCTCCTTTTATAGTGCAAGGGGTCACCGACAGGTGTCAACGTAGGAGAAAGGGGTAAAAACGTAAAAGAGGTGGTAGTTGTAACAGTGCGGGAACAGTGGAGCTACAGTGCAGAACAGTGGTCTACACCTACTTAGACAGTGGGGGACAAGGGCATTCAATGCCCGTCGCCGTCGACCCCAAAAGTTCCCGCCTTAGCGTCTCCGTCTGCCACGGCGATCGATCCACCACCGTGGAGTACCACCTTGTCCCCCAGGCTGCACAGCCGTCCGCCACGCGTCCCTGGACAGGCCCCAGGGCGACGCGTGGGTCGGCGAGCTGGAGCGCGGGCACACAGCGCAGCCTTCCCGGCAAGCACCTTGCCGGGGCCTTGATCTTGCCGGGCCCGGGAGCTTGCCGGGCTCTGAAGCTCGTCGCTTCCCGGGCCCTCGCCGGGTCTTCTAGTCTTCCTGGCAAGCTTCTCTTGCCAGGGCCTTGTGCTAGTGTGGTAATCCTGAGCCTGGTACGGCCTTCCCGGCAAGCTCCTCTTGCCGGGGTCTCGATCTTCTGTCTTGTATACTTTGTTTTTGAATGGCTTGATAAAGGGGCAGAAAGGTCTCCGGCGAGCACGCGGTAAACCCTGCCGCGGGAGGCTGCAACTGCCCGTGCACAAGTTGGGGTACTGAGGTACCCCTACCTTAGTACACCGACAAAGAGATTACATCGAATAGATCTCCTCGAAGACCGAGGAGAACTTGGTATTGAGATCCAAAGAGGGAGAAGAAGCCATCTAGATACTAGCTATGGACCCGAAGGTCTGTGGTAAACTACTCACAACTCATGGTGAGGCGATGATGATGATGTGGAAGCACTCAGTGGGAGATCCCCCCTCCGATGGAGCTCCGGAACAGGCCCCAAGATGGGATCTCACAGGAACAGAAGGTTGTGGCGGTGGAACTAGGGTTTTCTCTGTTGTTCTGATGGTTTCGGGGTACGTAGGTATATATAGGAAGAAGGAGGGCATCAGGAGCCAAACATGGGGCCCACGAGGCAAGTGGGCGCGCCCCCACCGTTGTGCACGCCACGGGTGCCCTACTCCGTGGTTCTCAAGTCTCCTGTGCGTATTTTCCTCCAAAAATATCTCTCCTGAAGTTTCATTCCGTTTGGACTCCGTTGATATTACTTTTCTGTAAAATCCTGAAATAGGCAAAAAAACAACAATCTAGACTAGGCCTTTGGGTTAATAGGTTAGTCCCAAAAATAATATAAAAGTGAATAACAAAGCCCATTAAACATCTAAAACATCATAAATAATAGCATGGGACAATAAAAAATTATAGATATGTTGGAGATGTATCACCTATTAACCCAAGGCCCAGTGCAAATTGCTATTTTTTTTTGCCTATTTTAGTGTTTCGCAGAAAAGGAATATCAAACGGAGTCCAAATGGAATTGAACCTTCGGGAGGATCATTTTTGGAACAAACTCAACCCAGAAGACTTGGAGTACACGCCAGGGAAGCCACGAAGTGGCCACGATGCAGGGGGCGCGCCCAGGGGGGTAGGCGCGCCCCCACCCTCGTGGGCCCCTTGTAGCTCCACCGACATACTTCTTCATCCAATATATACTCATATACCCTGAAAACATCCGAGTGCACCACGAAACCCTATTTCCACCGCTGCAACCTTCTGTACCCGTGAGATCCCATCTTGGGGCCTGTTCCGGAGCTCCACTAGAGGGGGCATCGATCACGGAGGGCTTCTACATCAACACCATAGCCTCTCCGATGAGTTGTGAGTAGTTTACCACCGACCTTCGGGTCCATAGTTATTACCTAGCTAGATGGCTTCTTCTCTCTCTTTGGATCTCAATACAAAGTTCTCCTCGATCTTCTTGGAGATCTATTCGATGTAATTCTTTTTGCGATGTGTTTGTCGAGATCCGATGAATTATGGGTTTATGACCAATATTATCTATGAACAATATTTGGTTCTTCTCTGAATTCCTATATGCATGATTACAATATCTTTGCAAGTCTCTTCGAATTATCAGTTTGGTTTGACCTACTAGATTGATCTTTCTAGCAATGGGAGAAGTGCTTAGCATTGGGTTCAATCTTGCGGTGTCCTTTCCCAGTGACAGCAGGGGCAGCAAGGCACGTATTGTATTGTTTCCATCGAGGATAAAAGGTTGGGGTTTATATCATAATGCATGAGTTTATCCCTCCATCATGTCATCTTGCTTAAGGCGTTACTCTGTTCTTATGAACATAATACTCTATATGCATGCAGGATAGCGGTCGTTGTGTGGAATAATAGTAGTAGATGCCGAATCGTTTTGGTCCACTTGTCACGGACGTGATGCCTATATACATGATCATGCCTAGATATTCTCATAACTATGCGCTTTTCTATCAATTGCTCGACAGTAATTTGTTCACCCACCATAAAATCTGCTATCTTGAGAGAAGCCACTAGTGAAACCTATGGCACCCGGGGTCTATCTTCTATCTTATTAATCTTCCATCCACTATCTATCTTTACTATTCTTTTATTTTGTAATCTTTATTTTTCAATCTATACAACAAAAATACCCAAAATATGTATCCTATTATCTCTATTAGAGCTCACTTTTGCAAGTGGCCGAGAAGGGTTTGACAACCCCTTTATCGCGTTGGTTGCAAGGTTCTTATTTGTTTCTGCAGGTACGAGGAACCTGCGTGTAGTCTCCTACTGGATTGATACCTTGGTTCTCAAAAACTAAGGGAAATACTTACGCTACTTTGCTGCATCACCCTTTCCTCTTCAAGGGAAAAACAACACATGCTCAAGCGGTAGCAGGCACATACAAATTTTCTTAGAACGACAAGGGAATACCGCATATACGTAGGTATGGTGGACTCATGTGGAAAAAAAGGGATAAATAATTTTGGATGCACAAGTAGTAATCATACTTAGTGCAAAATGAAGGCTAGCAAAAGACTGGGAAGCGACCAACCATGAAACGAATAATCTCATCAAAGAAGGGAAAACAAATAACATCGAATAATGCACCACAAGTAGGATATAATTTCATTCCATAATTATTGACTTTCGTGCTTGCATAGTGAATCACAAACTTTAACACTAATATTCTTACTAAAGCATAATTACTCATTAACATGACTCACATATCACATCATCATATCTCAAAACTATTACAAGGAATCAAGTTTATTTTGTCCAATGATCTTCATGAAAGTTTTTATTATATCCTTCTTGGATATCTATCACTTTGGGACTAATTTTTGTAATAATGATAATATAACAACATAGAACAAGCAAAAATTATAGATACGTTGGAGACGTATCACAAGGTATCAATCCAGTAGGAAATAACGCGCAAATCGCCAAATACCTGCACAAACAATCAAGTAACTTGCACCCAACGCTATAAAGGGGTTGTCAATCCCTTCACGGTTATTTGCAGAAGTGAAATTTGATAGAGATAGATAAATTGTAAAGTAAATATTTTTGGTATTTTTGGTTTATAGATTGGAAAGTAAAAGATTGCAAAATAGTAGATCCGAAAGTAATAAGATGGAAAATAGACCCCGTGGCCATAGGTTTCACTAGAGGCTTTTCTCAAGACAACAAATATTACGGTGGGTGAACAAATTACTGCCAAGAAATTGATAGAAGAGTGCATAATTATGACGATATCTAAGGCAATGATCATGAATATAGGCATCACGTCTGTGTCAAGTAGACCGACTCCTACGTGCATCTACTACTATTACTCCACACATCGACCGAAACGATTCTGCATCTAGAGTATTAAGTTCATAAAGAACAGAGTAACGCATTAAGTAAGATGACATGATGTAGCGGAATTAACTCAAGCAATATGATGACAAACCCATCTTGTTATCCTCGATGGCAACAATACAATATGTGTCATGTCCCTTTCTATCACTGGGATTGAGCACCACATGATTGAACCCAAACAAAGCACTTCTCTCATTGCAAGAAAAACCAAACTAGTTGGCCAAACCAAACCGATAGTTCCAATAGAATTACTAAGATATAAAATCATGCATATAAGAACTCAGAGAAGATTCAAATAATATTCATAGATAAGCTGATCATAAATCCACAATTCATCGGATCTTGGCAAACACACTGCAAAACAAGATTAGATAGATCTACAAGAACATCGAGGAGAACATGGTATTGAGCATCAAAGAGAGAGAAGAAGCCATATAGATACTAGCTATGGACCCGTAGGTCTGTGGTAAACAACTCACGCTTCATCGGAAGGTCAATCGTGTTGATGTAGATGCCCTCCATGGTCGAATGCCCCTCTAAAAGAGTATCGGAAAAGGCATACAGATGACATCTCGTGGATACAGAAGGTTACACCAATGGAAAAGTGGTTTCTTTGCCTCCTCTAGGGTTTATGGAATATATGTGAATATATAGGCGGAAGAGATAGGTCGGTGGAGTCACGGAGGGCCCACAAGGGTGCGGGGCTGCTACTTCTCGAGCTTGCGTTGTATTCCCTCGAAGAGGAAAGGGTGATGCAGCACAGTAGCGTAAGTATTTCCCTCAGTTTTTGAGAACCAAGGTATCATTCCAGTAGGAGACCACACGCGAGTCCCTCGCATCTGCACAAACAAATAAGAACTTCGCAGCCAACGCGATAAGGGGTTGTCAATCCCTTTACTGTCACTTACGAAAGTGATATCTAATAGAGATGATAGTTTATATTTTTGGTATTTTTGATAATAAGAACAGAAAGTAAAAGCAGAAAAAGTAAAGCAGGTGTAGATTGATAAGTTGAGAATAGACCCGGGCCCATAGTGTTCTCTAGTGGCTTCTCTCATGATAGCGATATTCTACGGCGGGTAAACAAATTACTGGCAAGCAATTGATAGAAAAGCGAATAATTATGAGACTATCTAGGCATGATCATTATATATAGGCATCACGTCCGAGACAAGTAGACCGAAACAATTCTGCATCTACTACTATTACTCCACACATCGACCGCTATCCAGCATGCATCTACTGTATTGAGTTCATAAGAACAGAGTAACGCCTTAAGCAAGTTGACATGATGTAGAGGGATAAACTCAAGCAATATGATATAAACCTCATCTTTTTATCCTCGATGGCAACAATACAATACGTGCCTTGCTGCCCCTACCGTCACCGGGAAAGGACACCGCAAGATTGAACCCAAAGCCACACACTACTCCCATTGCAAGAACTATAGATCTAGTAGGCCAAACCAAACCAATAATTCGAAGAGACTTGCAAGGATATTATAATCATACATAAAGAGTTCAGAGAAGAACCAAATATTTCTCATAAATAATCTTGACCATAAACCCACAATTCATCGGATCTCGACAAACACACCGCAAAAAGTGATTACATCGAATAGATCTCCTCGAAGACCGAGGACACCTTTGTATTGAGATCCAAAGAGAGAGAAGAAGCCATTTAGATACTAGCTATGGACCCGAAGGTCCTTGGTAAACTACTCACAACTCATGGCGAGGCGATGATGATGATGTAGAAGCACTCCGTGATGGACCCCCCCTCCGGCGGAGCTCTGGAACAGGCCCCAAGATGGGATCTCACGGGAACAGAAGGTTAAGGCGGTGGAACTAGGGTTTTCTCTTCTCCTCTGATAGTTTCCGGGTACGTAGACTTATATAGGAGGAAGAAGGGCACCGGGGGCCTTACGTGGGACCCACGAGGCAGGGGGGGGGGGGCGCCCCCACCCTCGTGGGCACCTCGTGGCCCCTACTCCATGGTTCTCAAGTCTTCCGTGTGTTATTTTCTCCAAAAATATCTCTCCCGAAGGTTTCATTCCGTTTGGACTCCGTTTGATATTCCTTTTCTGCAAAACCCTGAAACAGGCTAAAAACAGCAGTCTGGAGTGGGCCTTTGGGTTAGTAGGGTAGCCCCAAAAATAATATAAAAGTGTATGACAAAGCCCATTAAACATCCAAAGCCCGTTAGTAGGGTCCATAGCATGGCACAATAAAAAATTATAGATACGTTGGAGACGTATATATCAAGCATCCCCAAGCTTAATTCCTGCTCGTCCTTGAGTAGGTAAATGATAAAAACAGAATTTTTGATGTGGAATGCTAACCAACATAGTTTTTCAATGTAATTCTCTTATTTGTGGCATGAATCTTCAGATCTGAAAGATTCAAGACAAATGTCTATGTTGACATAAGAAATAATAATACTTCAAGCATACTAACAAAGCAATCATGTCTTCTCAAAATACTATGGCTAAAGAAAGTTATCCCTACAAAATCATATAGTCTGGCTATGCTCCCTCTTCATCACACAAAATATTCATATCATGCACAACCCCGATTTCAGCTAAGCACTTGTTTTCATAATCTATTCTTTCAAACCTTTCAACTTTTATGCAATACATTAGCGTGAGCCATGGAAATAGCACTATGGGTGGAATAGAGAGGTGGTTGTGGAGAAGACAAAAAGGAGGGACATAGTCTCTCATCGACTCGGCGTATCAACAGGCTATGGAGATGCCCATCAATAGATATCAATGTGAGTGAGTATGGATTGCCATGCAACAGATGCACTAGAGCTAAATATGTATGAATGCTCAACAAAAGAAACTAGTGGGTGTGCATCCAACTTGCTTGCTCACGAAGACCTAGGGCATTTGAGGAAGCCCATCGTTGGAATATACAAGCCAAGTTCTATAATGAAAATTCCCACTAGTATATGAAAGTGACTATGCATGAGACTCTCTATCATGAAGAACATGGTGCTAGCTTGAAGCACAAGTGTGGAAAAAAGATAGTAGCAATTGTCCCTTTTTTGGGCCTTTCTTTTTTCTGTGGCCGTTCTTTTTTTTTCTTTTTTTCTGTGGAGGGGCTTTATTGATTTAGCCTTTCCTCCCATTGGACAATGCTCTAATAATGATGATCATCACACTTTCATTACAACTCGATACTACAACAAAGTATGACTCTATATGAATACCTCCGGTGGTGTACCAGGATGTGCAACGAAACAAGAGTGACATGTATGAAAAATTATGCATGGTGGCTTTGCCACAAATACGATGTCACCTACATGATCATGCATCGCAATATGACAATATGAAGCGTGTCAAGTGAACGGAACGGTGGAAAGTTGCATGGCAATATATCTCGGAATGGCTCTGGAAATGCCATGATAGGTAGGTATGGTGGCTGTTTTGAGGAATATATATATAGTGGCTGTTTTGAGGAAGGACATATAGTGGGTGTATGGTACAAGCGAAAGTTTCGCGATACAGGAGAGGCTAGCAATGGTGGAAAGGTGAGAGTGCGTATAATCCATGGACTCAACATTAGTCATAAGAACTCATATACTTATTGCAAAAATCTATGAGTCATCAAAACAAAGCAATCAACGCATGCTACTAGGGGGGAGGTTGGTAGGAGTTAACCATCGCGCGCCCCCGACCTCCACACAAAGGTTGACACTTTACAAATACCTCATGCTCAAACTTCGCCACATAGCGGTTCACCATACGTGCATGCTACGGGAATCACTAACCATAACACAAGTATTTCTCAATTTCATAATCACTCCACTAGCATGACTCTAATATCACAATCCTCATATCTCAAAACAATTATCAAGCATCCAGCTTCCCATCATATTCAATGCACTTAGTGTGAAAGTTTTTACTACATTGATATTGGATGTCTATCATGTGAAGACTAGTTTTATATCCTAAGCACATTACCATGCTGTTTTAATAGACTCTCAAAAGGATATAAGTGATATGAGAGTTCAACAATTTCTTCAAAATATTACCACCACCTTGCTCTATAAAATATAAGTGAAGACCTAGAGCAAAAACTATTCAACTCAAAAGATATAAGTGAAGCACATAGAGTGTTCTTTCAATTCCTAGGCCATATTTAAATCTCTGAAATAGGTGTGTCCAGCAAGGATAATTGTGGCAAACTAACAAGCAAAGACTCAAATTATACAAGACGCTCCAAGCAAAACACATATCATGTGGTGAATAAAAATATAGCCCCAAGTATAGTTACCGATGGATGAAGACGAAAGAGGGGATGCCTTCCTGGGGCATCCCCAAGCTTAGGCTTTTGATTGTCCTTGAATTTAACTTGGGGTGCCTTGGGAATCCCCAAGCTTAGGACCTTGCTACTCTTTGTTCCATAGTCCATCAAAGCAATACTCAAAACTTGAAAACTTCACAACACAAAACTTAGACAAAAATCTCATGAGCTCCGTTTGTATAAGAAAGCAAACCACTACTCAAAGGTACTGCAATGAATTCATTCTTTGTTTATATTAGTGTTAAACCTACTGTATTACAACTTCTCTAAGGTTCATACTTCCCAATATTACTCATAGATGCATTGAAATAAGCAAACAACACACGAAAAACAGAACCTGTTAAAAACTGAAAAATCTGAAGTAATCTGCAGGTTTCACATACTTCTGTAACTCCAAAAAATTCAAAATAAATTGGTAAACGTGAGTAATTTGTATATTAATCATCTGCAGAAAGAATCAACTAAATAGCACGCTCCAATAAAATCTGATGACCATTCTAGCTAGCGCTAATGATTCTGTTTTTCACAGCAAGATCACATAAACTTCACACAAGTCTTCCCAAAGGTTCTACTTGGCACAAACACTAAAAAAACACAAAACCACATCTAAACAGAAGCTAGATGCAATATTTATTCCTAAACAGAAGCAAAAACAAAAAATATAAAATTGGGTTGCCTCCCAACAAGCGCTATCGTTTTACACCCCTAGCTTGGCAAGATACATGATAGATCTAGGTATTGCCATCTTTGGAAGGCAATCCATAAGTGGCTCTCATAATAGATTCATATGGAAATTTGATTTTCTTTCTAGGAAAGTGTTCCATGCCTTTCCTTAATGGAAATTGGAATCTAATATTTCCTTCCTTCATATCAATAATTGCACCAATCGTTCTAAGGAAAGGTCTACCAAGAATAATAGGACATGAAGGATTGCAATCTATATCAAGAACAATGAAATCTATGGGCACATAATTCCTATTGGCAACAATAAGAACATCATTAAACCTTCCCATAGGTTTCTTAATAGTGGAATCCACAAGATGCAAATTTAAAGAACAATCATCAAGCTCAGGGAAACCTAGCAAATCACACAAAGTTTTTGGGATAGTGGAGACACTTGCACCCAAATCACACAAATTATAGCATTCATGATCTTTAATTTTTATTTTAATAGTAGGTTCCCACTCATCATAAAGCTTTCTAGGGATAGAAACTTCTAACTCAAGTCTTTCTTCATAAGATTGCATCAAAGCATCAACTATGTGTTTGGTGAAAGCTTTATTTTGTCTATAAGGATGCGGAGAATTTAGTATGGATTGCAACAAGGAAATACAATCAATCAATAAGCAATTATCATAATTGAATCCCTTGAAATCCAAAGTAGTGGGTTCATCACTATGCAAGGTTTTAATCTCTTCACTCCAACTTTTAAAAAATTTAGCATCAAGATCTAAAAACTCCGAATCATTGGGACACCTTAAAGTAGAATCATCTCCACTCCTATCTTCATCAAGATTTATAATAGAAAACAAGGATCTAATAGGAGACACATCAATAACTTTCAGATCTTCATCTTTATTTTCATGATAACTAGAAGAACACACTCTTATATAATTTTCTCTTTTAGCACGCATCCTAGCGGTTCTTTCTTTGCATTCATCAATGGAAATTCTCATGGCTATGAGAGACTCATTGATATCATGCTTAGGTGGGATAGATCTAAGTTTCAAAGAATCAACATCAAGAGTAATTCTATCCACACTTCTAGCCAATTCATCAATCATAAGCAATTTCTCTTCAAGCATAGCATTGAAATTCTTTTGCGAAATCATAAACTCCTTAACACTTGTTTCAAATTCAGAAGGCATCTTTCCATAAGAGTTGTTGTAGGAATTACCATAGTTATTAGAGGAACTACTAGGAAAAGGCCTAGGATTAAAATTCCCTCTATAAGCATTGTAACCAAAATTATTCCTACCAACAAAATTCACATCCAAAATTATTCCTACCAACAAAATTCACATCCAAAGAGGATCAGAAGAAGCACCCTTACCAGCAAATAATTTCATAAGTTCATCCAACTTTCTACTCAAAACACTAATTTCTTCAATAGCATGCACTTTTTTACTAGTAGATCTTTCGGTGTGCCATTGAGAATAATTGACCATAATATTATCTAGGAGTTTGGTAGCTTCTCCTAAGGTAGTTTCCATGAAAGTGCCTCCTGCGGCCGAATCTAAAAGATTTCTAGAAGCAAAATTCAAGCCAGCATAAAAGTTCTGAATAATCATCCATAAGTTCAAACCATGTGTAGGGCAATTACGTATCATTAGTTTCATTCTCTCCCAAGCTTGTGCAACATGCTCATGATCTAGTTGCTTAAACTTCATAATATCGTTTTGTAAGAGAGATGATCTTAGCAGGAGGGAAATACTTAGAGATAAAAGCATCTTTGCACTTATTCCATGAATCAATACCATTTCTAGGAAAAGAGGAAAACTAAGTTTTAGCACGAGCTCTAAGTGAAAACGGAAATAACTTCAATTTAACAATATCGTTATCCGTATACCTTTTCTTTTGCATATCACACAAATCAACAAAGTTGTTTAGATGGGTAGCGGCATCTTCACTAGGAAGGCCGGAGAATTGATCTTTCATGACAAGGTTCAACAAAGCAGCATTGATCTCACAAGATTCAACATCGGTAATAGGAGCAATCGGAGTGCTAATAAAATCATTATTGTTGGTATTGGAGAAGTCACACAATTTGGTATTGTTTTGAGCCATAGCGACAAGCAAGCAATCCAACACACACAAGCAAACAAGAAGCAAGCAAACGATAAACACATGGTAGAAGAAGGGCAAATAAAACGGCAAGGGTGAAGTGGGGGAGAGGAAAACGAGAGGCAAAAATGTAATGTGAAGGATAATGGTTTGTGATAGGTACTTGGTATATGACTTTTGCGTAAGCCTCCCCGACAATGGCGCCAGAAATTCTTCTTGCTACTTCTCGAGCTTGCATTGTATTCCCTCGAAGAGGAAAGGGTGATGCAGCACAGTAGCGTAAGTATTTCCCACAGTTTTTGAGAACCAAGGTATCAATCCAGTAGGAGACTACGCGCGAGTCCCTCGCACCTGCACAAACAAATAAGAACTTCGTAGCCAACGCGATAAGGGGTTGTCAAGCCCTTTACGGTCACTTACAAAAGTGAGATCTGATAGAGATGATAGTTTATATTTTTGGTATTTTTTATTATAAGAACAAAAAGTAAAAGCGGAAACAGTAAAGTAGGTGTAGATTGATATGTTGAGAATAGACCCGGGGGATGTAGTGTTCTCTAGTGGCTTCTCTCATGATAGCGATATTCTACGGCGGGTAAACAAATTACTATCAAGCAATTGATAGAAAAGCGAGTAATTATGAGACTATCTAGGCATGATCATTATATATAGGCATCACGTCCGAGACAAGTAGACCGAAACGATTCTGCATCTACTACTATTACTCCACACATCGACAGCTATCCATCATGCATCTAGTGTATTGAGTTCATAAGAGGAGAGTAATGCCTTAAGCAAGATGACATGACGTAGAGGGATAAACTCAAGCAATACGATATAAACCCCATCTTTTTATCCTCGATGGCAACAATACAATACGTGCCTTGCTGCCCCTACTGTCACTGGAAAAGGACACTACAGGATTGAACCCAAATCCAAACACTTCTCCCATTGCAAGAACTATAGATCTAGTAGGCCAAACCAAACCAATAATTCGAAGAGACTTGCAAGGATATTATAAACATACATAAAGATTTCAGAGAAGAACCAAATATTTCTAATAGATAATATTGATCATAAACACACAATTCATCGGATCTCGACAAACACGCCGCAAAAAGATATTACATCGAATAGATCTCCTCGAAGACCGAGGAGAACTTTGTATTGAGATCCAAAAAGAGAGAAGAAGCCATCTAGATACTAGCTATGGACCCGAAGGTCTGTGGTAAACTAGTCACAACTCATAGTTAGGCGATGATGATGATGTAGAAGCACTCCGTGATGGATCCCCCCTCCGGCAAAGCTCCGAAACAGGCCCCAAGATGGGATCTCATGGGATCAGAAGGTTACGGCGGTGGAACTAGGGTTTTCTCTCCTCCTCTGATGGTTTTGGGGTACGTAGGCTTATATAGGAGGAAGGAGGGCACCGGGGGCCTTACGTGGGACCCACGAGGCAGGGGGGCGCGCCCAAGGGGGGCGCCCTCCACCCTCGTGGGCACCTCGTGGCCCCTACTCCGTGGTCCTCAAGTCTCCCGTGTGTGATTTTCTCCAAAAATATCTCCCGAAGGTTTCATTCCGTTTGGACTCCGTTTGATATTCCTTTTCTGAAAAACCCTGAAACATGCAAAAAGTAGCAATCTGGACTTGGCCTTTGGGTTAGTAGGTTAGTCCCAAAAATAATATAAAAGTGTATGACCAAGCCCATTAAACATCAAAAACATCATAAATAATAGCATGGAACAATCAAAAATTATAGATACGTTGGAGACGTATTAGGGGCGCACCCTTAGGGCGCGCCCTCCGTCCTTGTGGCCACTTTGCGGCTTCCCTAATGTGTACCCCAAGTCCTCTGGATGTCTTCTGGTCCAAGAAAAATCCTCGTAATGTTTTGTTCCATTTGTACTCTGTTTGATATTCCTTTTCTGCGAAACTCAAAAACAAGGAAAAACAGATTCTAGCACTGGGCTCTAGGTTAATAGGTTAGTCCAAATATAATATGAAATAGCATATTAATGCATATAAAACATTCAAAACAGATAATATAATAGCATGGAACAATAAAACATTATAGATACGTTGGAGACGTATCAGGGCACCACCGACCACGGACCACACCGCGCATGGAACAGGCCGCACGAGCGGGATTAGATCTGACCGGAGACAAACCCACCATGCCGCCACCACAGCAGTTTTGAGGTCAGATCAGATCTGACATGCCACCGCTGCGGGCATGCAGACAACATACAATGGGCCTGTGACACCCCGAGACCGGTGCGCCAGGTGTCAGCCAGTTATTCGTCGTCGTTACCATGTCATCTGCTTGCGTGTTGCATCTTGCCATGTCATCATGTGTGTTGCATCAACATATTTTCAAAACTTGCATCCGCCCGAGTCCGCTCGTCCTCTCCGTTGTCCGTTCTGAGCCGAGACACACTCACACGCGCCCGCGGTGCCTCCGAATATTTATTTTACGAGTGGCCGAAAAACGTTTTCGGAATGGGTTGAAACTTGGCGTGTGGTCTTATTATAGCATAGGTAGACCGCCTGTCCAGTTTCGTCGTGTTCGGAGTTCATTTGATAGCCCATCGGTTAACCGTGTTAACCGCCGGAAGCCTTTTTCCTTTTGGCCCAGCACCCCTTTCACACAGCCCACCAAGCCCATTCTAACGCCTCCATGCTCTTGGTCGTTCGATCACAATCGCGTGGCCGTGAACGACTCCTCATTTGGACACTCCTAGCTCCCTCTAGCTATAAATATGTGCCTCCCCTCCATTTTTCACGCAGATCCAACCCTAACCCTCTTCCCACCGCGCGCCGGACATGTCCATCTCCGCCGCCGGACATGTCCGCCGCCCCCGCAGCCACTCCGAAGCCGCCACGTCGCCCCCCGGCCTCCTCCCACCGTGCGGCCCGCCACAGCCCGCAGCAGGCCCGCCGGCCCATCCGCCGCCGTCGTGCCTAGCGCCCCGCGCCTCCTCTGCCTCCTCGCTCCCCTGCCGCCCGGATGCTCCGTCGCCGCTGCTCCTCGCAGGAGCACGACCGCCGGCGAGCCGCGCCGCCCTGGCCTTCGCGCCACCGCGCCGGACCTTCAGCCAGCTCCGCCGCTGCGCCCCTCGCCAGATCCGGCGGCCCCAAGGCCGGATCCGGCCGCCCGACCCCGCTCCCGGCCCCCTCCCCGGCGGCCCCTCGCTGGAGGCCATGCGGCCGCCACCGCCCTGCCATGGCTGTGCCCCTGCTCGATGCGGGCAGGAGGACGCCGCCGACGCCGCTCCACCCTGGGCTTCGTTCCCCTGGTCGGCCCAGCCCCGCGCGTGGCCGCATGGGCCACGGCCTGCCAGCTCGGTCGGCCCGAGGCCTCCCAGGGCCCAGATCCCTGAGGCCCGATCGCCCTGATCCAGCTGTCTCCTCCCCCTCCGTCCTATGCCCAAGGCCCACTCGGGTGAGGACAACCCCCGGCCTTATCTCTCGCCCGCGGCATAGTATAGTTATCTAGCGCTCGTTGTTTTCTCTGAAAACTGCTAAGTCCTTTTTTAGTGTAATTTTTTGTTGCATGTTTGCATAGTGATAAATTTGTGTGTGGTGATCCAAATTGAATGAATGATATGTCAAAATGATCGTGGTGATGTGCTCTACACTTTGTTCCATTGTGCCATGCTCGTTTGAGTTCATCTAGATGCTCTAATCTCTATTGCAAGAGTGCTACTTGTTATAAACTGCTGCTACTTGTTATTTTGTTGCCATGTTTGAGATATGATAACTTGGTGCATGTTTATCCAAATGATGCATATGATATGTCAACATGTTCATCATGAAGTGTACTACATGATTGTTGCTGTAGCATGCTTGAGTCCATATTGCCATGTTAAACTATGTTGCAAAAGTGCATGTGGCTGTTAGGTTTTGTAACTTGTTATGAGATGCTGATTTCAATTGCTCTTTGTTATTGATGTGTTTGTCCGCTTGCCACATGCTTAGATGTTTTAGAAGCACAATAATATGGTCTTTGATGTGGTGCATTTAACTTTCCATGATATGCCTTGTGTTGACTTAAACATGCTTGCAAACATTCCATACCAACTTAACTGTTTTAACACTTAGTGAAATTCTACTAAGTCTGGAATCTGTCTTATCTTGATGCTATGTTTGCTTGATGCCCTAGTCAAATCCATGCTAGTTTTGGAGTGGCTATTGATCATACCTTGTTTTACATGTTATTGTCTATCCATTAATGCCCTTACTTGCTCATTTGACTTGCTGTAGATTATTTATTTCTTGCTCTCAAGTTGCTATAAAATATAACTGTCAGGTTTTTAATGTCATGATCAAAATGTTGTTGCTTGTTGCTATTGATCCATGCCTCCTATGGAGATGCTCCAATGTAGTTGTTTGCTGTAGGATATGTCTACTTCATGTCCAAGCTTCTTGTCACCATGTTTCAGTGCTGTAGAGTATATATATCTTGCTCCAAAGTTGCTATGTGACTGTTAACTTCAGCTTGTTGTTATATCTTGTTTCATGTGTATCTTTTAGCCCGTTGCTCCGTTTTGGGTGTGCCTTAGATGAAACTTGTGTGATTTTGCATGTAGAATCATAATATCATCTTGTTTACTTGTTTGGAGAGGGTTTGCTTGATGTTTGGCTGCCTCTTGCACCGATGCCTTGCTTGTCTTGTTTTGCTCATATCTTCTAGGCCGTAGCTCCGAATTAAACAAGCTTTATATGAAACTTGACTAGAATTTCGTGTAGATCATCATGGTGCATGTTAATCTTCTGTTTAACCTCTTTAACTTAAGATTTGTTCAGATCTGGACTAATTTAAAACTATGCATATGTGGACTTACCGGATTTGTAATAGGTAGTTTCCGGCCTCATTTAAACTTGTTGACTTGTGTTGTTTTTCTGTGCTTCCTACCTTGCCATGTATTTCTTCCTGTATAGATTTGTCTTGCATCATACCTTGCCATGTTTTGCTTCATGTATAGACTTGTCTTGCATCATACCTTGCCATGTATTGCATCATATATAGACTTGTGTTATTTTTCTGTGCTTCCTACCTTGCCATGTTTTGCTTCCTGTATAGTCTTGTAGTGCATCCTATATAGAACTGTCTTGCATCATACTTGGTTGAGAATATTGTCATGTCTCGTGTGGTGTGTTTACCGTGTTGCTTGCTTCTTCTCGTTAGTGCTTGTTCCGTTGCGTTCGTGAGGATTCGTTCTTCTACCCGTGGTTCTTCTTCAAGGCTTCTTCTTCGTCTTCTTCACGGATTCGTTCTTCTTCCTTGCGAGATCTCAGGCAAGATGATCATACCCTTGGATACCTTTACTATCATTGCCTTTGCTTAGTTGTCTCGATGCTATCGTTATATGTCGCGCTACCCATCTTATTGTCAGCCCCTCTCCTTGTTGCCATGAAACCTCTAACCTTTGACACCTTCCTAGCAAAAACCATTGTTTGCTATGTTACCCGCTTGCCCAGCCCCTCATATAGCGTTGTTAGTTGCAGGTGAAGATAAAGATCGTTCCAGGAGGGAACTTGTTGTTGGAATATCACAATATGTTATATATATAATAACACACCTATATACTGGGCGTGGGTGGAAGGCTTGACCTTTTGCTCGGTGTTTTGTTCCACTCATGCCACCTTAGGCGCCGATAAACCGGCATTATGTTCCTTGATTTTGCGTTCCTTACACGGTTGGGTATATGGGGACCCCTTGACACTTCGTCTTTGAATAAAACTCCTCCAGCAAGGCCCAACATTGGTTTTAATTTGCTCATAATAACAACTTAATTAATTAATTAAATTGCATAGGGAGTTAGCGCTACCCGAGGATTCTTCTACATAGCAGGGGGGCCAGTGCTAATGGTGTTGGTCCCAAACGGGGAGACTGCGGGACCGCCATGGGGAAACTCGAGGTATCTGGCTCCTGTAGGATCACCTATCCGGTTGTGGCCTGAGACGAGATACGCGCGGCTACTATCAGGGTGTCGGCACGCCGGGAGGTCTTGCTGGACTTGTTTTACCATTGTCGAAATGTCTTGTGCACCGGGATGCCGAGCCTAATCGGATTTCCCTAAGATAAGGGTAATAATTATTATTACTTCAGCTGATCGTGAGAGATTGTGATGGGCTAAGTTGGGACACCCCTGCAGGGTTATGAACTTTCGAAAGCCGTGCATGCGGTTATGTGGCAGATTGGAATTTTTTAATGTCCGGTTGTAGAAAACTTGACAGAGGATCCGAAGTAAAACACACAACTGTGTGAGTAACCGTGACTGTCTCTTTTCACTTTGAGAAGAGAACACGGTGGGGTTATGTTTGACTTGTTGGTAGTTCAGGATCTTTAGCGATCACTACTAGTTTGCGACCGTTTGCGTAGATGCTCATCTTATTCTTGTACTCGTAAGTTAGCCACCATATATTGCTTAGCCGCTACTGCAACCTCACCACTTTACCTCTTCCTACCTATTAAGCTTTGATAGTCTTGATACCCATGGATATGGGATTGCTGAGTCCTCGTGGCTCACAGATACTACAACAACAGTTGCAGGTGCAGGTTTCAAATGTCTTGACGTGAGAGCGATGATCGTTGTGTTGGAGTTCTTTCTTCTTCTTCTTCTTCTTCTTCTTCTTCATTCTTGGGTTTGGTTCCGCGTCGGCAGCCTGGGATAGCAGATGGATGTCGTCGTGCTTTGATGTTTGCATCCGTAGTCGGATGCCTTGTATTGATGTTGTTGCATCCATGTGACTTGTATGTATTGTTGTATCCCCTATGTATGTATGTAATGGTGCGATGTAATGATATCCATCTTGCTAAGCACCCGAAATGCGGTTGTGCCCCAATCACGTAAGTGTCACGTGATCGGGATAGGATCGCATCTTGGGCTTGACAGGGCCGCCCCCACCATGCCACTTTCCATATGACGACGCCACCTTTGCGCTGCCGATCCCCCCATGCCTGTCCGACTCCGCTTCCTGATGAGACCGCCCCGCACCGGCCCTCCCAAGGCGCAAAGAACAGGGTCTGCCACCATCCACCGCGAGGTGCCTTGCCCCGGCGGCGCGGGTGCGGAAAGGTTATGTGGAAATGAGGGGAAGGAGATGGGTTCCGCCGCCCGAGTTGTTCAATCTTGCGGGAGGCTCGGTGATCACCATCCTTTGGAGCTATTGATACATCTCCAACATATCTATATTTTTCGATTGTTCCATGCTATTATATATTCTATTTTGGATGTTTAATGGGCATTATTATATGCTTTCATTAGTATTTTTGGGACTAACCTACTAACCCAAGGCCCAGTGCAAATTGCTGTTTTTTGCCTATTTCAGTGTTTCGCAAAAAAAGGAATATCAAACGGAGTCCAAACGGAATGAAACCTTCGGGAGAGTTATTTTTGGAACTGTATCTTCATAGAAGACTTGGAGTACATGCAAGGGAACGAGAGAGGCGGCCACGAGGGTAGGGCAGGCGCGCCCCCACCATCGTGGGCCCCCTCTGGCTCCCCGGGTGCCCTTCTTCCTCCTATATTTATCCATATACCCTGAAAACATCAAGGCAACAGACAAAACCCTAATACCACCGCCGCAACCTTCTTTTCCCATGAGATCCCATCTTGGGGCCTGTTTTGGAGCTCCGCCGAAGGGGGGATCGATCACGGAGTGCTTCTACATCAACACCATATCCTCACCAATGAGTTGTGAGTAATTTACCACAGACCTTAGGGTCCATAGTTATTAGCTAGATGGCTTCTTATCTCTTTTTGGATCTCAATACAAAGTTCTCCTCGATCTTCGAGGATATCTATTTGATGTAATCTTTTTGCGGTGTGTTTGTCAAGATCCGATGAATTGTCGGTTTATGATCAAGATTATCTATTAACAATATTTGATTCTTTTCTGAAATCTTTTATGTATGATTATAATATCCTTGCAAGACTCTTCGAATTATTGGTTTGGTTTGGCCTACTAGATCTATAGTTCTTGCAATGGGAGAAGTGCTTGGCTTTGGGTTCAATCTTGCGGTGTCCTTTCCCAGTGACAGCAGGGGCAGCAAGGCACGTATTGTATTGTTGCCATCGAGGATAAAAAGATGGGGTTTATATCATATTGCTTGATTTTATCCCTCTACATCATGTCATCTTGCTTAAAGCATTACTCTGTTCTTATGAACTTAATACTCTAGATGCATGCTGGATAGCTGTCGATGTGTGGAGTAATAATAGTAGATGCTGAATCGTTTCGGTCTACTTGTTACGGACGTGATGCCTATATATAATGATCATGCCTAGATATTCTCATAACTATGCACTTTTCTATCAATTGCTCGATAGTAATTTGTTCACCCACCGTAGAATTCTGCTATCATGACAGAAGCCACTAGTGAAACCTATGCCCCCCAGGTCTATTCTCATCATATTAATCTTCCATCTACTTTACTTTGCTTTATTTACTTTCTGTTTCTATACCAAAAATACCAAAAATATTATTATCATATCTATCAGATCTCACTTTCGTAAGGGACCGTGAAGGGATTGACAACACCTTATCGAGTTGGCTGCAAAGTTCTTACTTGTTTGTGCAGGTGCGAAGTACTCGCGCGTGGTCTCCTACTGGATTGATACCTTGGTTCTCAAAAACTGAGGGAAATACTTACGCTACTGTGCTGGATCACCCTTTCCTCTTCGAGGGAATACAACGCAAGCTCGAGAAGTAGCAAGAAGAATTTATGGCGCCGTTGCCGGGGAGATCTACGCAAAAGTCATATACCAAGTACCTATCACAAACCCTTATCCTTTGCATTACATTATTTGCCTCTCGTTTTCCTCTCCCCCACTTCACCCTTGCCGTTTTATTCGCCCTTCTTTTTCCCTGTGTTTACCGTTCGCTTGCCTGTTGTTTGCTTGTGTGTTGGATTGCTTGATTGTCACTATGGCTCAAGATAATACCAAATTGTGTGATTTTTCCAATACCAACAATAATGATTTTATTAGCACGCCTATTGCTCTTGTTACCGACGCTGAATCTTGTGAGATCAATGCTACTCTGTTAAATCTTGTCATTAAAGATCAGTTTTCTGGCGTTCCTAGTGAAGATGCCGCTACCCATCTAAACAACTTTGTTGATTTGTGCGATATGCAAAAGAAGAGGGATATGAATAATTATATTGTTAAATTCAAGCTATTTCCGTTTTCACTTAGAGATCGTGCTAAAACTTGGTTCTCCTCTTTGCCTAGAAATAGTATCGATTCATGCAATAAGTGCAAAGATGCCTTTATCTCTAAGTATTTTCCTCCCGCTAAGATTATCTCTCTTAGAAATGATATTATGAATTTTAGGCAACTAGATCATGAGCATGTTGCACAAGCTTGGTAGAGAATGAAATTAATGATACGTAA
The DNA here is from genome assembly GCA_902687465.1 of Secale cereale. NCBI lineage: Eukaryota > Viridiplantae > Streptophyta > Magnoliopsida > Poales > Poaceae > Secale > Secale cereale. The sequence continues at coordinate 914,458,789 of LR738711.1, forward strand.
TTGCCCTACTCATGGTTTGAACTTATGGATGACCATACAAAACTTTTATGCTGGCTTGAATTTTCCTTCTAGAAATCTTTTAGATTCGGCCGCGGGGGGGGGGGGGCACTTTCTTGGAAATCACTTTAGGAGAAGCTACCAAACTCCTAGATAATATTATGGTTAACTACTCTCAACGGCACACTGAAAGATCTACTAGTAAAAAGGTACATGCTATTGAAGAGATTAGTGTTTTGAGTGGAAAGATGGATGACCTTATGAAATTGTTTGCTGCTAAGAGTGCTTCTTCTGATCCTATGATATGCCTTTATCCACGTTAATTGAAAATAATAATGAATCTTTGGATGTGAATTTTGTTGGTAGGAATAATCTTGGTAACAATGCTTAAAGAGGAAACTTTAATCCTAGGCCTTTTCCTCCAATAATTATGGTAATTCCTACAATAACTCTTATGGAAATTTTGTTAAGATGCCCTCTAAATTTGAGACTAGTGTTAAAGAGTTTATGAATTCGCAAAAGAATTTCAATTCCTTGCTTGAAGAAAAGTTGCTTAAAATTGATGAGTTGGCTAGAAACATGGATAGAATTACTCTTGATGTTGATTCTTTGAAACTTAGATCTATTCCACCTAAGCATGATATCAATGAGTCTCTCAAAGCCATGAGAATTTCCACTGATGAGTGCAAAGAAAGAACCGCTAGGATGCGTGCTAAAAGAGATTGCTTTATGAAAGCGTGTTCTTCTAATTATCATGATAATAAACATGAAGATCTGAAAGTGATTGATGTGTCTCCTATTAAATACTTGTTTTCTAGTATGAATCTTGATAAAGATGAGACTTGAGATGAGTCTACTTTAGTTTAAAGGCATCCCAATGATTCGGAGTTTTTAGATCTTGATGCTAAAATTGTTAAAAGTGGGATTGAAAAGATTAAAACTTTGCATAGCGATGAACCCACTATCTTGGATTTCAAGGGATTTAATTATGATAATTGCTCCTTTACTAGATTGTATTTCCTTGTTGCAATCTGTGCTAAATTCTCCGCATGCTTATAGTCAAATAAGGCTTTTACCAAACAGATAGTTGATGCTTGAATGCAATCTTATGAAGAAAAACTTGTATTAGAAGTTTCTATCCCTAGAAAGCTTTATGATGAGTGGGAAGTTACTATTAAAATTAAAATTAAAAATCATGAATGCTTTGCTTTGTGTGATTTGGGTGCAAGTGTTTCTACAATTCCAAAAACTTTGTGTGATTTGTTAGGTTTCCATGAACTTGATGATTGTTCTTTAAATTTGCATCTTGAGGATTCTACCATTAAGAAACCTATGGGAAGGATTAATGATGTTCTTATTGTTGCCAATAGGAATTATGTGCCCGTAGATTTCATTGTTCTTGATACAGATTGCAATCCTTCATGTCCCATTATTCTTGGTAGACCTTTCCTTAGAACGATTGGTGCAATTATTGATATGAAGGAAGGAAATATTAGGTTCCAGTTTCCATTAAGGAAAGGCATGGAGCACTTTCCTAGAAGGAAAATCAAATTACCTTATGAATCAATTATGAGAGCCACTTATGGATTATCTACCAAAGATGACAGTACCTAGATCTATTCTTGTATCATGCCTAGCTAGGGGCGTTAAACGATATCGCTTGTTGGGAGGCAACCCAATTTTATTTTCTTTGTTTTTGCTTCTGTTTAGGAATAAATATTGCATATAGCTTCTGTTTAGATGTGCTTTTTGTATTAATTAGTGTTTGTGCCAAGTAGAACCTTTAGGAAGACTTGTGTGAAGTTTATATGATGATGCTGTAAAAAACAGAAACTTTAGCGCTCACGAGATTGGCTGTCAATTTTTACTGGAGAGTGCTTTTCAGTTTTCTTTTTGCAGATGATTAATAGACAAATTCCTCATGTTTACCAATTTATTTCAATATTTTTAGAGTTTCAGAAGTATTTGAAAGTTACAGATTACTACGCACAGTTATGTTTTTGACAGATTCTGTTTTTCGTGTGTTGTTTGCTTATTTTGATGAATCTATGAGTAGTATTGGGGGGTATGAATCATGGAGAAGTTGGAATATAGTAGGTTTAACACCAATATAAACAAAGAATGACTTCATTACAGTACCTTTGAGTGGTGGTTTCTTTTCTTATACTAACGGACCTCACGAGATTTTTGGCTAAGTTTTGTGTTGTGAAGTTTTCATGTTTTGAGTATGGCTTTGATGGACTATGGAACAAAGAGTGGCCAGAGCCTAAGCTTGGCGCTGCCCAAGGCACCCCAAGGTAAAATTCATGGACAACCCAAAGCCTAAGCTTGGGAATGCCCTGGGAAGGCATCTCCTCTTTCGTCTTCATCTATCGGTAAGTTTACTCGGGACTATATTTTTATTCACCACATGATATGTGTTTTGCTTGGAGCGTCATGTATGATTTGAGTCTTTGCCTTTTAGTTTGCCACAATCATCCTTGCTGGACACACCTTTTGAGAGAGATAATTATGGTTTAGAATTTATTAGAATACTCAATATGCTTCACTTATATCTTTTGAGCTAGATAGTTTTGCTCTAGTGCTTCACTTATATCTTTTAGAGCACGGTGGTGGTTTTATTTTGTAGAAATTATTGATCTCTCATGCTTCACTTATATCTATTTGAGAGTCTTTTAGAACAACATGGTAATGTGCTTGGGTTATAAAAGTAGTCCTAATATGATAGGCATCAAAGATGAGTATAGTAAAAACTTTCATACAAGTGCATTGAATATTATGAGAAGTTTGATACTTGATGATAGTTTTGAGATATGAGGTTAGTGATATTAGAGTCATGCTGTCGGGGGAAACTGTCCACCACGAACACCTATGGGACCGGAGCCCCTTGTACGTTGCAGTAAGGGAGCGGAGGGAGCACGAAGAGCAGATCGAGGAGAGCACGCGGGCAGTTTACCCAGGTTCGGGCCGCGCGGACGCGTAAAACCCTACTCCTGCTTGGTTTGTATTGAGTTCGTGAGCTCGGGAGTTTGAAGAACTAGCTACACCGAGCAAGAGAGCTATCAAGGTTCCGAACCCTTTCTACGTTGTGCATGGGCCTCCTTTTATTGCTCAAGGGGTCACCGACAGGTGTCAACGTAGAGGAGGGTAAAAATGTAACTTTGGTGGTAGTTGTAACAGTGCGGGAATAGTGCGTGAACAGTGGATGAACAGTGGTCATCACCAAACTTGACAGTGGGGGACAAGAGCATTAAATGCCCGTCGCCGTCGACCCCAAAAGCACCCGTCCATGTGTCGGGGGAAACTGTCCACCACGAGCACCTATGGGACCGGAGCCCCTTGATTGTGCGGTAAGAGGGCGGAGGGAGCACAAAGAGCAGATCGTAGTGAACACGCGGGCAGTTTTACCCAGGTTCGGGCCGCGGTGGACGCGTAAAACCCTACTCCTGCTTAGTTTGTATTGAGTTGGAGAGCTCGGGAGCTTGAAGAACTAGCTACACCGAGCGTATGAGCGATCTAGGTTCCGAACCCCCTCCACGTTGTGCATGGGCCTCCTTTTATAGTGCAAGGGGTCACCGACAGGTGTCAACGTAAGAGAAAGGGGTAAAAACGTAAAAGAGGTGGTAGTTGTAACAGTGCGGGAATAGTGGAGCTACAGTGTATGAACAGTGGTCGCTACCTACTTTGACAGTGGGGGACAAGAGCATTTAATGCCCGTCGCCGTCGACCCCAAAAGCGCCCGCCCTTGCGTCTCCGTTTGCCACGGCGATGGCTTCACCACCGTGGAGTGCCACCGTGTCCCCCAGGCTGCACAGCCATCCGCCACGCGTCCCTGGAATGGCCCCAGTGCGACGCGTGGTTCGATGAGCTGGAGCGCGGGCACACAGCACAACTCTCCCCGGCAAACACCTTGCCGGGGTCTTGACCTTGCCGGGCCCGGGAGCTTGCCGGGCTCTGAAGCTTGTCGCTCCCCGGACCCTGCCGGGGCGCATGCAGCGCCGAGGCATGTCTCCTGTAATGGAATCTTCTAGTCTTCCTGGCAAGCTCCTCTTGCCAGGGCCTTGCGTGAGTGAGGTAATCTTGAGCCTGGAACGGCCTTCCCGGCAAGCTCCACTTGCCGGGGTCTCGATCTTCTGTCTTTTATACTTTGTTTTTGAATGGCTTTATATGGAGCAGGAAGGTCTCCGGCGAGCACGTGGTCGACCCTGCCGCGGGAAGCTGCTACTGCCCGTGCACAAGTTGGGGTACTGAGGTACCCCTACCTTAGTACACCGACAGGAGCCCCCGGGCCTGGGCCACACACGGTGCCGAGCGCTGTTGGGCCAGGCCCAAAACAGTGCACGGACACGCGCGGCCCACGGTACGCCGAATCCACTTCCGCATCCGCCGCGTCCCCCCCGTAACGGCACGCGTCGATTGCGGCGTCGTGGGATGGGACGTGGCCACGTTCTTTTAATGGAAAGAGCGAAACGCCCCCCACTTCCCCATAAAAGCAGAGGAAGCAGGAGTGGTTCCCCTCCTACGCCTTCATTGCCTCTTCTTCCATCTCCAGAGATCCCCTTTGCGCTCCGCCTCCACAGCTCCTCCGCCGTCTTCCGCATCTCCGGCGCCGCCGAACTCTTCGTCCCCTCCTCTCGCCGCCCCCGCCATGGCTCCAAAGACGGAGAAGGCGAAGGCGGAGAAGACCAAGAAGGAGAAATCGGAGCAAGCGGCGAGGCTCACCGCGTTGCGGAAGCGGAACGTCGTCTTCTCGCCGAGGCTCAGCGCGCGGGAGCTCTGGAACAAGTACTACTTGTTCTGGGCCAAGAAGACCAAGGCGCATCCCCGCACCCGAGCCTATCCGGCCGCCGCCAAGGACAACTACCCCGGCGGGTATTTCTTTTTCGCAGCATTCTTCCACTGCGGCCTCTGTCCCCCTTTTTCTGAATTTTTCTGCGATATAATGCACACCTACGGCCTCCACCTTCTTGACTTCACCCCCAACGCCATCCTCACGATGGCGGTTTTCGCACACATGTGCGAAAACTATATTGGGATATACCCAAACGTAGCGCTGTTTAGGCACTTCTTCACCCCTAGAGCAGAGGCCGACGCCCCCCTCTCCGGAGGAATATCTTGGGTTTTTCGCTTGAACAAGAAGGAGTCCTACTTGCCGGGGGAGCTCCGCGGCAAGTGGGAGGAGTGGCGTGCAGACTGGTGTTGGATAGTTGAGGACGAGCCGCAGCCCTTCACCGCGCCGCGCACAACACCTATCGTGCGCGGCAGGGACTGGAGCGAGCTGGATTCGGACGACGGCAAGCTCGACGTCGCCCTCATCAGAATTCTTCGTCTCCGGGTAGCAAGGTTGTCTGTCGCAGAAGTAGGCACAGATTTCCTCCGCCGCCGCATCGCCCCTCTCCAAGATAGGAAGAGGCCAGCCTGGGAGTACGGCAACGCGGCGGACATAATGAGGCTGCGCCCCGGGCTCAACTTTAACTTCACGTCGCTGGAGCTGAAGGGGATGGTCCAGGAACTATTTAAGCATGACCCGGCCCATCCGGAGTGGTTCAGAGCTCCCCGGGGAGTGGTGCCCCTCTGCAACAGCACGGCCCGGGATTCCCTTCGCGCCATGATGCCCGCGTGTGACTCGCACGGTATCGACCGCACGTGGATTCCGCCCAAGCCAGACGTCATCTTGAACTTCTTCGACAACCTGGTGGAGGTGGCGAAGAACAAAGACGAGATCCGGGAGCTCACACGGGACACCACCGACCAAGAGATAGCGTACATAGCTTCTCGGGTTGAAGAGGCCGCTGCAGCCGCAGCGGCAGGAGAATTTGGCTTCACGCCGGAGGAGGCAGAGGCTGCGGAAACGTCCTGCCAAGCAGAGGAGGCGGAGATCCGCAGGCTGCTGAAGCTTCCTCCCGACGAGCTCGCCGGGGTCCCTTCCTTGAGGCACTCCGGGATCCCCGGGATCTTGACCGAGGCCGCGGCGAGAGGCAACGCCGCTGGAGGAAACAGAGGCGCCGCAGGGAGCGGAGGCGCCGGAGGGAGCGGAGGCGCCGGAGGGAAAGCGGCCACAGTGCAGGGCGCTGGGCCCAGCAAGCCTGTCGGGGAGGAGGAGGAGGAGGAGGACGCCGGGGCCGACGAAGACTCCGACGGATCCCTGGGGCTCTACGCCGACGACCTCTCCTCGTCGTCGGAGACCTCCCCGCCTCGGGCAAACCCTAGGCGTTCTCCGCTGAAGCGTCTCCGCAAGACGGCGACAGGGACGAGGGCGCAGGCGCCCCGGCAACAACCAGCTCGCCGGGCGGCGCGAGCTACCCGGGGGAGCCAAGCTGCGACGGGGGCGCCCGGCGCACCAACCACGGCGGAGGCGACCCGCACACAGGCCACGGCGGGGGCGACCCGCACGCAGGCCACGGCGGATGCGCCCCGCACGACAGCGCCAAGCGGAGGAGGGACTTCGCAGAGCGGAGCGGCAGCTCCGCCCGCTCCCCGGGCCTCGGCTACCACAGGGGCTGGGTCTTCGCAGCCCCCAGCCCCGCGGACCGCCCAGCGCCCGAGGGAGTCTTCGCCTCCTGCTCCTCGCGCGGACGCGCCTCAGGTGGCGTTTGACTTCTCCGCCTTGAGCGACGACGACGACGAGGAGGAACTTGAGGTCTTGCATCTTCTTTAACATTATCTTGATTCTTGTTGATGTTGATCTTGCTTTTGTTTTAATCTTCAGGACCTTGGCGGAGCGAGTGGCGAAGAAGGCCAAGGTGCCCGTGGTCGAGGTCGCGGACGACTCGCCCGTCGCGGCGACAGGGGACGTGCCGGAGCCGAGCCTGCCGGACCCGAGCGCTGCTCCGAGGAGCAGCCCCCAGCGCAGCCCCCAGCGTAAGTCTAGGTTCCGTACTTCCGCTCGTCGGGCGCGCTTGAGGGTTTGTCCTTGTGCTAATATCCTGATATTTGTGTCTTGTTTTGATTGTCTTGTGCAGAGGTGGAGCCACGACCGCAGGAGCGTCCGGTGGTCGCTCCCGAGGAACCGCAGGCCCCGCCGTCCCCGCCAAGGCCGAACTCCCCGGCAAGGGAGAGCACTCCGCCAAGGGCGGGTACTCCGCCAAGGGCGAGTACCCCGCCAAGGGCGGGTAGCCCGGCGAGGGTGGCCACTCCGCCAAGGCAGAGCTCCCCGGCGAGGGAGCCCGCCGCTGATGACGTCCGTCAAGGTAAGTTCCGTAACTTTGTCTTCTTGGATTCGTCTCTTTTTGGATATTTGCTTGAACTTCTTTTGCTTTTTCTTCTTCTTCTAGATCCTCCTCCCCCCGAGCAGATGGAGACGGAGGTCATCGACGTCGAGGAGGAGGGCGTGCAGGGCGGCGGCGGCGACGCCCCTGTCGCTGAGGACATGGCGGGAGCCGCCGAGCCGGCTGCGGAGGAGACCGCTCCGGCTGTGGACGCAGCGGCCGGGGAGGGGGACGGCGACCGCACTGCCGGCCCGGAGGCGGCAGGAGCATCGAGTGCTGCGCCGGCCGCCGACCCCTCCACCGAAAAGGAGCAGGCGGGCTACTATCTTGAAGCTCCCAACGGCGTCTTCATCCAGGTGCCGTGGGGTTCTTCATCGCGAGCCCCCGCGGAGGGCGAGGCCTTTGACGGAGAGGTCCTCGCCTCCGCGGGTTTGAAGATTGTCGAGGCGCCCGGCGGAAGCGACGGGCCCGAGGAGGAGAAGCTGCTTCATCAGCTCCTGGCCCTTTACCGGGCCAGGCAGGCGAAGCTTGCGTCTCGGGAGGCCCTCGCCGCCAAGGCCGCCGTTAAGATGGAGAAGCGCGCGGCGGAGCTCCGCGCCGCCAACCAGGCTGCCCTCCGCGACGTGGCGGAGGAGCGCGAGAGGCTCGCCGGGGAATACCAAGAATGGCTGCTGGAGAAGGCTGAAGCCGAAGAGCAACAGCGACTCGCCGGGGAGGAGCTGTCCCGGCGAGAAGGAGAGCTCGCCCAACGGAAGGGCAACCTCGACTCCCACGAGGAAGACCTTGCCGCTCGGGAGCAGGCCCTTGGCGGAGAGCTGAAGGAGGCGAAAGCCGCCGCGGCTGCCGCGGAGACCGCCAAGGAGGAGCTTGCCGCCAAGGTTGCGCAGCTGGAGGAGTCGTTGAAGGCGAGCGTGGAGAGGGTCGCCGCGCTCAACATAGAGCGCGAGAAGGACGCCCACACCAACTCCGAACTCCAGGTGCGTCTCTCCAAGAAGGGCGACGAGCTGAAGGCCGCCAAGGACTCCATTGAGGATCTGGAGCTGAAGGTTTCCACGTTGAAGGACTCGCTCGACGCCGTCCGAGACCGGGAAACCAAGCTGAAGGAAGAGCTCCGCAAGGAGCGAGGCTTGGTGGAGAGCGCCAACATAGCGGCCGAGAACTTCCGCCGTACCGTCGAGGTGTGGACCGACGACCTGGTATCTTCCGCATCCAACATCGACCAGGAGCTGCTGGCGCTGAAGCTGGAGCATCTCATCTACTCTCCAGACCCAAACCTCCCTCACAGCGCCAAGCTCAGCCTCTTCTTCAGGGGGATCGCGCCGGCTCTTGCAGATCTTCGGAAGAAGATTCCCGCGCAACTGGCCGAGGAGTCGCGCCAGCTCTGCACGGGAACCTTGGAGCGCGTACTGACGAAGATTGTATACCGCAATCCCGGTATAAACCTCACCAACGTTCTCCGCAGCTTGCCGGCCGACGTGAATATGGAGGCGCTGAAGGCGCAGGTCGCCCACATCATTGCTAAAGTGAACAAGATCTCCAGGGTTGAGGGCGACCGCGTAGATTAGGCCTCCTTTTTCTTTATCTCTTTTCATTGCTGCATAGGGTGTTATGAACTCATTAATCGTTGTGACAAGTTACCCTTTGTAAGATACTTATCTTATTTTAATCAATCAGTGCAATGTTATCTTCCTTTTCTTGGTCATCCACTTTGTACGTTTTTCACCCTACGCTCCCGGGGAGCTTGCCGGCAAGGGGCCTTTGCCGCGAGCGCTGAGTGCTGGACTCTGAGCAGCCTGCTGGCCAAGGTCTTACCGGCAAGCAACCTTGCCGCGGCTAGTCGCAACGCACTTAGCTTGCTGAGCGAACTCGAAAATGAAGTAAGGGCGCGACACTTGTCGCAGCTCACTTAAATCGTTGAGCGTACTCGGAAACAAGACAAGGGTGCAGCTAGCTACAGGTAGGTTCCTCCGCGCACAGGTTTTCCATACAAAGTGTGATTGTTCAAGGAAGACAACTTAAAAGATAAAAATTTGAACTGATCAAATTCTAATAACTTAGCTTTCATATATTGCTTGCTTCTCGGTAAGGCTTCTCTTTCTTGAACAACACTTGGTTTCTCCTCCATCTCCTTCCC
>LR738711.1:914468219-914486247 GCA_902687465.1 Secale cereale
AAACTTGTGCGCGAGGAACGTTCCTCCTGCTTAAGAGGCAAGGAAAAAGAAGAGGGAAACAAGTATATGGCCTTTCGGCGTGCCAATGCTTACCGGACGTGTATGTTGCACAAGATGCCAAACAACACATGCAAATAGCAAAGAAAATCATGCAAAAGGCAAATAGCGCAAAACATGGAAAACTTTACTGATGCACGGGGTCTGCGCCCGACTTTGTACAAAGGGTTACATGCAACAGCAGCAAAGCTTGTACAAAAGGTGGTTGCCGGAGCGGGTCACGGCAACCGCGCCTTATGGGTGAAACTTGCGAAGATGATCTATGTTCTAGGAGTTGCTCACCGGTAAGCCTTCTTCGGTCTCAAGGCGGACAGCGCCGGGCCTTGTGACTTGTCTCACCCGATAAGGGCCTTCCCACTTCGGCGTCAACTTGTTTGAATTCTTGGCGGACTGAACACGCCGAAGAACAAGGTCGCCTTCCTCGAGACTCCTGGCCTTGACCTTGCGGCTATGGTAGCGATGCAAGGTTTGCTGGTATCGAGCAGCTCGTACAACAGCCTGGAGACGTTCCTCCTCGAGGAGCAATGCATCATCTTGCCGCCGTTGCTCTTGCTCGAGCTCATCATAAGCGAGTACTCGTGGAGATCCGTATACGAGTTCCGTGGGGAGAACTGCCTCTGCTCCATAGACTAGAGCAAAGGGTGTCTGTCCGGTGGCTCGACTTGGTGTCATTCTGATTGACCAAAGAGCCGCCGGTAGCTCCTCTATCCAGTTTTTTCCGCACTTGCGCAGCCTGTCAAAGGTCCTCGTCTTGAGTCCGCGCAGCACTTCAGCATTTGCCCTCTCCGCTTGACCGTTGCTCCTCGGGTGAGCAACAGAAGCGAAACAGACCTTGGCGCCAAGGTCTTGGACGTACTGCATGAAGGTGCGACTAGTAAATTGTGTACCGTTGTCGGTGATGATCCTGTTAGGGATTCCGAAACGGCAAACAATCGACCTGAAGAACCTGACCGCTGACTGTGCTGTCACCTTTCTCACTGGTTCCACTTCTGGCCACTTTGTGAACTTGTCGATTGCAACGTACAAGTACTCAAAGCCCCCGACTGCCCGGGGAAAGGGGCCGAGGATATCGAGCCCCCAGACCGAGAAGGGCCAGGACAAAGGGATTGTTTGGAGAGCTTGAGCTGGCTGATGAATTTGCTTCGCATGGAACTGGCACGCTTCACACTTGGTTACTAGTGCAGTTGCATCTTGGAGGGCTTCTTGCCAAAAGAACCCTTGCCGGAAAGCTTTACCGGCAAGCGCCCTTGCGCCAATGTGGTGGCCACATATGCCTCCATGTATTTCTGCCAACAGCCTCTGTCCATCTTCCCTGGATATGCACTTCAATCTAACACCATTGAGCCTCCTTCTGTACAGCTCGTTATCCACGAACTGGTACATACTTGACTGACTGGTTATCTTCTCTATTTCTTCTGGGTCGTCGGGAAGTTCTCCAGTTTGCAGAAAACGGACGATCTGCTGCGCCCATGCCGGAGCCCGAGGCTCAATGGCAAGGACTAAAGGCATGAGGGCCGCTGCGGGGACCTCAGCTTCTATGGCAAGAACCTCTGGTTCCGCCGGAGCTGATGGTCCCCCGGCAAGCTCGCCGGGGCGAAGCTTGTCGGGAACACTTGCTTCAACTGCACAGATCCTTGGATCTGCAGGAGCAGACTGTTCCTCAGCGTTCTGACCATTGATCTTGGGGACCTTGGCGGCGGTTTCAGGAAGATCCGCCAGCAAGTAGTCGCCGGAGACCAGCTTTCTTTTCTTGGACTGCCCAATTGATGGTGTAACGGATGGTTGAGTCAGCTTGAGTAAGAAGGTCCCTGGTTCCACAGGTAACTTCATCGAAGCACACTTTGAAAGGCCATCTGCTATTTCATTCTGAGCTCTCGGGACGTGCTCCATTTGCAGACCTTCAAAATGCTCCTCAAGCTTCCTCACTTCATCTACATAAGCTTCCATCAAGGGGCTCTGGTAACTCTTGTTAACTTGTCGGACCACCAACTGAGAATCTCCCCACACAATCAGCTTCCTGATCCCAAGTTCGGCCGCAATCCTGAGGCCGGCAAGCAAGCCTTCATATTCAGCAGTGTTGTTTGTCGCTTGCTCCCTGGGAAAGTGCATCTGGATAACATACTTGAGGTGCTCTCCGGTGGGCGCGATGAGTACCACGCCAGCACCGGCGCCTTGCAGCGAGAAGGCACCATCAAAATACATTACCCATTCACTTGTCGCTTCTTGTATGGGTGCACTTGTTTCTTGGATTTCTTCATCGGGCGTTGGGGTCCACTCAGCTATGAATTCTGCCAAAGCTCGACTCTGTATGGTTAAGGTACTTTCAAACTTGAGTCCAAAGCTTGACAGCTCCAGTGCCCACTCAACAATCCTGCCTGTTGCTTCTGGATTGTGCAATATCCTCTTCAGCGGAAAGCGAGTGACCACTGTTATCTCGTGTGCCTGGAAGTAATGGCGCAGCTTTCTCGAGGCCATGAGGAGGCCGAAAAGCAACTTTTGCACACCAGAGTATCTCGATCTAGCCCCTTGGAGAAGGGAACTTACGAAATACACTGGGCGCTGCACCATCTTCTTCCGCACCTCTTCCTGTTCCTGCGCAGAGTTGTCCTTGTCGGGGCCAGAGCTTGTCGGAGCCGCCCCCTGCTTGTCGCTGGATTCGCTTGCCGGCGGCGTAGACTCCTCGTCGGCCTCCCTCTCCGCTACTAACGCAGCACTAACCACCTGGTTGGTTGCCGCTAGGTATAGCAACAACTTTTCCTGTGGTCTAGGTGCGACAAGTATTGGAGTGGAGGATAGGTACCGTTTCAAATCTTGCAGCGCTGCCTCCGCTTCCGGAGTCCACTTCATGGGGCCTGCCTTCTTCAGGATTTTGAAGAAAGGCAGGGCGCGTTCTACAGACTTCGAAATGAACCTACTGAGGGCAGCCACACAACCTGCAAGCCTTCTGACATCCTTGACGCGCTTCGGGGCCTCGATCTGCTCAATGGCTTTAATCTTGTCGGGGTTTGCCTCAATCCCCCTCTTGGACACAAAGAACCCGAGAAGCTTGCCGGAGGGGACTCCAAAGACGCACTTCTCGGGGTTCAACTTGAGCTGTATCTTGCGCAGGTTTTGAAATGTCTCTTCCAAATCTTGGACCAGGGTATCCTTGCTCTTGCTCTTCACCATGATGTCATCCATGTAAGCCTCTACATTTCTGTGGATCTGTGGCTCGAAAGCAGTGTGCACTACCCTTGCAAATGTTGATTCTGCATTCTTCAGTCCAAATGGCATGCGTATGAAGCAATAGGTGCCACATGGAGTGATAAATGCAGTCTTCTCTTCATCTTCTTTGGCCATAAAAATCTGATGGTAGCCTGAATATGCATCAAGAAAACAGAGTAGCTCACATCCGGCAGTGGAGTCAACAATCTGGTCAATGCGCGCCAAGGGGAATGGATCCTTGGGACATGCTTTATTCACATCGGTGAAGTCTATACACAGTCTCCATTTCCCGTTGGCCTTGCGCACGACGACTGGGTTTGCTAACCACGTCAGATGGATCACACATCTAACTAGGCCTGCTGCCTCTAGCTTCTTGATCTCTTCGTTCATGAATTCTTGGCGCTCCACGGCTTGCTTCCTCACCTTCTGCTTGATGGGCCGCTCATGAGGACAAACAGCAAGCTTGTGCTCAATTACCTTCCTGGGAACATCGGGGATGTCAGATGGCTGCCACGCAAACACATCGACATTCGCCCGCAGGAAGGCAACGAGCGCGCTTTCCTATTTGCTGTCAAGCGTGGCACTGATGGTGAAGGTACCACCAGTGCCGTCCTCCTTGGCGGACACCCTCTTGGTTGCCGGAGGAGCGGCCATCCCCTTCTTACACTTGTCGGTGGAGCTCGATGGAACGTCCTCGACGGCAGCGCAGCACTCCGAAGAGGTGCGGTTGCCGGAGTGGGCCCCAGAGCACTTGCCGGACTTTGTCTTCGTCTTCTTCCCCCCGGGAGCTTCAGCGGCAAGTGTATCCTTCTCCGCTGCGGCTGCTGCATCCCGGTAGATCTTGTCGGCGCAGACAAGCGCATCTTTCTTGTCGCCATGGACAGTGATGACGCTTATCGGCCCCGGCATCTTGAGTACGTTGTAGGCATAGTGGGAAGCTGCCATGAACTTGGCGAGGGCGGGACGGCCGAGTATTCCATTATACGGCAATGGAATATCGGCGACGTCGAACGTGATGCACTCAGTTCTGAAGTTGAGCTCCCCGCCAAAGGTCACCGGCAGAGTTATCTTCCCCTTGGGCTTGCTCCTTCCCGGGTTGATTCCTTGGAAAGAACCGGTCTCTTCGAGCTCGCCATCTGGGATTTGGAGTTTCTTGATCACAGCAGAGGAGATCAAGTTCAGCCCGGCCCCGCCGTCAACCAACATTTTGGTGACCTTGAGGTTGCGGATGGTGGGTGAGACCAGCATCGGCAGGCACCCGACCGCAGTGGTGCGGTTAGGGTGATCCTCAAGATCGAAAACGATGGGCGTGCTGGACCATTTGAGGAGCCTGCGTGACTCCACTGGCGGCTCTGCTGCATTCACCTCGCGCACCCACTGCTTGAGCTGGCGGTGGGAGGTGTGCAGAGAGGCGCCACCGTCGACGCACAGGACCTCCATGGCCTTCTGGAACTCCTGCTCGCTGTTATCCTCATCCTCCATGTCTTCGTCGTCGTCCTCTTCATCCTTGTCGCGGCCCCGGGGAGGTCGATCACCTTGCCGCTGCTTGGCCTTGCCGCGGCATCCTCCCCGGCCATTGAATGGCCGCTTCTTGCTTGGTTCTCCCCCGCCACCTTAGGCCTTCTCCTTGTCGCGCCTCTCGTACTCAGCTTTCTGCTGCTCGACGAGGTATTCGACGCGTTTGCAGTTGGAGAGGTCGTGGCCCTTGGTGCGGTGGATCTTGCAGTATTGCTTGTCGGAGCCGTCCTGCTTGTCGGCTGCCGCTACAGGGGCAGGCTCCTTGCCGGAGCCGCCAGCCTGTGTTTGCTTGGCGGGAGCCTCCTTGCCGGACATCTCGACAGCAAGCACTTCCTTCTTGTTCTTTCTCCTGTTATTCCGCCGCCGGCTCTTCTTTGCCGGGGCGACGTCGTCGCTGTCGCTTCCTCCTGCGCCAGCATCCTCCCCGGGGAGTCTCCTCCCCTCTTCTGCGCGTGCGCACTTATCAGCCAGAGCGTAAAGCTCGCTGACATCCCGTATCTTGGTCATGGCCATTTCTTCACACATGCGGCGGTTACGCACGTTCTGGTGGAACGCGCTGATAACCGCGGCAGGGTGGACGTCGGGGATGTTGTGCTGCACACGGCTGAAGCGCTAGATGTACTTGCGCAGGGATTCTCCTTCCTTCTGGGCCAGAATGTGGAGATCACTCTCCTAGCCGTGGGGTTTGTGGCCGCCCGTGAAGGCGCCAACAAACTGATGGCAAAGGTCTGCCCAAGAAGAAATGGAGCCCTCCGGCAAGTGCATAAGCCACGAACGAACGTTCGGCTTAAGCACGAGCGGGAAGTAGTTTGCCAAAATCTTCTCGTCGCGCCCCCCGGCAGCCTGCACCGCGATGGTGTAAATGCTGAGGAATTCCGAGGGGTGCGTCTTGCCGTCGTACTTCTCCGGTACGTCGGGCTTGAAATTCTTCATGCTGGGCCACTGGACGCGCCGCAGCTCGCGAGTAAGCGCAGGGCAACCTGCCGCGTACGGCAAGTCGCCCGGTTCACCGGGCGCGCGCGCGTCGACAGCGTTCCCAGCTCTCTGGTCTGATTGTCGCCGAGCTTCTCGGCGGCGCTCGATTGTTGTTCGAGCGTCTTCT
Source organism: Secale cereale (assembly GCA_902687465.1). Taxonomy (NCBI): domain Eukaryota; kingdom Viridiplantae; phylum Streptophyta; class Magnoliopsida; order Poales; family Poaceae; genus Secale; species Secale cereale. Next base: position 914,474,101 of record LR738711.1, read on the forward strand.
TGTCGCCGGTCGTCAAGGACTTGGCGCTGGTCCCGACGAGCCCGCGGATCCGAAGACGCCGTGGAGCCGTCGTCGGTGTTGTTCCGGCGGGGCGGCGTCTTCTGCTTCTGCGGCGGGGAGTGCACGGTGGTTGCACCCCCGGCGGTCTTGTCGCCGTCGGCCTTCGTCTTCTCTACCTGCCGCGGCCGCGAGGTCGCCGGCTGCTGCGGCGTATCGTTGTTGGCGAAGGCGATCAGGCTCTGGATGGTTGCCCTCCAGTCTTCGGCCTTGTCTGCCGCTGGAGGGAAGTCGAGGAGCAGTTGCGCCCTTGCGAGCGCTTCTGCTGGAGTGGAGGGGAGCGGGGGCGAGCGGTGCGAGGAGCGGGATATGCTCGGACTCCTAACGGCGTTAGAAGGAGCAGGGTCCCGCCCCGGCGACCGCGCCTTGCTCGTGCCGGGACGATGGCCCGGAGCGTCCCGCGAACCTCCGGTTTGCCCTTGGCCCAGCAAGCGGATGCCACCTCCTGTGGCATGGCGTTGCTGGGTTGTCGTTTGCTGAGATGGACGTGGCGCGTCCACGGAGACCGAGGCTCGGTCGTCCGTCCTGTCCTTGGATTTGGTGGCGCCGCGTGTGTCTTCGCCGGCGGCCATCTTTCCGACGGCGTCTCCCCCGCCCACCGTTGGTTCCGGTGGCGGCGGATGAGACGCAGACGGGCCTGCGACCTCCGAAGCCTTCTTCTTCGGGGCCATGGTGCTGTTGTTGATGAAGCTGACGAATTCGGAGAGGTTGATGAAGAATGCGCCCGCGTGAGCGCCGGATCAGGTTCGCACAACCTCGACGCCCCCTACCTGGCGCGCCAAAGATGTCGGGGGAAACTGTCCACCACGAGCACCTATGGGACCGGAGCCCCTTGATTGTGCGGTAAGAGGGCGGAGGGAGCACAAAGAGCAGATCATAGTGAACACGCGGGCAGTTTTACCCAGGTTCGGGCCGCGGTGGACGCGTAAAACCCTACTCCTGCTTAGTTTGTATTGAGTTGGAGAGCTCGGGAGCTTGAAGAACTAGCTACACCGAGCGTATGAGCGATCTAGGTTCCGAACCCCCTCCACGTTGTGCATGGGCCTCCTTTTATAGTGCAAGGGGTCACCGACAGGTGTCAACGTAAGAGAAAGGGGTAAAAACGTAAAAGAGGTGGTAGTTGTAACAGTGCGGGAATAGTGGAGCTACAGTGTATGAACAGTGGTCGCTACCTACTTTGATAGTGGGGGACAAGAGCATTTAATGCCCGTCGCCGTCGACCCCAAAAGCGCCCGCCCTTGCGTCTCCGTTTGCCACGGCGATGGCTTCACCACCGTGGAGTGCCACCGTGTCCCCCAGGCTGCACAGCCATCCGCCACGCGTCCCTGGAATGGCCCCAGTGCGACGCGTGGTTCGATGAGCTGGAGCGCGGGCACACAGCACAACTCTCCCCGGCAAACACCTTGCCGGGGTCTTGACCTTGCCGGGCCCGGGAGCTTGCCGGGCTCTGAAGCTTGTCGCTCCCCGGACCCTGCCGGGGCGCATGCAGCGCCGAGGCATGTCTCCTGTAATGGAATCTTCTAGTCTTCCTGGCAAGCTCCTCTTGCCAGGGCCTTGCGTGAGTGAGGTAATCTTGAGCCTGGAACGGCCTTCCCGGCAAGCTCCACTTGCCGGGGTCTCGATCTTCTGTCTTGTATACTTTGTTTTTGAATGGCTTTATATGGAGCAGGAAGGTCTCCGGCGAGCACGTGGTCGACCCTGCCGCGGGAAGCTGCTACTGCCCGTGCACAAGTTGGGGTACTGAGGTACCCCTACCTTAGTACACCGACACCATGCGTCTCCGTTCGCCACGGCGATAGCCTCATCACCGTGGAGTGCCACCGTGTCCCCCAGGCTGCACAGCCATCCGCCACGCGTCCCTGGAAGGGCCCCAGGGCGACGCGTGGGCCGATGAGCTGGAGCGCGGGCACACAGCGCAGGCTTCCCCCGGCAAACACCTTGCCGGGGTCTTGATCTTGCCGGGCCCTGGATCTTGTCGCTCCCCGGGCCCTGCCGGGGCGCATGATGCGCCGAGGCATGTCTTCTGAGATGCAGTCTTCTGGTTTTCCTGGCAAGCTCCTCTTGCCAGGGTCTTATGATAACGTTATAGTCTTGAGCCTGGGACTGCCTTCCTGGCAAGCTCCACTTGCCGGGGCCTTGATCTTCTGACTTGTATACTTTGTTTTTGAATGGCTTAATAAGGACCAGAAAGGTTTCCGGCAAGCACGTGGTAAACCCTGCCGCGGGAAGCTGCTACTGCCCGTGCACAAGTTGGAGTACTAAGGTACCCCTATCTTAGTACACCGACACATGCTAGTGGAGTAATTGTGAATTTGAGAAACACTTGTGTTAAAGTTTGTGATTCCCGTAGCATGCACGTATGGTGAACCGTTATGTGATGAAGTTGGAGCATGATTTATTTATTGAGTGTCATCCTTTGTGTGGAGGTCAGGATCGCGCGATGGTTAACTCCTACCAACCCTTCCCCTAGGAGTATGCATTTAATACTTTGTTTTAATAACTCGTAGATTTTTGCAATAAGTATATGAATTCTTTATGACTAATGTTGGGTCCATCGATTATACACACTCTCACCCTTCCACCATAGCTAGCCTCTCTTGTACCGCGCAACCTTCGCCGGTACCATACACCCATCATATACCTTCCTCAAAACAGCCACCATACCAACCTATCATGGCATTTCCATAGCCATTCCGAGATATATTGCCATGCAACTTTCCACCGTTCCGTTCATATGACATGTTTCATCATTACCATTCACATAGAGTCATATTTTGTTCTAGCTTCGAGTTGTAATATTTGAGTTGTAACTAAATAAAAGTGTGATGATCTTCATTATTAGAGCATTGTCCCATGTGAGAAAAAAAGGGAAAGGCCAAATAAAAAAACTGGCCCAAAAAAAGATACGGGGGCTAATAAAAGAAAGCCCCCCCCCCAATGAGAAAAAAGAGAGAAGAGACAATGCTACTATCCTTTTCCACACTTGTGCTTCAAAGTAGCACCGTGATCTTCATGATAGAGAGTCTCTTGTTTTGTCACTTTCATATACTAGTGGGAATTTTCATTATAAAACTTGGCTTGTATATTCCAACGATGGGCTTCCTCCAATGCCCTAGGTCTTCATGGGCAAGCAAGTTGGATGCACACCCACTTAGTTTCTTTTGATGAGATTTCATACACTTATAGCTCTAGTGCATCCGTTGCATGGCAATCCCTACTCACTCACATTAATATCTATTGGTGGGCATCTCCATAGCCCATTAATATGCATAGTTGATGTGAGACTATCTTCCTCTTTTGGTCTTCTCCACAACCACCACTCTATTCCACCTATATTCCTATATCCATGGCTCACCCTCATGTATTGCGTGAAAGTTGAAAGGTTTGAAAAAATTTGAGTATTGTCAGGGATATTACTATTAGGTATAAACCGCCCAGGAGGGGCAGATTTATGCCAGTGGAGATTGTTTCTACTAAAGCCCAGCCAGACGTGGAGCAAGATGCATTAGTACAAGAAGCTTAAGGCCCAAGAGGCATTAGGGCCCGTGATTTCTAAACCGCCATATGATGTCTAACTTGTGATGTAAGATAGGAAGGATAGTGACCGAGCCGGACACGTTTATGAGCCTGCCTCAGGATTCTATAAACCGGACCGGGCGTCACCTCTTATATAAAGGGACGACCCGGCGACGGTTCAAGGTAGAAAACAACAGCTCGAGACACAGGCAAAGCAGATTTGCTCCCTGGTCATCAAAACCGTAGCAATATACACCAAACTAGATGTAGGCTTTTACCTTCATCAAAGGGGCCGAACTAGTATAAAATCCTTGTGTCCTTGTCCGCTTTAACCCCTTTAAGCTAACCCGTAGCGATGGCCTCACGACTAAGTCCTTTTGCTAGGACATCTGCCGTGACAAAACCACGACAGTTGGCGCCCACTGTGGGGCTATCGCACGATGGTTTCGATTTCTTGAAGGGCGGCTTTGAAGGACTCACGGGCTACGCAGTGGGCCGGATGACTAAGAGTCATCGTGGAAAATCTACATCGACGATGCAGGCTGGGGCCCCGAGGCCGATTCAATCGAATACGGGTACCGGGTCCCCTTCGGTGGCATCCACGTTTTCATCGGCAAGGTCGGCGAACCGGGCCATGAGCCGGACATCTTCCCCAACATTGTCGAGCCGGCTCAGCGTGCGAGAGTTGCCCGGATTCGTCCCGCCGTGAAGCACGTCTTCGTTGGAGCAGTGCATGGAGTACAAGCCGAGGACGGATCAGATTTTGGCAGTGAGACTGTTGTCTATTCCGGTGACGAATCGTCCTCTGGAGAGACAGAATCTTTATATCTGTTGCAGGATGGCCGATCTGAGGGCTGTTCCGATGGAGACAGTATTCCGGACCCCCTCGATCTGCCAAACCGGGTTGCCGTCTTTATGGCCGGATCACAACCTATGCAGCAGTCCTCAACTACAGCAGCGTTAACATCAGACGCGGTGGGAGCTAGGGCTGGAGGTCCTGACGCATCGCCGTCCAAAACTTTATCCGTCTTGGTCGATACTTTGACAGCGCTATTAACAGTAGAGGTAGCCCAGGCCAATAAGGAGCAGCATGATGCGGAGGTCGCTCGGGTGAAAAGGCGGATAGATCAAGCCAAGTTGGACCTAGCTGCTGAGAAAACCAAGATGGCTGCAAAGCAGGCTGAGCTTGATGATGAAGCTTATCGACTCATGTTGGATAAGACCGCTTCACACGAGGTGATGATAAGAAGCCAACGATCTCGCTTGTCACCGGTTTATGAGGCAAGGAACCTCTTTAGCACGCCAGGAGCAGGAACCAGTAACCAGCCGGAGGTGAACCGGGGAGGGGACCGGGCACGGGAGCGTCAGTCCAGCCACCGGCCGCGGAGCCAACCCACCAGGTTGTACCGTCACAGCATGTGCCCACCCATCCTGGTCATTACTCTAATCCATTGGATAACATAGTTGCTGCCGCTTCACGACTGGCCGCTCTTCCCATTGAAGGAACATCCCCTATAGCAGTAGAGGCACGACGGGCCAGGGAGTTTTTGGGGACGGCGCTAACTCAACAGCAAGCTTATTCTCATAGCCATGAGAGGATTCATTCAACTTCTCACCCAAGCCGGAGTTACACTAGGCGTCTGGATGAACCGGCCGTGTCAAGTAGTGCACGAAGATGTAATCAGCCGCGGCAGGATGTTCTGGCAGGAGGAGACGCGAACGCTCAGAATGTAGTGGATCAGGGCAGGCAACGCCGGGAGGCCAAATTGACAGCACAGCACGAAGCCCGTCAGGCGACGCCGGTTCGTCCCTCTACCAAAGTTGAACCTAGGGTTATGTCTAGCTCCCTGGGAGTGCCTTGTCTTACTCCTGCTTTGTGGAATGTGAAACTGCCCAAGGATTTCAAAGGACCGCGCAAGGTGCCCAATTACACGGCGGATCTATCCCCGGAGGCATGGGTTGAGAGTTATGAGATGGCAATGGAGATGCTGGATGTGGATGATGCAGCGTGCGCTAAGTATTTCACAGTGATGCTAGAGGGCACAACTCGCACTTGGATGAAGGGCTTGCCACCCAATTCCGTCGGATCATGGGCCGAATTGCGCCACCGGTATATCAATAACTTCAAGGATACGTGCAAGTAGCCAATGTCTGTCGTCGATCTAGCTGCCTGCGTTCAACGAGAGTATGAGTCTACAAGTAGTTGGGTCCGTCGAGTGTCAGAGATCCTGCATTCCTCCAATAGCATCAACCCAAGCACAACAGTGGTAACCTTGGAAGGAAATTTCCGATTTGAACCTTTGAAATTGAAGTTGGGACGGCTTAAGCGTAATTGTGATGACATGGGGACACACATGGGCGCTTTAGTGAAGTATGTGGACTCCGATAATAACAAATACCCAGACGCCGATAGTGACAAGTTAGGGAAGGTAAACAAGAATGGTAAGGCGCCACATCCCAACCCGACGAATCAAGGATACAACGGTAAGCGTAAAGCGGATGGTAATTCGGATTTTGTGGCCAACACCAATGCTCAGGAGGACGGACAACGTCGCAAGAGTAGACCGCCCGCACGAAATGGGAGGCCTCCTATTAATCTGGAACGCCGGAGAACATACCTTGCCTGAGGCACGGTACAGCAGAAAAGCCAGCTACACGCCTCTGGAAGGACTGTTTTATTATGCAAGAATTCATGAACCCATCTCAGTATGATCATGGACCGTCCGGCGGATCAGGTCCCGGTTTTCACGGGCCGGGTTATCAAGGTGGTGGATCCGGTTCAGGATACCAAGGCAATAACGGCAACCACAACGGGCACAATCAGCATAACCAACAACACGGCCAGGGCGGCTATAACAATCAGGGAAATAAACAGCGTCAACACCAGCAACAATATGGATATCAGAATCATACGAAGGAGTTGAGCCGTGGGCAGTATCATGTCTTCACCACGAGCTTGTGTAAACGTGACCAGAAAGTTTACAAGAGGGTCGTACATTCTGTTGAACCGGCGGTGCCGCGTTACCTGCGTTGGTCAGAACAGCCAATTGTGTGGAGCCGAGAGGATCATCCGCCCCGGGTTGATAATCCGGGTCGGCTGGCTCTAGTTGTGGCACCTCAGGTGGGTGGCTACAAGTTTACCAAAGTGCTTGTGGATGGAGGCAACAACATCAACATCCTATACTATGAGACTTTCCGTCGTATTGGGTTGACAGATAAGAAGCTTCGGCAGTCCAACACAGTTTTTCATGGGGTGGTGCCCGGTAAATCCGCGTATCCAGTTGGCAAGATAGATTTGGAGGTTACTTTTGGAGATGAGCATGATTCCAGGTCGGAGACTTTGACCTTTGAAGTGGTAAAGATCAAGAGCTCGTATCACGCCCTGTTTGGGTGGCCGGTTTATTCTAAGTTCATGGCCAGACCGTGTTATGTTTATTATAGCTCAAGATGCCGGGCGACAAGGGAACCATTACGGTCCATGGCAGTCGCAAGATTGCTTTGGAGTGCGAGGAAGGTGATGCAACTTATGCTGAAGTGGTTTGTGCAACCGAGGAGCTGAAGTTTTATAAGGACAATGTTGATCCGGTGGATATGTCTCCGCTGAAGAAACCAACCACGGAGCATGATCCGGCCTTGAAGTTCAAATCAGCTGAAGAGACCAAACAGGTTGACTTTGTTCCTGGTGATTCATCCAAGCAGTTCACCATCAGTGCTAACCTAGATCCAATATAGGAAAGCGCGCTCATCGAGTTCATCCATGAGAATCGGGACATTTTTGCATGGAAACCTTCTGACATGCCAGGTGTACCGAGGGAACTCGCTGAGCACACTCTCAATGTTGATCCTAAGTTCAAACCGGTTAAGCAATTTCTGCGCCGCTTCAATGAAGAAAGTTGTAAGGCTATTGGTGAAGAAGTGGCTAAGCTCTTAGCAGCAGGCCTTATAGTTGAGGTGTTTCATCTAGAGTGGTTGGCTAATCCGTTGCTAGTACTTAAGAAGAATGGCACTTGGAGAATGTGTGTTGATTACACAGATCTGAACAAAGCTTGCCCAACTGATCCCTTTGCCCTCCCCCGTATTGATCAAATCATTGATGCTACGGCAGGTTGTGAGCGGCTAAGTATTTTGGACGCATATTCAGGTTATCATGAGATCAAGATGGCAGTTAAGGACCAAGAGAAGACGGCCTTTATAACTCCATTTGGAGCCATCTGCTATGTATCTATGCCATTCGGGCTTAAGAGTGCCCAGGCGACCTATCAGCGTTGTGTGCAGAACTGCCTTCATGGACAGATTGGGCGGAATGTTCATGCATATGTGGACGGCATTGTGGTGAAATCCAGGAAAGAGGAGACATTGATAATAGACTTGAAAGAAACCTTTGATAATCTCCGGATTTACAAGATGATGCTTAACCCGGATAAGTGTGTTTTTGGTGTTCTGGCAGGCAAGCTCCTAGGGTTCTTGGTATCAAACAGGGGAATTGAGGCTAATCCGGAGAAAATCAAAGCTATTACGTCCTTGGCTAAACTGGCGTGCATCAATGATGTCCAACGTGTGGCGGGCCGTATTGCGGCGCTCAGCCGGTTTATCAACCGTTTGTGGGAGAAGGCTATCCCGCTTTATCAGATGATGAAAAACAGATCGCTTTGTCTGGAGTGATACTGTTGATGCTGCGTTTGAAGACTTGAAGAAGCAATTAGCAGAGCCACCGGTCCTCGTAGCCCAAGTTGATAATGAGTCGATGTTGTTATATGTGGCAGCTAATGCCCGTGTAGTAAATGTTGCCATTGTGGTAGAGCGTAAGGAGGCAGGCAAGGAATATCCGGTTCAGCAGCTGGTTTACTACATCAGTGAGGTGCGCATTGAATGAAAACAGAGATATTCGCATTGGCAGAAATTGGTGTATGGAGTCTTCATGGAAAACCGGAAGCTAAAGCACTAATTTCAAGGCCATCCAATCATTGTAGTCAGTTTAGCTACGTTGGGGGAATATAATCCAGAATAGAGAGGCTATTGGTCGAGTTGCAAAGTGGGCCATTGAGCTTAGCCCGCACGGATTGAAGTATGTGCCCCGTACTGCGATAAAATCCCAAGCATTGTTGGATTTCATCAACGATTGGACAGAGTTGCAAGCACTTGAGGGAATGCCGGACCACACATATTGGACTATTCACGTTGATGGATCCAGGCAATTGGAGGGCTCGGGGGCTGGAGTCGTGTTAACTTCCCCACGAGGTGATAAGTTCTGTTATGTCATTTGTTTAATGTTCCCTTGTACTAACAATGCAGCTGAGTATGAAGCTCTCCTCCATGGTCTACGGATAGGTAAGGAGATGAACTTAAGCCGGGTTAAATGCTTTGGCGATTCAGACCTGGTGGTGCAGCAAGTGTCTGGTAAGTGCGATTCCAAAGATCCACTTATGGCAACATATCGATGAGAGGTAGACAATATTGCTGACACTTCAAAGGTTATCAGGTGGATCATATAGATCGGCGAAAGAATGAAGCGGCTGACGCGTTAAGCCGGCTGGGTTCTCAGGTAAGCCAGTCCCACCCAATACCTTCTTGGATGTATTACACAATCCCAGTTACCTTCAGAAGAGGACTTGGTTGTTCCTGATCCGGAGGCACAATTGGTCGCGGCACTTCATGTTATTCCGGATTGGACGCTTCCCTACCTAGCGTAGATGAACCAAGGTGAGTTACTAGAGGACGAAGTCTTGGCCAGACAGATAATCTGGCGATCGAAGTCAATGACTATTGTCAATGGAGAACTTCATCATCGCAGCGTTTCTGGGGCATTTTAGTGGTGTGTATCGCCAGAGGAGGGTTGTGATATTCTTAAAGAGATCCATGATGGAGATTGTGGAAATCATGCCGGTTCAAAATCTTTGGTAGCTAAAGCTTTTCGCCATGGGTTCTACTGGTTGACGGCTCATGCCGACGCAGAGGACTTGGTAAGAAAATATGAATCTTGCCAGAAATTCTCACGGCGTGCTCATATACCGGCGCAAGAGTTGAGAATGATTCCAATTACTTGGCCGTTTGCGGCTTGGGGGCTTGACATGGATGGACCCTTCAAAAGATCCCAAGATAAGAAGACCCACCTTTTGGTGGCGGTGGAACAGTTTACCAAATGGGTTGAAGCGGAGCCAGTCAGTAAGTGTGATGCAGCAATGGCGGTCCAGTTCATCAAAAAGGTGATTTTCCGGTTTGGCTTTCCACACAGCATTATAACTGACAATGGTACCAATCTATCCAAGGGGGCTATGGAGGAGTTCTGTCAACGAGAGCAAATCCGCCTTGATGTATCATCAGTAGCTCACCCTCAGTCAAATGGCCAAGCTGAGAGAGCCAATCAAGAGATCTTGAGAGGCATCAAACCCCGGCTTATGGTTCCTTTGCAGAGGACACCGGGTTGATGGGTGGAGGAGTAACCTTCTGTGCTATGGAGCATCAACACTACACCTAACAGATCCACAGGGTACACGCCTTTCTTCATGGTATATGGAGCTGAAGCGGTCCTCCCTAGTGATATCCGTCATGACTCGCCACGGGTGGCGGCTTACGTCGAAGCGGATAACGAAAAAGCAAGACAGCATGCATTGGACCGGCTGGATGAAGAACGGGACACAACAGCAGCTCGATCAGCGATTTATCAGCAAGATCTGCGCTGGTACCACAGTCGCCGGGTTAAAACCAGAACGTTTCAAGAAGGAGATCCAGTGCTCCAGCTCATCCAAGACCAGACAGACATGCACAAGTCGTCCCCTCCTTGGGAAGGACCCTTTGTGGTCAGCAAGAACCTGCACAACGAATCATACTACCTCCTCGACGTTCGAGAACATAAGGACTCACGTACGGGAGAGGAGGAGACCAGACGGCCGTGGAACATCGCTCTTCTTCGACCTTACTACACCTGAGCCATAGGCTCCGCTTTATGTACATATCTTTACAATGTATATATTATGATCAATATAATAAACCGGCGCCCCGATAAAGCGGGGTATCAGCCGCCTTTTTTCATAAGAGTTTGTCACATGGGGGCTTCTGTGTGCAACAGAGTTCCTATGGCCTCTTAAACCGGCGACCACATCCAGGCCATCATAAGAGCATAGCTCTGGTTGCTTCGGCAATTTCCACATGATGATGAGGGGCAAAAGAGAGTTATGATGCCTAGCACAACTCAAACATTGGCCCCGACGAGCATAGCTCAAATGCTACCTGGGGGCTCCTGATGCAAGACATCAACGAGTTGACAACCCTTATAGTAAACACAGCTTGGAAGCTTGGTGTATACACCTCAAACCCCGGATTAGCTTGCCTGCATCAAGTAAGTCACTACGTCCAGGTAAACCTGGTACGACCCGTCGAACGTACACACAAGTCAATCTTTACAGACCCTGAACTTGGTAACGTTAAATTGATGATCATCAAGTGATTACACAAGTCAATCTTTACAGATTTTTTGAACTTGGTAGCATTGAACATTGATGATTTGGTTAAGAATTGAGGACCATATTAACAGGCTTTGCAAAATGGTTAATGACAGTAGCCTGGCAGCTCATAAAAAGCCTCAAATTTGGAGCCTCGCAGCTCGTAAAAAGCCTCGACTACATGGTCTTATTTGCCCAAAAAAATTATTTTTTATTTTGTATGTTTTCTCAAATCTTTATCTTCAAGGTCATTGGATTTTAACCAAGTCCATCGATTCATCGAGTGGATGACTATAAGTTGCCACTACATCTGCTTTACAGAGTTCTAGTATGGGTTACAAACACCAGTACTAACTATAGCTAAACCGGAGTTCATCATAACCCGGTTCGGTTTTCATGATGAACCGACAGACAGTCAAGGGAGTCATCAGCACTTGCACCTTGGATCATTATCTCTTCCAACCTGATTAAGGTTCATTGTAATACACTTAATCACAGGTATGATACTTATTTTCTATTTTATGCACAGTTCAAGTTCAAGACATAAACCATGTGTTTGGGCATTAATATATACTAATGGCGGTGCGCCATTAGTATATATTAATGGCGCACCATGTGTTGGTGCGCCATTAGTATCCAAATACTAATGGCGCACCGTTGACGTGGTGCGCCATTAGTAACAATTTTTTTTTCATATTTTTCTCAAAACTACTAATGGCGCACCAGTGGGTAGTGCGCCATTAGTAGTTCAACTACTAATGGCGTACCACATCCACGGTGCGCCATTAGTAATTTTTTTTCAAATTTTGTTTTTATTTTTTTTAATTTTATTTTAAAAAAATACTAATGGCGCACCGTGGGAGTGGTGCGTCATTAGTAAGTTGAACTTACTAATGGCGCACCACTACCACGGTGCGCCATTAGTATTTTTTTTCTTCATATATTGTTTTTATTTTTTTATTTTATTTTCAAAAAATACTAATGGCGCACCGTGGGAGTGGTGCGCCATTAGTAGTTCAACTTACTAATGGCGCACCACTCCCACGGTGCGCCATTAGTAATTTTTTTCATATTTTTTTTTAAATTTTTTTTTTCAAAAAATACTAATGGCGCACCTTGGTGGTGGTGCGCCATT
>LR738711.1:914486369-914517927 GCA_902687465.1 Secale cereale
AAAATGATGTAAATGTCAAAAAAATAAAAGAAAATAAGTTTCCCATGTGATATGTGGTCTACTTGTTGGGAAAATTTACAAATATGAATTTTGACTTTATTTGCAAAATATCTCTGGAATTTAGTAAAACGGGTATAACTTTTGCATACGAACTCGGATTAAAAAGTTTTTTATATGAAAAATCATCTACTCGAAAAGTTACACTCGAATTTAACCGGGGGAACCCCGTTAAACATTTTCTAAATCCCCAAAAACCTAACAGAAAAAAAGTTACGGGGCTTTTAAGATCTACAGGCAAAAAAATTCAAAAAAATTCAAACTTACTAGTGGCGCACCGTTTCCTAGGTGCGCCACTAGTAACAGAAAAGAAAATAAAAAAATTTCGAAAAAAAAATTATAATTTTTTTTCCAAAATATGATACGTAATATGACCGGGAAGTTTGAAATATATTTTCAAAATTTCATCATACTCATGAACATTAACAAACTCCTAGACATCAAGAAAGGTTAATAGGATTGATATGATAGATATATCAACAAGTGCGTGTGAAGTGAGCTGGTGCTGGGGTTGGATAGAACTACGAAGTTAAGCGTGCTCGGGCTGGAGTAGTGTGAGGATGGGTGACCTTATGGGAAGTTTGACCACAGAGTGCAATTTGACTTGAGATTAAGCAAATTGACCCCAGATTAAGCCATAATGATCTGAGATTAAGGAAAAAATAAAAAAAAAAGAAAAAAAATTTGAAAATAAAATTGAAAAAATTTTTGAAAAAAAAATACTAATGGCGCACTTCTACGTAGTGCGCCATTAGTATGCCAGATACTAATGGCGCACCAGAGGTGCGCCATTAGTATCCAACTACTAATGGCGTGCTAGTAATGGCGCACCGGTAGTGCGCCATTAATGGGCAAAACTGGTGCGCCATTAACAGCCCTTTTTGTAGTAGTGGGCCTCCAGATGGGATCTCGTGGTTCTGGCACTTGCGGTGGAGGAAATAGTATTTCATCGACTCCTCTGTTGGTTTCACGATTTTAGAGAATTTATAGAGGTGGAGTTAGTTCAAACGGAGTGACGTGGGAGCCACGAGCCACAAGGGCGCGCCCTACCTCCTGGGTGTGCCATGGTTCCTCATGGGCCACTCCTTTATCTTCTCCCCCCCCCCCCCAAAGCTTCCAGGGTCTCTTATTGCCAGAAAAAATTCTCTAAAGAGTTTCGTGGCATTTGGACTTCATTTCATATTGATATTTTGTAAAACTAAAAACACACATGTCATTTACATTAAGATGGAAAAATATTTAATATTGAGATCAACAAGAACAAACTCTTAATCGATCCAAACACCACACTGGGCCCTAGAACCCGCCACTAGTTCGCATTGTTGGGGAACGTTTCATGGGAAACAAAAAATTTCCTACGCTCACCAAAATCAATATAGTTGATGACCATCTATGAGAGGAGAGATTGGATGTACATAACCTTGTAGATCTCTAAGCGGAAGCATTAAGAAACATGGTTGATGTAGTCGAAATTCTTCGCGATCCAATCACGATCCGTCCCGCGAACTCCGATTTAGTGTCGAACTGACAACACCTCCGCGTTCAGCACACGTGTAGCTCGTTGACGTCTCTGATACGTCACCAACGTATCTACTTTTCCTAATGCTTTTCTTCTTGTTTTGGACTCTAATTTGCATGATTTGAATGAAACTAACCCCGGACGGTCGTTGTTTTCAGCAAAACTACCATGGTGTTGTTTTTGTGCAGAAATAAAAGTTCTCAGAATGGAACGAAACTTTGCGAGGAATTTTTATACAATAAAAGAAAAATACTATAGCCAAGAACCACTGGAGGGGGCACCTGGGTGGGCACAACCCACCAGGGCGCCCCCCTCTAGGTGCGCCCAGGTGGGTTGCCCCCACCTGGTGGCCCCGCTGACCCTGATACCGACGCTATAAAATCCTATTTTTCCAGAAAAAAATAAGGGATAAAGAATTATCGCAATCCACGAGACGGAGCCGTCGTCACCTCCTGTTTTTCATCGGGAGGCCACATCTGGAGTCCATTTGGGGCTCTAGAGAGGGGGGTCTTCGTTCTTTGTCATCACCTATCCTCTCCATCACCGATTCCATGATGCTCCCCACCGAGAGTGGGTAATTCCTTCGTAGGCTCGCTGGTCGGTGAGGAGTTGGATGAGATTCATCATGTAATCTAGTTAGTCTTGTTAGGGCCGATCCCTAGTATCCACTATGTTCTGAGATTGATGTTGATATGACTTTGCCATGCTTAATGCTTGTCACTTTGGGCCCGGGTGCCATGATTTTAGATCTGAACCATTTATGTTATCACCATTATATCCATGTTCTAGATCCGATCTTGCTGGTCATAGTCACCTACTACGTGTTATGATCCGGCAACCCCGGAGTGGCAACAGTCGGGACCACTCCCGGTGATGACCGTAGTTTGAGAAGTTCATGTATTCACCGTGTGTTAATGCTTTGTTCCGGTTATCTATTACAAGGAGGCCTTAATATCCCTTAGTTTCCAATATGGACCCCGCTGCCACGGGAGGGTAGGACAAAAGATGTCATGCAAGTTCTTTCCATAAGCATGTATGACTATTTACGGAATTCATGCCTACATTATATTTATGATCTGGAGCTAGTGTCGTATCGCCATAGGTTATGACTGTCACATGATGAATATCATCCAACAAATTACTGATCCAATGCCTATGAACTTATCCTACATTGTTCTTGCTAAGTTACTACTGTTGTCGTTACAGTTGCACTTGCTACAAAACTATTGCTATCACTGTTACCGTTACTATTGCTGCTACCATTACTATCAAAACTATCATATTAGTGTGCTACTTATCACTTTGCTGCAGATAATTAATCTCCGGGTGTGGTTGCATTGACAACTCAGCTGCTAATACTTACAAATATTATTTGGCTCCCCTTATGTCGAATCTATAAATTTGGGTTGAATACTCTACCCTCGAAAACTGTTGCGATCCCCTATACTTGTGGGTTATCAAGACCTTTTTCTAGCGACGTTCCTGGGGAGCATAGCTATATTTGTTGAGTCACTTGGGATTATTGTCAATCTATCACTATGAAGAATCTGAAGGATGCTAAGACTAAGATTGTTCCCTCCAAGACGAGGGGAGGTAAGGAACTGCCATCCAGTTCTGCTTTAGATTCACCTTCTGTTATAAGTAAACTTGCAACGCCACCGCATTCTAGTACTCCTGATATGTCGCAAGTTATTGATGATGCTACTTCTGCTATGAATGATACTTATGATGATGCTAGTACCTTGCATGATGATGATGTGCCACTTGGTGAATTTCTTGATGAACAAATTACTAGAGTAAGACAACATGATGTTGTTGAATCTGATGATGAGCTTGAAACTAAATTTTTTGAAACACCTGCTAGAACTAAACTTCCTAGATATGAATTTCCTAAGGTACCGGAAGGTTATGTTATGAATGAGGAGACAACTAGAGATATTCTTGCTTATAAGGATAGAGATGATCTAGAGAAATTATTATGCAAGTATAATGAAAAGTCTCTGAATGCTAGAATGCAATATGATCCTAAGTAGGCTACCTCACCTATCTTTATTGATGATAAGGATTATGAATTCTCTGTCGACCCAGAGTTAATTACTTTGGTTGAATCTGATCCTTTCCATGGTTATGAAACTGAAACTGTTGTGGCACATCTCTCTAAGTTGAATGACATAGCCACCCTTTTTACTCATGATGAGTAAACTTGTTACTACTATATTCTAAAATTAGTTCCATTCTCATTAAACGCTGATGCTAAAGCTTGGTACAATACTCTTACTCCAGGTTGTGTACGTAGTCCCCAGGATATGATTTATTACTTCTCTGAAAAATATCTTCCTACTCATAAGAAACAAGCTGCCTTACTGGAAATATTTAACTTTGTGCGAACTAAAGAAGAGAGTCTCCCACAACCTTGGGGGAGGCTTTGCCAGTTACTTAAAGCTTTGCATGATAATCCTCTTAAGAAATATAAAATACTTGATATCTTCTATAATGGACTAACCGATGCTTCTAGGGACTTCCTAGATAGTTGTGCTGGTTGTGTTTTCAGGGAACGAACTATTTGACAAGCTGAAGAATTATTAAATAACATATTGAAAAATTATGATGATTGGACTCTTCCTGAACCACCACCTAAATACACTCCAAAGAAGAGGTGTATATTATATCTCAGTCCTGAAGATATGCAACAGGTAAAGAAATCTATGAAGGAAAAGGGTATTAAATCTGAGGACGTTAAAAAATTACCTCCTATTGAAGAAATACATGGGCTTAATACACCACCAGTGCCTAAGGTGGTAGAGGTAAATTCTCTAATGAAATTGAATGATAATGACAATCCTCACAATGTGGCCCCTAGCCAATGCCTTTATGAGTTTGAAAATGACATTAGGAAACACAATCACATCAATGCAAATGTTATGAAACTGTTGAAATACAATTCTCATATGATTGCTCGCTTGAGTGACTTGTTACTTAGAATCCCAAATGATGTTAGAGGTGTGGGAATGCATGCTTCTATGGTAGAAACCCAGTTAGAACAAGTTGCTAATGAAGGAAATATGCCCTAGAGGCAATAATAAAGTTGTTATTTTATATTTCCTTATATCATGATAAATGTTTATTATTCATGCTAGAATTGTATTAACCGCAAACTTAATACATGTGTGAATACATAGACAAAACAGAGTGTCCCCAGTATGCCTCTACTAGACTAGCTCATTGATAAAAGATGGTTATGTTTCCTAACCATAGACATGAGTTGTCATTTGATAAACGGGATCACATCATTAGGAGAATGATGTGATGGACAAGACCCATCCGTTAGCATAGCACTATGATCATTTAGTTTTACTGCTATTGCTTTCTTCATGACTTATACATGTTCCTATGACTATGAGATTATGCAACTCCCGAATACCGTAGGAACACCTTGTGTGCTATCAAACGTCACAACTAAACTGGGTGATCATAAAGATGCTCTACAGGTGTCTCCAAAAGCATTCGTGGTGTTGGCATAGATCAAGATTAGGATTTGTCACTCCGAGTGGCGGAGAGGTATCTCTGGGCCCTCTCGGTAACACACATCATAATAAGCCTTGCAAGCAAAAGACTAATGAGTTAGTCACGAGATGATGTGTTACGGAACGAGTAAAGAGACTTGCCGGTAACGAGATTGAACTAGGTATAGAGATACCGACGATCGAATCTCGGACAAGTAACATACCGATGACAAAAGGAACAACGTATGTTGTTATGCGGTTTTGACCGATAAAAGATCTTCGTAGAATATGTAGGAGCCAATATGAACATCCAGGTTCCGCTATTGGTTATTGACCGGAGATGAGTCTCGGTCATGTCTACATAGTTCTCGAACCCGTAGGGTCCGCACGCTTAACGTTTGATGACGATCGGTATTATGAGTTTATGAGTTTTGATGTACCGAAGGTAGTTCGGAGTCCCGGAAGAGATCACGGACATGACGAGGAGTCTCGGAATGTCCGAGACATAAAGATTGATATATTGGACGACTATATTCGGACACCGGAAGTGTTCCGGAAAAGTTTCGGATTTAACGGGATTGCTGGAGGGGGTTACCTGAACCCCCTACGAGGGGGGATGGTCCATAGTGGGCCTTATCGAAAAGAGAGACGCAGCCCATAGGGGCTGGCCGGCGCCCCACCTAGGGTTCCTAGTTGGACTAGGATTGGGGGGCGCCACCTCTCCCTCTTTTCCTTTCCCTCTCTTCCTTCTTTGGTAGTTCCTACTAGGAATAGGATTGCAATCCTATTCCTAGTAGGATTGCACCCCTAGCCGCACCATAGAAGGGCCGGCCAGCCTCCCCCCTTGCTCCTTTATATACGGGGGCAGGGGGCACCCAAAGACACACAAGTTGAATTGTTACAGCCGTGTGCGGTGCCCCCCTCCACAGAAACACACCTCAGTCATACCATCGCAGTGCTTACACTAGTAGATAAAGGGTATTTAGCCCCGGTTCATTTGGGCCTTTTAGCCCCGGTTCTGGAACCGGGACAAGAGGGTCGGTACTAATGCTCTGACCCTTTAGTCCCGGTTCAATCCAGAACCGGGGCAAAAGGGTGTCCACGTGGCCTGTGCACCGAGTCCAGGCAGGAGGGGCTTTAGTCCCGGTTGGTGGTACCAACCGGGACCAAAAGGCATCCACGTGTCAGCATTTCTGTGGCTGTGGTTTTTGTTTTTTTTTTTGAAAGGGGAGGGGGGGTTTTAGGTTTTGGGGGTTAATTTAGGTGTTTCATATATTGTGTTAGCTAGCTAATTAATAGAGAGAAGTGTTCTCTCTTATGTCCGTGCTTGGTCGACGCTACATACTACACATACGTATATGGAGAGGACTAGAGTCACGCTAGCTAGCTAGCTAGCTGCTAGCTACTAAGCAAACGAAGGAACAGAAGATCTCGTATAATCAACATATATATATATATATACAATAATTATCTCCGTCTACCGGGCACATATATACAATAATTATCTCTTACAAAAATAATCTCCTAACACATGGATGCATGGTCCACATAGTATTCTCCGTCTTCAGCGATCACGTGTTCAAGGAAGAATGCCGCCAATTCCTCTTGAATTGCTCGCAGACGATCTGGTGTTAGGAGTTCATCCCGCATCCGAAACATCTAATTTGAAGTAGGGGGTCAATACATGAAATGATGCTATAAATTTGTGAATATTATTGATTGCTTACGCACTTCAAATTGTTCATCAGTGTAGCTGCGCTCACAGGTCGTGTGGCGGATGGACTCCCAAATGTAGTATCCACAATAATCATTCTCGGGTTCCTGCCACAACCACTTTACAAGAAATAGAGCTCAATCAAACTGATAAGCAAGAATGCCAAATTGGTATTGATGAAACTAGCGCTTGAATCAAGATATAGGAGATGCGCGCGCGGAACATGCTACTATATAGTACTTACTTTCGGGTATCTAAATTGTAGCTTCTTCGGCAGTCCCGGAGCTTTTTTGATGAATTTTTTCCAAGCCCTGCCAGACAAAGGAAACAATTAGTTGATATCAGAAATGAAGTTGCTGATATATATGCATGGTGGATAATATTGATCGATTTAACTTACCTGGCTAGCATTTGAGTCATGTCCGCATACTCCTCGGGATCTTTACGTTTAGAGTCGAAGACAGTTACTATTCCCTTCTCAAGCTTAATCTCTAAGAGAATATAGTGGAAGCTGCGCACGAATGCATGAGATCATCAATTACATCACTATAAACTTGACTGATATATAAGGGAAACCAAATATGCACAAGACATTAACACTAACTTGAAGTTGTAAGGAAAGAGTATTATATCTTAGTTTTCATTTACCACCAACGATCGTAGCAAGTTGGTCTCGGTATGGCCGGGACGCAATTTAACCTCGGTTGCATCTATGAGGTATGTGTTAATAAACCCAATATCACCTACTTGTCTTTTCTTCAATTCGACGATCTTCAATCTGCATAATATAGTGAGGATAATTATAAATACATGCAATGAAGATCAGCTATATAGAGAGACTTAATGACAGAAGTAGTACTACTTACAGACAGTAGCAGGTGATCGTTGTTTTATCGAGGGCCAATTGATTGAAAAATTGATAGAACTCCTCAAATGGAACAGGCAACAGGTCAATTCCAACGAGGTCATGCTCCGGTTTAACTCTCAAATACAAGTTATTCCTCCCCCCAGACTCTCTACAGATTTTCATGTACCAATCATGCAATCTTCGCATATTCGTTGATAGAGATCTTTCATTTTTGACGAGAGGCTTTTTGTACTCGTATCTTTCTATCTGCACGTCCATGAAATCATAGTGTACATCGTCGGACGCGTAATCTGCAAGATTGGTATAACCGGGCACCATCCTCGGATCATTAGCGACCATGTCGCTAGACACCTTGAGCGGGGGGCACGATTGGTTCGCTTGTTCGCCGAGCTGGGCAATTTGTTTCCCAGCTCGCCCTTCTGCTAACCTCTGATCACTTTTTGTACTTCCGGACCGCTTGGCATCTTGAAATGTCTTTTGAATAATGCGGTCATAGTTGCCCTTCGGCTTACTTTTCGCTGGTTGCTTCAGGGCAGCAAGAGTGCGTTTTGCTTTCACCGCATCTATCTTCTCCTCCGGAGGTGGATGTCTCTGTGCTTTCAACCCTTCAAAAAAGTCCTTCACTTCGCCTTCAGCGATCTTCGTGTTTTCCTCGTCGGACCTCTCGTACGGTAACTTCTCTAGAGGCGTGAGAGAAGGACCGAATCTGCATCGCCTCCCGCCTCTGGCTGTACTGGTAGACGTCGCCGGACCAGACGAAGCGGCTGTCTTTTTTACTTGCTTAGGCGCCGGAGCAGGAGCAGCCGGAGCGGCGGCAGGTCTCTTCCGCCCTTGCTGATTAGGCGGAGAAGGAGGAGCAGGCTGTCTGCTCGGGCGCGCCGGCGGCGAAGGAGGCGGAGTGCCGCCACGCGCCGGCGGCGAAGGAGGCGGTGTGCCGCCACGCGCCGGAGAAGGAGCCGGAGTGCCCTGATGGTCACTCGCCGGAGAAGGAGCCGGAGTGCCCTGATGGTCACTCGCCGGAGGAGGAGGCGGTGGAGGAGGAGGAGGCGGAGGCGTCCAGTTCAGAATGTTGATTAGGTCCTTCCGCCATAGGCATGGAGTCTTCAGTGAAGAACCCAGCCGAGTCTCCCCTTCACCGGTAGGGTGGTCAAGCTGGAGCTCCTCAAATCCCTCCGTTATTTCGTCGACCATCACCCTAGCATATCCTTCTGGAATCGGCCGGCAGTGAAAAGTGTCGTCTGGTCCAGAAGGATAAACAGAGCCAGCAGCCGCCTTGACCTTCAGATTCATCCACTGTGCCATAAGGTGGCAATTTTGTGCCTGCGTGATAGCATCCACAGGATTCCTGGCAGTAGCCGTCAAGGCAAGCTCTGGCTGAAGCAGCTCGGTGGAAGCCACGCTGCTTCTCCGCTGAGATGGCGGGGTAGCTTCGGGGGAAGCTTCGGCAATTCTTTCCCGATCTGCTTCCCGTTCCTCTATCGCTTGTATTCTGGCCCGCAGCGCCTGGATTTTGGTCATCTCCATTTTCTTCCTCCTGTCGTGGCATTTGTAGCCTCCTGCGTCCGGAAACCCAGCACGCCACGGAAGGGAGCCTGGCGTGCCTCGTGTCCGTCCAGGGTGCTCAGGATTCCCGAGGGCCATTGTCAGCTCGTCATTCTCTCTGTCGGGGATGAACGTCCCTGCATGCGCTGCTTTGATATACTGCCGCATCTTCCTGAGTGGTGTTTCCAATTGCTTGTCCGTCCAAATGCACCACCCTGTTACAGGGTCCAAGGAACCGCCAGCCCCGAAGAACCAAGTCCGGCAACGTTCTGGCCAGTGCATTGTCTCTGGTTCGATCCCTTTCTGAAGCAGATCATTCTCAGCCCTGGCCCACTTAGGCCGGGCTACGAGGTAGCCGCCCGACCCCGTGCGATGGTGATGCATCTTCTTTGCAGCATTTATCCGGTTTGTCTCCGACATCTTCTGACTCTTTTCCGACTTCTTATGGGCCACAAATGCGGGCCAGTCATCTTTGATCTTCTCATATATGCCCACGAATTCTGGAGTCGTTTTCTCTCTGACAAACGTATTCAGTTTTTTCTTCCATGCCCTGAATTGGTCTGCCATCTTCGAAAGTGCAGCAGACTTGATTAACTCCTCTTTAACTGGCTTCGCCGGATCAACCTCTCGCGGTAGGACGAAGTTTGACTTCAGCTCAGTCCAAAGATCTTCTTTCTGCATATCAGTGACATAAGTCACCTGAGCGTCGTTTGCAGCCGGCTTTAACCATTGATGGATGCTGATCGGGATCTTGTCCCTAACCAGAACCCCGCACTGATTAACAAATGCGTTCTTTGTGCGGATGGGTGCAATCGGCTGGCCGGAGCGCGAGATTTCTGAGATCTCAAACTTTTCATCCGGCCTCAACTTTTTCTTCGCTCCTCGTCTCTTTACCGAAGATTTGCTCGATCCGGAGGGCTAGAAAAGGAACAAAGACGAGAGTTAATGAATGAATCAATTAACTAGTCAGCACATGCTTAACTAACATATATACCTCCTGGCCGGACTCGGTTCGGTCACCGGAGCCAGCATCACGATCTCCTTCTTGCACCGGCATTGGGTCACCGGAGCCGTCCTCACGGTCTACTTCTTCCATGTGCATTGGGTCACCGAATTCATCAATATCATAGCCTAGATCTTCCAGCCGCAGCTCTTGTTCGACCTGCTCATCGGTGTCGTTGAGATACGACCTGACGGCATTTTGTCCGTCTGCGATTATGTCCATCAACATCGCTTCTTGTGCTAGGTCTCGGGTGTTGTCGTCCATTGTTTCTACAAATATTTACAACATGCCAATTATTATTCAAACATGACAGATGGATATATTAATGGCAAACGTAGAACTAGCTTCAACCCTCGACTGCTCGGCGATCCACAAACCCTAGACCCCCTCATGTCACATTTTGTCTAGCTAGTGTCAAAGGATTCAACAAAACCAATACTTATTCATTAGGCGAAAGTAACAGTAGCATGATGGTACGAAGCTCTCCAAAGTTGTTTTGGAACGAAGTCCCAGATAAGATAATCCGTAACAAAAGACGGATTATCCTATCAGGAACTCCGTTCCAGAATATCTTTGCATAACTTCGTACCAACATGCCCCGGTTACTTCTGGCAAATGATGAAGTCATGGAATTCTTCAATACTTTCACACTAGCTAGGCAACCTCTCGACCCCCCCCGACTTCTCGGCGATCCACAACCCTAGACCCCCTCATGTCACATTTTTTCTAGTGTCAAAGGATTCAACAAACCAATACTTCATCATTAGGCGAAAGTAACAGTAGCATGATGGTACGAAGCTCTCCAAAGTTGTTTCGGAATGGAGTCCCCGGATAAGATAATTCGTAACAAAAGACGGATTATCCTATCAGGGACTTCGTTCCAGAACAACTTTGCATAACTTTGTACCAAAATGCCCCGGTTACTTTTGGCAAATGATGAAGTCATGGAATTCTTCAATACTTTGACACTAGCTAGGCAACCTCTCTCGACCCCTCGACCCCCGACTTCTCGGCGATCCACAACCCTAGTCCCCCTCATGTCACCTTTTGTCTAGTGTCAAATGATTCAACAAAACCAATACTTCATCATTAGGCGAAAGTAACAGTAGCATGATGGTACGAAGCTCTCCAAAGTTGTTTTGGAACGAAGTCCCAGATAAGATAATCCGTAACAAAAGACGGATTATCCTATCAGGAACTCCGTTCCAAAACATCTTTGCATAACTTCGTACCAACATGCCCCGGTTACTTCTGGCAAATGATGAAGTCATGGAATTTTTCAATACTTTGACACTAGCTAGGCAACCTGTTGGGGAACGTCGCATGGGAAACAAAAATTTTCCTACGTTCACCAAGATCAATCTAGGAGATGCATCTACGAGAGGAGAGTTGGATCCACATACCCTTGTAGATCGCTAAGCGGAAGCGTTCAAGAACGCGGTTGATGGAGTCGTACTCGCCGCGATTCAGATCGCCGAAGATCCTAGCACCGAACGGACGGTGCCTCCGCGTTCTTCACACGTGCAGCCCGGTGACGTCTCCCACGCCTTGATCCAGCAAGGAGAGAGGGAGAGGTTGGGGAAGACTCCATCCAACAGCAGCACGACGGCGTGGTGGTGGTGGAGGAGCGCGGGACTCCAGCAGGGCTTCGCCAAGCGCTGCAAGAGACGAGGAGGGAGAGGGGTAGGGCTGCGCCAAGAGGGAGACGTTCTCGTGTGTCTAGCAGCCCCAAAACCTCACATATATATAGGGGGAAGGGAGGGCTGCGCCCCCTTTAGGGTTTCCCACCCCTAGGGGTGCGGCCAGCCCTAGAAAACCCATCTAGGGTGTGGCCAAGGGGGGGGAGAGAGAGGGGGCGCCCTAGGGTGGGCCTTAAGGCCCATCTGGACCTAGGGTTTGCCCCCCTCCACACTCCATGCGCCTAGGGACTTGGTGCGGGGGCGCACCAGCCCCCTTGGGGCTGGTCCCCTCCCACACTTAGCCCACGCAGCCACCTGGGGCTGGTGGCCCCACCTGGTGGACCCCCGGGACCCTCCCGGTGGTCCCGGTACATTACCGATATCGCCCGAAACTTTTCCGGTGACCAAAACAGGACTTCCCATATATGAATCTTTACCTCCGGACCATTCCGGAACTCCTCGTGACGTCCGGGATCTCATCCGGGACTCCGAACAACATTCGGTAACCGCGTACATACTTTCCCTATAACCCTAGCGTCATCGAACCTTAAGTGTGTAGACCCTACGGGCTCGGGAACCATGTAGACATGACCGAGACAACTCTCCGGCCAATAACCAACAGCGGGATCTGGATACCCATGTTGGCTCCCACATGTTCCACGATGATCTCATCGGATGAACCACGATGTCAAGGCTTCAATCAATCCCGTATACGATTCCCTTTGTCTATCGGTATAGCACTTGCCCGAGATTCGATCGTCGGTATACCGATACCTTGCTCAATCTCGTTACCGGCAAGTCTCTTTACTCGTTCCGTAACACATCATCCCGTGATCAACTCCTTGATCACATATTGTGCACATTATGATGATGTCCTACCGAGTGGGCCCAGAGATACCTCTCCGTCATACGGAGTGACAAATCCCAGTCTCGATTCGTGCCAACCCAAAAAACACTTTCGGAGATACCTGTAGTGCACCTTTATAGCCACCCAGTTACGTTGTGACGTTTGGTACACCCAAAGCATTCCTACGGTATCCGGGAGTTGCACAATCTCATGGTCTAAGGAAAAGATACTTGACATATAGAAAAGCTTTAGCATACGAACTACACGATCTGTGCTAGGCTTAGGATTGGGTCTTGTCCATCACATCATTCTCCTAATGATGTGATCCCGTTATCAACGACATCCAATGTCCATGGTCAGGAAACCGTAACCATCTATTGATCAACGAGCTAGTCATCTAGAGGCTTACTAGGGACATGGTGTTTGTCTATGTATCCACACATGTATCTGAGTTTCCTATCAATACAATTCTAGCATGGATAATAAACAATTATCATGAACAAGGAAATATAATAATAACCAATTTATTATTGCCTCTAGGGCATATTTCCAACAGTTCGGTGCACCGAAGAGGCTTCTCCTTCCATCCAGACTAGCATGTAGGGCTTGCTGGTGCAGAAATAGAGTCATGTAACATTGTTCTGCACGTCATTGTCGCAGTATCTGTCCGTGGGTGAGCTCACGGTAGGGTGGTAGACGCTAGAAGAGTGCACGCCAACCACTAAATCATCCGAAACTCAATTCTGCAAGCCGTTTTCGGCCTCCGAAATTATTCCGAAACAGACGAAGTTTGTGACATAAGGATACGAATTTTCGCTGCGGTCGTTTTGGCAGGTCAGGGAGCCCAAACGGAGTTCGTATGGCCAGGGTACGGTCGTTCTACGGATGCACCTCAAATGGATTTCAGCAACGAGGGATATCGTGAATCCGGCTTCCAGGGTAACTTGCTCGCGCCCACGAGCCATTTTGCGCCTCTCGAAATGGCCTATTATTTTCGAACAGTACGAATGTAATGTAGAAGAGCTGGTATGCATAGTTTTGTCCAAGAACAACACATATGCATGGACAAAAATGTGGGTGGTAGCGGTATGGGTGATAAACCATGCAAAACGGCAAGTTTTTGGGTGTTCGGTGCACCGAAGAGGCTTCTCCTTCCATCCAGACTAGCATGTAGGGCTTGCTGGTGCAGAAATAGAGTCATGTAACATTGTTCTGCACGTCATTGTCGCAGTTTCTGTCCGTGGGTGAGCTCACGGTAGGGTGGTAGATGCTAGAAGAGTGCACGCCAACCACTAAATCATCCGAAACTCAATTCTGCAAGCCGTTATCGGCCTCCGAAATTATTCCGAAACAGACGATGTTTGTGACAGAAGGATACGAATTTTCGCTGCGGTCGTTTTGGCAGGTCATGGAGCCCAAACGGAGTTCGTATGGCCAGGGTACGGTCGTTCTACGGATACACCTCAAATGGATTTCAGCAACGAGGGATATCGTGAATCCGGCTTCCAGGGTAACTTGCTCGCGCCCACGAGCCATTTTGCGCCTCTCGAAATGGCCTATTATTTTCGAACAGTACGAATGTAATGTAGAAGAGCTGGTATGCACAGTTTTGTCCAAGAACAACACATGTGCATGGAAACAAATGTGGGTGGTAGCGGTATGGGTGATAAACCATGCAAAACGGCAAGTTTTTGGGTGTTCGTTGCACCGAAGAGGATTCTCCTTCCATCCAGACTAGCATGTAGGGCTTGCTGGTGCAGAAATAGAGTCATGTAACATTGTTCTGCACGTCATTGTCGCAGTATCTGTCCGTGGGTGAGCTCACGGTAGGGTGGTAGACGCTAGAAGAGTGCACGCCAACCACTAAATCATCCGAAACACAATTCTGCAAGCCGTTTTCGGCCTCCGAAATTATTCCGAAACAGACGAAGTTTGTGACAGAAGGATACGAATTTTCGCTGCGGTCATTTTGGCAGGTCATGGAGCCCAAACGGAGTTCGTATGGCCAGGGTACGGTCGTTCTACGGATACACCTCAAATGGATTTCAGCAACGAGGGATATCGTGAATCCGGCTTCCAGGGTAACTTGCTCGCGCCCACGAGCCATTTTGCGCCTCTCGAAATGGCCTATTATTTTCGAACAGTACGAATGTAATGTAGAAGAGCTGGTATGCACAGTTTTGTCCAAGAACAACACATGTGCATGGACAAAAATGTGGGTGGTAGCGGTATGGGTGATAAACCATGCAAAACGGCAAGTTTTTGGGTGTTCGGTGCACCGAAGAGGCTTCTCCTTCCATCCAGACTAGCATGTAGGGCTTGCTGGTGCAGAAATAGAGTCATGTAACATTGTTCTGCACGTCATTGTCGCAGTATCTGTCCGTGGGTGAGCTCACGGTAGGGTGGTAGACGCTAGAAGAGTGCACACCAACCACTAAATCATCCAAAACTCAATTCTGCAAGCCGTTTTCGACCTCCGAAATTATTCCGAAACAGACGTAGTTTGTGACAGAAGGATACGAATTTTCGCTGCGGTCGTTTTGGCAGGTCATGGAGCCCAAACGGAGTTCGTATGGCCAGGGTACGGTCGTTCTACGGATACACCTCAAATGGATTTCAGCAACGAGGGATATCGTGAATCCGGCTTCCAGGGTAACTTGCTCGCGCCCACGAGCCATTTTGCGCCACTCGAAATGGCCTATTATTTTCGAACAGTACGAATGTAATGTAGAAGAGCTGGTATGCACAGTTTTGTCCAAGAACAACACATGTGCATGGACAAAAATGTGGGTGGTAGCGGTATGGGTGATAAACCATGCAAAACGGCAAGTTTTTGGGTGTTCGGTGCACCGAAGAGGCTTCTCCTTCCATCCAGACTAGCATGTAGGGCTTGCTGGTGCAGAAATAGAGTCATGTAACATTGTTCTGCACGTCATTGTCGTAGTATCTGTCCGTGGGTGAGCTCACGGTAGGGTGGTAGACGCTAGAAGAGTGCACGCCAACCACTAAATCATCCGAAACTCAATTCTGCAAGCCGTTTTCGGCCTCCGAAATTATTCTGAAACAGACGAAGTGTGTGACACAAGGATACAAATTTTCGCTGCGGTCGTTTTGGCAGGTCATGGAGCCCAAACGAAGTTTGTATGGCCAGGGTACGGTCGTTCTACGGATACACCTCAAATGGATTTCAGCAACGAGGGATATCGTGAATCCGGCTTCCAGGGTAACTTGCTCGCGCCCACGAGCCATTTTGCGCCACTCGAAATGGCCTATTATTTTCGAACAGTACGAATGTAATGTAGAAGAGCTGGTATGCACAGTTTTGTCCAAGAACAACACATGTGCATGGACAAAAATGTGGGTGGTAGCGGTATGGGTGATAAACCATGCAAAACTGCAAGTTTTTGGGTGTTCGGTGCACCGAAGAGGCTTCTCCTTCCATCCAGACTAGCATGTAGGGCTTGCTGGTGCAGAAATAGAGTCATGTAACATTGTTCTGCACGTCATTGTCGCAGTATCTGTCCGTGGGTGAGCTCACGGTAGGGTGGTACACTACTAGAAAAAAGGCTATAGGTAATATCACTATTAGTGGCGCACCAGAGATGTGGTGCGCCAGTACTATATAGCAGTGGCGCACCACAAACAGGTGCTCCACTAATAGTGACATTACTAGTGGCGCACCAGGTGTGGGGTGCGCCACTACTATGTTTTTGAACAGTAACCAGCCATGCCCAGGCTTACCAGTGGCGCACCAGGACAAGGTGCGCCACTACTATTTTTGATAGTAGTGGCGCACCTTGCCCTGGTGCGCCACTGGTAAGGCTGGGCATGGTGGTCCAAAAAAAAAACATAGCAGTGGCGCACCCCTTCACTGGTGCGCCACTAGTATTCCCGGCTACTAGTGGCGCACCAGTGAAGGGGTGCGCCATTACTAGTTTTCGCACATGCCCAGCCCCACCTGCCACCCACCGCACCACGCACATGCCCGGTCCCACCCTGCCACCCACCACAACCAGAAGAAGAGCCGATGTGAAAAAACAAAGTAAAAAAAGAAGAGAGAGAGCCCCCCGTGGCAGAACAGAGCCGAGCCTTCTCTCCTCTCCCTCGCGTGTAGGGTTTCGGTCTTCGCGTCGCCGGCGTGGCTCTGGCGAGTCCGGTTGGTCGTGATCCGCCATAAACTGCGGCGACCTCGGCGGATCCACGGCACAGCTGCCAGGGCCACCACCTCCAACTTGTAGCGACGACCCCAGGTGGCTCTGCCTTCCCTCGATCCAACCCCCCCCCCCATTCTCTATCTGATTCCATATTTTTATCCTTGCTATAGTCGATCTGGAGCAGCAGGCGCTCTCCACGGACGAGGACGGGAAAGTACGACGACCAGGACTCCATGCGCCCGACGCCATGGAGTGGGGTTTCCCTTCCTCTGCCGCTCAAGTGCTCGTCAAGGTCCCCGGATAAGGAAAAGAAGCAGCTTCCAATCCGTCGAGTCCTGCGCACTGACCGCCAATCTCGCCTCCTACCAGATCTTGGACGAGCGCGTCCGGGCAACAACGCCGGCGCCACCGAGTCAAAAGGACTTGATTGCTTTTTTTCTTTTTTTTAGGGTCCTACCTGCAAAGTTTAGAAACTTTGGTTGTATTTTTTCATTTAGGTCCTGTAATAACTCTGATTTGTAATAGAATAAAGTGGCCTTTTTTCATTTAGATTGTGGACGAGCGCGTCCGGTCAACTCAGATCCACCGCATCTAAAAAAATCAGATCCACCGCCTGCCACACCCAGGCCCACGTGGCCTTTTAAATTTATTTGGTAAGCAGTGGCGCACACGATGTGTATAGCAATGGCGCACCCTATTGGTATATCAGTGGAGCACCTGTAAGCTAGTAATGGCGCACTACCTGGTGCGCCATTGGTAGTGCACATAGTAGTGGCGCACCAGAGGTGCGCCATTACTATTTTTTACTAGTGGCGTGTTAATAGTGGCGCACCTATAGTGCGCCATTAATAGCAAAAATAGGTGCGCCACTAATAGCCTGTTTTCTAGTAGTGGTAGATGCTAGAAGAGTGCACGCCAACCACTAAATCATCCGAAACTCAATTCTGCAAGCCGTTTTCGGCCTCCGAAATTATTCCGAACCAGACGAAGTGTGTGACGGAAGGATACGAATTTTCGCTGTGGTCATTTTAGCAGGTCATGGAGCCCAAACGGAGTTCGTATGGCCAGGGTACGGTCGTTCTACGGATACACCTCAAATGGATTTCAACAACGAGGGATATCGTGAATCCGGCTTCCAGGGTAACTTGCTCGCGCCTACGAGCCATTTTGCGCCACTCAAAATGGCCTATTATTTTCGAAAAATACGAATGTAATGTAGAAGAGCAGGTATGCACAGTTTTGTCCAAGAACTACACATGTGCATGGACAAAAATGTGGGTGGTAGCGGTATGGGTGATAAACCATGCAAAACGGCAAGTTTTTGGGTGTTCGGTGCACCGAAGAGGCTTCTCCTTCCATCCAGACTAGCATGTAGGGCTTGCTGGTGCAGAAATAGAGTCATGTAACATTGTTCTGCACGTCATTGTCGCAGTATCTATCCGTGGGTGAGCTCACGGTAGGGTGGTAGACGCTAGAAGAGTGCACGCCAACCACTAAATCATCCGAAACTCAATTCTGCAAGCCGTTTTCGGCCTCCGAAATTATTCTGAAACAGACGAAGTGTGTGACACAAGGATACGAATTTTCGCTGCGGTCGTTTTGGCAGGTCATGGAGCCCAAACGGAGTTTGTATGGCCAGGGTACGGTCGTTCTACGGATACACCTCAAATGGATTTCAGCAATGAGGGATATCGTGAATCCGGCTTCCAGGGTAACTTGCTCGCGCCCACGAGCCATTTTGCGCCACTCGAAATGGCCTATTATTTTCGAACAGTATGAATGTAATGTAGAAGAGTTGGTATGCATAGTTTTGTCCAAGAACAACACATGTGCATGGACAAAAATGTGGGTGGTAGCGGTATGGGTGATAAACCATGCAAAACGGCAAGTTTTTGGGTGTTCGGTGTTGGGGAACGTTGCATGGGAAACAAAAATTTTCCTACCGTTCACCAAGATCAATCTAGTAGATGCAACTACGAGGGGAGAGTGTGATCTACGTACCCTTGTAGATCGCTAAGCGGAAGCGTTATGAACGCGGATGATGGAGTCGTACTCGTCGCGATTCAGATCGCCGAAGACCTAGCACCGAAGCAACGGTGCCTCCGCGTTCTTCACACGTACGGCTCGGGGACGTCTCCTCCTTCTTGATCCAGCAAGGGGTGGAGGAGAGGTTGATGGAGAACCGGCAGCACGACGGCGTGGTGGTGATGGTGGAGAAGAACTCCAGTAGGGCTTCGCCTAAGCTCCACGGGAGAAGAAGATATGACGGGAGAGGAAGGGCAGCACCGAGGCACAAACTGTGTTGGCTGCCCTCCCTTTGCCCCACTATATATAGGGGGGGTGGAGAGGTGAGGGCGCCCTAGGGTTTCCCCCCTAGGGGCCGGCGGCCAGGGCAAGGGGAGGGGGCGGCGGCCAGGGCAGGGGGGGCGGCCAGGCCCTAGGGTTTCCCCCCCTAGGTGCCTTGCCCCCCAAGGCCAAGGGGTGCGGCCAGCCCTAGGGGGTCCCACCCCCTTAGCCGCATGAGGAGAGGGCCCAGGGGGGGGGCGCACAGCCCCTTGAGGGCTGTGGTGTTCCCCTTTGTGGCCCAATAGGCCCAGAACAACTTCCGGACCCCCCGAAACCCCTTCCGGTACTCCGCCGATTTCCCGATGCTCCCCGGAACACTTCCGGTACTCCGAAACCTTTCATCCTATATATCAATCTTCGTCTCCGGACCATTCCGGAGACCCTCGTCATGTCCGGGATCTCATCCGGGACTCCGAACAACCTTCGGTAACCATGCACTCTTCTCACTAACAACCCTGGCGTCACCGAACGTTAAGTGTGTAGACCCTGCGGGTTCGGAAACCATGTAGACATGACCGAGACACTCTCAGGTCAATAACCAATAGCGGGATCTGGATACCCATATTGGTTCCTACATGTTTCTCGATGATCTCATCGGATGAACCACGATGTCAAGGATTCAGGCAATCCCGTATACAGTTCCCTTTGTCTCGTCGGTATGTTACTTGCCCGAGATTCGATCGTCGGTATCTCTATACCTAGTTCAATCTCGTTACCGGCAAGTCTCTTTACTCGTTACCGTAATACATAATCCCGTGACCAACCACTTAGTCACTTTGAGCTCATTGAGATGACGTATTACCGAGTGGGCCCGGAGATACCTCTCCGTCATACGGAGTGACAAATCCCAGTCTCGATCCATGTCAACTCAACAGACACCCTCGGAGATACCTGTAGAGCACCTTTATAGTCACCCAGTTACGTTGTGACGTTTGGTACACACAAAGCACTCCTACGGTGTCAGTGAGTTACATGATCTCATGGTCATAGGAACTTATACTTGACATGCATAAAAACTATAGCGATAACTGACACGATCAAAAGCTATGTTAACGTTTGGGTCTCGTCCATCACATCATTCTCCTAATGATGTGATCCCGTTATCAAATGACAACTCATGTCTATGACCTGGAAACCGCGGTCATCTTTGATCAACGAGCTAGTCCTGTA
Organism: Secale cereale; assembly: GCA_902687465.1. Lineage (NCBI taxonomy): Eukaryota > Viridiplantae > Streptophyta > Magnoliopsida > Poales > Poaceae > Secale > Secale cereale. The sequence continues at coordinate 914,506,772 of LR738711.1, forward strand.
GAGGCTCACTAGGGACACAAAGTCTGTTTATTCATCCACACGTGTATTTGAGTTTCCAATCAATACAGTTATAGCATGGATAATAAACGATTATCATGAACAAGGAAATATAATAATAACTCTTTTATTATTGCCTCTAGGGCATATTTCCAACATTCCAAGCCCTGCCAGACAAAGGAAACAATTAGTTGATATCAGAAATGAAGTTGCTGATATATATGCATGGTGGATAATATTGATCGATTTAACTTACCTGGCTAGCATTTGAGTCATGTCCGCATACTCCTCGGGATCTTTACGTTTAGAGTCGAAGACAGTTACTATTCCCTTCTCAAGCTTAATCTCTAAGAGAATATAGTGGAAGCTGCGCACGAATGCATGAGATCATTACATCACTATAAACTTGACTGATATATATAAGGGAAACCAAATATGCACAAGACATTAACACTCACTTGAAGTTGTAAGGAAAGAGTATTATATCTTTGTTTTCATTTACCACCAACGATCGTAGCAAGTTGGTCTCGGTATCGCCGGGACGCAATTTAACCTCGGTTGCATCTATGAGGTATGTGTTAATAAACCCAATATCACCTACTTGTCTTTTCTTCAATTCGATGATCTTCAATCTGCATAATATAGTGAGGATAATTATAAATACATGCAATGAAGATCAGCTATATAGAGAGACTTAATGACAGAATTAGTACTACTTACAGACAGTAGCAGGTGATCGTTGTTTTATCGAGGGCCAATTGATTGAAAAATTGATAGAACTCCTCAAATGGAACAGGCAACAGGTCAATTCCAACGAGGTCATGCTCCGGTTTAACTCTCAAATACAAGTTATTCCTCCCCCCAGACTCTCTGCAGATTTTCATGTACCAATCATGCAATCTTCGCATATTCGTTGATAGAGATCTTTCATTTTTGACGAGAGGCTTTTTGTACTCGTATCTTTCTATCTGCACGTCCATGAAATCATAGTGTACATCGTCGGACGCGTAATCTGCAAGATTGGTATAACCGGGCACCATCCTCGGATCATTAGCGACCATGTCGCTAGACACCTTGAGCGGGGGGCACGATTGGTTCGCTTGTTCGCCGAGCTGGGCAATTTGTTTCCCAGCTCGCCCTTCTACTAACCTCTGATCACTTTTTGTACTTCCGGACCGCTTGGCATCTTGAAATGTCTTTTGAATAATGCGGTCATAGTTGCCCTTCGGCTTACTTTTCGCTGGTTGCTTCAGGGCAGCAAGAGTGCGCTTTGCTTTCACCGCATCTATCTTCTCCTCCGGAGGTGGATGTCTCTGTGCTTTCAACCCTTCAAAAAAGTCCTTCACTTCGCCTTCAGCGATCTTCGTGTTTTCCTCGTCGGACCTCTCGTACGGTAACTTCTCTAGAGGCGTGAGAGAAGGACCGAATCTGCATCGCCTCCCGCCTCTGGCTGTACTGGTAGACGTCGCCGGACCAGACGAAGCGGCTGTCTTTTTTACTTGCTTAGGCGCCGGAGCAGGAGCAGCCGGAGCGGCGGCAGGTCTCTTCCGCCCTTGCTGATTAGGCGAAGGAGGAGCTGGCTGTCTGCTCGGGCGCGCCGGCGGCGAAGGAGGCGGAGTGCCGCCACGCGTCGGCGGCGAAGGAGGCGGTGTGCCGCCACGCGCCGGAGAAGGAGCCGGAGTGCCCTGATGGTCACTCGCCGGAGAAGGAGCCGGAGTGCCCTGATGGTCACTCGCTGGAGGAGGAGGCGATGGAGGAGGCGGAGTGCCCTGACTCGTCGGAGGAGGAGGAGGAGGCGGAGGCGTCCAGTTCAGAATGTTGATTAGGTCCTTCCACCATAGGCATGGAGTCTTCAGTGAAGAACCCAGCCGAGTCTCCCCTTCACCGGTAGGGTGGTCAAGCTGGAGCTCCTCAAATCCCTCCGTTATTTCGTCGACCATCACCCTAGCATATCCTTCTGGAATCGGCCGGTAGTGAAAAGTGTCGTCTGGTCCAGAAGGATAAACAGAGCCAGCAGCCGCCTTGACCTTCAGATTCATCCACTGTGCCATAAGGTGGCAATTTTGTGCCTGCGTGATAGCATCCACAGGATTCCTGGCAGTAGCCGTCAAGGCAAGCTGTGGCTGAAGCAGCTCGGTGGAAGCCACGCTGCTTCTCCGCTGAGATGGCGGGGTAGCTTCGGGGGAAGCTTCGGCAATTCTTTTCTCCCGATCTGCTTCCCGTTCCTCTATCGCTTGTATTCTGGCCCGCAGCGCCTGGATTTCGGTCATCTCCATTTTCTTCCTCCTGTCGTGGCATTTGTAGCCTCCTGCGTCCGGAAACCCAGCACGCCACGGAAGGGAGCCTGGCGTGCCTCGTGTCCGTCCAGGGTGCTCAGGATTCCCGAGGGCCATTGTCAGCTCGTCGTTCTCTCTGTCGGGGATGAACGTCCCTGCATGCGCTGCTTTGATATACTGCCGCATCTTCCTGAGTGGTGTTTCCAATTGCTTGTCCGTCCAAATGCACCACCCTGTTATAGGGTCCAAGGTTCCGCCGGCCCCGAAGAACCAAGTCCGGCAACGTTCTGGCCAGTGCATTGTCTCTGGTTCGATCCCTTTCTGAAGCAGATCATTCTCAGCCTTGGCCCACTTAGGCCGGGCTACGAGGTAGCCGCCCGACCCCGTGCGATGGTGATGCATCTTCTTTGCAGCATTTATCCGGTTTGTCTCCGACATCTTCTGACTCTTTTCCGACTTCTTATGGGCCACAAATGCGGGCCAGTCATCTTTGATCTTCTCATATATGCCCACGAATTCTGGAGTCGTTTTCTCTCTGACAAACGTATTCAGTTTTTTCTTCCATGCCCTGAATTGGTCTGCCATCTTCGAAAGTGCAGCAGACTTGATTAACTCCTCTTTAACTGGCTTCGCCGGATCAACCTCTCGCGGTAGGACGAAGTTTGACTTCAGCTCAGTCCAAAGATCTTCTTTCTGCATATCAGTGACATAAGTCACCTGAGCGTCGTTTGCAGCCGGCTTTAACCATTGATGGATGCTGATCGGGATCTTGTCCCTAACCAGAACCCCGCACTGATTAACAAATGCGTTCTTTGTCCGGATGGGTGCAATCGGCTCGCCGGAGCGCGAGATTTCTGAGATCTCAAACTTTTCATCCGGCCTCAACTTTTTCTTCGCTCCTCGTCTCTTTACCGAAGATTTGCTCGATCCGGAGGGCTAGAAAAAGGAACAAAGACGAGATTTAATGAATGAATCAATTAACTAGTCAGCACATGCTTAACTAACATATATACCTCCTGGCCGGACTCGGTTCGGTCACCGGAGCCAGCATCACGGTCTCCTTCTTGCACCGGCATTGGGTCACCGGAGCCGTCCTCACGGTCTACTTCTTCCATGTGCATTGGGTCACCGAATTCATCAATATCATAGCCTAGATCTTCCAGCTGCAGCTCTTGTTCGACCTGCTCATCGGTGTCGTTGAGATACGACAAGACGGCATTTTGTCCGTGTGCGATTATGTCCATCAACATCGCTTCTTGTGCTAGGTCTCGGGTGTTGTCGTCCATTGTTTCTACAAATATTTACAACATGCCAATTATTATTCAAACATGACAGATGGATATATTAATGGGAAACGTAGAACTAGCTTCAACCCTCGACTGCTCGGCGATCCACAAACCCTAGACCCCCTCATGTCACATTTTGTCTAGCTAGTGTCAAATGATTCAACAAAACCAATACTTCATCATTAGGCGAAAGTAACAGTAGCATGATGGTACGAAGCTCTCCAAAGTTGTTTTGGAACGAAGTCCCAGATAAGATAATCCGTAACAAAAGACGGATTATCCTATCAGGAACTCCGTTCCAGAACATCTTTGCATAACTTCGTACCAACATGCCCCGGTTACTTCTGGCAAATGATGAAGTCATGGAATTCTTCAATACTTTGACACTAGCTAAGCAACCTCTCTCGACCCCTCGACCCCCGACTTCTCGGCGATCCACAACCCTAGTCCCCCTCATGTCACCTTTTGTCTAGTGTCAAATGATTCAACAAAACCAATACTTCATCATTACACTAGTAGAAAACAGGGCATTGGTCCAGCCCATTAGCCCCGGTTCAATCTAGAACCGGGACCAATGGGGGTACTGGACCCGGTTCGTTAGCCCAGGGGGCCGGCCGGGCCACGTGGGCCATTGGTCCCGGTTCGTCTGGACCTATTGGTCCCGGTTGGAGCTAAAAACCGGGACCAATGGCTCTTGCTCCTGGCCCACCACTATTAGTCCCGGTTTGTTTTATGAACCGGGACCAAAGGCTCCCCTTTAGCCCCGGTTTGTAGCACCAACCGGGACCAGTGAGTTGCCTATATAAACCCCCTCACTCAAGAGCAGAGCTCACTGCTCTGTTTTTTTTCTGGCCGAGGGGGAGAGGGGTTAGTGGTGCTCTAGCTCACCTCCTATGCACACAACATGTTCGGTGGAATGCCCGAGCCACACTAGTTAAGCTTTTCTCCTCTCGAAGCTCTATTTTCTTCGAGATTTGTCTAGGTTTAGCGATCCGTCACGTCCCGTCCCCGTCTTCGCCGCCGTCGATCGCCCCCGCCGATCTCGTCACGGGCATCACCGTGGTGAGCCTCTTGTTATGTCCATGCTTTTCTTACTTTTATTATTGCTTTAGATAGATATTTGTCTAATTTTCTTACGTTTATTATTGCTTGTTATTATATAGTGCGATGGTTTTGATATCCGCCCACGTGGGCCCTCGTCCGGTCTACGATTCGGATGTGGTATATTATCTTTAATTTATAACTATTTGTTTTAGTGCTTATGATAGTTATGCCGACCAACCTGACATGCATAGATGTTTTATTATGTCTAGGAGGTAGTTGAACCGGAAATTCCAACCGACCCTCTTGTGGAGAGGTTAAATTTAGTTGAAGAGGAAAACATTTCGTTAAAGAAAAAATTGGAAAAAATGGAGGAGGAGAAGATGGAATTGGAGTTGCATGTTGCGGAAGTTATCGATGATCACAAGATCAAGATGGAACCTATTGTCGAGAGGTTAAATTTAGTTGAGGAAGAAAAAAAATTCTTGAAGGAAAAAATAAAAAAAAATTGTGGACGAGAAGATGATATTGGAGTTGCATGTTGCGGATGTCGTCGATGATCACAAGATCAAGATGGATGCAATGCGGTTGAAGATTAAAAAGATTAGAAAATATGCCATTAATACCGAGGCTTGGTATCATTATGCCGTTGGATCAATTGTTACCTTGGTTGCGATTATGATAGCATTTGTTTTCGCGTTGAAATGTTTTACATAGTTTCGATGTGTATGGAGAGCTATATATGTTGTTAGATGAGAACTATATATGTATGTACTTTGCTTTTAATGTGATGATGAACTTTTATCCATTTGGTCACTTAATTATCTATTTATGATGTTCTGTAATGGTTTTTGACACACTTAATTATATATAAATGCACGCAGATGAACCGCCAATGGATGTACGGTGACAGACACACCTCCGAGTACATTAAGGGCGTGCGTGAGTTTCTAAATGTGACAGAGGCAAACAAGCAGAATGGTTTTATGTGTTGTCCATGCACTCAATGTGTGAATACGATGTCTTACTCTAACCGAAAAATCCTTCACTCCTACCTGCTTTACAAGGGTTTCATGCCACACTATAATGTTTGGACGAGGCACGGTGAAATAGGGGTTATGATGGAAGACGGCGAAGAAGAAGAGTACGATGACAACTATGTGCCCCCTGAATACGGTGATGCTGCAATGGGGGGAGCTGGTGAAGATCAAGAGGAACCAGACGATGTGCCCAATGATGCTGCAACGGGTGAAGCTGCTGAAGATCAAGAGGAACCAAATGATGATCTTCGCCGGGTCATTGTCGATGCAAGGACACAATGCGAAAGTCAAAAGGAGAAGCTGAAGTTCGATCGCATGTTAGAGGATCACAAAAAAGGGTTGTACCCCAATTGCGAAGATGGCAACACAAAGCTCGGTACCATACTGGAATTGCTGCAGTGGAAGGTAGAGAATGCTGTGGCTGACAAAGGATTTGAGAAGCTACTGAAAATATTGAAGAAGAAGCTTCCGAAGGATAACGAATTGCCCGACAGTACATACGCAGCAAAGAAGGTCGTATGCCCTCTAGGATTGGAGGTGCAGAAGATACATGCATGCCCTAATGACTGCATCCTCTACCGCGGTGCATACAACGATCTGAACGCATGCCCGGTATGCGGTGCATTGCGGTATAAGATCAGACGAGATGACCCTGGTGATGTTGATGGCGAGCCCGCCAGGAAGAGGGTTCCTGCGAAGGTGATGTGGTATGCTCCTATAATACCACGGTTGAAACGTTTGTTTAGAAACAGAGAGCATGCCAAGTTGATGCGATGGCACAGTGAGGACCGTAAGAAAGACGGGAAGTTGAGAGCACCCGCTGACGGGTCGCAATGGAGAAAAATCGAGAGAAAGTACTGGGAGGAGTTTGCAAAGTACGCAAGCAACGTATGGTTTGCTCTAAGCGCGGATGGCATTAATCCTTTCGGGGAGCAGAGCAGCAATCACAGCACCTGGCCCGTGACTCTATGTATGTATAACCTTCCTCCTTGGATGTGCATGAAGCGGAAGTTCATTATGATGCCAGTTCTCATCCAAGGCCCTAAGCAACCGGGCAACGACATTGATGTGTACCTAAGGCCATTAGTTGAAGAACTTTTACAGCTGTGGAATGGAAACGGTGTACGTGCGTGGGATGAGCACAAACAGGAGGAATTTGACCTAAAGGCGTTGCTGTTCGTGACCATCAACGATTGGCCCGCTCTCAGTAACCTTTCAGGACAGACAAACAAAGGATACCACGCATGCACGCACTGTTTAGATGACACTGAAAGTATATACCTGGACAAGTGCAGGAAGAATGTGTACCTGGGCCATCGTCGATTTCTTCCGACCAACCATCAATGTCGAAAGAAAGGCAAGCATTTCAAAGGCGAGGCAGATCACCGGAAGAAGCCCGCCATGCGTACCGGTGATCACGTACTTGCTATGGTCAATGATTTACACGTAATCTTCGGAAAGGGCCCCGGCGCACTAGCTGTTCCGAATGACGATGAGGGACACGCACCCATGTGGAAGAAGAAATCTATATTTTGGAACCTACCCTACTGGAAAGACCTAGAGGTCCGCTCTTCAATCGACGTGATGCACGTGACGAAGATGTTGGGGAACGTAGTATTTTCAAAATTTTCCTACGATCACGCAAGATCTATCTACTAGATGTATAGCAACGAGAGGGGAGAGTGTGTCTACGTACCCTCGTAGACCGAAAGCGGAAGCGTTTATCAACGCGGTTGATGTAGTCGTGCACCTTCACGATCCGTCCCGATCTAGTACCGAACGTACGGCACCTCCGCGTTCAGCACACGTTCAGCTCGATGACGTCCTCGCCTTCTTGATCCAGCAAGACGGGCGAAGTAGTAGATGAGTTCCGGCAGCACGACGGCGTGGTGACGGTTGTTGATGAAGAACAATCTCTGCAGGGCTTCGCCAAGCACTACAGAAACTAGACGGAGGATAAACTAGAGGGTCGGGGTAGCCGGCACACGGCTTGGTGTATCTTGATGTGTCTTGGGTGCTAGCCCTACCCCTCTATTTATATGTTGAGCCTTGGGGTCGAAACTTGGAGTAAAAGCCTTCACAAAGTCGGTTTCACCCGAAAGGCAAGAGTCCTTCTCGGACTCCAGGGCCAGACGCCAGGGTTCCCGGCGTCTAGACCCAGACGCCAGGGACCCTGGCGTCTGGCCCCTGGACTCCGCAAAACTTCCTTTTGCGCTTTCCAAAAACCTTGTGTGCTTTCCCTTTTGGCCCAAATAACGTGTTCTCGTACCCAAACACTTCGGGAAACATCCGGAACCTCTTCCGGTGAATTCCAGAACTCTTCCGGAGGTCAAACACTATTATCTCATATATTAATCTTTATCTCCGGACCATTCCGGAGTTCCTCGTCATGTCCGTGATCACATCCTAGACTCCGAATAACATTCGGTCACCAACAAACATAACTCATTAAATACTATATCGTCAACGAACGTTTAAGCGTGCGGACCCTACGGGTTCGAGAACTATGTAGACATGACCGAGACATCTCTCCGGTCAATAACCAATAGCGGAACCTGGATGCCCATATTGGCTCCTACATATTCTACGAAGATCTTTATCGGTCGAACCGCATAACAACATACGTTGTTCCTTTTGTCATCGGTATGTTACTTGCCCGAGATTCGATCGTCGGTATCACTATACCTAGTTCAATCTCGTTACCGGCAAGTCTCTTTACTCGTTCCGTAACACATCATCTCGTGACTAACTCATTAGTCTTTTGCTTGCAAGGCTTATTATGATGTGTGTTACCGAGAGGGCCCAGAGATACCTCTCCGACACTCGGAGTGACAAATCCTAATCTTGATCTATGCCAACACCACGAGTACTTTCGGAGACACCTGTAGAGCATCTTTATGATCACCCAGTTACGTTGTGACGTTTGATAGCACACAAGGTGTTCCTACGGTATTCGGGAGTTGCATAATCTCATAGTCATAGGAACATGTATAAGTCATGAAGAAAGCAATAGCAGTAAAACTAAACGATCATAGTGCTATGCTAACGGATGGGTCTTGTCCATCACATCATTCTCCTAATGATGTGATCCCGTTGATCAAATGACAACTCATGTCTATGGCTAGGAAACATAACCATCTTTGATCAATGAGCTAGTCTAGTAGAGGCATACTAGGGACTTACTGTTTTGTCTATGTATCCACACATGTACTAAGTTTCCGGTTAATACAATTCTAGCATGAATAAAAGACATTTATCATGATATAAGGAAATACAAATAACAACGTTATTATTGCCTCTAGGGCATATTTCCTTCACGTGCTTGGTCGACGCTACATATATACTACACATACGTATATGGAGGACTAGAGTCACGCTAGCTAGCTAGCTAGCTGCTAGCTATACTAAGCAAACGAAGGAACAGAAGATCTCGTATATATAATCAACATATATATATATATATATGCATACAGAGAGATGTAATATCGACCACCTCTCCTTCTCCGAGAGATTGGTCGAACAACAAGTTCTCGTATATCGTCTATCCCGACACTACCGGGCACATATATACAATAATTATCTCTTACAAAAATAATCTCCTAACACATGGATGCATGGTCCACATAGTATTCTCCGTCTTCAGCGATCACGTGTTCAAGGAAGAATGCCGCCAATTCCTCTTGAATTGCTCGCAGACGATCTGGTGTTAGGAGTTCATCCCGCATCCGAAACATCTAATTTGAAGTAGGGGGTCAATACATGAAATGATGCTATAAATTTGTGAATATTATTGATTGCTTACGCACTTCAAATTGTTCATCAGTGTAGCCCCGCTCACAGGTCGTGTGGCGGATGGACTCGCAAATGTAGTATCCACAATAATCATTCCCGGGTTCCTGCCACAACCACTTTACAAGAAATAGAGGTCAATCAAACTGATAAGCAAGAATGCCAAATTGGTATTGATGAAACTAGCGCCTGAATCAAGATATAGGAGATGCGCGCGCGGAACATGCTACTATATAGTACTTACTTTCGGGTATCTAAATTGTAGCTTCTTCGGCAGTCCCGGAGCTTTTTTGGTGAATTTTTTCCAAGCCCTGCCAGACAAAGAAAACAATTAGTTGATATCAGAAATGAAGTTGCTGATATATATGCATGGTGGATAATATTGATCGATTTAACTTACCTGGCTAGCATTTGAGTCATGTCCGCATACTCCTCGGGATCTTTACGTTTAGAGTCGAAGACAGTTACTACTCCCTTCTCAAGCTTAATCTCTAAGAGAATATAGTGGAAGCTGCGCACGAATGCATGAGATCATCAATTACATCACTATAACCTTGACTGATATATAAGGGAAACCAAATATGCACAAGACATTAACACTCACTTGAAATTGTAAGGAAAGAGTATTATATCTTTGTTTTCATTTACCACCAACGATCGTAGCAAGTTGGTCTCGGTATCGTCGTATGATGTATTCGCTTCCTTATCTTTTCTTTTTCTCGGTCTGGTAGACATGTCCTTCACATAGATAACCTGTGCCACATCATTGGCTAGGACGAACGGTTCGTCAGTGTATCCAAGATTTTTCAGATCCACTGTTGTCATTCCGTACTGTGGGTCTACCTGTACCCCGCCTCCTGACAGATTGACCCATTTACACTTAAACAAAGGGACCTTAAAATCATGTCCGTAGTCAAGTTCCCATATGTCCACTATGTAACCATAATATGTGTCCTTTCCCCTCTCGGTTGTTGCATCAAAGCGGACACCGCTGTTTTGGTTGGTGCTCTTTTGATCTTGGACAATCGTGTAAAATGTATTCCCATTTATCTCGTATCCTTTGTAAATCAATACAGTCGAAGATGGTCCCCTGGACAACAAGTACAACTCATCACAAACAGTGTTGTCACCTCTGAGACGTGTTTCCAACCAACTGCTGAAAGTCCTGATGTGTTCACGTGTAATCCAGTCGTCGCACTGCTCCGGGTGTTTGGAGCGCAGACTGTTCTTGTGTTCATCGACATACGGGGTCACTAATGTAGAGTTCTGTAGAACTGTGTAGTGTGATTGAGACCAAGAATAACCGTCCCTGCATATTATTGAGTCCCTTCCAAGCGTGCCTTTTCCAGTCAGTCTCCCCTCGTACCGCGATTTAGGGAGACCTATCTTATTAAGGCCAGGAATGAAGTCAACACAAAACCCGATGACATCCTCTGTTTGATGGCCCATGGAGATGCTTCCTTCTGGCCTTGCGCGGTTACGTACATATTTCTTGAGGACTCCCATGAACCTCTCAAAGGGGAACATATTGTGTAGAAATACGGGCCCCAGAATGACAATCTCGTCGACTAGATGAACTAGGACGTGTGTCATGATATTGAAGAAGGATGGTGGGAACACAAGCTCGAAACTGACAAGACATTGCGCCACATCACTCCTTAGCCTTGGTACGATTTCTGGATCGATCACCTTCTGAGAGATTGCATTGAGGAATGCACATAGTTTCA
>LR738711.1:914517937-914631803 GCA_902687465.1 Secale cereale
TATTAAACATAAAAAAAAGGGAGCCGGCCCTCACATCGGCAGGGCTGGGCGGCGCGACGGCGGCGGGGCGGGGCGGCGACGAGGCGGCGTCGGGGCGCGGCGGCGCGACGGCGGCGGGGCGGGGCGCGCGGCGGCGCGGGGCGACGGGCCGGCCGGGGCGCGGCGACGGCGCGGGGCGGGGCGACGGCGCGGGGCGCGGCGACGGCGCGGGGCGGGGCGACGAGGCGGTGTCGGGGGCGACGGCGACGGCGACGGGGCGACGGGGGCGACGGCGACGGCGACGGGGCGACGGGGGCGACGGCGACGGCGACGGGGAAGGAGCTGATCGAGGGAGACGTCGGGGCGGGGAAGAAGGAAACTGCCCAAAATTTCGCAAGTCCCGGTTGGTGGCTGAAACCGGGACTAATACACCCCTTTAGTCCCCGTTGCTGCCACCAACCGGGACTAAAGGTCCCTTTTCAGCAGCCCAAAGGGCGGGAAGGAGGGGCCTTTAGTCCCGGTTGTTGGCAGCAACCGGGACTAAAGGGGGTCATTAGTCCCGGTTTCAGCCACCAACCGGGACTAATGCCTCCCTTTAGTCCCGGTTGGTGCCACCAACCGGGACCAAAGGCCCTGTGCTGGCGCGGGTGCGGTGGGATGTTTAGTCCCACCTCGCTAGCTGAGGGAGCTCGAGAGTGGTTTATAAGGGCTGCTGCTCCCACCCTCTCGAGCTCCTCTCAAATGCAGGCTTCTGGGCCTAACTCTGCGCGCTGCCCTGTGAGCTTGCTGGGCCTTATATTACAGGTGGATCCTGTGCTATAGGCCTTGCAGGCTCACTGGGCAGCGCCCATTTTTTTTTCCTTTTTTGTTTTATTTATTTCTAAGTTGTTTTTTGCTGTATTTAGAGTTGCTTTATTTATTTTATTTTCTTTGTTTATTTCTAAGTTGTTTTTTGCTCTATTTAGAGTTGCTTTATTTATTTTACTTCCTTTATATATTTTCTTTGTTGATTTATTTATTTTATTTTGTTTATACTTACAACAAAATACTTATTGTTGCTATTTATTTCTAAGTTGTTTTTTGCTGTATTTAGAGTTGCTTTATTTATTTTATTTTCTTTGTTTATTTCTAAGTTGTTTTTTGCTGTATTTAGAGTTGCTTTATTTATTTTACTTTCTTTATTTATTTTCTTTGTTGCTTTATTTATTTTATTTTGTTTATACTTACAACAAAATACTTATTGTTGCTATTTATTTTTCAAGTTTGTTTTGTTTTGTTTTGTTAGTGCAAGTAGTATTGAAATTTGAATAGTACAAACGGACAATGGTATCATACTCGTTTGTTACAAAGTTGGCATGGTATCATCATAAGAGTTGCGGAAATAACTCTTCACTTTTTCTTCGCTTGTGTAATTTGCTTATTGCGCCGTAACCATGGATAATCTTCATCGTTTATCAGGATGCTTGGGTCAGCCTTGACTTTGAAGGGAGGAATTTCATGAAACTTTTCATAATCTTCAGACATGTCTGTCTTGCCCTCCACTCCCAGGATGTCCCTTTTTCCTGAAATAACTATGTGGCGCTTTGGCTCATCGTATGATGTATTCGCTTCCTTATCTTTTCTTTTTCTCGGTCTGGTAGACATGTCCTACACATAGATAACCTGTGCCACATCATTGGCTAGGACGAACGGTTCGTCAGTGTATCCAAGATTTTTCAGATCCATTGTTGTCATTCCGTACTGTGGGTCTACCTGTACCCCGCCTCCTGACAGATTGACCCATTTACACTTAAACAAAGGGACCTTAAAATCATGTCCGTAGTCAAGTTCCCATATGTCCACTATGTAACCATAATATGTGTCCTTTCCCCTCTCGGTTGTTGCATCAAAGCGGACACCGCTGTTTTGGTTGGTGCTCTTTTGATCTTGGACAATCGTGTAAAATGTATTCCCATTTATCTCGTATCCTTTGTAAATCAATACAGTCGAAGATGGTCCCCTGGACAACAAGTACAACTCATCACAAACAGTGTTGTCACCTCTGAGACGTGTTTCCAACCAACTGCTGAAAGTCCTGATGTGTTCACGTGTAATCCAGTCGTCGCACTGCTCCGGGTGTTTGGAGCGCAGACTGTTCTTGTGTTCATCGACATACGGGGTCACCAATGTTGAGTTCTGTAGAACTGTGTAGTGTGCTTGAGACCAAGAATAACCGTCCCTGCATATTATTGAGTCCCTTCCAAGCGTGCCTTTTCCAGTCAGTCTCCCCTCGTACCGCGATTTAGGGAGACCTATCTTATTAAGGCCAGGAATGAAGTCAACACAAAACCCGATGACATCCTCTGTTTGATGGCCCATGGAGATGCTTCCTTCTGGCCTTGCGCGGTTACGGACATATTTCTTGAGGACTCCCATGAACCTCTCAAAGGGGAACATATTGTGTAGAAATACGGGCCCCAGAATGACAATCTCGTCGACTAGATGAACTAGGACGTGTGTCATGATATTGAAGAAGGATGGTGGGAACACAAGCTCGAAACTGACAAGACATTGCGCCACATCACTCCTTAGCCTTGGTACGATTTCTGGATCGATCACCTTTTGAGAGATTGCATTGAGGAATGCACATAGTTTCACAATGGCTAATCGGACGTTTTCCGGTAGAAGCCCCCTCAATGCAACCGGAAGCAGTTGCGTCATAATCACATGGCAGTCATGAGACTTTAGGTTCTGGAACTTTTTCTCTGCCATATTTATTATTCCCTTTATATTCGACGAGAAGCCAGTCGGGACCTTCATACTGAGAAGGCATTCAAAGAAGATTTCTTTCTCTTCTTTCGTAAGAGCATAGCTGGCAGGACCTTCATACTGCTTCGGAGGGATGCCGTCTTTTTCATGCAAACGTTGCAGGTCCTCCCGTGCCTCAGCTGTATCTTTTGTCTTTCCATACACGCCCAAGAAGCCTAGCAGGTTCACGCAAAGGTTCTTCGTCACGTGCATCACGTCGATTGAAGAGCGGACCTCTAGGTATTTCCAGTAGGGTAGGTCCCAAAATATAGATTTCTTCTTCCACATGGGTGCGTGTCCCTCATCGTCATTCGGAACAGCTAGTGCGCCGGGGCCCTTTCCGAAGATTACATGTAAATCATTGACCATAGCAAGTACGTGATCACCGGTACGCATGGCGGGCTTCTTCCGGTGATCTGCCTCGCCTTTGAAATGCTTGCCTTTCTTTCGACATTGATGGTTGGTCGGAAGAAATCGACGATGGCCCAGGTACACATTCTTCCTGCACTTGTCCAGGTATATACTTTCAGTGTCATCTAAACAGTGCGTGCATGCGTGGTATTCTTTGTTTGTCTGTCCTGAAAGGTTACTGAGAGCGGGCCAATCGTTGATGGTCACGAACAGCAACGCCTTTAGGTCAAATTCCTCATGTTTGTGCTCATCCCACGCACGTACACCGTTTCCATTCCACAGCTGTAAAAGTTCTTCAACTAATGGCCTTAGGTACACATCAATGTCGTTGCCGGGTTGCTTAGGGCCTTGGATGAGAACTGGCATCATAATGAACTTCCGCTTCATGCACATCCAAGGAGGAAGGTTATACATACATAGAGTCACGGGCCAGGTGCTGTGATTGCTGCTCTGCTCCCCGAAAGGATTAATGCCATCCGCGCTTAGAGCAAACCATACGTTCCTTGCGTCCTTTGCAAATTCCTCCCAGTACTTTCTCTCGATTTTTCTCCATTGCGACCCGTCAGCGGGTGCTCTCAACTTCCCGTCTTTCTTACGGTCCTCACTGTGCCATCGCATCAACTTGGCATGCTCTCTGTTTCTAAACAAACGTTTCAACCGTGGTATTATAGGAGCATACCACATCACCTTCGCAGGAACCCTCTTCCTGGCGGGCTCGCCATCAACATCACCAGGGTCATCTCGTCTGATCTTATACCGCAATGCACCGCATACCGGGCATGCGTTCAGATCGTTGTATGCACCGCGGTAGAGGATGCAGTCATTAGGGCATGCATGTATCTTCTGCACCTCCAATCCTAGAGGGCATATGACCTTCTTTGCTGTGTATGTACTGTCGGGCAATTCGTTATCCTTCGGAAGCTTCTTCTTCAATATTTTCAGTAGCTTCTCAAATCCTTTGTCAGCCACAGCATTCTCTGCCTTCCACTGCAGCAATTCCAGTACGGTACCGAGCTTTGTGTTGCCATCTTCGCAATTGGGGTACAACCCTTTTTTGTGATCCTCTAACATGCGATCGAACTTCAGCTTCTCCTTTTGACTTTCGCATTGTGTCCTTGCATCGACAATGACCCGGCGAAGATCATCATTTGGTTCCTCTTGATCTTCAGCAGCTTCACCCGTTGCAGCATCATTGGGCACATCGTCTGGTTCCTCTTGATCTTCACCAGCTCCCCCCATTGCAGCATCACCGTATTCAGGGGGCACATAGTTGTCATCGTACTCTTCTTCTTCGCCGTCTTCCATCATAACCCCTATTTCTCCGTGCCTCGTCCAAACATTATAGTGTGGCATGAAACCCTTGTAAAGCAGGTGGGAGTGAAGGATTTTTCGGTTAGAGTAAGACATCGTATTCACACATTTAGTGCATGGACAACACATAAAACCATTCTGCTTGTTTGCCTCTGCCGCATTTAGAAACTCACGCACGCCCTTAATGTACTCGGAGGTGTGTCTGTCACCGTACATCCATTGGCGGTTCATCTGCGTGCATTTATATATAATTAAGTGTGTCAAAAACCATTACAGAACATCATAAATAGATAATTAAGTGACCAAATGGATAAAAGATCATCATCACATTAAAACCAAAGTACATACATATATAGTTCTCATCTAACAACATATAGCTCTCCATACACATCGAAACTATGTAAAACATTTCAACGCGAAAACAAATGCTATCATAATCGCAACCAAGGTAACAATTGATCCAACGGCATAATGATACCAAGCCTCGGTATTAATGGCATATTTTCTAATCTTTTTAATCTTCAACCGCATTGCATCCATCTTGATCTTGTGATCATCGACGACATCCGCAACATGCAACTCCAATATCATCTTCTCGTCCACAAATTTTTTTATTTTTTCCTTCAAGAATTTGTTTTCTTCTTCAACTAAATTTAACCTCTCGACAATAGGGTCCATCTTGATCTTGTGATCATCGATAACTTCCGCAACATGCAACTCCAATTCCATCTTCTCCTCCTCCATTTTTTCCAATTTTTTCTTTAACAAAATGTTTTCCTCTTCAACTAAATTTAACCTCTCCACAAGAGGGTCGGTTGGAATTTCCGGTTCAACTACCTCCTAGACATAATAAAACATCTATGCATGTCAGGTTAGTCGGCATAACTATCATAAGCACTAAAACAAATAGTTATAAATTAAAGATAATATACCACATCCGAATCGTAGACCGGACGAGGGCCCGCGTAGGCGGATATCAAAACCATCGCACTATATAATAACAAGCAATAATAAACGTAAGAAAATTAGACAAATATCTATCTAAAGCAATAATAAAAGTAAGAAAAGCATGGACATAACAAGAGGCTCACCACGGTGGTGCCGGTGACGAGATCGGCAGGGGCGATCGACGGCGGCGAAGACGGGGACGGGACGTGACGGACCGCTAAACCTAGACAAATCTCGGAGAAAATAGAGCTTCGAGAGGAGAAAAGCTTAACTAGTGTGGCTCGGGCATTCCACCGAACACGTTGTGTGCATAGGAGGTGAGCTAGAGCACCACTAACCCCTCTCCCCCTCGGCCAGAAAAAAAAACAGAGCAGTGAGCTCTGCTCTTGAGTGAGGGGGTTTATATAGGCAACTCACTGGTCCCGGTTGGTTCTACAAACCGGGGCTAAAGGGGTGCCTTTGGTCCCGGTTCATAAAACAAACCGGGACCAATAGTGGTGGGCCAGGAGCAAGAGCCATTGGTCCCGGTTTTTAGCTCCAACCGGGACCAATAGGTCCAGACGAACCGGGACCAATGGCCCACGTGGCCCGGCCGGCCCCCTGGGCTAACGAACCGGGTCCAGTACCCCCATTGGTCCCGGTTCTAGATTGAACCGGGGCTAATGGGCTGGACCAATGCCCTGTTTTCTACTAGTGTTAGGAGAAGCCCTGCGCCGGTAGATACATCATATCCGTCACCACGCCGTCGTGCTGACGAAACTCTCCCGTGAAGCTCAACTGGATTAAGAGCTCGTGGGACGTCATCAAGCTGAACGTGTGCTGAACGCGGAGCTGCCATACGTTCGGTGCTTGATCGGTTGGATCGCGAAGAAGTTCGACTACATCAACCGCGTCACTTGACGCTTCCGCTCCCGGTCTACGAGGGTACGTAGACACACTCTCCCCTCTCGTTGCTATGCATCTAGTAGATAGATCTTGCGTGATCGTAGGAAAATTTTTAAATACTACGTTCCCCAACAGTGGCATCATGAGCCAGGTCTATGCGTAGATGATATGCACGAGTAGAACACAATGAGTTGTGGGCGATACTAGTCGTATTGCTTACCAGCATGTCATACTTTGCTTTGGCGGTATTGTGAGATGAAGCGGCCCGGACCGACATTACGCGTACGCTTACGCGAGACTGGTTTCACCGTTACGAGCACTCGTTGCTTAAAGGTGATTGGCGGGTGTCTGTCTCTCTCACTTTAGCTGAATCAAGTGTGGCTACGCCCGGTCCTTGTGAAGGTTAAAACAGCACATACTTGACGAAACATCGTTGTGGTTTTTGTATACGTAGGCAAGAATGGTTCTTGCTAAGCCCGTAGCAGCCACGTAAAACTTGCAACAACAAAGTAGAGGACGTCTAACTTGTTTTTGCAGGGCATGTTGTGATGTGATATGGTCAAGACATGATGAGTTATACGACTTTGTATGAGATGATCATGTTTTGTAATGTTATCGGCAACTGGCAGGAGCCATATGGTTGTCGCTTTATTGTATGAAATGCAATCGCCATGTAATTGCTTTACATTATCACTAAGCGGTAGCGATAGTCGTAGAAGCAATAGTTGGCGAGACGACAACGATGCTACGATGGAGATCAAGGTGTCGCGCCGGTGACAAAGGTGATCATGACGGTGCTTTGGAGATGGAGATCAAAAGCACAAGATGATGATGGCCATATCATGTCACATATTTTGATTTGCATGTGATGTTTATCTTATTATGCTTCTTATTTTGCTTAGAACGACGGTAGCATTATAAGATGACCCCTTACAAAATTTCAAGGTACAAGTGTTCTCCCTGAGTATGCACCGTTGCGAAAGTTCGTCGTGCCGAGACACCACGTGATGATCGGGTGTGATAAGCTCTACGTTCAAATACGACGGGTGTAAGCCAGTTTTGCACATGCAGAATACTCGGGTTAAACTTGACGAGTCTAGCATATGCAGATATGGCCTCGGAACACTGGAGACCGAAAGGTCGAGCTTGAATCATATAGTAGATATGATCAACATAAGATGTTCACCATTGAAACTACTCCATCTCACGTGATGATCGGACATGGTTTAGTTGATTTGGATCACGTGATCATTTAGATGACTAGAGGGATGTCTATCTAAGTGGGAGTTCTTTAATTAATATAATTAAATTGAACTTTAATTTATCATGAACTTAGTACTGGTAGTATTAGCATATCTATGTTGTAGATCAATAGCTCGCGATGTTGCTCCTCGTTTATTTTTATATATTCCAAGAGAAAACTAAGTTGAAAGATGTTAGTAGCAATGATGTGGAATTGTTCCGTGATCTGAGGATTATCCTCATTGCTGCACAGAATAATTATGTCCTTGATGCACCGCTAGGTGACAGACCTATTGCAGGAGCAGATGTAGACGTTATGAACGTTTTGACAAAAGCTCGGTATGATGACTACTTGATAGTTTAAGTGCACCATGCTTTACGGCTTAGAACCGGGACTTCAAAAACGTTTTGAACGCCACGGAGCATATAAGATGTTCCAAGAGTTGAAATTAGTATTTCATACTGATGCCCGTGTCGAGAGGTATGAGACCTCTGACATTACTTTGCCTACAAGATGGAGGAGAATAGCTCAACCAGTGAGCATGTGCTCAGATTGTCTGGGTACTGCAATTGCTTGAATCAAGTGGGAGTTAATCTTCCAGATAAGATAGTAATTGACAAAGTTCTCTAGTCACTATCACCAAGTTAGTGAACTTCGTGATGAACTATAATATGCAAGGGATGACGAAAGTAATTCCCGAGACTCTTCGCGATGCTGAAATCGGCGAAGGTAGAAATCAAGAAAGAGCATCAAATGTTGATGGTTAACCAGACCACTTGTTTCAAGTAAAGGGCAAAGGGATAGAAGGGGAACTTCAAGAAGAATGACAAGCAAGTTGTCACTCCCATGAAGAAACCCAAAGCTAAACTCAAGCCTGAAACTAAGTGCTTCTACTGCAAAGGAAATGGTCACTAGAAGTGGAACTGCCCTAGATACTTGGTGGATAAGAAGGATGGCAAAGTGAACAAAGGTATATTTGATATACAGATTATTGATGTGTATTTTACTAGTGTTCATAGCAACCTCTCAGTATTTGATACTGGTTTAGTTGCTAAGGAGTAGTAACTCGAAATGGGAGTTGCATAATGAACAGAAACTAGTTAAAGGATGAAGTGACGATGTGTATTGGAAGTAGTTCCAAGATTGATATGATCATCATCGCACACTCCCTATACTTTCGGGATTAGTGTTGAACCTAAATAAGTATTATTTGGTGTTTGTGTTGAACATGAATATGATTTGATCATGTTTATTGCAATACGGTTATTCATGTAAGTTAGTGAATAATTGTTGTTCTGTTTACATGAATAAAACCTTCTATGGTCATACACCCAATGAAAATGGTTTGTTGGATCTCGATCGTGTGATACACATTTTCATAATATTGAAGCCAAAAGATGCAAGGTTAATAATGATAGTGCAACTTATTTGTGGCACTGCCGTTTAGGTCATATTGGTGTAAAGCGCATGAAAAAACTCCATAGTGATGGACTTTTGGAATCACTTGATTATGAATCACTTGGTGCTTGCGAACCATGCCTCATGGGCAAGATGACTAAAACTCCGTTCTCCGGAACAATGGAGCGAGCAACAGATTGGTTGAAGATCATACATACAGATGTATGTGGACCAATGAGTGTTGAAGCTCGCGGCGGGTATCGTTATTTTCTGACCTTCACTGATGATTTGAGCAGATATGAGTATATCTACTTAATGAAGCACAAGTCTGAAACATTTGAAAAGTTCAAAGAATTTCAGAGTGAAGTGGAGAATCATCGTAACAAGAAAATAAGAGTTTCTAAGATATGATCGTAGAGATAAAATATTTGAGTTAGCGAGTTTGGCCTTCAGTAAAAACAATGTGAAATAGTTTCACTACTCGCGCCACCTGGAACACCACAGTGTAATGGTGTGTCCGAACGTCATAACCGTACTTTATTAGATATGGTGCGATCGATGATGTCTCTTACCGATCTACCACTATCGCTTTTGGGGTTATGCATTAGAGACAGCTACATTCACGTTAAATAGGGCACCATCTAAATCCGTGGAGATGACACCGTATGAACTGTGGTTTGACGAGAAACCTAAACTGTCATTTCTTTAAGTTTGGGACTGCGATGCTTATGTGAAAAAGTTTCAACATGATAAGCTCGAACCCAAATCGGAGAAGTAAATCTTCATAGGATACCCAAAAGAAACTGTTGGGTACACCTTCTATCACAGATCCGAAGGCAAGGTCTTTGTTGCTAAGAGTGGATCCTTTCTAGAGAAGGAGTTTCTCTCGAAAGAAGTGAGTGGGAGGAAAGTAGAACTTGCTGAGGTAATTGTACCTTCTCCCGAATTGGAAGGTAGTACATCACAGAAACTAGTTCCAGTGATTCCTACACCAATTAGTGAGGAAGCTAATGATGATGATCATGAAACTTCAGATCAAGTTACTGCTGAAATTCGTAGATCAACCAGAGTACGTTCTGCACCAGAGTGGTACGGCAACCCGGTTCTGGAAATCATGTTACTGGACCATGATGAACCTACGAACTATGAGGAAGCGATGATGAGCCCAGATTCCGCAAAATGGCTTGAGGCCATGAAATCTGAGATGGGATCCATGTATGAGAACAAAGTATGGACTTTGGTTGACTTGCCCGATGGTCGGCAAGCCATTGAAAATAAATGGATCTTTAAGAGGAAGACTGACGCCGATGGTAATGTTACTGTCTACAAAGCTCGACTTGTTGCGAAAGGTTTTCAACAAGTTCAAGGTGTTGACTACTATGAGATTTTCTCACCCGTAGCGATGCTTAAGTCTGTCCGAATCATGTTAGCAATTGCCACATTTTATGAAATCTGGCAAATGGATAACGAAACTGCGTTCTTTAATGGATTTATTAAAGAAGAATTGTATATGATGCAACCAGAAGGTTTTGTCAATCCTAAAGGTACTAACAAAATGTGCAAGCTCCAGCGATCCTTCTATGGACTGGTGCAAGCATCTCGGAGTTGGAATATACGCTTTGATAAGTTGATCAAAGCATATAGATTTATACAGACTTGCGGTGAAGCCTGTATTTACAAGAAAGTGAGTGGGAGCACTACAACCTTTCTGATAAGTATATGTGAATGACATATTGTCGATCAGAAATGATGTAGAATTTTTTGGAAAGCATAAAGGAGTGTTTGATAGGAGTTTTTCAAAGAAAGACCTTGGTGAAGCTGCTTACATATTGGGCTTCAAGATCTATAGAGATAGATCAAGATGCTTGATAAGATTTTCGATGAGTACATACCTTGATAAGATTTTGAAGTAGTTCAAAATGGATCAGTCAAAGAAGGAGTTCTTGCCTGACTTGTAAGGTGTGAAGTTGAGTAAGACTCAAAGCCAGACCACGGCAGAAAAATATAGAGAGAATGAAAGTCATTCCCTATGCCTCAGCCATAGGTTCTATAAAGTATGCCATGTTGTGTACCCAACATGTTGTGTACCTTTCCATGAGTTTGACAGGGAGGTACAATAGTCATCCAGGAGTAGATCACTATACAGCGGTCAAAATTATCCTTAGTAATTGGATGACTAAGGAAATGTTTCTCGATTATGGAGGTGATAAAGAGTTCGTCGTAAAGGGTTACGCCGATGCAAGCTTTGACACTAAATCCAGATGACTCTAAGTATCAATCTGGATGCGTATTGAAAGTAGGAGCAATTAGCTAGAGTAGCTCCATGCAGAGCATTGTAGACATAGAAATTTGCGAAATACATACGGATCTGAATGTGACAGACCCGTTGACTAAACTTCTCTCACAAGCAAAACATGATCACACCTTATTACTCTTGGGTATTAATCACATAACGACATGAACTAGATTATTGAATCTAGTAAACCTTTTGGGTGTTGGTCACATGGCGATGTGAACTATGGGTGTTATTCACATAACGATGTGAACTGTTGGTATTAAATCACATGGCGATGTGAGCTAGATTATTGACTCTAGTGCAAGTGGGAGACTGAAGGAAATATGCCCTAGAGGCAATAATAAAGTTGTTATTTTATATTTCCTTATATCATGATAAATGTTTATTATTCATGCTAGAATTGTATTAACCGGAAACTTAATACATGTGTGAATACATAGACAAAACAGAGTATCCCTAGTATGCCTCTACTAGACTAGCTCATTGATCAAAGATGGTTATGTTTCCTAACCATAGACATGAGTTGTCATTTGATCAACGGGATCACATCATTAGGAGAATGATGTGATGGACAAGACCCATCCGTTAGCATAGCACTATGATCGTTTAGTTTTACTGCTATTGCTTTCTTCATGACTTTGTTGACACCAGATTTTGGCACGACATAAAAATCAAATAAGATGGCCTCAAATGGAAAAGTGCTCAAAGTGAGAAAGTTTCGTATTGTCGAGGTGAACATCTTTGAAGATTGGGCCATCGTCATCCGATCTCATCTCGAGTGCCAAAACTATGCTCAATGCACTGAGATTTTATATCTAGAGCAGTATTCGGCAGATTAGACCACCAATACTGCTTCATATGGAAAAACTTCCTACACGAATTGTCAATTCATCTCGTCGAAACGGTCGATTTTGATATAAAAATCGACCCAATCCGAGTTCGTATGCAAAAGTTACAGCCATCCGAACACAGCCCTGTCACAGAGCCAAAAGTGGCGCGCCCCACCAGCCACGTGTCTGATGGGTAGCGCGAATAACAGCCTGTATTGCGTGACCGTTTTGGCCTAGAAGATGGCTTGAAATCGAAAAACGTTCAACATGAAAGTTGTTCGTCTCGTCGAAGCGGTCAAGATTGCTTTTGGACTCTTTTCCATCCGAGGTCGTTTACCACCTCAAATATTACCCGCAAGGTAAAGCCAGTTTAAACCGAACAGTTTTGGAAAGTTCGGACAAAATCAATCCGAATTTGGCTAGGTTTTTGGACGGGAATCCAAGCCTTTTCCTTGCACGGGAAGTCCAGCCGCCTCTTATATACCTAAGGGGTGACGGCCGATTGAACAACACACAATCGAACAAACACATCTACTACTTTTTCGTGTTCATCTATCCCCTACCCTTGTATCTTCTACCTCGTTCTTCGTTCGTTCTTCTTCATTGCAGGGCGGCGAACCTCGAGGCCCTAGGGGCGATCAGGTCGACCTAGGGAAGCCCATAGCCGCCGCGTGCCCTGACGGGGTCCCTCCCGGGCGTGTGGGGTTTCGGGTCATCAAAAGCGCCCGCCGGATTGCTTGCGTACCGCGCTTCCGGACGGGTCTCCTTCGACGTGAGCTGCGGTGCATCACCCCCGGCGTCGGAGGTATACGGTGACGTGTTCGTGTGCGAACACACTTTTTGGCGACTCCACTGGGGACGAAGCTTCGAACAGTCTCCAGCCTGTTCTTGCTACGAGGAGAGCGTCATCAAGCGGCTGCAATCTACAACGGTAACATGTATCATCAATCTCCTTATGTAGATGCAAATAGCCATTATGTTGATGTTGCTAGATCTTTCAATGGACATGTCATGTCGGCTAGCCCTAACGAGCAAAGGCCGACTAGTTATTCCATCGGAGAAACTTGGAATTCACAGAACCGCGACACGCAACTTATGAACCTAAACTTTCGTGCATCGGCAACACCTTTCAATATGCCGATGAATAACATGATTTGTTCCAGTGATCAATATATGACACCTCATGTACATTAGGGCATCTCACAGTTTTGTCCATCGGCTGCCGACTCGCGATATGCGGGTTCATCCCCAAACATGCCGATGGACGGGGGAATCAGCCATGCATCATGTAGTTATTTGGCTAGTTATCCTCAAACATCATATACTATACCTCATAAGATTAATTGTTCAGGGGCATATGAAACTAAAAATATTCATGACTCGGCTCGCCTTCTCGGTTATAGCCGAGTAGATGGAGATTCTATAGGAGAAAATGTGCCTAATATTACAGGAGATGAGGTGGCTCTGGCTGCACTAAAAAGTTTAGCCCAAAATAAGAAGATTAGTGCTATTTGCCTTGAGCAACACGAAAAGGGATTGGTTCCTGATTATGAGGCAATAAGAGCTAGGGTTTTAAAAGAAGACGAAGTGTTGCCGATTGATCAAATTAGCATGAGAAAATATTCAACAACAGTGCACACATCTTCACCTATCATTGGAGCATGTTATACACCCACTATACAATCGCAAAGTTTCGGCAACATCAATTCATTGCCGAAAGTTCGTAAAAGTATTGGGGGGCAAGCCGATCCAAGAAGGGCTGAGTTTAAAGAAAAATATGTGGCCCAAGTGGACAAGATCAAGTCAAACCTCACAGGGAATAGCATCAACGAATTTACTACGCCAACTCTTGAGGAATTACCAGCAGAATATCGACATGCTTATGAAGCACTCAAGAAGAAGAGTGAAGTGGGATATTTGCAAGAATATGTCAAGTGCCTTCCTCCATGTAGCAACCATGTTGGCTCTTCTACACTTTTGAAGCAAGATGAAAAAGAAGCTTTACGAGAAAATCATCAAGAAGGGGTTCACTCGGCTAATACGGTTGATTCGGTTGAAACCGAGTCAAATATGACTAAGTCGTCTACAGCTGAGTTGAACAGTTTCTTTAGTAACAAGACAGTGGTGGATTCAATTGAAACCAAATTGACCACTGAGACGTTTAAGGCCGAGTGCGTTGCATCGAGCCAGCCGAGTGCATTGTGCCAACCGAGTACATCTTGTCAGACGAGTACATCACCGGCTAAAGCCGCTAAAGCCGAGTGCATCAAGCCAGTTATTGCTGCGTGTACCAAAATAGAAGATGCAAGCTTCACCGAGCAAAAGAACGGACAAAGTAATATGGCCGAACAAAGTTCGGTTAACGATGAACATCAAGAACAAGAAAATTCAGTCGAGCAAACTTCAACTCGCGAAGAGCATCCAAGTGAAATCTACTCAGGCAATCCGAGTGATGAGGCACGAGATCCAGAAAAAGAGGAAGATGCATTCGAGAATTATTCAGAAGTGGAGCAAGGTATTGCTCCAGTGGTGCAACCATCTTCTCGTTCCAACGGCTTCACAAAGGTACACCTAGCCGAGAGTTTACTCACTTTTCGATTCGGTCACAATCATATTGTTGATGCACTCGTTAGTAATATTCTAATTAATTTTGAAAGACCGATCGAGATGAGTAATCTGTTTGTTTCGAATTATCTTGTCACTAATCATGCTGATCAACACATGGCGCCATTCATAGAGGCTAATAGTGACAACTTATCGCAACCAAAGTTTTTCCCGTCATGCCGACTGAACTTTATATTCATATGGACAACTTTGTTTGTTTCATGCCTGGCTAACATTTGGTCTCAGATGAGACGTATATTCTGTAATTATTTTGGTTGCAGGAATATAAAGCCAGGTTCAAAGTTCTCCAGGATAGCCGATTCAAGAGCATCGGGAAAGGAGGACGAAAATCAATGCATAGCCGAGTCAGATGATATTAAACTCACACCGCTCGGTTGTTTTGTGTCAAAGCCGGTATCACAATATCGGTTAATGGACCAGGAGTGTACGTCCAGTGCAGGCATAGTTGATCACATCATCGGTACATCGCTGACTAATCCTATTATTATAATTGATCACAATGTTGAGCCGTCAAGACAAGAGCCAACGCAATGTTCGTTCAAGCAAAATGTCAAAGATTGTAACATGATCCATCAAGTCAAGCAATCGGACAAGATAGGACGATTGGAGTTTGTTGATGCACGATCATTTGGACAGTCGGATCATTTTGACGACCATCAAATGTTGAATCGGCTATCTCCAGCCGATTTATCTAAAAGTGGATATGTCCACGTAAATGATGATGGGGTCAAGTCTTCGAGCAAGGATATTGTTAAAAAGTGCATCAAGAGCAATCTTGAAGACGAAAATTCCATTAAAGCTAAAATGGTAACATCTAGCACTAGGGGGCAACAAGAGAATTCAAAGACCGTTGCACGCACAACCAAAGAAAGCAAAGGCCATGATAAGCACAAAAGCAAAAAGCCGAAAGTCACTTTTGCGCAGTTATTAGAAAAGTACCAAAAGATAAGTGAGGGAAAGAGTGCTTATCGGCCGAGTGAAGCAAAAGCATCGAGGTCACCCCCAAGGCATAAATCTGAAGACTGGAATTGGCAAAGGAAGACGTTGAGCAAGCAGACTTCATATCCTCCTTTTGGGCCGCTAGTGCCAATGTCGTGGATGCCTCCCTACGCTCATGTAAATCCATATCTATCATGGGGCAGGTATGATACAAGGGCACATTATCCATCTTATTTTAGATCATCTCGCCAACATTATGCGGCTCCAAAAAGATCAACATTTGATGAACAATCACACGTCAAAGACCGTTTCAATCATAAGAAATCGGTCCGGAGCTCAAGCAACAAGAAAGAGGTGGTCAAGCAAGTGTACCAGGTCAAGAAAGATGGTCGTAAGTGTGCTACTTCGGATTTGTTCTCAAATAACAAAGAGCCAGTTAAAGTATTGACATTGGCTACAAAAGGCAACGAGGCAAGTCAATCAAGTGCCAAATCTGAAGGGAAGAAGTTGAGAGTGCACAAGGCCAAAAAAGAGTTGGCATTGGTTGAAACAGAATCACAGCCGAGGTGCCCACTCGGCTTAGCGCATTGGCAAGAGAAGGAATTAAAAAAGCTTAGTGCACATGAGTTGAGAAAGAAGAACATGGCATGGGTTCCCAAGAGGAGCAGTCAAAATAGAAATGATGTCCGACCTTCTATTGCAACAAGTGTTAAAAAAGTGAAGAAAGAAAAGGATGGCCGCAAGAGTGTTATTTTAGATCTGACTCCAAATGACAAAAAGCCAGTCGAGTCTATGTTGGTTGCTAAGGACAAGAAAGTGAAGTAAGTAAATCTCAGGGATCTGATCACCGATTTTGGACAGGCCAAGCCGGAGATGCCCAAAGCTAGGAAGAACTTGCCAGTGCATAAAACAAAATCCCAGCTGGGATGCCCTCTCGGCTTACCATATTCGCAACAGAAGAAACTGAAACAGCTTAGGGCCAAAGAGCTGGAGAAAAGGAACATGGCCTGGGTTCCTAAGGAAAATCCTCGAGACAAGTGCGGCATTACATCTCCTGTTGCGAAGCCAGGAGAAATAAGGGAGTACAAGTGTAAATCCCGTAGGCGAGGACGACAATTTTCATCTCACTATAGGAAACTCCAGGAGGCGTGTCCTCCACATTCTTCAATCGTATCATCAAAATCAACGTTATGGAATTTATCCTCGGTCGAAACATCTGACTTATTTTGGTTATTCACACTTTGGTGGACGGATTCCCGAGCACCTTTGAGATGAGAACGCATGGCTGATATTTGCATATCGCCCTCAGAATTCATTGTGTTGGCAAAGCCGGCATCTGGCTAACGGTGTTCACCATGGTTGATTGCGTACTGCTATAGCCGATGCTCAGTGTTTGCCAATACTGGCAAGGCCGACTTAATTATTGAGTCGGCCACTGATCAAGGGTCTAGTACATAAAAAACTCTGACTCCTGGTGTTAGTTATTTGCAGGACCCAAGTCAGGAGAGAGACATTGTTCGGCGGAGGCTTGATGGTTTACTTTGATCAATAATGAGTTGAGTCGCCGAACAGTTGACAGTATTCCTTTGTGGTGCATGGTCATAATCGTTCAGCAACCGGCTTACCATCGAAGGATTCTAATATTCCCAGGGAGTGCCTGGACAAAGCAAGGTCCGGATTGACATAAGAAACTTACGTGGAGGCCTTTGTGACGTCCAATTGTTGTTCTCGGACGACTATTATCCAAGAGGCTCTACCCAAGAAGCAACACGCTTAAGCATATGACCGATAACAATTATCGTTCTTAGCATGCACAGCCGATGTAGTGTTGACATCGTGCTTGGATGAAGTATTTTCTGGCACGCAAGCTCTGCCAGAAAACAGGGGGGCATGTGTTGACACCAGATTTTGGCACGACATAAAAAGCAAATAAGATGGCATCAAATGGAAAAGTGCTCAAAGTGAGAAAGTTTCGTATTGTCGAGGTGAACATCTTTGAAGATTGGGCCATCGTCATCCGATCTCATCTCGAGTGCCAAAACTATGCTCAAAGCACTGAGATTTTATATCTAGAGCAGTATTCGGCAGATTAGACCACCAATACTGCTTCATATGGAAAAACTCCCTACACGAATTGTCTTCGCCTCGTAGAAACGGTCGATTTTGATATAAAAATCGACCCAATCCGAGTTCGTATGCAAAAGTTACAGCCATCCGAACACAGCCCTGTCACAGAGCCAAAAGTGGCGCGCCCCACCAGCCACGTGTCTGATGGGTAGCGCGAATAACAGCCTGTATTGCGTGACCGTTTTGGCCTAGAAGATGGCTTCAAATCGAAAAACGTTCAACATGAAAGTTGTTCGTCTCGTCAAAGCGGTCAAGATTTCTTTTGGACTCTTTTCCATCCGAGGTCGTTTACCACCTCAAATATTACCTGCAAAGTACAGCCAGTTTAAACCGAACAGTTTTGGAAAGTTCGGACAAAATCAATCCGAATTTGGCTAGGTTTTTGGACGTGAATCCAAGCCTTTTCCTTGCACGGGAAGTCCAGCCGCCTCTTATATACCTAAGGGGTGACGGCCGATTGAACAACACACAATCGAACAAACACATCTACTAGTTTTTCGTGTTCATCTATCCCCTACCCTTGTATCTTCTACCTCGTTCTTCGTTCGTTCTTCTTCATTGCAGGGCGGCGAACCTCGAGGCCCTAGGGGCGATCAGGTCGACCTAGGGAAGCCCATAGCCGCCGCGTGCCCTGACGGGGTCCCTCCCGGGCGTGTGGGGTTTCGGGTCATCAAAAGCGCCCGCCGGATTGCTTGCGTACCGCGCTTCCGGACGGGTCTCCTTCGACGTGAGCTGCGGTGCATCAGCCCCGGCGTCGGAGGTATACGGTGACGTGTTCGTGTGCGAACAGACTTATACATGTTCCTATGACTATGAGATTATGCAACTCCCGAATACCGTAGGAACACCTTGTGTGCTATCAAACGTCACAACGTAACTGGGTGATCATAAAGATGCTCTACAGGTGTCTCCAAAAGCATTCGTGGTGTTGGCATAGACCAAGATTAGGATTTGTCACTCCGAGTGTCGGAGAGGTATCTCTGGGCCCTCTCGGTAACACACATCATAATAAGCCTTGCAAGCAAAAGACTAATGAGTTAGTCACGAGATGATGTGTTACGGAACGAGTAAAGAGACTTGCCGGTAACGAGATTGAACTAGGTATAGAGATACCGACGATCGAATCTCGGACAAGTAACATACCGATGACAAAAGGAACAACGTATGTTGTTATGCGGTTTTGACCGATAAAAGATCTTCGTAGAATATGTAGGAGCCAATATGAACATCCAGGTTCCGCTATTGGTTATTGACCGGAGATGAGTCTCGGTCATGTCTACATAGTTCTCGAACCCGTAGGGTCCGCACGCTTAACGTTTGATGACGATCGGTATTATGAGTTTATGAGTTTTGATGAACCGAAGGTAGTTCGGAGTCCCGGATGAGATCACGGACATGACGAGGAGTCTCGGAATGTCCGAGACATAAAGATTGATATATTGGACGACTATATTCGGACACCGGAAGTGTTCCGGAAAAGTTTCGGATTTAACGGGATTGCCGGAGGGGGTTACGGGAACCCCCTACGAGGGGGGATGGTCCATAGTGGGCCTTATGGAAAAGAGAGAGGCAGCCCATAGGGGCTGGCCGGCGCCCCACCTAGGGTTCCTAGTTGGACTAGGATTGGGGGGCGCCACCTCTCCCTCTTTTCCTTTCCCTCTCTTCCTTCTTTGGTAGTTCCTACTAGGAATATGATTGCAATCCTATTCCTAGTAGGATTGCACCCCTAGCCGCACGATAGAAGGGCCGGCCAGCCTCCCCCTTGCTCCTTTATATACGGGGGCAGGGGGGCACCCAAAGACACACAAGTTGAATTGTTCCAGCCGTGTGCGGTGCCCCCCTCCACAGAAACACACCTCAGTCATACCATCGCAGTGCTTAGGAGAAGCCCTGCGTCGGTAGATACATCATATCCGTCACCACGCCGTCGTGCTGACGAAACTCTCCCGTGAAGCTCAACTGGATCAAGAGCTCGTGGGACGTCATCAAGCTGAACGTGTGCTGAACGCGGAGGTGCAGTATGTTCGGTGCTTGATCGGTTGGATCGCGAAGAAGTTGGACTACATCATCCGCGTCACTTGACGCTTCCGCTCCCGGTCTACGAGGGTACGTAGACACACTCTCCCCTCTCGTTGCTATGCATCTAGTAGATAGATCTTGCGTGATCGTAGGAAAATTTTAAAATACTACGTTCCCCAACAGCTAAATCACAAAGGGAATTACCTGATGAAATGAATAACAACATACATGACTTTGCTATTAGAGTTGCAACTAGAGGAGGAAAAATAACTCAGGAACCACTTTATCCTGAGGGACACCCAAAAAGAATTGAACATGATTCACAAAGAAACAACACCACTGCACCTAGTCCTTCTAAAAATAAGAAGAAGAAGAAGAAAAATGATAGGACTTTGCATGCTACTAGTGAACCTGAAGTAGAAAAACCTCCGGATAATGATAATGATGTTTCTATTTCTGATGTTGAAACTCAATCTGGTAATGAACCTTCACCTAGTGATAATGAAAAAGATAATGCTGATGTTCATGAAGATAATCAACCAAAAAATGAAAAAGAATCAGATAATGATGTTGAAATAAAATCACCAGTTGATCTTGATAACACACAACACAAAAATACACGATATGATAAAAAAGACTTTGTTGTTAGGAAACATGGTAAAGGAAGAGAACCGTGGGTTCAAAAACCTATGCCTTTTCCACCCAAGTCAACTAAAAATAATGATGATGAAGAATTTGAACGCTTTGCTGAAATGCTGAGGCCAGTCTTTTTGCGAACTCGTTTGACTGATATCTTGAAAATGCCTCCTTATGCAAAGTATATGAAAGACATCATCACCAACAAGAGAAAAATACCGGAAGCTGAAATCTCCACTATGCTTGCTAATTATACTTTTAAGGATGGAGTACCTATAAAACTTGGAGACCCAGGAATACCAACTATGCCTTGCTCCATCAAAAAGAATTATGTGAAAACTGCTTTATGTGACTTAGGAGTTGGTGTTAGTGTTATGCCTTTCCCTTTATATAAAAGACTTGATTTGAATAAACTCGCACCTACTGAAATATCTTTGCAAATGGTTAACAAATCAACTATCATACCTATTGGTATATGTGAGGATGTGCCCGCTGTTGTTGCTAATGTTCCTATTTTGACTGACTTTGTTATACTTGAGATGCCCGAGGATGACAACATGTCGATTATCCTTGGTAGTCCCTTATTGAATACTGCAGGGGTTGTTATTGATTGCAATAAAAGCAAGGTCACTTTTCATACCAATGGTAATGAGCATATGGTGCACTTTCCGAAGAAACAATTCCAAGTGAATGGTGTTAATGTTACTGAAAAATCTCCGACTATCACTATTGGAAGTTTTCATCTACCTCTACCTACTGTTAAAAAGAAATATGAAATGTTTATTATTGGGGACATTCATATCCCCGTTGAGGTAACTTAGTGATTTACGACAGTTCTTCAGTTTCATGCTAACCGAAAGTCGTTGTTGATAAGACTTGATCAACCTTATTAAAAGATCATTTTTGAGAGGTATGAAGTTGATGAATTTAGTGAGCACTATCTCCTGTCCCTACCTTATATTTTCTATTTGTATTTGTTAAATAAAATAAAATGCCATGTTAGTCAGTTTTCTGAATTTCCTGTGCAATAAAATAATGACCTAAAAATAAAAGTTGACAGAATACTCTGAAAATTTAACACGTTTTTTTTAATATTTAAGAATTTCTGGTGCAAATAATATCAGAGGGAGGTGCACTAGGTGGGCACAACCCACCTGGGCGCGCCAGGACCCCCAGGCGCGCCCTGTTAGGTTGTGGTCCCCATGTGGACCCCCTCACTTATCTCTTTACACCACATCATCACCTACCTCCAGAAAAAAATCATCTTTGCTCTCTCTCACGTGTTCTTACTCTCAAACCCGTGGATTTCGATCTCTTTGCTCGAAGCTCAGTTTCCGAAACTGTTTCGGGGGATTGTTGCTTGGTATGTGACTCCTCCGTTTGTCCAATTAGTTTTTATTTTAGTGGTTTATATTTTGAATAATTAGCTACTCTTGGTGCTGCTGTAGATGAGCTTGCATGTTGAATTCTTAGAGTTCTAAGTAGTTTGAATGCTTGTTATGGCCTATAGGCATCCCTATGAGTAGTTGCTATCAATTTTGTAAAATTTTGTTGAGAAAAATTTTGTGGACTAAAATTTCAGAATTTTGTTCATAGGAAAAACATGGGTATCTTTAGAAAGCTTGCTTCCAAGATGAACTCAAAGGGAGTGATTGGGGAGTCATCTGATAGTGATCTTCACATTCAGAGATTGGCGGAGCTACAGCCATGCGAATGGCCGCATACCCCATTCATGGAAGATGCCGGAATCCTTAAAGAGTTTGCACAATATGCTACTAATGCCGGCCTAACCGACTTCATCGTAGTTGAATGTGAACAATATCATCTCCTCACAAATTCCTTTGTGCAAAGTTTTTAATTCTTGCCTAGGAATAATCCCCTTGAGGTGTAGTTTAATTTATATGCTGAACCCCATCAGATACCATTGACTGAACATATGCTTGCTTGCTTGTGATGGTGGTTTAGTTGAGCCTAGACAAGTTGAGTTTGATGGTTTTTATCGTACTCTGATAGTGGGAGATGAGAGATGGGTATCGGGTATCACTGCCACTAGTTTACACTTCCCAGCAGTACATTATTTTGCTATTTTCATTGCAAAGTGTTTGCTTTCTAAAGAGAAAGTTGGTGTACTTAGTGCTCCAGAATTTGTTGTTTTACGTCACGCACTTTACGGCGACAACACTTATAGCATGGCAGCTATTGTGGCACGTCGCCTCCATATTAACGGATCCAAGGGCAAAATACATGGTGGGATCTATGCTACTCGCTTGGCGACTCACATTAACGTTCCGATACGCCAGCATGATTATCCTTTACCTAAGGTTCATTTAGATCGTCAGGCTATGGAACACCACCAGTTTATTGCTGCTGATTACCCCAACATTCCTATTCCTTACAACCTGGATTTTAGTGTGAAAACTCGTGATATTATTTCACTGCCTGCACGTGCTTTGTTTGATCCTATTGCCAGGGGTGGATACAGAATTATGCCCGAGGACATCATCGCTTATCGAAAGAACCAGGTTGCAGCACAGGAGGAGCCTCAGCAGTGGGATCCTCAGGTGCGTGCACCTCAACACTTCGACATAGGACCTCATGGCTTCTACGACTGGTGATTACAAAGCTAGGCTAAAAGCCTAAGCTTGGGGGAGTACGTGTTTCTCACCGACTTCACATTCATGTTCACACATATCATTTCAGTTGTCGATGTTCACACTTTTTCATAGTATTATCCATGCTTAATTTATTTTCTCGCCTTCTTCTTGTGTGTTTGAAAAACCTTAGTAAAAACAAAAAAAATAGTTATAGTTAGTTTACTTTCTATGCTTGCTTAGTTGTAATATTAAGAAGAAAACACGAAAAGATTTCCTTGTTCTTCTTTTGCTTGTTGGGAGATTTCCCGTGTAAATAGTTTTTCTCATTTTTGCTTCCCCCTTTTATTTGCTTGTTCCAGAGAACTGAAAACTTCAAAAATATTTCAGTGTGTTTCTCTGAATTTATTTTGTTTTTATTCGAGTCGTACCAAGGAGAAGACCGCGATGAAAATGTTGAGTGGCTCTCATCTATCTATACCTATACTAATTAGGCATTCCCTAAAAATTCTCACGTTAGGAGCCGTTAATCTGGTGGGGCCGAATTATTACAGTGTAGATTAACCGTAGAATCCACCTA
This sequence comes from Secale cereale, assembly GCA_902687465.1. NCBI lineage: Eukaryota > Viridiplantae > Streptophyta > Magnoliopsida > Poales > Poaceae > Secale > Secale cereale. Next base: position 914,541,543 of record LR738711.1, read on the forward strand.
AAACAAGATTCTATTACTAATTACAAGCCCAGAATCATTCGTTTGCTATCTACAATTTTTAAACCGAGAAAAGAACCCTAACATAATTATCAATCTCACCCACACGCATTTGAGGATTTCATTGCCTGGCAACCTAATCGCACCGGGATATTTTCAGTGAAAACCGCGTACCATTTGCAATGGATGCACACTTATAGGGCACATGCAAATATGATGGAGAGGGCCGGGGGTTCAGCGCCTTTGGTAGTGTGGAATACACTTTTGAAAGTTCAAGTCCCACGTAGAATTCAGATTTTTGAGTGAAGGGTTCTGCGAGGAATCATTCCACTAAAAGCAACCCTGACAAACAGACACATTGGTTCTAATGGGGCGTGCCCCATATGCCATCATGGTGCTGAGGATATTAGGCATCTTTTATTTCTATGTGTGCATGCAAAGGAAGTGTGGAGGCGTCTTGGGATGTTGCAACTGGTGGAAGATGCTGTACCAGTGGATAGGTCGGGCTCGATTATATTCGAACATCTTTTAACCCTTCCGGATGATCTACTGATGGTACATTCTAATGTCAACTTCAAACAAGCACTAATGGTGGGAGCATGGTACTTGTGGTGGATACGTAGGCAAATGACACATGATGAGCCGGTGCCACCTTCTTGGAGATGGCCCATATCCATTCTATCGATTGCTTCAAATTTCCAGAATTCATTGACAAGTTCACATGTAATGCCAGAGACTAAATGGTGTAAGCCGGACCCAGGATACACAAAACTAAATGTTAATGCAACCTTTTTTCCAGATGAAGGGAGTAGGGCAACTGCGGCTCTTACGAGGGATATTCATGGAAACTTCATTGCCGCGCAATGCAATTTTGTACCGGTGGCGACGGATGCGATTACAATGGAGGCGATGGCCATGAGGGATGGGCTATTCTTTGCCAACTCACTAGGACTAAACCAGATTGAAGCGGAATCAGATTCTCTCCAGGTAATTAACTTCTGAAATGGCCAAGAAAGATGGTGGGATGAAGCTGCGGCTCTCTTCGCGGAATGCGTTGATATTAGTACGTCGATTGGGAAGGTCATTTTTAAGCATTGTATTTGTTCTTGTAATCAAGCGGCACATGTGCTAGCTAACTTCTCCTTTTGTAATAAGTCGAATTTCAGTTGGTTAAACGAGCCACCTGATGTCATTGTCAGTAAGCTCGTGGATGATGTAAGTGTTCTATAATTCAATAAAGCTTGCCATGATGGCCTTCCCTCAAAAAAAAAAATCTCACCCGTTCTCTCACCTCCTTATGCTAAAGCCGCTGCCGAAGCGGGAAACTCGGTGTCCTCCGCCTTTCCTTTCTCCCATCCTCGACCACGCCCTTAAGATTTTGCTGCTCCTTATCCAGGCGATCATGCAGAAAGCTAGTACGACCACCTCCTTTGTGTTTTTACTGTCCTGCTGTTCTTAGTTTTTGATACGCTAGATCGATTCATTAGGACCCTACGGGAAAGCACACAGATAGGTGGGTTGATAAACATGCACATGCGCCGTACGTGAACCTGGGCTTTGTTCTACAATAGGATCGATCGATCTGGGCGCCATCGGCGAAACACCTGCGAAAAACTGGTAAGTTTATGTGAGTTATCGTCGAGACGCTCCATCGAGATCGATTCAATCCTATCAAGTTGCTGATGCAACTTAGGCGCTTGCACGTACTTGATCTTGCGCCTAGAGTGCATGTACAACTAGCTAGCCAATGTTCATCAATCCAGCAGCTTGTGTGGCCGGTTGGTAGGCTAGCTTGCACATAAGTGTCTCGGCTCCTGGAGTATATGAGCTAGGTTTCAAAACCTACAGCTGACTCCGTCCTGGTTTCATCTCCCTTTACTGCTGTTATTGCCTCCTATAATCTTCTCTAGATATCCTTAGTGGACGCTCAGATTTCTGCACGATACATATTGCAGGGGCTAAGTTTAGTTTATTTGTATGTAGAAGACGAAGACAACGAATATCGGGCTGCTAGAGACAAGCCATACTTTGCCTGTGACTGCTCTTAGAATTGATGCCCTCATGGCAGAGAAAAAGTAGCAACTAGAAGCAGCTGCATCGTTTGTGTGGCCATGACACATCCAGGTATGTTGATGTGGTTGGCACTCACGCTGATACTCCCTCAATAGGTACGCTAACTTACATTTGCCTAATCACATATGGCAAGCTACAAAATTGCATATGCTAACTAAACCTCTTAATGCTAATCTAATCATGTTGTGCATTGTTTGGCGACGCGCTACAGCCTGGCAGAGCGGCGGAGGCTTACACCACATCCTGGCTTAAGCTGAACCGATTGTTGTGGGCCGAGACACCAGTGACACCAATGGCAGATAGCTCTTTTGGAGAAAGTCCAGCGGGATCCAGGGACATCAGTGTGGCCTGAAGCTCTCGGCAAATTTGATAATTTTGACCTGTTTGCGTAATCAATTCATGGAATGAACTGCCCGTGAAACTATTTCACAGCCATGACCTTTTGTGTAGCGCCTGGCTCGGAGGCGCTACACAATGTTGGTGTTTAAACTCAAGTTCAGTAGTTTTGCTGTGGCAGAGTCGCTGTCACGGTATACTTTGTTTTTCCTCCGAAGAATAAGCGCCATGGTCTGAAACTCTGCGCAGTATTCAGTCTGGCAGTAGTGTAGTCTGCAGTGTGTTCCTTAGCGATTTTCCAGCTTGCTCAGTCGTGGGATGGCGCGGCATTGTAGAGGAGCTGGGTGAGTCGTTGAGGACCGATTCATGCGCGGACGATCTGACTCATGGGATGGCACGAGTCTCAAGGATCGCCGCCGTGATTTGTGCATCGGCTGTTGGGGTCGTTTGCTTTCTGAACTCTGAATAAAAGGCAAAGACAGAAAAGGCTGCACTGTATTACGCAGCGCAAAAAACAACCACCTCTCTCTCTCTCGCGTGTGAGTCCCTCTCCTCCTTGTCACCGGTGAACTCCGGCGAGCCACCGGCAGGGGTCCGTCCAACATTTGGTATCAGAGCCTCGTTGCTCAACCACCTGTGGGGATGACAGGACCTAGCAGTCCGGCGAAGAAGAGCGACGAGATCGGCGGGATGGCAAGTGGTGCGATGGTTGTACATCAGCGCGTCGTGCGCGACACCGGCGGCGCGTGGCCCATGCTCACGCGCTCCAACTACTCCGACTGGGCCCTCCTGATGCAGGTCATGCTGGAGGCGCGGCAGCTCTGGGTCGCCGTCAACGACGGGACGCCGGAGCGGGAGACAGATCGCACGGCAATGGAGTGCCTGTTGCGGTCAGTTCCGCCTGAGATGGTGTCCACACTCGCCGTGAAGGCCACGGCGAAGGATGCGTGGGACACGATCAAGACGATGCGACTCGGAGTTAGTCGCGTGCGGGAAGCCAAGGCAACATCTCTCCGCCGGCAATTCGAGGCGATCAGGTTCAACGACGGCGAAAGCATCGATGACTTTGGTATGCGCCTCTCCTCCCTGGTCACTCAGCTTGAACTCCTTGGTGACAAGATCGGCGAGCCCATGGTTGTCCGCAAGTTCCTATCGGTCGTGCCCAAGTCGTACTCCCAGATGGCATGTGCGATCGAGACACTTGTGGACCTGAACACGCTCGCCCTTAAAGTACTGATCGGGCGGCTCAAGGCCGCCGAGGAGAGGTACGAGCTGGACACCGCACCCGGCGCGGGTGACCACAGCGGCAAGCTGCTCCTCATGGAGGAGGAGTGGTTTGCGCGGTTGAAGTTGCGAGAGGGCGATGGCTCGCCGAGCAGCGACGGACGCGGCCGCGGCCGCACCAGAGGCCGCGGGCGTGGACGCGGTGGACGCGGGCAGAACACGGGCCGTGGCGGGAGCTGCGGCGACAAGTCCAAGGACGTCTGCCGCTACTGCAAGAAGGTGGGGCACTGGGCGCGTGAGTGCAAGTCCAAGAACCGCGGGGAGGCTCACCTCGCACAGGCCGGTGCTGATGATGAGGAGCAGGGGCTACTAATGGCCCAAGTCTGCAGCCTGTTCGACATCGACACTGACAGAGCACGCACTGCGCCCGTCCACCTCGTCGAGGACACCGTCCAGGTCAACCTCGGGCGCGAGGGTGGCGGTGGTAACGGCTAGTGGGTCCTGGACACTGGAGCGTCCAACCACATGACGGGTGATCGCTCGGTGTTCGCCGAGCTCGACACCGCCGTGGGCGGGACCGTCAAGTTTGGGGACGACTCCGTCGTCAACATCTGTGGCCGCGGGACGGTCCTCCTCACCTGCAAGACTGGCGAGCACCGTGCAATTACGGGGGTGTACTACATACCGCGTTTGCACACACACATCATCAGCCTGGGCCAACTCGATGAGAGTGGCTGCCAGGTGCTGATCCAGGACGGCGTACTCCATGTTCGCGATCGTCAGCGTCGACTCCTCGCCAAGGTAAACCGAGCGCCAAATCGTCTGTACACAATTGCTCTTCAGATCGCACAGCCAGTGTGCCTCGCGGTGCAGAGCGCGGTGGACGCGGCGTGGACATGGCACGCGCGTTTCGGCCACCTGAACTTCGACGCCCTCCACAAACTGGCGCGGGAGGGAATGGTACACGGGCTGCCGCTGGTCGACCAGGCGGACAGGCTCTGCGACGCATGCCTGGCGGGCAAGCAACGGCGCGCGTCATTCGGGCGGCACGCGCAGTACCGTGCACAGGAGCGCCTGGAGCTCGTGCACGGCGACCTGTGCGGGCCCATCACACCTGCGACGCCGAGCGGGAAGAAGTACTTTCTTCTCCTGGTGGACGACGCCACGCGGTTCATGTGGATCGTGCTCCTCGCGACCAAGGACGAGGCGCCTGCTGCCATCAAGTGAGTACAAGCCGGCGCGGAGTCTGAGTCCGGCCGCAAGCTGAAGGTGTTGCGAACTGATCGCGGCGGAGAGTTTACCTCTGGCTCCTTCACGACGTACTGCGCCGAGCTGGGAGTTGCCCGACACCTCACTGCACCGTACTCACCACAACAGAACGGTGTGGTGGAGAGGCGCAATGGGACGATGATGGGCATGGCCCACAGCCTGCTGAAGGCCAAGCGCGTCCCTGGCGAGTTCTGGGGGGAGGCGGTCACGACAGCAGTATTTCTGCTGAACCGCTCGCCAACGAAGAGTGTGAACGGCATGACGCCGTTCGAAGCCTGGCATGGACGCAAGCCAAGTGTGGCATTCCTGCGCACTTTCGGTTGTGTCGTCCATGTCAAAGACACGCGCCCTGGCTTGAAGAAGCTAGACGACCGCAGCCGGCCAATGATCTTCGTCGGCTATGAGCAAGTGACAAAGGGCTACAGGGCGTACGATCCCGCCACAAAGCGGGTGCACGTCACCCGCGACGCCGTGTTTGACGAGAACGCGCGTTGGGACTGGAGCTCAGAGGAGACGGCCGTGAACACCTTCAGCGGCAGCGACACGTTCATGGTCGAACACCTGGTGAGCACTGTCTCAAGCCAAGCTGGTGGCGGCGCTGACTCGCCACCAGCACCTGCGTCACCAGCCACGACACCTTCGTCACCCTCCTCTGCCGAAACTGCCACGCCAACGCCGCAAGGCCCGCGCGTGGAGTTCGTGTCGCCTCCATCCAACTTCGCCGAGCAACTCGACGCCGCCGTCGACCCGGGGCGTAGGCATCGGTTCCGCACATTGCAAAACGTGCTGGAAGCTGGGCCAGCTGCTGAACCAGGTGAGGAGCTGCACTACCTAGCGACAGAGGAGCCCGGCTCCTTCACTGAAGCAGAGCAGGAGGCAGCGTGGCGACAGGCCATGCTCGAGGAGATGACCGCGATCGAGGAGAACCAGACATGGCGCCTGACAACCCTTCCTCCAGGGCACCGTGCAATTGGACTGAAGTGGGTTTTTAAGCTCAAGAAAGATGCCCAAGGGAATGTGTTAAAGCACAATGCTCGGCTAGTTGCAAAGGGATACGTACAGCAGCATGAGATCGACTACGATGAGGTGTTTGCGCCGGTTGCTCGGATCGAGTCAGTCCGGCTACTCCTGGCGCTTGCAGCTAACTCAGGGTGGGCAGTGCATCACATGGATGTGAAGTCTGCATTCCTCAATGGCGAGCTTGAAGAGGAGGTCTATGTGCAGCAGCCTCCTGGTTTCACCACCGCAGGAAAAGAGGACTGTGTGCTCAGGTTGGACAAGGCGCTGTATGGACTCAAGCAGGCGCCCAGGGCCTGGAATACTAAGTTGGACACATGTCTGGCAGAACTGGGATTCTCTCGCTGCGAATTGGAGCACGCCGTGTACGCACGGGGCACGGCGAGCTCTCGACTGGTTGTCGGGGTATATGTTGATGATCTAGTGATTACCGGGTCAGATGCAAGTGAGATTTCAAAGTTCAAAGGCGAGATGCAGAGCTTGTTCAAGATGTCAGACCTGGGGCTGCTAAGTTTCTATTTGGGGATCGAGGTGAAGCAGTCAGCAAGTGGCATAGTGATCGCCCAGAGCGCGTACGCACAGCGCCTACTGGAGAAGAGTGGCATGGCTGGGTGCAAGCCCTGCCACACTCCAATGGAGCCCAGGTTCAAGCTGAGCAAGGAGAGCTCAGCGCCGGCAGTGGACGCGACGAAGTATCGCAGCATCGTGGGCAGCTTGAGGTATCTGGTTCACACGCGCCCGGACCTGACGTTCTCCGTCGGGCACGTTTCGCGGTTCATGGAGGCACCTACAGAAGAGCACTACACAGCCGTCAAGCATATCCTCCGATACATCGCGGGCACCATTCGGCTGGGCTGCAAGTATGTCAAGGGAAACGGCGCACCGCAGCTCACGGGGTACAGCGACAGTGATCTAGCTGGGGATGTGGACACACGCAAGAGTACTTCAGGCGTTCTGTTCTTCCTTGGCGGTGGAGCAGTGACCTGGCAGTCCCAGAAGCAGAAGATAGTGGATCTATCCAGCTGTGAAGCTGAGTATGTTGCAGCAACCATAGCAGCCTGTCAAGGGATCTGGCTCTCGCGTCTACTTGGAGAATTCAGAGATTCTGAGGCTGAAACAGTGAAGCTCAAGGTGGACAATAAATCTGCAATTTCTCTAGCCAAGAATCCAGTGCTACATGACAGATCGAAACACATTGAGCTCAGGTATCATTTTATCAGAGATTGTGTTGAGACCAAGCAAATTGAGCTGGAGTTCGTCGCAACCGAACTACAGCTCGCAGACATGCTCACTAAACCTCTCGGCCGAGTTCGTCTTCAGCAATTGCGGTCTAGCGTCGGAATGGTGGAGCTGACTCCTGAACTCTAAGTTTAGGGGGTGAATGTTGGTGTTTAAACTCAAGTTCAGTAGTTTTGCTGTGGCAGAGTCGCTGTCACGGTACACTTTGTTTTTCCTCTGAAGAATAAGCGCCATGGTCTGAAACTCTGCGCAGTATTCAGTCTGGCAGTAGTGTAGTCTGTAGTGTGTTCCTTAGCGATTTTCCAGCTTGCTCAGTCGTGGGATGGCGCGGCATTGTAGAGGAGCTGGGTGAGTCGTTGAGGACCGATTCATGCGCGCACGATCTGACTCATGGGATGGCACGAGTCTCAAGGATCGCCGCCATGATTTGTGCATCGGCTGTTGGGGTCGTTTGCTTTCTGAACTCTGAATAAAAGGCAAAGACAGAAAAGGCTGCACTGTATTACGCAGCGCAAAAACAACCACCTCTCTCTCTCGCGTGTGAGTCCCTCTCCTTCTTGTCACCGGTGAACTCCGGCGAGCCACCGGCAGGGGTCCGTCCAACACACAATACCATGTGTGGCGCCTAGCTCGGAGGCGCTGCACATTACCATGTGTGGCGCTGCAACGGTGGACAGGCGTGCAACGCCCCTGCGCTAGGCGCTGCACAGTAGGGTGCAGCGCCGTCGTGGCAGGCGCTACACAATAAGGTCATGGCTGTGAAATAGTTTCACGGATAGTTCATTCCGTGAATTGATTACGCAAACAGTTCAAAATTGTCAAATTTGCCGAAGCTCTCAGGTGCTCCTGCATGTGCCCTGCGACTATTAGCAGCTAGATTCCTAGGCGGATGTAATCGACCTAACGGATTCTGCCCAGCGACACAACAATGTCTGCAAAGTGGCCCTTTCCTTTGAGCAGCTACTAGCTTGATTTGTCCATCTTCCTCTGTTTGAGGTAATGTGTACAGATAACACCTATGGCGTTGTTAATTCTCTTTACAATAGGAAATCTATAACTTAAAAGGGATAAAATGATATATCAAATCAGATAATGAAAAGGTGTGGTAGCTCCCGGGAGTCCCGGCACCCCCTTATCAGCCCCGTCCAATCCCTCTAAGATTCGTGCTAAGGTCTGACTTAAAGCAAACCGTTTGTAGGACCTGCCAGCTTTGTCAGCCCATTTGAATTATCTAATAGCGATGGATGTAGTAGACACGTACTGACTAGTAGCTTGTCTTCAACAGCATGATACGACGGCCACTGTTCTATAGTGTTGTGTGACACGTGAAGGAGGCTTGTCCTTCATGGATGGTTTATACTATTCGAGAGAGCACATCAATGCTTTTTCGCTAGCACTGGTGAAACTGGAAACTGAACACTGCACGCTCTCTCCCTCCTAGAAAACATTTTGTACGATAGCAAGATTCACCATCGTTCTCTCTCTAAAAAACAATTTTTTTTCTTCCTTCTATCTCCTACTCTCTCTTTTCTGATATTTCTGCTCTCTCACAAACATGGTCACAAAAAATAAAGGCTATCCTACCTTCTCTCTCAGTCCCTTAAAAGCCTCTCTCTCCTCCCGACAGCCTCTCACAAGCATACTGACCACCACGAAGTGACAGGTGAGTGGAGAATTGTTTATAGCGAAAGGCCATGGTAAAGTTGCAGTATTGTCACATCCATTTACTATTCACTTTCCCTGCTAATGAAAGCGGCGGTGAAGGGCCAGACACATATCCCGAGTGAAACAAGTATCGCCTGAACGGCGTGATAGCCGGGTGTCTAGACACCCGGGTGTTAAAAAGCCGGTCTCGATAAGTAATGCTAAATTTAATAAATTGTTGATGTCGTCCTCATAGTTTTTATAAGATGCTATATGAAACTTTTTATTGCCGCATATGATTCTTATAAACTGTAACACTGCAATTGTGCAGTGGTGGATAGAAAGATCATATTTATTGTTGCATGAAATTTCCAAACAATGTTAATTAGCATGCCATTCCCTAAAATCAAGACGTGAAGTAAATAAAACGAGTGAAGAGCCAAGAATTGTGTCGAAGTGTCTTAAGTAAGAATTCATCCATCTGACCTACTTTTTTGTTATTATAATAACTAACTATATTTGTTCAAATTTAGGTCATGTTGATACTTCCATGTAGAATATTTCTGAAACATTATTGTTCCTGACTAGCATATTCAGTTCTTTTATATTATGCAACACCACCTCTTTGGATATTCATCAATAATTACATCCGTACATATGGATATGCCATGATACCAAACCAGGCAACAACACAGTGTGCATGGTCTCAACTCTAAGCTCGGATACTTTCGCTGATAAATGCACCTACACAACTTCATATGTCTGTTTCCCATATAGGTGATTTCTATACACCTACACAACTTCATATGTGTGTTTCACATACAAGTGTTTGCTGAACTAATCAAGGTACACTACTGCAGGTTGCTGCTAACGCGACAGTACGATCAGAGACCCTTTGACGAAACTGTGTGTTTTGCCATAATCACAAACGGGGGTGTAAAAAACCGTCAAAAAATGTGCAATTGAGGATGCATCAAACACGGTTCAGATTTTGGTTACGTGTGCGATGGTGGGCATACGGTTTAATTCAATTGACTCGTTGCGATGAGGAGGAACAAAAGAAACGGACTGCCAGATGAAGGCTTGTGCGATGTAGAGCATATGGTTCAGTCGGATGGACTATTTATGATTAGGCAACACAAAAGAAACGGACAGGCAGATTAAGGTGTGTGCGATATACGGCATGCGGTTCACTCAGATGAACTGTTTGTGTTGAGACAAGAGAACATAAACGGTTCAATATAAGAAGATGTGTGTGATACGCGGCAAACGGGTCTATAATCAAAAATGTGTGCTAAGACCGATAATAACACATACGGTTGCTGCTAATAAGACGTGTGTGTTGTGCGATGGGATTGCATGCATACAGAACAACATAGTATATATATACACACTTATAAGGACATGGTTGCATAACCAAATTAAACATCCACTTACATAGGTGGCTACTATACAACCATGGCATTTGCACACACCAAAATAAACTATTACATGCATAATTACATAGGTGGCTACTACACACATGACATTTCCACACGCCAATAAAGTAAACTATATATTACATGCATGATCAACTAGAATAAGCAATCATCTGATCATCATCTACTTCTTGGTATGCTTGCTCTGGTTGTGGCTCGATCCGGGCTCATCGATTTGGGTAACAAGGAACTTCCAAATGTTAACGATCCGCCTGTGCATCTCGTAGCATATGTACACGCTCTTGGCCACGAACCTGAGGTGAGGTTCATCCAGTTGCCCCATCCAGGCCCTGTGCCAGGATACGGGACTTGTCCTCTTGGCATCCCGTTTCATCTTTTCATAGTAGGGGTCGATGATGGCTGAGGCGAGTTCAACCAGGGAGTCCTTCTTCGTGTTGCCCCAAACCCTGTAGTGCTCACGGATTTCGACAAGGTTCTGGCTGGCCAAGCCCGTAACCCTGAGTGCTTTTACATCGTCGGTGGTTTCCACCGTGGCGAACTTGTAGTCGGTGCTGTTGACAAACCTGTTGAAACGGTCGCAAGGCTCTGTGGCCATGAAATAGTGGTAGATGAGGACATGATGGCGCACGCACAACTAGGCAACGACAACCTTCTGATCTATGTCAGGACGACCGGCGGTGTACTGGAGGTCGATGCCGACCACCTTGTACTTGTCTCCAGCAAGCAACTGCTCAACGGTGTTGATGTAGTCGTCCACCACGGCTGGGTCGATGGTGTACACCACCGAGAGATCCGTCTCCCTCGCGTGGGTCTCCACTCTATGCTTGCCGAACTCCATTGGAGTGCCGCTGGACATCCCCTCTCTATGTGTCGTCATGGGTGTGCTTCTTGTGTTGTGGGGCGCGGTCGAAAGGTTATAATGGCCGCGGGTATTAAAGGGGAAGCCAGAAGGCCAGGAATATCGGCAGGCCCTTGATGGCAGTTCTAATTTGCAGCGCATGTAACTGCATCGCGTGGCAACGCGCGCGGCGCAACCGCATGCATAAGGGGCCCCCGGCATGATCGTGCGCACGCCCAACCATTGGCAGAGCGTGCGCAGAGGGACGTGAGCAGAGCGCGCCATGGCGCCTAACAGCGAGCGCAGCGTGCTGCGGTGCCTGACGGCAGGATAGACCTTCATTCAAGCTAATCAAAATAAGACTGGAACGGACATGTCTGTATTGAGAAAATTAAAGGGATCGAACATTTCTGTATTGACTGGAATGAGAATGCAATAGCAAAATAAGAATTAAGGCCACGATGATGCGATGCAGTGGTGGTTATAGGAGGCAAGAAGAAAGATGCATCCATCAATGTACGACCCCCTCCTCCTCAACCCAGTGCGCCGGCCGGGCCACCGACCGGAGGCTAAGGAGCGGCAGCTTCTGTGGCGAGGTCAAGGTGCTTCTTAGGAAAGGCATCCAAGGCTTCCAGCCGGCTGGAGAAGGCCAACGTCATAGCGTCCTGACTAGCCTTATAGATAGCTATGTACATGATTTGCTTGTACACATGGATGTGTAGGTCGACGGTTTCTTGCAGGGCGAGGCGCCTCGCGGCGAGTGCTACCTCCAGGTGGACATTCTTCATGGCGTCCGTGGGCAGTCACAGGGCCACCAGTGCTTGAAAGAGGTTCCGACCATGGAGGCCGATTAGGGTGGCAAGCAATGAGGAGCCCGGGCGCGCGGGCTGGAGGAGTACGGCGATGTCGTCCACGAGCTTCTTGATGATGGTGAACCTGTTGTGGTGCGAACGATCATCTGGTCGAACTGAGAGTCGTAGCTGGCGTCGACGCCGGCCATCCACCAGCCGGTAACCAACACCGTATGGAGATGATCCATGGTGCCATGCCGTAGGCCGGCGTCGTGGACCATCTGGCACAGCCGCTGGCTGCTCGCGCGCATCGCCGCCATGGGTCTGGAGTGGGCATTGTTGCGCTTATTAGTGTAGGTGCTTAGGCAAATTCTTAGGTGTGTACGATGTGGTAGATGCATTGGAATGGAGGGGCGCCTTTATATGAGTGCAAACTGCGTTGCATTCACATCGTGATGCCTCATTTCCCGGTCCTCTCATTACTTCCCTCATGCATTCACACGATGCTAATTGAAGAAGGATGCATCATTGGCTGTTCAACATTTCGGGAACCGCTACCCTCTCCCTCGCATGTATTAAAGCAGTATCGGGAACTGCGTCGTCCGCTGTCAAATTGAATAGTACTGCACCGCCCGCTGCACGCCTTCCTCGCCTCCATCTATTCTTAATTACTGAATTTTAGTGCAAAAAATTAGATACTGCTAGTGATTTTTAGCTTCATATTTTGACAAATCGCCGTGTTACAAGGTTGGCAAATGGAAATGTTACTAGATCAACAAATGTCAGCCTTTCTAGTGTGACAAATGGCAACATACCCTATATGACAGATGCAAATCTTACCAAATTGTTTGTAAGTGGTTCATACGGGTCATCCAAAAGAACCGTTTGTGTTCAAGAGATGCACAAATCATGCTCCCACCTTGCCACGTCATGTTGATGCCGCTCCATGACAGCATGCCAAGTTTCATGTTGATGGCCGCTCCATGATAGCATGCCAAGTTTCATGAATTTCAGGCGAGTTTGGATTTCCTAGAATTTAAAAACTAGGTGTCTCAATGTTTGCGGCCGAGTGACGGTGGCAGGGTGTTTGACATTCATTCCCATTTCTTGCATGGGACCTAAGCATGCACCCAAGGACAAATATTTGATTTTTCAACCAATTTATATGCACGGGAGCATGTGCATGTAGTTCAAATCTGAAGTATGCACATAAATGCATTGAAAACTTACTTAATGCATAAAAATGTCCAAACGAACCCCGAAAAATCACAAAAAATAACACAACACAATTGTTCTTCTATGTTGACACGAGAAAAATTTGAAAGCAATAAGAGGCAATGGATATTGTTTCGCCCCCAAAGTTGGGGCGGTCCCTACCGAAACCATCATGTATGTTGTTAGAAGCTCTGGTCTGTGAGAAGCATATACCCAAACTTGCCCCAAATACCACGGTATGTTGATTCCGCTCCATGATAGCATGCCAAGTTTCATGAATTCCAGACGAGTTTTGGATTTACTAGAATTGAAAAACCAAGTATCTCAATGTTTGCGGCCTAGTGATGGGTGCAGGGTGTTTGACATTCATTCCCATTTCTTGCATGCACCCAAGGACAAATATTTGATTTTTCAACCAATTTGAGCTAAGTTGCCAAAGTTTGAGCAATCAGATTTTTAAAATTGTTAAGTTATCTTCCTTGAACGACCGTGCTTTGTATGGAAAACCTGTGCGCGGAGGAACCAACTCATAGCTAGTTGCGCCCTTACTTTGTTTCGAGTCCGCTCAACAACTTAAGTGAGCTACAACTAGTTGCGACAAGGTTTCTTGTCGGTAGCGGCACCGCCAGCAGGATGCTGACGTCCCGCACTCAGCGCTCGCGGCTAAGGTACCTGCGCCGGCAAGTTCCCTAAAAGCGTAGGGCAAAAACATACAAAGGAAGGAGTCAAGTAAAGGAAATAATATTGCAATTATTACCCAAAAGAGAGTTATATTACAAGATAGTTTGTCGCGGCTCTAACGGATTGTTCTCATAACATGACCAGCAGCGACGAGAAAAGAAGAAAACGGGCGGCCTAGTCCACGCGATCGCCCTCAACCCTCTTGATCCCGCTCACCTTGTCCACAATGGGTGCGACAAGGGCCTTGAGCGCTTCCAGATCAGCATCCGGCGGCAGGGACTTGAGGACGTTGGTGAGGTTGAGGCCCGGGTTGCTGAAGGCCACCTTCACCAACACCTTTTGAAGAGCTCCCGCGCATATCTTGCGCGACTCGTCGGCCATCCGCTTTGGAGTCGTCTCCCGGAGTCGCTGGAGGGCCGTCGCCACGCCTTTGAAGAACAAGGTGAGCTTGGCTCTGGGTTGGAGGTTCTCATTGGAGGAATACCCGAGATCCTCCATCCCCAGCTGCGCCAGCTCCTTGTCGATGTTTGCGGCGACATTCACAAGACCCTCCGTCCAGTGCTCCACAGTCTCCCTAAAACTGTTCTGGGCGGCAGCAGCACTCTCCAACAGCGCCTTGTTGGCCTTGATCTCCTCCTTCAGGGCCACCTCCTGCTCCCTGGCGCCGTCCAGCGTCTTGGTCAAAGTGGTCAGCTTCAACTCAAGATCTGCGTTGGAGTCCTTGGCGGCGCTAAGTTCTTTGCCCTTCTCAGCAAGACGAGCATGCAGCTCTAAGTTGCTGTGGGCGTCCTTCTCCCGCTCATGCTTGAGCGCGGCAAGCTCCTTACCGCTCGCCTTGAGATCTGTCTCCAGCCGCGCCACCTTCGTCTCCAGCTCCTTCTTGGCGGCCTCGACGGCAGCGGCAGCATCCTCTGCTTGCTTGAGGGCTCCGCCGAATGATTGCTCGCGCGCGGCAAGCTCCTCCTCGTGGCTGTCGAGGTTGATCTTCCGCTGCGCCAGCTCGCCCTCCTGCGCAGACAACTTCTCAGCGGCAAGCCGCTCTTGCTCTTCGACATCAGCCTTCTCAAGGAAGAACGCCTTCTGCTCCTCGGCGAGTTGCTCCCGTTCCTCTGCCAGGGACCGGAGAGCTTCCTGGTTGAGACCCCGGAGCTCCTCCGCGTGCTTCTCGATGTCCGCTCCCGCCTTCGCGACGAGCGCCTCTCGGGACTCCAGCTTGGCTTGCCGGGCTCGGTAGAGTGACAACAGCTTCCGCAACAGCCGCTCCTCCTTAGGCTCGCCGCCGCTGCTGCTCGGCGCATCAACTAGCGTCAGCCCAGCGGAGGCGAGCACCTCTCCATCAAAACTCTCTCCTTCGACTGGCGCCCTAGAGAGTGACGCCCAGGGGAGGTTGATGAAGACGCCATCGCCGGCTTTCAGGTAGACGCCTGGCTGGGGCTCTTCGGAGCCTGGCGCTGCGGCAACAACGGAAGGGTCGGCGGTCGGCGTAGCGCCTGGCGCTCCTGCGGCCTCAGTGCCGTCAGTGCGATCGCCAGACCCCTCGCCAGCTGCTCCGGCGGCAGCCTTGGCGGCCTCGTTGCCGGCAGGATCATCAGCGCCGGCTGGTTCTTCGGTAGCAGCGGCGGCGTCGGCGGCCTCGGTGATGATCTCCTCCCCGGCAACCTCGGTCTCCATCGGCTCCGCAGCAGATGGATCTGACGGGCGGAAAAGGGAGGAAAGTCAAGCAAATATCCAAAAAGAAGATCAAAAGAAGAAGAACCCAAGGGAAGTTCTGGAGCAAGAGGATTACCTGCACCAGGTTCTGCAGTCGTGGTCTCCGCCACCGGGGGGCCGCTAGTGCTGTCCCTTGCCGGAGACTTCTCCCTTGCCGGAGAGCTCTCCCTTGCTAGAAAATTCTCCCTTGCCGGAGAACTCTCCCTTGGCGGTGTAGTCGAAGCAGATGGCATGTCAGGGGCGGTCTCCGGGCGCTCCTGGTGGGGCTGCTCTGCTCCTACACAAACCAACAAACAGATATCAGCAAAGAAAGAGCATCCACGCGCGCCTAACAGCGGAAAGTGAACCATATACTTACGCTGGGGGCTGCGCTGGGGGCTGCTCTGAAGATTAGTTGCCAGGTACGGCAAGGTGGCCTCAGTGGGTTCGTCCTCGACGATGATCACCTCCTCTCTCCTCGCCGGGACCTTGGCTCTCTTCGCCGCTCTTTGGGCCAGAGTCCTGAAAAGGGATAAGTTCAGAGTAAAGCAAATGAGATACAAGACAAAACATCAAGAATTGAAGAAATACAAGTAGAGCAAAGAATCTTACTCTTCTTCTTCCTCGTCGGAGCTGAGCGCGGAGAAGTCGAAGTCCGGCTCACGTCCGGCGCGAGGAGGCGGAGGAGTAGGTTCCCTTGGCCGCTTGGCGGGAGCGGTGGTGGTGGTCCGAGACGACCCCGCCCCGGCTGCCGCCGCGGCGTGAGAAGCGGCAGGAACAGAAGTGGTGGTCCGGGAAGACCCCGCTCCAGTTGCCGCAGCAGCGCGAGGTGCTCCCGCGGCAAAAGTGCTTGCCGCGGTGGAGCGTGTCGCGCGGCGCGGCGGCTGTTGACTCGCCTGCAGCTCCGCTACGTCCGCGGCCTTGCGGAGACGCCTTCTTGGTGGAGCTGGGGGCTCGGCTTGCAGCGAGCTGTCTGAAGATGAGGAGGAAGAGGAGTTGATCTCCAGCGAGCCGCTCGTATCCTCGGCGGGCTCGCTCGGCTCGACGTCATGCCCGGCAAGCTCTTCCTCGCCGGCAAACTCCTCTCGCTCGGCAAGTCTTGCCGCCTCTGCTGCCTCTGCCTCCTCCACGGTGAATCCAAACTCGCCCGCGGCTGCGGCTGCCGCCGCCTCTTCCAGCCTAGTGGCGATGCGCGCCATCTCTGCATCGGTGGTGTCGCGAGTAAGGCCCTTCTTTTCATCGGAGCGGATCGCACTTCTTCCAAACCGTCAAAGAACTCCTGCACGGCGTCGTCTGCAGGCTCTTGCCAAGTTGGGTCAATTCCATGCGAGTCGCATAGCGGCATCATCGCGCGGATGCGGCTGAGCGAGGAGTTGTTGCACAGCGGAACGACACCATTCGGCAACCTGAACACTTCGGGATGTTGAGGGTCGTACTTGAACAGCTCCCGAAGCATTGCGTCAAGTTCCATAACAGTGAAGTTGAAGTTGAGGCCCGGGCGCAGCCTCTTGATGTCCGCCGCATTCTCGAACTCCCAGGCGGGTCTCCTCCTCTCCTGTAGGGGGGCGATGCGGCGGCGAAGGAAATCTGCGCCAACTGCGCCTACAGTGAGCCCGGCAAGCCTGAGGCGTTGGATCCGGGTGACGGCAATCTTCAGCCTATCGTCTTCCGGGGCCATGTTGCTCCAATCGCTGCCGCGCACTACTGGGGCTTGGCGTCGGGCGGTAAACGGCTGCGGGTTCTCCTCGACAATCCAGCACCAGTCTACTCTCCATTCCTCCCACTTGCTACGGAGCTCTCCCTCCAGATAAGCGTCCTTCTTGCCGGCCCTCGAGATCCAGGCGATTCCGCCGGATAAAGGCTCTCCTCTCTCGACTCGGGGCATGAAGAAGTGGCGAAAAAGGGCTACGTTTGGGTGGACTCCGACAAAGTTTTCGCAGAGGTGTGCGAAAACTGCCATGGTCAGAACGGCGTTGGGGGTGAAGTCAAGGAGGCGGAACCCATAGGTGTTCATAATATCGCAGAAGAACTCAGAGAAAGGCGGGCAGAGCCCGCAGTAGAAGAACAAGGGGAAGAAAGGGTATCCATTTGGAGCCATTTTCCAAGCGACGGCTGGAAGTACCTTCGTGCGCGGATGCGCCCGCGTCTCCCCCGACCAGAAGAGGTAGTAGTACTCCCTCAGCTCCTTCGCGGCGAGCTTGGGGGGGGGGGGAGATTGCCCGCTCCTTTCGCAGCGCCGCGAGCCGCTGCGCCTCGGCCGACTTCACACCCTTCCCCTTCTCGGCTTTCGGAGCCATGGCGGAAGTGGTGAGGGAGGTTGACAGCGTTGGTGGTGTTGGTGGCAATGGGGGCAGAGCGCTGCTCTCTTTCAGTTTTGGGAAGAAGGGGGAGCAGCGGAGAAATAGCAACTGGCGGATGGGCAAACATCCCCTGTTTCTCCTGCTTATAAGGAGGGAGGGGCCGGACGTTCCGCCTTTCCGAATAAAGAAACCACCCACGATCTCTCCCACGATCCCGCAATCAACGCGTGCCGTTCGAGGAGGGCCCGGTGGATACGGAGTGAGATACGGCGTAACCCAGGCCGCGCGTGCCCGTGCCCTGCTTTGGGCCTGGCCCAACAGCGCTCGGCACCATGTATGGCCCAGGCCCGGGGGATCCTGTCGGTGTACTAGAGTAGGGGTACCCTAGTATCCCGAACTTGTGCACGGGCAGTCGCAACATCCCGAGGCAAGGCTTGCCGGGTGACCGCCAAGGTCCTCCGTGGTTCCTTTGGAGCCATTCAAGAAGAAAGTATTTAATCCAAGGAGACAAGGCCCCGGCAAGAGGAGCTTGCCGGGAAGGCCACTCAAGACACAAGACCCCGGCGAGAGGAGCTTGCCGGGAAGGCCAACCAAGGCATCCCAAGGAACTTGCCGCGATGCGCCACGCGTCCCGGCAAGGCCCGGTGAGCGACAAGCTCCCGGACACGACAAGACAACGACCGCGGCAAGCTACCACTCTATACCCACGCTCCAGCACATCCACCAACGTGTCGCTCTGGGACCCTTCCAGGCGTACGTGGCGGGAGGCTGTGCAGCTAGCTGTGCGCGGTGGCGAGCGCTGGCGTCCTTGACGGTACCTTTTTGCACTGTTTGGGCGACGCAGACGGGCATTTAATGTCCTTGTCCCCTGCCGTCAGGGTTAGGTATGATACACTTTACAAGTAGTTGTACCAACCGCAACACCTTTCCATTTTTTCCCTTGTCTGCGTTGCCACCTGTCGGTGACCCCTTGAGCATATAAAAGGAGGCCCATGCGCAACGTAGAGGGGGGTTTGGACGAAAGAACACTCTCACGCTCGGTCTCGTTAGCGGCTGGTGTGTACTGTAGCACCCAGCGCTCCCGAGCAAGAACTCAATACAAACCACAAAGAAGGAGTAGGGTTTTACGCATCCGTGCGGCCCGAACCTGGGTAAACTGCTCGTGTGCTTCGCCTCGATCCGCTCTTCATGCGATCTCCGCCCCCCGCCGAACCGAAAGGGGTTCGGTCCGCCGGTCCCCATAGGTGCTCGTGGATCAGTTTCCCCGACAGCGTTCCCTACCGAAACCATCATGCTTGTTGTGAGAAGCTCTAGTTTGTGAGAAGCATATACCCAAACCTGCCCCAAATGGGACAAAAAAATTACCACGGCATGTTGATGCCGCTCCATGATAGCATGCCAAGTTTCATGAACTTCAGACGAGTTTTGGATTTACTAGAATTTAAAAACCAGGTATCTCAATGTTTGCGACCGAGTGATGGTGGCATGGTGTTTGACATTCATTCCCATTTCTTGCATGGGACCTAAGCATGCACCCAAGGACAAATATTTGATTTTTCAACCAATTTATATGCACGGGAGCATGTGCATGTAGTTCAAATCTGAATTATGCACATAAATGCATTGAAAACTTACTTAATGTATAAAAATGTCCAAACGAACCCCGAAAAATCACAAAAAAATAACACAACACTCTTGTTGTTCTATATTGACACGAGAAAAATTTGAAAGCAATAAGAGGCAATGGATATCGTTTCGCCCCCAAAGTTGGGGCGGTCCCTACCGAAACCATCATGTATGTTGTTAGAAGCTCTGGCATGTGAGAAGCATATACCCAAACTTGCCCCAAATGGGACAAATGTTTACCACGGCATGTTGATTCCGCTCCATGATAGCATGCCTAGTTTCATGAATTCCAGACGAGTTTTGGATTTACTAGAATTGAAAAACCAAGTATCTCAATGTTTGCGGCCTAGTGATGGGTGCAGCGTGTTTGACATTCATTCCCATTTCTTGCATGGGACCTAAGCATGCACCCAAGGACAAATATTTCATTTTTCAACCAATTTATATGCACGTGATCATGTGCATGTAGTTTAAATTTGAATTATGCACATAAATGCATTGAAAACTCACTTAATGCAGAAACATGTCCAAACGAACCCCGAAAAATCACAAAAAATAACACAACACTTCTGTTGTCATGTTGACACGAGAAAAAAATTGAAATCAATAAGAGGCAATAGATATCGTCTCGCCCCCAAAGTTGGGGCAGCCCTACCGAAACCATCATGCTTGTTGTGAGAAGCTCTGGTTTGTGAGAAGCATATACCCAAACCTACCCCAAATGGGACAAAAAATTACCACGCCATGTTAATGCCGCTCCATGATAGGATGCCAAGTTTCATGAATTTCACACGAGTTTTGGATTTACTAGAATTTAAAAACCAGGTATCTCAATGTTTGCGGCCGAGTGACGGTGGCAGGGTGTTTGACATTCATTCCCATTTCTTGCATGACACCTAAGCATGCACCCAAGGACAAAGATTTGATTTTTCAACCAATTTATATGCACGGGAGCATGTGTATGTAGTTCAAATTTGAATTATGCACATAAATGCATTGAAAACTCACTAAATGCATAAAAATGTCCAAATGAATCCCGGAAAATCACAAAAAATAACACAACACTCCTGTTTTCTCTATGTTGACACGAGAAAAATTTTGAAAGCAATAAGAGGCAATGGATGTCGTTTTGCCCCCAAAGTTGGGGCGTTCCCTACCGAAACCATCATGCTTGTTGTGAGAAGCTCTAGTTTGTGAGAAGAATATACCCAAACCTGCCCCAAATGGGACAAAAAAGTTACCATGGCATGTTGATGCCGCTCCATGATAGCATGCCAAGTTTCATGAACTTCAGACGAGTTTTGGATTTGCTAGAATTTAAAAACCAGGTATCTCAATGTTTGCGACCGAGTGATGGTGGCAGGGTGTTTGACATTCATTCCCATTTCTTGCATGGGACCTAAGCATGCACCCAAGGACAAATATTTAATTTTTCAACCAATTTATATGCACGGGAGCATGTGCATGTAGTTCAAATTTGAATTATGCACATAAATGCATTGAAAACTCACTAAATGCATAAAAATGTCCAAATGAATCCCGAAAAATCACAAAAAATAACACAACACTCCTGTTTTCTCTATGTTGACACGAGAAAATTTTTGAAAGCAATAAGAGGCAATGGATGTCGTTTTGCCCCCAAAGTTGGGGCGTTCCCTACCGAAACCATCATGCTTGTTGTGAGAAGCTCTAGTTTGTGAGAAGAATATACCCAAACCTGCCCCAAATGGGACAAAAAAGTTACCATGGCATGTTGATGCCGCTCCATGATAGCATGCCAAGTTTCATGAACTTCAGACGAGTTTTGGATTTGCTAGAATTTAAAAACCAGGTATCTCAATGTTTGCGACCGAGTGATGGTGGCAGGGTGTTTGACATTCATTCCCATTTCTTCCATGGGACCTAAGCATGCACCCAAGGACAAATATTTAATTTTTCAACCAATTTATATGCACGGGAGCATGTGCATGTAGTTCAAATCTGAATTATGCACATAAATGCATTGAAAACTTACTTAATGTATAAAAATGTCCAAACGAACCCCGAAAAATCACCAAAAAATAACACAACACTCTTATTGTTCTATGTTGACACGAGAAAAATTTGAAAGCAATAAGAGACAATGGATATCATTTCGCCCCCAAAGTTGGGGCGGTCGCTACCGAAACCATCATGTATGTTGTTAGAAGCTCTGGTCTGTGAGAAGCATATACCCAAACTTGCCCCAAATGGGACAAAAGTTTACCACGGCATGTTGATTCCGCTCCATGATAGCATGCCAAGTTTCATGAATTCCAGACGAGTTTTGTATTTACTAGAATTGAAAAACCAAGTATCTCAATGTTTGCGGCCTAGTGATGGGTGCAGGGTGTTTGACATTCATTCCCATTTCTTGCATGGGACCTAAGCATGCACCGAAGGACAAATATTTGATTTTTCAACCAATTTATATGCACGGGAGCATGTGCATGTAGTTCAAATTTGAATTATGCACATAAATGCATTGAAAACTCACTTAATGCATAAACATGTCCAAACGAACCCCGAAAAATCACAAAAAATAACACGACACTTCTGTTGTCATGTTGACACGAGAAAAAAATTGAAATCAATAAGAGGCAATGGATATCGTCTCGCCCCCAAAGTTGGGCCGGTCCCTACCGAAACCATCATGCTTGTTGTGAGAAGCTCTGGTTTGTGAGAAGCATATACCCAAACCTACCCCAAATGGGACAAAAAATTACCACGTCATGTTAATGCCGCTCCATGATAGGATGCCAAGTTTCATGAATTTCACACAAGTTTTGGATTTACTAGAATTTAAAAACCAGGTATCTCAATGTTTGCGGACGAGTGACGGTGGCAGGCTGTTTGACATTCATTCCCATTTCTTGCATGGGACCTAAGCATACACCGAAGGACAAAGATTTGATTTTTCAACCAATTTATATGCACGGCAACATGTGTATGTAGTTCAAATTTGAATTATGCACATAAATGCATTGAAAACTCACTAAATGCATACAAATGTCCAAACGAATCCCGAAAAATCACAAAAAATAACACACCACTCCTGCTGTTCTATGTTGACACGAGAAAAAATTTGAAAGCAATAAGAGGCAATGGATATCGTTTCGCCCCCAAAGTTGGGGCGTTCCCTACCGAAACTATCATGCTTGTTGTGAGAAGCTCTGGTTTGTGAGAAGCATATACCCAAACCTGCCCCAAATGGGACAAAAAAATTACCACGACATGTTGATGCCGCTCCATGATAGCATGCCAAGTTTCATGAATTTCAGACGAGTTTTGGATTCACTAGAATTTAAAAATCAGGTATCTCATTGTTTGCGTCCGAGTGATGGTGGCAGGGTGTTTGACATTCATTCCCATTTCTTGCATGGAACCTAAGCATGCACCCAAGGACAAAGATTTGATTTTACAACCAACTTATATGCATGGGAGCATGTGCATGTAGTTCAAATTTGAATTATGCAAATAAATGCATTGAAAACTCACTTAATGCATAAAAATGTCCAAATGAACCCTAAATAATTCCAGTTCTTTTATGATCACATCAGATAAAAGGTCTAGCAATTCAAACACTGTCCATGGCCGCTGTGACCCCATTATGTAATTCAATTCAGGACGAAAAATCAAGTAGATCCCACATAGTTTATTATAACCAACCGCGTGAGATGGAGCACAAAATATCTTGGAGCACCATCGGAGTATAGTACGCATACTGCTTACGCGAGAAGGTGCGATGTCTACAGTCCACAACCCGCTCTGAATAAGGGACCGTGTCTGATGACACTTTGCGCGCTAGTTTTTTGGATGAAGCGATTCCAAATTTTCGGCTTTCGCGGAAATATCTACCTCCCCGCCCCCTCCCCCTTACCAAAAGCCACATTTCCCCTCTTTCCGCCTTCCTTTCCAAGTTGAAACCTTCACTCCTTGCTTGCAGCGCCCCCGCCTCCATCCACACCCGACCCCCATCCTCCTCCTCCTTCCACATCATACATGCCCCGACCGCCTGCGCGAGCATGACATCTTCCACCGAAATCACCGACCCCTCGACCAAATAAGCGCCGGCCTAGGCCATGGTGCACGCAATATAGCCAGGACCTCAAAGAGCTTTTGGCAGCGGAGAAGCAAATTGCGGCCGCACGCGCGGATGAGATCATGATGTTTGCCATTCATGCCGACCCCCAGATCTTGGAGGAGCACCTCGCCGTCGAGGGCACCGCTGACGCCTCGCGCGCCGACGCCGTGACGCAGTTGACTGTTTTAAACGACAATTCATGGCGTTTTCTCGAGGCAACCGTCAGTGCCTTCGATGAAGACTACGAGGTGTTTTCTCAGCATGCACGTGCTTACCTCATCTTGTGAGCCAGCAGGTTCGTGCCCGGAGCAGCTCAGGCAACTCACCACTACAACGAGGGCACCCATGATGCGGAGGCCTCGCCCTCCTCCATGTCCAAGGATCCAATCGCCATCGATATCTCCGACAATGAGGAGTAGCTTGTCTTATTAGCTCACTATAAGGACATATGTTCAGTTTACTAGCTATTGCCTTTCCTCAATAAATTGTAGTGAATTGTGCAATCTACTTTTACCATGCAATCTTCTGCTATAGTGTATATGTTCTATATGTCGTGCAATGTGGTGTTCAATTAACTGCTTGGTTCAATTCTGCAAATGTGATGTTCAATTCTTCAGGGTGCAATATTTCCAAGTTGTTAAGCATGCTTGGTTTGGTTAACTGTCTGATCTTCTATTAGGAGTATGTTATATTGTTCAATTGGTGGATAGTTAACTGCTTGGTTCATTTGTTGTGGCTTGGTTCACTTGTTGTTGTGTTCAGCTAACTGCTTGGTTCCATTTTGCAATGCGATGTTCAATTGTTATGGCTGCATTCTGCTATTGTATACCATGTGAGGAATAAATCGAATTTGGCTGTACTAAATACATGAGAAACAAATAAAATTCCTATATTTCCAAGTTGTTAAGCATGCTTGGTTTGGTTAATTGTCTGATCTTCTATTAGGAGTATGTTATATTGTGCAATGTGGTGCTCAGTTAACGTTTGGTTCATTTGTTGTGGTGTTTAGTTAACTGATTGGTTCAATTCTGCAATGCGATGTTCAATTGTCGTGGCTGCATTATCTTATTGTATACCATGTGAGGAATAAATCAAAATTGGCTGCACTTAATACATGAGAAACATATACAAGTGCTATATTTCCTAGTTCTTAATCATGCTTGGTTTGGATAAATGGATTATCCATGTGGCTTAAATTAATCTAGTGAATCTGCAATGTGCTTATTTTTCATCAACATATTTTACTGATAGCATGCGAACCCTTACTTAACCTGATGACTAACTACCTTATATGTGTTGCAGGGAAACAATGAGAAACACTAAGGTTTACAAGATGGTACTAACTAGTATACCTTGCCTTTTTGTATTCATTTCCCCATTTCCAATATAGAGAAGATATTTATGTGCATCCTTGTTTTCAGGCTTCACTGATGATTACCTCTCAAACCACCTCTGTGGTCAGGAGGCGAGGAAAGTTTTCATACAACACCGACGGTTCAATATTGAAGTGTTCCTGAAGAGGTCGAAGGATGGACGGTCAATCATCCACATGCACTGGCCTAAAGTTGCAAAGACCTTCAACATGAATGAAGGCTCAATATTCGCCTTCCGCTTCAACAGTTTTCAAGATGAGATGCATCTCTCTATGTACCGTCTATGATGCTAATTTCGAAAGGTTCTACATGTTTCATGTGAAACTTGCTGCTGGTGCAGTTGTGTAATGGGGTGGCTGAGTGCTGAAGCTATAACATGTTGTACTATGATGTATTTCAATTCTGAAATCTTGCTTCCTTAATATGGAAATGGAATATATTATGTGCTTAATATGAGTGTCAATTAGATTAGTAAATGGATTATTAATAATAGGGCAATTAGCCCGCTAATTGGCCAATTAGCTTGCTAATTGGGTTTTCCTATTGCAAACGGTTAATGAGAAAACACCGTGGGCGATGACCTCGCACAAAGTTTCTATGAATAAACCATGTATGAACAATCACACACAACATTCTTTTGAAAATTGTTTGCGTTACGCCACCTTACGCAAACATTTTCCTTGGAGTAACTGTGTGGGATGTATATACGAACGGAAACGTTTAGCGGTGACTGACTGTGTGGGATGTATATACGAACGGAAACGTTTAGCGGTGACTGATTGTGTGGGATGTACTTACGACCGAAAATGATTTCGCCTGTATAATTGTATTTTTAGCACTACTGTACGTACTTCTGTATTAGAGTGCTCGTCGGTCACACATGACCTGATTTTGCCGAGCGTGTGTGCCAGGACGGAATATCCCCGACGGTTTCTGGGTCGTGTGGGAAGGACCCTCCTATCGCCCACACTCAGTTGGCGACGGTTCCGAATGCCGTCGTGGAAAGGGGTTTAAAACCATTTGTTTAGGACAGACGCGTACCACTGGTAGCTCTTGGATTTCATGTTTCCTAGCAACGTGTTATCTTCTCGTTGCTGCCATTGCATCCATACAGAAATAAACGTTGAATCCTTGATAATTTTAGTACATTCACTCAAGCAATAGGAATTTAAGGGGAAATGGCGAAATATCACTACACAACCTATTTTAGGCAAAAAAAAAATATTTTTCCAAATGCTTTACTTATTATCATCGAATGTATTTTGTTCTATAGTACATCTACCCATGGAAACAGTGTTGTTGTCTTTGTAAGAATATATGTTTCATCGGATAGTATGCTCTATTCTAAGGATATATCCATGTGAGATGAGAAATTATATAAAAATAGGTTCAGATAGTTATATTCGTCAATATAATATAACACCTAATAATATGTTTATGCTCACTCTTTTTTATCAGAAATCCCAACTTTGGTTGTAGTAAGAAACACCTCATTTGCTTCCATTTCAAATCGTACTTACACAACACATTGAATTGGCAAGAGTGGCAGCTTCATTATAACTAATATATGAAATGTCCCTTTAAGTCGCTCATGTCACCAGAATGGTAGTTACTACAAAAATTCCTTTTAAATATAGCAATAGATGGGAAGTTCTCATGATGACTATAATGACCAGGATATAGTTTCCGAAATGTAGCACCGTGGTTAGGATCTCATTGTGTTTTTGAATGGTCTAATATTCAAAGTGATTGTTTAATAAAAGGTAGTCATTGAAACCGTTAGGTGAAGAAGATTCTTTATTTGAGAAATCGCCGGGAGGGAGAGAATCTATACTTGAATTACACTACTCGGTGCAACTACTCCATTTTGAGAAATATACTAGATTGTGACCGTACCATAGGAAAGAGAGGTACTCCCTACATGAGGAAGGGGTAATCTTATCAATCAGATCCTTGAACCGACGTGTTGAAAGGTCTAAGTCGTTGCGAACATTAACAATTGTATTATATGGGAGTGCATTAAGTTCCTAAACACCAACGGATTTTTTGAAATCCAAATTTTCCAAACATTGGAGATGATAAATTCTGACCAAATAGAGTCGTCCAAGTGAGGTGTTGTTCCAATCCAGCGGTGTTGAAACAGTGACATGGTGGTGATGCCAGGTTGAGTCCAGATTATCGTCATGTAGGGTGGTTGATGAAGAGATGGTCTGTGCGGACTATAATAAAGTGAAGATGTTTTTCCCTTTTTTTGTTTGCAAAAAAATTAGTAGACCATGCTTATATCTCACAAATCGCATGCTTATATATACATAGGCCATGGACTTTAGTTCAGGATTTTTTTATGTATGTGTATACACAAACAAATATAGAAGTAACGTTATGACAACTGAAGGTTGAGAATTAACTAAAATTTATATGAATCGAAAAACATGAAAGTAAAATGTTAAAACCCATAAACACAATCTAATCATGAGCTATTGGAAAGTATATAACTCCATTTTTTGTGGATTACAATAAAAAATTGTGAGTAAAAAATTAAATGCAAATTGTCTAGCCAACTTTTTTATATGCAGGAGTTCAATTTTATCAATGAATCTCAATAAATTCTTACATATTTATCCTCGGTTCCCCCTATGAAAGCTATTATATGTTTAAGCCATCAATATTCCAAAAGAATATACCATGGGTGATAATCAATTGGTAATTCATCTACTATTTATGTGCTCTTTGACATTAAATTGGCCCATGCAACGCACGGGTTGACGACTAGTATGCATAATTGTTGTTCTAATAAAGAGCCCATTTACCTTGTCTTCTCCTATTGAATAAAATGTTTGCAGATTCCAGCTTAGTCCACGGCACTCTGGCACTATTATTATTTTCACATCGTTCGGTCATGCAAGTGAAAGGCAATAATGACGATATTTGATGAACTGGCCGTGGCAGCGAGAAACTAGTATGAACTCGACTTGTTCTATTTTTGTAAATATGTTTAACGTAGTATCCATGATTCATCCCATTATGATTAAACATGTTTGCAATGACAATTAGAGATTATAGTTTCTCATGCCGTGCATAAGTAGCTAGGAGTGGATAATGATTTATCTTGGGCATCAACATTGCGTTAAAATGATTGTTTGTAGTATGATGACATGGTATCCTCCTCTGAATGTTCGAGTGGCTTCACTTAGCACATGTTCATGCATGTAGTTGAATCAAAACCAACATAGCCTCTATGATATTTATGTTCATGGTGTTCATATCCTACTCATGCTAGTGTCCAATGTTGCTTACACATAATGCATGTTCATGACCGTTGTTACTCTCTAGTTGGCCGCTTGCCAACCTATTTGCTAGCCTTCACCTGTACTAAGTGGGAATTCTGCTTCTACATCTAAAACATTGAACCCAAGTTATTCCAGATGAGTCCACCATACCTACCTATATGCGGTATTACCCTGCCGTCCTCAATAAATTTGCATGTGCCACCTAATAAACCACAAGTGTAGGGGATCAGTTGTAGCCTCTTTTGATAAGTAAGAGTGTCGAACCCAATGAGCAGCTAAAGGTAGAACAAATAATCCCTCAAGTTCTATCGACCACCAATACAACTCTACGCACGCTTGACGTTCGCTTTACCTAGAACAAATATGACACTAGAAGTACTTTGTAGGTGTTTTTGGATAGGTTTGCAAGATAATAAAGAGCGCGTAAATAAATGGTAGGGGCTGTTTAGATAAAGAAGCAATAAAGTTAATAATAGCGAGTATGGAAAAGTGGTGATAGGAGTTGCGAAATTGTCCCTAAGCAATTGACTACGTTACTAGACCGATAGCAAGTTTTATGTGGGAGAGGCCACTGCTAGCATGTCATCCCTGACTTGGAATTCTATGCACTTATGATTGGAACCATTAGCAAGCATCCGCAACTACTAACATTCATTAAGGTAAAACCCAACCATAGCATTAAGATATATTGGTCCCCCTTCAATCCCGTATGCACCAATTTCTACGCTAGGTTGAAGCTTCTGTCACTCTTGCTCTCCAATATGTAGTCCTATCAATATAGAACTAACCCTATGGTGTGATCCATGCGCGCGCTCATATAATGGGCACCAAAGGACAGCAACATAACCACAAGCAAATTAAACCAATCATAGCAATTCACCAATCACCGATAGGACAACGAAAATCTACTCAGACATCATAGGATGGCAACACATCATTGGATAATAATATGAAGCATAAAACACCATGTTAAAGTAGAGGGTACAGCTGGTTGCGGGAGAGTGGGCCGCTGTAGATAGATGGGGGAAGGTGATGGAGATGTTGGTGAAGATGACCGAGTTGTTGGTGTAGATCGCCGTCACACGATGATGGCCCTGGCGACGTTCCGGTGCCACCGGGAGAGAGGGGGAGAGAGCCCCCTCCTTCTTCATCTTCCTTGACCTTCTCCCTAGATGGGAGAAGGGTTTCCCCTCTGGTCCACGGCCTCCATGGCGGCGGAGGGTCGAGAGCCCCTCCGAGATTGGATCTGTCTCTCAGTCTCTCTTTGTTTCTGCGTTCTCATATTCTGTCCTTTCACCGTTTCTTATATTCCCGGAGATCAGTAACTCCGATTAGGCTGAATTTTTGACTCGCTTTTTATTTGGATAATACCTTACTTGCGGCGAAAGAAGGCCAGAAACTACCTTACGGGGTGGCCACGAGGGTCAGGGGTGCACCTGACCCCCTGGGGCACGCCCCCTGCCTCGTGGCCCCCTCAAGCATCTTCTCGCGTTGATTCTTCTTCCCAAAATTCGTAAATATTCCAAAAAAAATCTCCGTACGTTTTTATCCCGTTTGGACCCTATTTGATACGGAAATTCTACAAAACAAATTTTTTTGCACTGGGCACTGGATCAATATGTTAGTCCCAACAATAGTATAAAAAGTTGCCAAAATTATATGAAAGATGTAGAAAATTGGCATGGAACAATCAAAAATTATAGAGACGACAGAGATGTATCAGCATCCTCAAGCTTAATTGCTGCTCGTCCTCGAGTAGGTAAATGATAAAAAAGACAATTTTTGATGTCGAATGCTACCTAGCATAATCTTGATCATGTAATCCAATCATGGCATCAATATTAAGACACGACCGATTCAAAGCAATACTCTATCATTTGACATAAAAGAATTTAATACTCGGGCATCCCAACAAACAATCAAGTCTTCCAAAATATCATTGCTAAAGAACGTTATCCCTACAAAATCATATAGTCTTTTATGCTCCCTTTTCTTAACACAAGGTACCCCTCAAGCCCATCCCGATGTCAGCCAAGCAATTACTTTCATATTTTACTTTTTCGAACATTTTCAACTCTTCATGCAATACATGAGCGTGAGCCATGGACATATCACTATGGGTGGAATAGAAGGTGGTAGTAGACAAACAAAGGGAGAAAGTCTCACATCGACTAGGCAAATGAATGGACTATTGCTACTTATCGAGCTTGTGTTGTATTCCCTCGAAGAGGAAAGGGAGATGCAGCACAGTAGCGTAAGTATTTCCCTCAGTTTTTGAGAACCAAGGTATCAATCCAGTAGGAGACCACACGTGAGTCCCTCGCACCTGCACAAACGAATAAGAACTTTGCATCCAACAGGATAAGGGGTTGTCAATCCCTTTACGATCACTTACGAAAGTGAGATCTGATAGAGATGATAGTTTATATTTTTGGTATTTTTGTTTATAAGAACAGAAAGTAAAAGCGAAAAGGTAAAATAGATGTAGATTGATATGTTGAGAATAGACTCGGGGGCCATAGTGTTCTCTAGTGGCTTCTCTCATGATAGCGATATTCTACGACGGGTAAACAAATTACTGTCGAGCAATTGATAGAAAAGCGAATAATTATGAGACTATCTAAGATGATCATTGTATATAGGCATCACGTCCGAGACAAGTAGACCGACTCCTGCCTGCATCTACTACTATTACTCCACACATCGGCCGCTATCCAGCATGCATCTAGTGTATTGAGTTCATAAGAACAGAGTAACGCCTTAAGCAAGATGAAATGATGTAGAGGGATAAACTCAAGCACTATGATATAAACCCCATCTTTTAATCCTCGATGGCAACAATACAATACGTGCCTTGCTGCCCCTACCGACACTAGGAAATGACACCGCAAGATTGAACCCAAAGCCAAGCACTTCTCCCATTGCAAGAACTATAGATCTAGTAGGCCAAACCAAACCAATAATTCGAAGAGACTTGCACGGATATTACGAGCACACATAAAGAGTTCAGAAAAGAACCAAATATTTCTCATAGATAATCTTGATCATAAACCCACAATCCATCGGATATCGACAAACATACCGCAAAAAGAGATTACATCGAATAGATCTCCTCGAAGACCGAGGAGAACTTTGTATTGAGATCCAAAGAGAGAGAAGAAGCCATCTAGATACTATCTATGGCCCACAGGTTTGTGGTAAACTACTCACAACTCAAGGTGAGGGCGATGATGATGATGTAGAAGCACTCCGTGGTAGATCCCCCCTCCGGCGGAGCTCGGAAACAGGCTCCAAAATGGGATCTCACGGGAACAGAAGGTTACGGCACTGGAATTAGGGTTTTCTCTCTGTTGCTGATGGTTTCGGGGTACGTAGGCTTATATAGGAGGAAGGAGGACACCGGAGGACTCACCAGGGGCCCACGAGGCAGGGGGCGCGCCTTGGGAAGGCGAGCGC
Source organism: Secale cereale (assembly GCA_902687465.1). Taxonomy (NCBI): domain Eukaryota; kingdom Viridiplantae; phylum Streptophyta; class Magnoliopsida; order Poales; family Poaceae; genus Secale; species Secale cereale. The sequence continues at coordinate 914,573,142 of LR738711.1, forward strand.
GCCCCCCACCCTCGTGGGCACCTCGTAGCCCTTACTCCGTGGTTCTCAAGTCTCCCGTGCGTGATTTTCTCCAAAAATATCTCTCCCGAAGGTTTCATTCTTTTTGGACTCCGTTTGATATTCCTTTTCTACAAAACCCTGAAACAGGCAAAAAATAGCAATCTGGACTGGGCCTTTGGGTTAGTAGGTTAGTCCCAAAATTGATATAAAAGTGTATGACAAAGCCCATTAAACATCCAAGACATCATAAATAATAGCATGGAACAATCAAAAATTATAGATACGTTGGAGACGTATCAACTATGGAGATGTCCATCAATTGATATCAATGTGAGTGAGTAGGGATTGCCATGTAACGGATGCACTAGATCTGTAAGTATATGAAAGCTCAAAAGAAAACTAGTGGGTGTGCATCAACTTGCTTGTTCATGAATACCTAGGGCAATTTGAGGAAGCCCGTCATTGGAATATACAAGCCAAGTTCTATAACGAAAAATTCCCACTAGTATATGAAAGTGACAACATAGGAGACTCTCTATCATGAAGAACATGGTGCTATGATGAAGCACAAGTGTGGAAAAAGATAGTAGCATTGTCCCCTTTTTTTTCTTTTTTTTGGGCCTTCCTTTTTTTATTTGGCATTTCTCTTTTTTTATTTGGCCTTTTATTTGGCCTTTCTCTTTTTTGTTCAAGGGACAATGCTCTAATAATGATGATCAGCACACTTTTATTTCCTTAAAACTCGATATTAGAACTCGATGCTAAAACAAAAATATGACTCTATATGAATGCCTCCGGTGGTGTACCGGGATGTGCAATGATCTAGCATAGCAATGACATAAAAAAAGGACAAGCCATGAAAACATCATGCTAGCTATCTTACGATCATGCAAGGCAATATGACAATGATGGTGCGTGTCATAACAAACGGAACGGTGGAGCTACATGTCACTATATCTCAGAATGGCTCTGGAAATGCCATAATAGGTAGGTATGGTGGCTGTTTTGAGGAAGGTATATGGTGGGTTTATGGTACCGGCAAAAATTGCGTGATACTAGAGTGGATAGCAAGGTGGAAGGGTGAGAGTGCATATAATCCATGGAATCAACATTAGTCATAAAGAACTCACATACTTATTGCGAAATATCTATTATCCCTCAAAGCAAAATACTAAGACGCATGCTCCTAGGGAGGTTTGTAGGAGTTAACCATCGCGCCCCCCCGATCTTCACGCAAAGATAAACAATCAAAATACAATGCGCGCCAATTTGGTCACATAGTTAGGAGACCTGTAATATTCTAAATTTCAATTTGGAATGTTATACATAGATCATATTGCATTGCATATTTTATTGCATTTGTGTGCTTGTGATCCTCGAAAATTGTAAGCAACTCAAGGACCCACGGAGAGAGTTGGGGATTTTACCGTTTTTGTATTTGAGTTTTCTCAAATACCGGTGCGAGGATCAATTTGGTTTTAATTGTTTTTCTCTCCTAAAAATATTTCTTAATAAAATATATGAGCAGAGATAATATGACTTCTCCAAAATAAAAGAAATATTGGAGGAAAATATTAAAATCACTTTTGGATTTTATTCGGATTTATTTACGATTTTATTTACATAGGAAAAATGCGCGTTTTTCAAAATTGCTTTTAGATCCGGGAAAAATGTTCACTTTGTCCTAAATATTATTAGAGGATGGTGAAAATTTATTTCGGAATTTTTTCGTCTCCGTTTAGTATTTTATTTTTGTTGTTTACTGCGTGAGGATCGTTTTTTTTAAAGTTGGTTTCAGACCGAACTGGGCCAAAGGCTCAGCCGGCCCGTGCGCCACCACCTTCCCCGCCGTGCCCGAGCCGGACTCCTGCCGGAGTTCGGGTGGCCGCCGCCGCCGCTTGGCACCTTGGCAAGGCCAGCCCCCTGCCTTTATAAGCCGCCACCCCCACCCCCTCTCGCCGCCCCAACCAACGCCTCCAGCAGCCGCCTCCGCCGCCGCCGCAGCGCCACACTGCGCCTCGCCGACCGCACCTCACCGCCCTAGCCTCCGCCACCACCGGAGTTCACCGCCGCCGAGGTAGCCCCCGTTTTTTTTAAAAACTGTTCGGTTTTTTTAGAAACCCTATATCTGTTTTTTTAAATAGATCGGTTCGGTTGTTTTTCGGTTTGGTTAAATAGCGGATGTTCGTCCGTATGTTCGTTTTAACGAACGTTGTTCGCCCGTTAGCCACAGACAACGAACGTTCGTTCGTTAGCCTGTTCGTCCGTTTTTCTTTTTCAGGGTTGTTTTTCGTGGTTATTTTTTATCGTGATTTCTGCCCTAATCCTGTTTTTAGTTTGTCTTTTCGCTCGAAAGACGTAATCAGGCGATCCAAGCGCCCAGATCTTCGTCTCGAAGCCCTCTTTCCATTTAACCAACTTAAACAAGGTTTTACTACTGTAAAATTTGACTTTAGATCAATCTAGTAAACGGATCTTGTTTCTTTTGCAGTTTGAGTTTCGTTGCTCCGTTTGATTTGATTCTTTTTGCAAACCTGAGTTCTTAAGTTGAACTTTCTGGTTAGATCTTGTTATATGGAGTTTTATCGGTGCATATTTGCTTGATTGTTTATGTATGCTATTGTTTGATTGCGATAGAATTCCCGGAGTGCGAAGCGTGCTACTACGAGTCCCTAGGTTTTGCGAATCATCAGCAAGGCAAGTAACACTTTGATCATACCCCTTTATTACCCAGTTTTTATGCATTAGATCAAACCCTCACATATTGCATGAGTAGGATCTCTTAACTTGTGGGTCTGGGAAGTAGATTGAGGTAAAACCTATTACCTGCATTATTTTCAAACCCCTGGGAGTTACTTCTACGTTATGCTTAGGTTGCCATGCTATGCTCATAGACGTGGTTTGGGTTTGAGAGTATCCATGACAGATGTGAGTTATTAATTAATGGTTCAACTTAAGGTGGCTACTTGAATACACATCTGGGTGGATTGGTTGCAGGGCACCTGGAGAATCCAGTGTTGTCCTAGGAAATCCCGGAGGAACCGTGTGATTATCCTATGGAATGCCACCCAGGCTCAAAGGGATCATAAAACTATTCATGCTAGAAACTTTCGTGTGCAGCCACAATGCCATTATGGGCTCTGGCATAGTATGAGTAAGTTGTGTGAGCTCTTTCAGTGGTGGACTAGCAAATGTAGGGGAAAGTAGGTGTACGGGCCCACCCGGGGTAAAGAGTGAATGCTTCTGAAAGACTGTGTCTCGGTCATCCATTTCTCAAACACCATGCAGTGCGAGAAATCCAATGGAGGAGATCGAGTCTTGTGGGGAAAAGTGTGCAAACCTCTAGAGAGTGTACAAACTAATCATGATTAGCCGTGTCCCCGGTTATGGACATCTTGAGTATCTGGTACTTGAATTGTTGGTTGATCTCATCACTCTAAAATTTAATTTGTTGGGTTAATGATGACTACTTTAATTGGGATTGAGTTGGAGGTACCTTCTTAATGATGTTTCAACTACCATGATAGTTAAAATAAAAGTTATTCCTTTATTGTAGGGAAAAATTGGCTTTATGCAAAAACCTTAACCTTAGAGCCTCCACTAGCCAAATATGCATATATTGTTAGCCTTTATTTCGGTTACTTTCTCTACTGTGTTATCTTGCCAGCATATTCCATGTGCTGACCCGTTTCGGGCTGCAACATGTTACGTTGCAGACTCTTCATAAGAAGAGTAAGATGCGCTAGGTCATTTGTCATGCACTCAGCTATGCCGTTGGAGTTGATGGACTAACTTACCTTCCAAGCCTTCCACTGTTATTTTGTTAGATGGCCTTATGCCATATACTTTTGTAATAAGTTCTCTTTTGAGACATTCGTTATAATAAGTGTGTGATTGTCACTCTGTTATAAATCATTCAAGTACTGTGTGTGTCAGCATTATCAATCCAGGGATGACACAGAACACAGAGACTTCGGTCCATTCGGATCATGGTCGCTACAAGACCATACGTGCATGCTTCGGGAATCACAAACCTTAACAGCAATATTTTTACTAAACCACAATCATTCACTAGTACCTCCCACATATTAGCATCTCTATATCGCAAAACTATTGCAAGGAATCAAACATATCATATTCAGCGATCTACAAGTTTATGTAGGATTTTATGACTAACCATGTGAATGACCAATTCCTATCAACTCCCTAAATAGATGTAAGTGAAGCAAGAGAGTTTAATTCTTTCTACAAAAGATATGCCCAGGCTCTAACAAATATAAGTGAAGCAAAAGAGCATTCTACAAATGGCGGTTTTTTATGTGAGGAGAAACAGGCAATCCAAACTTCAAATGATATAAGTGAAGCACATGAAGCATTCTATAAATCCATACTCAAAAGATATGTGTGAAGTGCAAAGAGCATTCTATAAATCAACCAAGGACTATCTCATACCAGCATGGTGCATTTATTAAAAACAAAAAGCAAAAGCACACGACGCTCGAAGAATTTACGCATATCATGTGAACAAAACGAATACGAAAAAATACTGATACTTGTTGAAGAAAGATGGGATAACCAAGGACTATATCATACCAGCATGGTGCAATTATTAAAAATAAAAAGAAAAATCACACGACGCTCCAAGAATTTACGCATATCATGTGAACGAAACGAGTCCGAAAACATACCGATACTTCTTGAAGAAAGATGGGATGCCTTCTGGGGCATCCCTAAGCTTAGATGCTTGAGTCTCCTTGAATATTTCCTTGGGGTGCCTTGGGCATCCCCGATCTTGAGCTCTTGCCTCTCCTCCTTCTTCTCACATCGAGACCTCTTCGATCTTCGAACACTTCATCCACACAAAACTTAACCGAACTTTTAGTGGCAGGGTTAGTGCATATGATCAATGAAATCCCATCATGTACCGCTCTAATATTATTGTATAATTATTAACAACAGTACCCTATGTATGCTATCACAATTCTATGGCCCCAAGTCAAGGAGTCTTCAACAACAATTCAAACATATGCAAATAATGAAGCTATAACAGCAATCTGTGAAAATAGGATAGTCTGTAGTAATCTGAATATTAACCATACTTCTATAAATCTAAAAATTCTGGAAAAAATAAGACATATCAACAATTTGTAAAGCAAGACTTTGCAAAAAAAAAATCAGATCCTTTCGACGTTCCAATAAAAAATGTAAAATCACGCACTACAGCCAAAGTTTCTGTTTTTGCACCGCACAAACCAACAAGCAGTTTAATCATCCTAAAGGAAACTCTTGGCACCTTATTTTTATAATACAATGGAATTGTACAAGGGGATAATTATTTTTGTCAAAAAGTTTCTGTAATTAAGATTTGCAAAGTTTCCATGGGCATGAACAAAGTTCAAGGAGCTCCCCCATTTCAACGGTGCTCGTCCTTCTTACTTTCACTTTTCTTTTTGAAATTTTTTTAGGTTCCCCACTTTATTTTTTTTGTTTTTAAACTTTATAAACGCACACAACAGAAATAAATGACTCTCTAAAACTTTTGGGTTGTCTGCCTGGCAGCGGTTTCTTTAAAGCCATTAAGCTAGGCATATACTGCTCAAGTAATGGATCCACCCGGATCCCAAGGTATATCAAAGACAATTTTAATTAACAATGATTTGTGGTTTAGTAGTGAGCACAAAGTGATATGTGCCAAGTAGAAACGAAGTCTAACTCTCTTCCTATGCATAGGCATGTAATACAAAAATAATTCATGCACATCAAGTAAAGGCCAATGCATAGTATAAGAAGTTTCTTGCAATTTTATCGTGTTGGAAACATAGAGAGGCGGAGATGTAGTTCCTCTCTCATAATAATTTCAAGTAGGAGCAGCAAGCACATGCATATTATATTCATCAAAAACATCATGTGTAGCAGTAGAACGCAACCCATCAATATAATCCTTAATAAGTGCAAACTTCTCTGACATAGTGTAGTTGGGAGAATTCAAAAAGATAATAGGACTATCATGTGTGGGTGCAATAGCAACAATGTGATGTTTAACATAAGGAACTATAGCAAGTTCATCTCCATAAGCATAATTCATATTGGCATCTTGGCCACAAGCGTAGCAAGCATCATTAAAAAGGGATATTTCAAAAGAATCAACGGGATCATAACAATCATCATAGCATTCATCCTTCGGTAAGCATGAAGGGAAATTAAACAATGTATGGGATAAAGAGTTACTCTCATTAGAAGGTGGGCGCGAGTGATCAATCCGCTCTTCCTCCTTTTATTCTTCGCTCTCCTCCTCATCTTCTTCATCCAATGAGCTCACAATGTCATTAATTTCTTCTTCCATAGACTCCTGCAAAATATTAGTCTCTTCTTGGACAGCAGAGACTTTATCAATAAACGCATCAATATTGGCATTGTATTCATAATTTAAATAGCAATATTTCAATATAGCAAGATTTTTAGGCCTATAAACATCATCATCAAAAGAATCATACCTTTTAAACAGAGACTCAATTTTATAAGCACCCTTAAAAGCAACGAATTCTTCTATTTGGTCCACATCATAATAATCATATATACCATTAGCATAAGAAGCTATGGTTTCATTATCATTAAATTTGCATGAAAAGGGATGGTGTGAAGCCTTCATCCTAGAGCAACAAGTATAATCATATCTCAAGCATAGTTGCCGAGCATACCAATGCAACATATGAATTTGATCCCATAATAGTTTCCCTTTTTCAGTCAAGCGATAATCCCTATAGTATTCACGTTGATCCAACGTTACCCCCATTATATAGTTGAATGGGGTTTTCGTAGGATTATCAAAGTAGTACATAATATCTTTTACATAATGAGCATCGAGGGTATTAGGAGGTTCCCCATCTCCATGAGTAGCAAGTACACATAAATTTTTTGGTATTTCGTGTTCCATATCCGTAACTAAAGATAGAGAACAACTTAGGACAGCAAACAAAATATACTTAGTGATAAAGCAAACAAGCACACACGAGAATATTCACCCCACGCTATTGCTCCCCGGCAACGGCGCCAGAAAAAGGTCTTGATAACCCACAAGTGTAGGGGATCAGTTGTAGCCTCTTTCGATAAGTAAGAGTGTCGAACCTAACGAGGAGCTAAAGGTAGAACAAATATTCCCTCAAGTTCTATCGACCACCGATACAACTCTACGCATGCTTGACTTTCGCTTTACCTAGAACAAGTATGATACTAGTAGTACTTTGTAGGTGTTTTTGGATAGGTTTGCAAGATAATAAAGAGCGCGTAAATAAAAAGTAGGGGTTGTTTAGATTTAGAAGCAATAAATTTAATAATAGAGAGTGTGGAAAAGTGGTGGTAGGACTTGCGAAATTGCCCCTAAGGAATCGACTACGTTACTAGACCGATAGCAAGTTTTAGGTGGGAGAGGCCACTGCTAGCATGTCATCCCCGACTTTGGATTCTATGCACTTATGATTGGAACTATTAGCAAGTATCCGCAACTACTAACTTTCATTAAGGTAAAACCCAACCATAGCATTAAGATATATTGGTCCTCCTTCAATCTCGTATGCATCAATTTCTACGCTAGGTTGAAGCTTATGTCACTCTTGCCCTCCAATACGTAGTCCTATCAACATACAACTAACCCTATGGTGTGATCCACGCGCGCGCTCATCTGATGGGCACCAAAGGATAGCAACATAACCACAAGCAAATTAAACCAATCATAGCAATTCAGCAATCACCGATAGGACAACGAAACTCTACTCAGACATCATAGGATGGCAACAGATCATTGGATAATAATATGAAGCATAAAGCACCATGTTCAAGTAGAGGGTACAGTGGGTTGCGGGAGAGTGGACCACTGTAGATAGGGGGAAGGTGATGGAGATGTTGGTAAAGATGACGGAGGTGTTGGTGTAGATCGCCGTCACACGATGATGGCCTCGGCGGTGTTCTGGCGCTACCGGGAGAGAGGGGAGAGAGCCCCCTCCTTCTTCTTCTTCCTTGACCTTCTCCCTAGATGGGAGAAGGGTTTCCCCTCTGGTCCATGGCCTCGATGGCGGGGGAGGGGCGAGAGCCCCTCCGAGAATGGATCTGTCTCTCTGTCTCTCTCTGTTTCTACATTCTCAGATTCTGCCGTTTCACCGTTTCTTATATTCCCGGAGATCCGTAACTCTGATTGGGCTGAATATTTGACACGATTTTTATCCGGATATTAGCTTTCTTGCGGCGAAAGAAGGGAACCAACTGCCTTACGGGGTGGCCACGAGGGTCACGGCTGGGCCTGACCTCCTGGGGCGCGCCCCCCTGCCTCGTGGCCCCCTTGGGCATCGTCTCGCGTTGATTCTTCTTCCAAAAATTCATAAATATTCCAAAAAAAAATCTTCGTCCGTTTTTATCCCATTTGGACTCCGTTTGATATGGATATTCTGCGAAACAAAAAAACATACAACAAACAGGAACTAGCACTGGGCACTGGATCAATATGTTAGTCCCAAAAATAGTATAAAAAGTTGCCAAAAGTATATGAAAGTTGTAGAATATTGGCATGGAACAATCAAAAATTATAGATACGATGGAGACGTATCACCACCTCTAAATACTTCAAACAAATATCCTTTCTGTGTGCCTGGATCGTTCATGGAATGAGAGGAGGTGGTCGGTATCTTCCATGCTAAGCGGGTTATTCTCAGGTCGAGTGTTTATTCACTCACCATTGCACGAGAAAAGGGCAGTAATAGGGATACCCGGTCCCAAATTACAGAAACAATTGATCAGTCAAATAGTCAAACAAAAACTCTCAATGGAGTCATAACCTTTACTTTTCCACTTGGGAACTACCACTAGCGTGTTTAGCATGGAAGATATTGATAACTGATAGTTGTGAAGTAAATGAGAAGGGTGCATGTCTCAAAATATCATTTACCTCTGTTTCAAAAACTTGAGCTCTGGTACCTCTGCAAATCACTGCTTCCCTCTGCGAAAGGACTATCTAATTACTTTTATGTTGTGTCATCACCTTCTAAGCGCCAGATCTGAGAGCATTGTTGTCATGCTGATGCATTGTGTGTATATAATGTAGGGTGTCAGTATGACTGGATCTTTTCTACCATGAATTACAACGTTTAGTCGCTACTTGAACTTTGGAGGTGCTCTGCATTTATGGTTTGCGGTCTCAGAAAGGGCTAACGAGATACCATTATTATCATAGTGTATCATGGTTGTTTTGATAACGTCTGGCTGCTTGAGGTACCTTATTATTGCTCGCTAGTTGATTATGTCATTGATATGAGTTACTATAATTTTTTAGAGTTATTGTTGACATGGTTAGTTATAATATTGGCTGAAAACATGGGTGTCGATTAAGCTTATTTATGCAAACAAAAGCAAAAGAGTTCGTAAAAGCTTTTCTTTCTCACTTTCAGTTTATCAACGGAATTGCTTGAGGACAAGAAAGGTTTAGGCTTGGGGGAGTTGATACGTCTCCAACGTATCTACTTTTCCTAACCCTTTTCCTCATTTTTGGACTCTAATTTGCATGATTTGAATGAAACTAACCCCGGACTGATGCTGTTTTCAGCAGAACTACCATGGTGTTGTTTTTGTGCAGAAATAAAAGTTCTCAAAATGGAACAAAACTTTGCGATGAATTTTTATATAATAAAAGAAAACTACTGGAGCCAAGAACCACCGAAGGGTGCACCTAGGTGGGCACAACCACCAGGGCGCCCCCCTCCAGGCGCGCCCAGGTGGGTTGTCCCCACCTAGTGGCCCTGCTGACCCTGATACCGATGCTATAAAATCCTATTTTCTCAGAAAAAATGAGGGAGAAAGAATTATCACAATCCACGAGACGGAGCCGCCGTCACCTCCTGTTCTTCATCGCGAGGGCAGATCTGGAGTGCGTTTGGGGCTCCGGAGAGGGGGATCTTTCTTCTTCGTCATCACCAACCCTTCTCCATCGCCAATTCCATGATGCTCCCCACCAGGAGTGAGTAATTCCTTCGTAGTCTCGCTGGTCGGTGAGGAGTTGGATGAGATTCATTATGTAATCTAGTTAATTTTTTAGGGCCGATCCCTAGTATCCACTATGTTCTGAGATTGATGTTGCTATGACTTTGCCATGCTTAATGCTTGTCACTTTGGGCCCGGGTGCCATGATTTCAGATCTGAACCATTTATGGTATCACCATTATATCCATGTTCTAGATCTGATCCTGCAAGTTATAGTCACCTACTACGTGTATGATCCAGCAACCCCGGAGTGACAATAGTTGGGACCACTCCCGGTGATGACCATAGTTTGAGGAGTTCATGTATTCACCGTGTGTTAATGCTTTGTTCTGGTTCTCTATTAAAAGGAGGCCTTAATATCCCCTAGTTTCCAATATGGACCCCGCTGCCACGGGAGGGTAGGAAAAAAGATATCATGCAAGTTCTTTCCATCAGCATATATGACTATTTACGGAATACATGCCCAGATTATATTTATGAACTGGAGCTAGTGTCGTATCACCTTAGGTTATCACTGTCACATGATGAATATCATCCAACAAATTACTGATCCAGTGCCTACAAATTTTTCATATATTGTTCTTGCTAAGTTAATACTGCTATCGTTACTGTTGCACTTGCTACAAAACTATTGCTATCACTGTTACCGTTACTATTGTTGCTACCATTACTATCAAAACTATCATATTACTGTGGTACCAATCACTTTGCTACAAATAATTAATCTCCGGGTGTGGTTGAATTGACAACTCAGCTGCTAATACTTAAAAATATTCTTTGGCTCCCCTTGTGTCGAATCTATAAATTTGGGTTGAATACTCTACCCTCGAAAACTGTTGCGATCCCCTATACTTGTGGGTTATCAGCCTCCTCCTTCTTGATCCAGCAAGCAAGAGAGGAGAAGTAGATGGGAACTCAATCAGCACGACGACATGGTGGAGATGGTGGTGGTGCAATCCTGGCAGGGCTTCACCAAACGCTGCCGCAACCAATCTGAGGAGAAAACGGGGTTTTGGGAGAGGTAGGGCTGCCGCCGGAGCGTGGGATTTGCTGTGTCTATCCCCTACATGTCCCCCACTATTTATAGGAGGTAAGGAGGACGGCTGGGGTGCATCCTTGGCCCCTCCTCCACGGGAGGTGGTGCGGCTAGGCCTAGGGAGGAATCCTTCCCTCCCAAGGCACCTCGGGGGGTGCCTTCCACCCTTAGGACTCTTCCTTTATCATATCTCTTGGTGCATGGGCCCCTTAGGGATGGTGCACCACCTACAACCCATGTGGCCCTTCGGGGCAGGTGGACCCCTCCGGTAGACCCCTGGACCCCTTTCGGCACTCCTGGTACAATACTGATAAAGCCCGAAACTTTTCCGGCAGCCAAAATATGACTTCCCATATATAGATCTTTACCTCCGGACCATTTCGGGGCTCCTCGTGACGTCTGGATCTTATCCGGGACTCCGAACAACATTCGGTCACCAACATGAATATCCCAATACTACTCTAGCTTCACCGAACGTTAAGCGTGCGGACCCTACGGGTTGGAGAATAATGTAAACATGACCGAGACACCTCTCTGGTCAATAACCAATTGCGGAACCTGGATCCCCATATTGGTTCCTACATATTCCACAAAGATCTTTCATTGGTTGAACCACGATGTCAACGATTCAACTAATCCCGTATGTAGTTCCCTTTGTCCATCGGTATGTTACTTACCCGAGATTCGATCGTTGGTATCTCCATACCTAGTTCAATCTCGTTACCGGCAATTCTCTTTACTCATTCTGTAATACAAGATCTTGTGACTAACTCCTTATCACATTGCTTGCAAGCTTCTTGTGATGTTGTATTACCGAGAGGGCCCAAAGATACCTCTCCATCATACGGAGTGACAAATCCCAGTCTTGATCCATGCCAACTCAACAAACACCCTTGGAGATACATATAGATCACCTTTATAGTCACCTAGTTATGTTGCGATGTTTGGTACACACAAGGTATTACTCCGGCGTCAGTGAGTTGCATGATCTCATGGTCATAGGAACATATATACTTGACATGTAGAAAACGATAGCAATAAACTTGATACGATCATATGCCACGCTTATAGTTTGTGTCTTGTCCATCACATCATTCTCCTAATGATGTGACCTCATTATCAAATGACAACTCATGTCCATTGCTAGGAAACCATAGCCATCTTTGATCAATGAGCTAGTCTAGTAGAGGCTTGCTAGGGACACGTTGTTGTCTATGTATCCACACATGTATCCGAGTTTCCGATCAATACAATTATAGCATGGATAATAAACGATTATCATGAACATGGAAATATGATAATAACAAATTTATTATTGCCTCTAGGGCATATTTCCAATAGTCTCCCTGTAGCGACCCGACCCGAATGGATCGAAGTCTTCGTTGTTAAGTGTCATCCCTGGATCGGTATGTTGACACACACAGTACTCGAGGATTTATAATAGAGTTCAATTACATGTATAAAGTAATGTAAATACTATTATCTCAATCAATATAGCGGAAGTAACAACAAAGTTGTGGAGTCCTAACAACACAAATGGCAAAGTTGAGTGTAGACATCGCAACCCTAACGTATCACTTACTCGTCGGAAAATTCCTGCAACCTGAGACGTTGCAGCCATGTAGGTTAGTGCGTTGAATATACTAGAAAATTCACACCATAGAATTGAAGGAAATATGTCCTAGAGGCAATAATAAAGTTGTTATTTATATTTCCTTCTATCATGATAAATGTTTATTATTCATGCTAGAATTGTATTAACCGGAAACTTAGTACATGTGTGAATACATAGACAAAATAGAGAGTCCCTAGTGTGTCTCTACTAGACTAGCTCGTTAATCAAAGATGGTTATGTTTCCTAACCATAGACATGAGTTGTCATTTGATCAACGGGATCACATCATTATAAGAACGATGTGATGGACAAGACCCATCCGTTAGCTTAGCAATATGATCGTTTAGTTTTACTGTTATTGCTTTCTTCATGACTTATACATGTTCCTATGACTATGAGTTTATGCAACTCCCGAATATCGGAGGAACACCTTGTGTGCTATCAAACGTCACAACTTAATTGGCTGGTTATAAAGATGCTCTACAGGTGTCTCCCAAGGTGTTTGTGGTGTTGGCATAGCTCGAGAATAGGATTTGTCACTCCGAGTGTCGGAGAGGTATGTGTGGGCCCTCTCGGTAATACACATCGTAATAAGCCTTGCAAGCAAACGACTAATGAGTTAGTCACGAGATGATGTATTACGGAAATAGTAAACAGACTTGCCGGTGACGAGATTGAACTAGGTCAGACGATTGAATCTCGGGCAAGTAACATACCGATGACAAAGGGAACAACATATATTGTTATGCGGTTGGACCGATAAAGATCTTCGTAGAATATGTAGGAGCCAATATGAGCATCCAGGTTCCGCTATTGGTTATTGACCGGAGATGTGTCTCGGTCATGTCTACATAGTTCTCGAACCCGTAGGGTCCGCACTATGACACCCCGGTAGTTAAGCTATAGCAATAATACTCTAATGATGCGAGGTCATCATAATTAAACTTTTGCAAAACCTCACTTGTTTCACACTGAGATCAAATTCAAATTCAATTAACAAGTAAAATTCAAATTTTAAAATAATGTGAAAATCTTGTTTCTTTAAACAACTAAATAAAGTTGTTCATAATATGTCATAACCCAAGCAATTGTAAGAAATAACAGAAGCTTCACTTGTCTCCCTAAATTGACCCCAACAATTATTTTATTGGTACTAGAGCAAATAAAATGGCCTTTTCAAAAATAAACAATTATTTAGTTAACTCTTTTTGCCTCCAAACTTTGTGTGATACTTAACTAAAATCACTTGATAGCAAAACAAAATAGAAAACATCAGCTAAAAATCAAAGCAGTGGAAAAATAAAACAATGGAACATTGTCTAGTTGGGCTTCACATGGCCCAGCCCAGCTTCCCCTCATCCCCTTTCTCTGTTCATCAGACAGAGGACGTGGAGGCCATCCCATGGCTGCCGGGCAGGCGCCGGCGATTCCACAGCTTCTCCTTGGTGAATAAGATCACCCCGAAGCCCCTGGCAAACCCTAGCGCTCTCAATTCCCCTCCTTTCGTCCCTTTCCTCCCCACAGTACGCACCGCCGCCGTCATCGCCACGGGCTGCCTCCTCACGTGCTCCCAGATGCCTTCACCTAGGACCGCCCCAGGGGCTCCTCCTCGACATTCTCGGTGCATCTGCCAAGCCACGCGAGCCAGGGCGGTCCAGAAGCACCGCCCCGACCACTTCTTCCCCGTCGCCGACCGCCTCCATCATCGCCGTCAGCCGTCGAACCATTCACCCTCTGCGGCTTCTAAGCAATCACGGGGCCTCCTTGTGCCTACTAGGTGAGCCTATGCCGCCCCTCCCCATATTCCTTCTCCTTCCTAGGCATCGTAGCTCACCACGCCAGCGCTCCCAGAGAGCTCATGCTCTCCTGTGCCAGACCACGACCCCCGCGTGCCGGCCGTGCTTGGTCACCCTCCTGGCCCGACAGCCGCGTCGCCTCCTCCCGCGGGCTCCAGTACCCATACACCCCGCCTCGCCCGCTTCTGGGCCAAGCGCCGCCACCGCCCCACTCAACGTTGTCACCACTACATGCCGTCGCCCCATCGAATTCTACCATCGCCACCGCACCCTTGTTGTCACTATTGTCGGTTGCAACTATAGTTGCGCCTGTCCTCAGTTGCTAGCGTCGCTCCGCCTCGCGCTCACCCACGCTTCCACCGCCTCGCTCACCGGTCGCCACTCACCCTGCTTGCATGTGCCCCCGCCTTCACCTACCGCTTCCCCTCGTGCCCACTCAAGCGCCGAGCTCCGCCGCTGCCAAGCTTCGTCGCCGGACCTGCTTCTGGCTGCCCCGCGGCCAACCGCGAGCTCCTGTGGGTGTGGGCGTGCGAGGGCTTGCCCCCGGTGCTCCCTACACACCCCGCCGCGCCGGCTTCCGTCGCCGGTAACGACCGGCCGGCGAGCCGCGCCGTGGCCACGGGCACGACCCTCACCAGTCGGCTCCCTCTGTCGCTCCGTGCGGGTGCGCGGGCGCCCGCACCCGTCAACGCCCGCCCCGCTGGCCTCAAGCCACTGCCAGCGAGCCCCAGGGCCTAGCCCCCCTTTAAAAAAACAAAACAAAAAGATTAAAAATATATTTAAAATATTAATTAATTAAAGAATTAATTAAATTAATTATTCTTCTTTAACTTAGCGTAATCACTAATTAAACTAATTTATCTATTTTAGTTAACCTCAATCAATGACAGATGGGGCCCACTGCCCCTTGGACCAGTCAACCCAGTCAGAGTTGACTGTTGACTCTGCTGACGTCACCACGACGTCATGCTGGCGCAATAAATCCTTTTTCGAATTAATAATAATTTCATAATATTATTTAAACTTTAGAAATTCATATAAAATAATCTGTAACTCGGATGAAAAAGTTTTATATATGAAAGTTCCTCAGAATGACGAGACGAACCGGAATACACGGACCGTTTGTCTTCCACATGCTTCTAGCATAGCGAACATGCAACATTCCCCCTCCGTTTCGATTGTCCGAAAACAAGAACCACTGGGGATACTTTCCCAGATGTTATTCCCCTGCGCCGGTATCGTGTAGCACCTAGTTAGAGCACCCTAGCACAGTGTGTTGACTTGTCGTGCTTCTTTGTTGCATTTGTGTGCTTTATATTTACTGTTTCTTCTCCCTCTTCTCTCCGATAGACCCCGAGACCGATGATGCCCCAGTGATCGACTACGGTGTTGACGACCCCTCCTTCTTGCCAGAGAAACCAGGCAAGCCAACCCCCCTTGATCATTTCTCATATTGCCCACTCTCTTCTCTCTTATGCTTGCATTAGAACTGCTACTGCTTTTTGTATGATCCTATTCTGATGCATAGCCTGTTATTGATACCTGCTTTCATACCTTACATGGTTATACTAAACTGCTTAGTATAGGCTGGTTAGAGATCCATCAGTGACCCCCCACATTGTCCCGACTGCCCTGCTGGATAATCAGAAGACCCGTTCAACAGGATCGAAGACCAGGACCCAGCACCTCACATCACTTTCGCCTTAGTTGCTCGACAATACTGGGTTACTATCGAGTGCCAAGGGTGACACCTCAGCAGCACTTCTGATGTTAACCTTGTAGGTTAGTTCATCGGTTATGGTCATCGAGGGTGATTCCTCTTTCTCCACTCCCGATAACGACACTGTCGTGCAACACCTCAAGAGTGGACCTCGAGGGTGACTCCTCTTTCATTCACCTTGACGATAAACATCAGGTGGAATTTCATCGAGGGTGATTTCCTCAGGTTTTTCCTTTGGTGTTAGACACACGGTTACTATGGTTACTATGACTTTACAATTGTTACTTGGAAAGGCGGGTTGACCCTGAGGGGTACCCGCGAGTGATATGGAGACGGGTTGACCTGGAGGGTACCCGAGAGTTGAATACGAGGCATGGCCGGGCATTCTTAGCCCTTCCCGCAAGTCCTCGAGACGGGGCGATGGCGTCACTTCTTTCGTGAGTCTCTGCTCGTTACCGCGTTCCCAAGACACTAAATGGTTTGGATATTTGATACAAGGGGCCTCTGGCCTGATAGCGCTAACCATCATGTGGGCATAGTATGGGCGTTCTGCGTCGTATGCATCAGCCGAAGCTTAACTGGCGTCATTGCGACTGAGCGGCGCGCGCCGGGTTGGACCGCGTAAGCACCTACCTTTTTAAGTAGGTTGCCCAGGTCTGCTCACCGGCCGCCCACGCAACATGCAGGAGTTCCCGGGGCGATTGGCCCATGACCCCTGGGGGCATAGGGTTTAGTCCGGCGTGCATGACCTCTCTATTAAGCCTAGGTCAGTTTGCGGTGTATTGTTTGGCCGAGGGCGGGCATGACCTGATGGTGTGTCAGGCCGGAGTTAAGTGAGCGTGGTGGGTAAGTTGGTGCACCCCTGCAGGGAAGAAAACATCTATTGATAGCCTGTCCTACGGTAACGGACACTTGGAGTTGTATCCCGATCGATACAACTAGAACTGGATAATGAGACATGAATGGATATGTGGCTCTGGGATTGCTTCCTCGCGGGGAGTCGAGGAAGGATCTCTGAGCGTTATTACTACAACATGATTAATAATTATAATATGTTATTCTATACTCTCTTCTATTGCTGCAAGATCGGTGGTTTCCAGAAGATGCTAGTCTTCGATAGGACTAGCTTCTCCCCCTCTTATTCTGGCATTCTGCAGCTTAGTCCACAGATACCACCCTTTTCATTGATACCGATGCATATGTAGTGTAGATCCTTGCTTGCGAGTACTTTGGATGAGTACACACGGTTGCTTTGCTCCCCCTTTTCCCCTTCTTTCTTCTTTCTGGTTGATGCAACCAGATGGTGGAGTCCAGGAGCCAGATGCCACCCTTGACGATTGCTAATACCCCAACAAAGCCTACTACCTCTTGGAGACAGCTAACGACCAGGATTAGTTAGGAGGTCCCAGGCAGGAGGCCTTGCCTTTTCAATCGTGTTGTTTTTGTGCTAGCCTTCTTAAGACAAACTTGTTTAACTTATGTTTGTACTCAGATATTGTTGCTTCCGCTGACTCTTGTGTTTTCGAGCTTATGTATTCGAGCCCTCGAGGCCCCTGGCTTATAATATAAAGCTTGTATTATTTTATTTGTGTCTAGAGTTGTGTTGTAATATCTTCCAGTGAGTCCCTGATCTTGGTCGTACACATTTGCGTGCATGATTACTGTACGGTCAAATCGGGCACATGCACGCTTAACGTTCGATGACGATTTCTATTATGGCTATGTCATTTGATGACCGATGTTTGTTTGGAGTCCTGGATGAGATCACGGACATGACGAACAGTCTCGAAATGGTCAAGACGTAAAGATCGATATATTGGAAGGCTATATTCGGACATTGCAAAGGTTCCGAGTGATTCGGGTAATTTTCGGAGTAGCGGAGAGTTACGGGAATTCGTATTGGGCCTTAATGGGCCATACGGGAAAGGAGAGAAAGGACTCAAGGGTGGCCACGCCCCTTCCCCATAGACTAGTCCTAATTAGACTAGGGAATGGGGGTGCCCCCTTCCTTCCTTCTCCTTCTCCCTTCCCCTTTTCCTATTCCATGTGGGAGGTGGAATCCTACTAGGACTAGGGAGTCCTAGTAGGACTCCACACTTTGGGCACGCCCTATAAGGGCCGGCCTCCTCCTCCCTCCATCCTTTATATACGTGGCCAGGGGGCACCCCATAGGCACACAAGTTGATTTGCAAGCCGTGTGCGGTGCCCATGTCCATAGTTACACACCTCGGTCATATCATTGCAGTGCTTAGGCGAAGCCCTATGCCGGTAGCTTCATCATCACTGTCACCACGCCGTCGTGCTGAAAAAACTCTCCCATGACGCTCAACTGGATCAAGAGCTCGTGGGACGTCATCGAGCTGAAAGTGTGCTGAACGAGGAGGTGTTGTATGTTTGGTGCTTAGATCGATTGGATCGCATAGACGTTCGACTACATCAACCGTGTCACTAGACGCTTCCGCTTTCGTTCTACGAGGGTACGTGGACACACTCTCCACGCTCGTTGCTATGCTTCTCCTAGATAGATCTTGCGTGATCATAGGAATTTTTTTGAAATACTACATTCCCCAATAGTGGCATCATGACCCAGTTCTATGCGTAGATGATATGCACGAGTAGAACACAACGAGTTGTGGGCGATAATAGTCATACTGCTTACCAGCATGTCATACTTTGATTCGGCGGTATTGTGAAATGAAACGGCCCGGACCGACATTACGCGTATGCTTACGCGAGACTAGTTTCACCGTTACGATTACTCGTTGCTTAAAGGTGACCGGCGGGTGTCTGTCTCTCTAACTTTAGTTGAATCGAGTGTGGCTACGCCCGGTCCTTGTGAAGGTTAAAACATCACACTTGACGAAAAATCGTTGTGGTTTTGTATGCGTAGGTAAGAACGGTTCTTGCTAAGCCCGTAGCAGCCACGTAAAACTTGCAACAACAAAGTAGAGGACGTCTAACTTGTTTTTGCAGGGCATGTTGTGATGTGATATGGTCAAGACGTGATGAGTTATACCTTATTGTATCAGATGATCATGTTTTGTAAATTATCGGCAACCGGCAGAAGCCTTATGGTTGTCTCTTTATTGTATGAATTGCGAAGGCCATGTAATTGCTTCACTTTATCACTATGAGTTAGCGATAATAGTATTAGCAATAGTTGGCGAGACGACCACGAAGCTACGATGAAGATCATGGTGTCTAGCCGGTGACGATGGAGATCATGACGATGCTTTGGAGATAGAGATCAAAAGCACGAGATGATGATGGCCATATCATGTCACATATTTTGATTGCATGTGATGTTTATCTTATTATGCTTCTTATTTTGCTTAGTACGGCGGTAGCATTATAAGATGATCCCTTACAAAATTTCAAGGTACAAGTGTTCTCCCTGAGTATGCACCGTTGTGAAAGTTCGTCATGCCGAGACAACACGTGATGATTGGGTGTGATAAGCTCTACGTTCAAATACAACGGGTGCAAGATAGTTTTGCACATGTGGAATACCCGGGTTAAACTTGACGCACCTAACATGTACAGACATGACCTCGGAACACTGGAGACCAAAAGGTCGAGCGTGAATCATATAGTAGATATGATCAACATAAGGTGTTCACCACTGAAAACTACTCCATCTCATGTGATGATCGGACATGGTTTAGTTGATTTGGATCATGTGATCATTTAGATGACTAGAGGGATGTCTATCTAAGTGGGAGTTCTTTAGTAATATGATTAATTGAACTTTAATTTATCATGAACATAGGCCTGATAGTATTTACAAATTATGTTGTAGATCAATAGCTCGTGTTATAGCTCCACTATGCTTTTGATATGTTCCTAGAGAAAACTAAGTTGAAAGATATTAGTAGCAATGATGCGGACTAGGTCCGTGATCTAAGGATTATCCTCATTGCTGCACAGAAGTATTATGTCCTTGGTGCACCGCTAGGTGACAGATCTATTGCAGGAGCAGATGCAAACGTTATGAACGTTTGGCAAAGCTCAATATGATGTCTACTTAATAGTTTAGTGCACCATGCTTTATGGCTTAGAATCAGGACTTCGCCACGGAGCATATAAGATGTTCCAAGAGTTGAAATTAGTATTTCATACTCATGCTCATGTCAAGAGGTATGAGACCTCTGACAGTACTTTGCCTACAAGATGGAGGATAATAGCTCAACGGGTGAGCATGTGCTCAGATTGTCTGGGTACTTCAATTGCTTGAATTAAGTGGGAGTTAATCTTCCAGATAAGATAGTAATTGACAAAGTTCTCTAGTTACTATCACCAAGTTAGTAGAACTTCGTGACGAACTATAATATGCAAGGGATGACGAAAGTAATTCCCGAGCTCTTCGCATTGCTGAAATCGCTAAAGGTAGAAATCGAGAAAGAGCATCAAGTGTTGATGGTTAACAAGACCACTTGTTTCAAGAAAAGGGCAAAGGGATAGAAGGGGAACTTCAAGAAGAATCACAAGCAATTTGTCACTCCCGTGAAGAAACCCAAAGCTAAACTCAAGCCTGAAACTAAGTGCTTCTACTACAAAGGAAATGGTCATTAGAAATGGAACTGCCCTAGATACTTGGCGGATAAGAAGGATGGCAAAGTGAACAAAGGTATATTTGTTATACATAGTATTGATGTGTACTTTACTAGTGTTCATAGCAACCCCTCGGTATTTGATACTGGTTCAGTTGCTAAGAGTAGTAACTCAAAACGGGAGTTGTAGAATGAACAGAGACTAGTTAAGGGTGAAGTGATGATGTGTGTTGGAAGTGGTTCCAAGATTGATATGATCTTCATCACACACTCCCTATACTTTCGGGATTAGTGTTGAACCTAAATAAATGTTGTTTGGTGTTTGCGTTGAGCATGACTATGATTTGACCATGTTTATTGCAATACGTTTATTCATTTAAAGTCAAAGAATAATTGATGTTCTGTTTACATGAATAAAACCTTCGATGGTCATACACCCAATAAAATAGTTTCTTGGATCTCGATCGTAGTGATACACATATTCATAATATTGAAGCCAAAAGATGCAAAGTTAAGAATGATAGTGCAAC
Organism: Secale cereale; assembly: GCA_902687465.1. Taxonomy (NCBI): domain Eukaryota; kingdom Viridiplantae; phylum Streptophyta; class Magnoliopsida; order Poales; family Poaceae; genus Secale; species Secale cereale. The sequence goes on from LR738711.1 coordinate 914,594,412, forward strand.
TTATTTGTGGCGCTGCCGTTTAGGTCATATTGGTGTAAAGCGCATGAAGAAACTCCATGCTGATGGGCTTTTGGAATCACTTGATTATGAATCATTCGATGCTTGCGAACCATGCCTCGTGGGCAAGATGACTAAGACTCCGTTCTCCGGAACAATAGGGCGAGCAACTGACTTATTGGAAATAATACATACTGATGTATGCCGTCCGATGAGTGTTGAGGCTCGCAGCGAGTATCATTATTTTCTGACATTCACAGATGATTTGAGAAGATATGGGTATATCTACTTGATGAAACATAAGTCTGAAACATTTGAAAAGTTCAAAGAATTTCAGAGTGAAGTGGAGAATCATCGTCACAAGAAAATTAAGTTTCTACGATTTGATCGCGGAGGCGATTATTTGAGTTATGAGTTTGGTCTTTATTTTAAAAAATGTGGAATAGTTTCACAGCTCACGCCACCCAGAACACCACAGCGTAATGGTGTGTCCGAACATCGTAACCGTACTTTATTAGATATGGTGCGATCTATGATGTCTCTTACCGATTTACCACTATCGTTTTGGGTTATGCATTAGAGACAGCTGCATTCACATTAAATAAGGGCACCATCTAAATCCATTGAGACGACGCCTTATGAAATATGGTTTCGCAAGAAACCAAAGTTGTTGTTTATTAAAGTTTAGGGTTGCGATGCTTATGTGAAAAAGCTTCAACCTGATAAGCTCGAACCCAAGTCAGAGAAATGTGTCATCATAGGATACCCAAAGGAGACTGTTGGGAACACCTTCTATCACAGATCCGAAGGCAAGATATTCGTTGCTAAGAATGGATCCTTTCTAGAGAAGGATTTTCTCTCGAAAGAAGTGAGTGGGAGGAAATTAGAACTTCATGAGGTAATTGTACCTTCTCCCGAATTGAAAAGTAGTACGTCACAGAAACTAGTTCCAGTGATTCCTACACAAATGAGTGAGCAAGCTAATGATGATGATCATGAAAATTCTAATCAAGTTACTACTGAACCTCGTAGGTCAACCAGAGTACGTTCCGCACCAGAATGGTACGGCAACCCAGTTCTGGAAGTCATGTTGCTAGACCATGATGAACCTACGAACTATGAGGAAGCGATGATGAGCCTAGATTCCGCAAAATGGCTTGAGGCCATGAAATCTGAGATGGGATCCATGTATGAGAACTAACTTTGGACTTTGGTTGACTTGCCCAATGATTGACAAGCCATTAAAAATAAATGGATTTTTAAGACGAAGACTGACGCCAATGGTAATGTTACTATCTACAAAGCTTGACTTGTTGCAAAAGGTTTTTGACAAGTTCAAGGTGTTGACTACGATGAGATTTTCTCACTCGTAGCAATGCTTAAGTCTGTCCAAATCATGTTAGCAATTGCCGCATTTTATGAAATCTGGCAAATGGATAACAAAACTGCGTTCTTTACTGGATTTATTAAATAAGAGTTGTATATGATGCAACCAGATGGTTTTGTCAATCCTAATGGTGCTAAAAAAATGTGCAAGCTCCATCGATCCATCTATGGACTGGTGCAAGCATCTCGGAGTTGGAATATACGCTTTGATAAGTTGATCAAAGCATATAGTTTTATACAACTTACGGTGAAGCTTGTATTTACAAGAAAGTGAGTGTGAGCACTACAACATTTTTTATAAGTATATGTTAATGACATATTATTGATCGGAAATGATGTACAATTTTCTGGAAAGCATAAAGGATTGTTTAAAAGCATTTTTTCAATAAAAAACCTTAGTGAAGTTGCTTGCATATGAGGCACCTAGATCATTTGAGATAGATCATGACGCTTGATAAGTTTTTCAATTAGTACATACCTTGATAAAGATTTTGAAGTAGTTCAAAATGGATCAGCCAGAGAAGCAGTTCTTGCCTGAGTTATAAGGTATCAAGTTGAGTAAGACTCAAAACCCGACCACGGCAGAAGATAAAGAAAGAATGAAAGTCATTCCCTATGCCTCAGCCATAGGTTCTATAAAGTATGGCATGCTGTGTACCAAACATGTTGTGTACCTTGCCATGAGTTTGGCAAGGAGGTACAATAGTGATCCAGGAGTAGATCACTGGACAACGGTAAAAAATTATCCTTAGTTACTGGATGACTAAGGAAATGTTTCTCGATTATGGAAGTGATATAGAGATCGTCGTAAAGAGTTACGCCGATCCAAGCTTTACACTAATCCAGATGACTCTAAGTATCAATCTAGATGCGTATTGAAAGTGGGAGCAATAAGCTAGAGTAGCTCCATGCAGAGCATTGTAGGCATAGAAATTTGTGAAATACATACGGATTTGAATGTAACAGACCCGCTGACTAAACTTCTCTCGTGAAGCAAAACATGATCACACCTTAGTACTCTTTTGGGTGTTAATCACATGGCGATGTGAACTAGATTGTTCACTCTAGTAAACCTTTTGGGTGTTAGTCACGTGGCGATGTGAACTATGGGTGTTATTCACATAACGATGTGAACTATCGGTATTAAATCACATAGCGATGTGAACTAGATTATTGGCTCTAGTGCAAGTGGGAGACTGAAGGAAATATTCCCTAGAGGCAATAATAAAGTTGTTATTTATATTTCCTTATATAATGATAAATGTTTATTATTCATACTAGAATTCTATTAACCGGAAACTTAGTACATGAGTGAATACATAGACAAAACAGAGAGTCCCTACTATGCCTCTACTAGACTAGCTCGTTAATCAAAGATGGTTATGTTTCCTAACCATAGACATGAGATGTCATTTGATCAATGGGATCACATCATTAGAAGAATGATGTGATGGACAAGACCCATCCGTTAGCTTAGCATTATGATCATTTATTTTTACTGCTATTGATTTCTTCATGACTTATACATGTTCCTCTGACTATGTGATTATGCAACTCCCGAATACCGGAGGAACACCTTGTGTGCTATCAAACGTCACAACATAACTGGGTGATTATAAAGATGCTCTACAGGTGTCTCCGAAGGTGTTTGTGGTGTTGGCATAGATCAAGAATAGGATTTTTCACTCCGAGTGTCAGAGAGGTATCTGTGGGCCCTCTCGGTAATACACATTGTAATAAGCCTTTCATGCAAACGACTAATGAGTTAGTCACGAGATGATGTATTAAGGAACGAGTAAAGAGACTTGTCGGTGACGAGATTGAATTAGGTATGATGATACCAACGATCGAATCTCGGGCAAGTAACATACCGATGACAAAGGGAACAACATATATTGTTATGCGGTTTGACCGATAAAGATCTTCGTAGAATATGTAGGAGCCAACACGAGCATCCATGTTCCGCTATTGGTTATTGACCGGAGATGTGTCTCGGTCATGTCTACATAGTTCTCGAACCCGTAGGGTCTGCACGCTTAATGCTCGATGATGATTTGTATTATGAGTTATGTGATTTGATGACCGATGTTTGCTTGGAGTTCCGGATGAGATCATGTACATGACGAACAGCCTCGAAATGATCGAGAGGTGAAGATCGATATATTGTAAAGCTATATTCAGACATCAGAAAGGTTCCAAGTGATTCGGGTAATTTTCGGAGTACCGGAGAGTTACGGGAATTCGTATTGGGCCTTAATGGGCCATACGGGAAAGGAGAGAAAGGCCTCAAGGGTGGCTGCGCCCCTTCCCCATGGACTGGTCCGAATTGGACTAGGGAAAGGGGGCGCCCCCTTCCTTCCTTCTCCTTCTCCCTTCCCCTTTTCCTATTCCATGTGGGAGGTGGAATCCTACTAGGACTAAGGAGTCCTAGTAGGACTCCACACTTTGGGCGCGCCCTATGAGGGCCGGCCTCCTCCTCCCTCCATCCTTTATATATGTGGCCAGGGGGCACCGCATAGACACACAAGTTGATTTGCAAGCCGTGTGCGGTGCCCCTCTCCACAGTTACACACCTCGGTCATATCGTTGCAGTGCTTAGGCGAAGCCCTGTGCCGGTAGCTTCATCATCACCTTCACCACGCTGTCGTGCTGACAAAAATCTCCCGTGACGCTCAACTGGATCAAGAGCTCGTGGGACGTCATCGAGTAGAGCATGTGCTTAACGCGGAGGTGCAGTACGTTCGGTGCTTAGATCGGTTGGATCGCGAAGACGTTTGACTACATCAACTGCGTCACTAGACGCTTCTGCTTTCGGTCTAGAGGGTACGTGGACACACTCTCCCCACTCGTTGCTATGCTTCTCCTAGATATATCTTGCGTGATAGTAGGAATTTTTTTGAAATACTACGTTCCCCAACAAGAATAATGATGAACACTATCTATCACTACATGCATATTTGGCTGGTGGAGGCTCTAAGTTTATTTATTTCTTTGAATAAAGCTATTTTTTCCCTACAACAAAGGAATAAATTTTTATTCACTACCAAGTTTATGCCATTATTGAGAAGGTTCTTCCAACTCAATCCTAAAATTCCCAAATTATTAATAACCCAATACATTAATTAAGTAAAGTGATGAGATCTACCAATAATCCACATCTAGATACTCAAAGTTGTCCATAACCAGGTACACTGCTAATCATGATTAGCTTGTACACTCTTCAAAGGTTTGCACACTTTTCCCCACAAGACTCGATCTCCTATGTTGAATTCCTCGCACTGCTTGATGTCTGAGAACCGGATGATCGAGACATAGTCTTTCTGAAGAGATCCCCTTAACCGATAGATAGGCCGGTACACCTATAGTTCCCCTACATCTGTTAGCCTATCATGGAAAGGTTTCCCGCAACTTACTTAACTATGCCAGAGCCCTAATGTCTTGTAGCTGCACACAGAAGTTTCTAGGCATTAAATATCATATGATCCCTTTGAGCCTGGGTGGCATTCCGTAGGGTGATCACACGGGTACTGCGGGATCCCCTAGGGCGAACACTGGATTCTCCAGGCGCCCGGGCAAGCCAGTGGTTTCTCCAGGGTGCCCCTACCATTCCACCCAGAGTTGTTTAATGTTGCCACATTTAGGTTAACCCATAATTATTGTTTCTCTCTCACAACTTGCATGAACCACACATACTAATCCCTATCTAGAAGCATGGCTAAGCAATATATGACACAACGAATATTCCCAGGGTGTTTGAAGGATCATAGGTTCCTACCTCATGAACTACATAGCATATATTCCCAATCCTACTCATGTAATCTTTGAGGAAAAACTAATGCATAGTAAAAACTGGGTATTGTAAAATATGATCAAAGTGTGAATCTTGCCTTGTACTATTGATGGAGATTCTTCGCACTCATAATTCCTGATAGTATTACTCGTCACACTCCGATCAATCTATTGCAATCACACAATTACATACAAATAAGCAATCACTCTACAAGCTGTTGACACCAGATTTTGGCACGACCAAGAACTTAATTAAGATGGCTTCAAATGGAGAAGTGCTCAAAGTAAGAAAGTTCCGTATCGTCAAAAGTAGAAACTTTGATGTTTGGGTCATCGCCATCCGATCTCATCTCGAAGGCCGAAGTTGTGTTCGAAATACTGAGATTTTGTATTCAGAACACTATTAGGCTGATTACATACCCCAGAGTTCCTCGTATGGAATAATGATCTACACGGATTGTCTTTGTCTTGTCGAAACAATCGATTTTGATATAAAAATCGTTCCAATCCGAGTTCGTATACAAAAGTTACAGCAATCGGAGTGCAGCCCTGTCATGAGGCAAGAATTGGCGCGCCCTACCAGACGCATGTCTGATGGGTAGCGCGAGGGAACAGATGTTTTGCGCGAGCGATTTGACCAAGAAGATGACCTCCGATCAAAAAACTTTCAACATGAAAGTTGTTCGTCTCGTCGAAACGGTCAAGACTGCTTTTGAGCTCATTTTCATCCGATGTCGTTTACTGCCACAAACAAGACCCGCAATGTGCAGCCAGTTTAAACCGAATAGTTTTGGAAAGTTCGGACAAAACCAATCCGAATTTGACTAGGGTTTTGGGCGTGAATCCAAACTTTTTCCTTGCATGGAAAGTCCAGCCGCCTCTTACATACCTAAGGAGTGACGGCCGATTGAACAACAACACACAATCGCAAAACCCATCTACTTATTACCCTAGTTTTACATCTCTCCCTTGTTCTTTCTCTCTCGTTTTTCGTTCGTTTTTCGTATTGAAGGGCAGCGATCCTCGAGGCTCTAGGGGCGGGCAAACTGACCTAGGGCAGACCATTGCCTCCGCGCGTCCAGACGGTGTCCCTCCCGGGCGTGTGGGGTGTCGGGTTCTCAAAAGCGCCCGCCGGATTGCTTGCATACCGCGCTTCCGGACGGGTCTCCTTCGGCGTGAGCTACGGTGCATCACCCTCGGCTTGGGGATGCCCCGGGAAGGCATCCCGTCTTTCATCTTCATCCATCGGTAACTATACTTGGAGCTATATTTTTATTCGCGACATGATATGTGTTTTGCTTGGACCGTCTTGTATAATTTGAGTCTTTGCTTGTTAGTTTGTCCCAATCATCCTTGCTGGACACACCGATTTGAGAGAGTTAAATATGGCCTAGAAATTGTTAGAACACTCTATGTGCTTCACTTATATCTTTTGAGTCGAATAGTTTTTGCTCTAGTGCTTAACTTATATCTTTTAGAGCGCGGTGGTGGTAATATTTTGTAGAAATTGTTGAACTCTCATGCTTCACTTATATCCTTTTGAGAGTCTATTAAAACAGCATGGTAATGTGTTTAGGCTAAAGAAGCTAATCTTCACATGATAGACATCCAATGTCAATGTAGTAAAAAAAATTCACACCAAGTGCATTGAATAGAATGAGATGTTGGGTGCTTGATAATTGCTTTGAGATATGACGATAGTGATATTAGTGTCATGCTAGTGGAGTTATTATGTAATTGAGAAATACTTGTGTTAAGGTTAGTGATTCTCGTATCATGCACGTATGGTGAACCGCTATGTGACGAAGTTAGAGCATGAGGTATTTGTAAAGTTCCAACCTTTGTGTCGAGGTCGGGGGTGCGCGATGGTTAACTCCTACCGACCTCCCCCCTAGGAGCATGCACTGATTGCTTTGTTTTGATGACTCGTAGATTTTTGCAATAAGTATATGAGTTCTTATGACTAATGTTGAGTCCATGGATTATACGCACTCTCACCCTTCCACCATTGCTAGCCTCTCTTGTACCGCGCAACTTTTGCCGGTACCATAAACCCACTATATATCCTTCCTCAAAACAGCCACCATATTGTTCCTCAAAACAGCCACCATACCTACATATCATGGCATTTCCATAGCCATTCCGAGATATATTTCCATGCAACTTTCCACCGTTCCGTTAATATGACACGGATCATATTGTCATATTGCCATGCATGATCATGTAGTTGACATCGTAGTTGTGGCAAAGCCACCATGCATAATTTTCATATATGTCACTCTTGATTTATTGCACATCCCGGTACACCGCCGGAGGCATTCATGTAGAGTCATACTTGTTGTAGTATCGAGTTGTAATAAAAGTGTGATGATTGTCATTATTAGAGCATTGTCCCATGTGAGGAAAGGCCAATAAAAAAAGAGATGGCCCAAAGAAAATAGAGAGGGTCTAATAAAAAAAGAGAGGAGAAAGCCCCTCCAAAAAAATGAGAGAAAAGATAGAAGGGACAATTGATACTATCTTTTTCCACACTTGTGCTTCAAAGTAGCACCATGTTCTTCATTGTAGAGAGTCTCATGTTAGTCACTTTCATATACTAGTGGGAATTTTCATTATAGAACTTGGCTTGTATATTCCAACGATGGGCTTCCTCAAATGCCCTAGGTCTTCGTGACCAAGCAAGTTGGATGCCCACCAACTAGTTTCTTTTGTTGAGCTTTCATTCATATTTAGCTCTAGTGCATCCGTTGCATGGCAATCCCTACTCACTCACATTGATATCTATTGATGGGCATCTCCATAGCCCGTTGATACGCCTAGTCGATGTGAGACTATCTCTCTCTCTTTTTTGTCTTCTCCACAACCACCTCTATTCCACCCATAGTGCTATATCCATGGCTCACGCTCATGTATTGCGTGAATGTTGAAAGGTTTGAAAAGATAGAGTATGAAAATAAGTGCTTGGCTGAAATCAGGGTTGTGCATGATATGAATATTTTGCGTGATGAAGAGGGAGCATAGCCAGACTATATAATTTTGTAGGGATAACTTTCTTTAGCCATAGTATTGTGAGAAGACATGATTGCTTTGTTAGTATGCTTGAAGTATTGTTATTTCTTATGTCAATATAGAATTTTATCTTGAATCTTTCAGATCTGAACATTCATGCCACAATTAAGATAATTACATTGAAAAACTATATTGGTTAGCATTCCACATCAAACATTCTTTCTTTATCATTTACCTACTTGAGGACGAGCAGGAATTAAGCTTGGGGATGCTTGATACGTCTCCAACGTATCTATAATTTTTGATTGTTCCATGCTATTATTTATGAAGTCTTGGATGTTTAATGGGCTTTATCATTCACTTTTATATCATTTTTTGGACTAACCTACTAACCCAAAGGCCTAGTCCAGATTGCTGTTTTTTGCCTGTTTGAGGGTTTTACAGAAAAATAAAATCAAACAGAGTCCAAATGGAATGAAACCTTCGCGAGAGATATTTTTGTAGAAAATCACGCACACGGAGCTTGAGAACCATGTCGGGGGATCAAGTGGTGGCCCATGAGGGTGGGGGGTGCGTCCCCCCTTCCCAGGGCGCACCCCCTGCCTCGTGGCCCCCCGAGCGTCCCCCGGTGCCCTCCTTCTTCCTATATAAGTCTACGTACCCCAAAACCTCCGTGAACAGAGAGAAAACCCTAATTCCACTGCCGTACCTTCTGTTCCCGTGAGATCCCATCTTGGAGCCCGTTCCGAAGCTCCGCCGAAGGGGGATCCATCACGGAGTTCTTCATCATCATCATCATCGCCCTCACCATGAGTTGTGAGTAGTTTACCACAGACCTTCGGGTCCATAGCTAGTATCTAGATGGCTTCTTCTCTCTCTCTGGATATCAATACAAAGTTCTCATCGGTCTTCGAGGAGATCTATTCGATGTAATCTCTTTTAGCGGTGTGTTTGTCGAGATCCGATGAATTGTGAGTTTATGATCAAGGTTATCTATGAAAGATATTTGGTTCTTCTCTTAACTTTTTATGTGTGCTCATAATATCCTTGCAAGTCTCTTCGAATTATTGGTTTGGTTTGGCCAACTAGATCTATAGTTCTTGCAATGGGAGAAGTGTTTGGCTTTGGGTTCAATCTTGTGGTGTCCTTTTCCAGTGACAGTAGGGGCAGCAAGGCACGTATTGTATTGTTGCCATCAAGGATAAAAAGATGGGGTTTATATCATATTGCTTGAGTTTATCCCTGTACATCATGTCATCTTGCTTAAGGCGTTACTCTGTTCTTATGAACTGAATACACTAGATGCATGCTGGATAGCGGTCGACGTGTGGAGTAATAGTAGTAGATGCAGAATCGGTTCAGTCTACTTGTCTCGGACGTGATGCCTATATACAATGATCATGCCTAGATAGTCTCATAATTATTCGCTTTTCTATCAATTACTCGACAGTAATTTGTCTACCCGTCGTGGAATATCACTATCGTGAGAGAAGCCTCTAGAGAACACTATGGCCCCCGGGTCTATTCTCAACATATCAATCTACATCTACTTTACTTTTATCACTTTTATTTGCTGTTCTTATAAACTAAAAATATCAAAAATATAAACTGTCATCTCTATCAGATCTCACTTTCGTAAGTGACCGTAAAGGGATTGACAACCCCTTATCGCGTTGGCTGCGAAGTTCTTATTTGTTTGTGCAGGTGCGAGGGACTCGCGCGTGGTCTCCTACTGGATTGATACCTTGGTTCTCAAAAACTGAGGGAAATACTTACGCTACTGTGCTGCATCTCCCTTTCCTCTTCTAGGGAATACAACGCAAGCTCGAGAAGTAGCAAGAAGAATTTTTGGCGCCGTTGCCGGGGAGGCTTACGCAAAATTCATATACCAAGTACCTATCACAAACCCTTATCCTTCGCATTACATCTTTTGCCTCTCGTTTTCCTCTCCCCCACTTCACCCTTGCCGTTTTATTTGCCCTTCTTCCGCCGTGTGTTTATCGTTCGCTTTCTTCTTGTTTGCTTGCGTGTGCTGCTTGCTTCCTTGTCATCATGTCTAGCACACCTATCATTATATCCACTCCCGAGAGTGAGGTCCTCAACTTTAAACAAAGGGAGGAAGAAAACTTAAAAGATGTCTGGTATAGAATTTGCAATGCTCAAAATAGATCTAATAGGAAGCTTTCCACTTCCGTGCTTCTTCGCAATTTTTATATTGGCATAACTCCTTGGAATAGGCTTGTTCTTGATACCGTTACCAGAGGGAATCTCTTGGGGGATCATACCCTTAATTCTTATAATGTCCTGATAGATTTATTCGGGCAGCCTTCCACCCAGGAAGAGACACAAGTTTTTGAGAAATATGTGAAGTAACAAAGATATTACAAAAGTATCTTGAACCGCTTCAGAATCTTAGTGGAAATATCCACCGCATGAATATGTTGATTACCCTTTGCAATATGCGGTTGGATGCCCTAGATCTAAAGATCTCCGAATATGAAGGGAAACGTAAAGAACCTCCCGGATTCGAACTTGACACCATTAAAAGGGTGAAGATCAATGATGGCAATACCTAGATTTATCTTGTATCGTGCCTAGCTAGGGGCGTAAAACGATAGCGCTTGTTGGGAGGCAACCCAACTTTATATTTTTTTTGTTTTTACTGCTGTTAGGGAATAAATATTGCATCTAGCCTCTGATTAGATGTGGTTTCATGTTTTGTTTAGTGTTTGTGCCAAGTAGAACCTTTGGGAAGACTTGTGTGAAGTTTATGTGATCTAGCTGTGAAAAACAGAATCATTAGCGCTCACTAAAGTGGTCTTCGGATTTTACTGGAGCGTCTTTTTTAGTTGATTCTTTTTGCAGATAATTGGTAGACAAATTCCATAAATTTTCCAATTTAGTTTGAATTTTTTGAAGTTCCAGAAGTAGGCGAAACCTGCAGATTACTACAGACTGTTCTGTTTTTGACAAATTCTGTTTTTCGTCTGTTGTTTGCTTATTTCAATGCATCTATGAGTAGTATTGGAGGATATGAACCATATAGAAGTTGGAATACAGTAGGTTTAACACCAATATAAACAAAGAATGAATTCATTGCTGCACCTTTGAGTAGTGGTTTGCTTTCTTACACTTACGGAGCTCACGAGAATTTTTGTCTAAGTTTTGTGTTGTGAAGTTTTCAAGTTTTGAGTATTGCTTTGATGGACTATGGAACAAGGAGTAGAAAAGGCCTAAGCTTGGGGATGCCCATGGCACCCCAAGTTAATTCAAGGTAATCAAAAGCCTAAGCTTGGGGATGCCCCGGGAAGGCACCCCCTCTTTCGTCTTCATCCATCGGTAACTATACTTGGAGATATATTTTTATTCGCAACATGATATGTGTTTTGCTTGGACCGTCTTGTATAATTTGAGTCTTTGCTTGTTAGTTTGTCACAATCATCCTTGCTGCACACCTATTTGAGAGAGTTAAATATGGCCTAGAAATTGTTAGAACACTCTATGTGCTTCACTTATATCATTTGAGTTGAATAGTTTTTGCTCTAGTGCTTAACTTATATCGTTTAGAGCACGGTGGTGGTAATATTTTGTAGAAATTGTTGAACTCTCATGCTTCACTTATATCCTTTTAAGATTCTATTAAAACAGCATGGTAATGTGTTTAGGCTAAAGAAACTAGTCTTCACATGATAGACATCCAATGTCAATGTAGTAAACAAAATTCACACCAAGTGCATTGAATAGAATGAGATGTTGGATGCTTGATAATTGTTTTGAGATATGAGGATAGTGATATTAGTGTCATGCTAGTGGAGTTATTATGAAATTGAGAAATACTTGTGTTAAGGTTAGTGATCCTCGTATCATGCACGTATGGTTAACCGCTATGTGATGAAGTTAGAGCATGAGGTATTCGTAAAGTGCCAACCTTTGTGTGGAGGTCGGGGGCGCGCGATGGTTAACTCCTACCAATCTCCCCCCTAGGAGCATGCATTGATTGCTTTGTTTTGATGACTCGTAGATTTTTGCAATAAGTATATGAGTTCTTATGACTAATGTTGAGTCCATGGATTATACGCACTCTCACCCTTCCACCATTGCTAGCCTCTCTTGTACCGCGCAACTTTCGCCAGTACCATAAACCCACTATATATCCTTCCTCAAAAAATCCACCATATTGTTCCTCAAAACAGCCACCATACCTACCTATCATGGCATTTCCATAGCCATTCCGAGATATATTGCCATACAACTTTCCACCGTTCCGTTCATATGACACACATGATACTGTCATATTACCATGCATGATCATGTAGTTGACATCGTAGTTGTGGCAAATCCACCATGCATAATTTTCATATATGTCACTCTTGATTCATTGCACATCCCGGTACACCGCCGGAGGCATTCATGTAGAGTCATACTTGTTGTAGTATCGAGTTGTAATTTCGAGTTGTAATAAAAGTGTGATGATCATTATTATTAGAGCATTGTCCCATGTGAGGAAAGGCCAATAAAAAAAGAGATGGCCCAAAAAAATAGAGAGGGGCTAATTAAAAGAAGAGGAGAAAGCCCCTCCAAAAAAATGAGAGAAAAGAGATAAGGGACGATTGCTACTATCTTTTTCCACACTTGTGCTTCAAAGTAGCACCATGTTCTTCATTGTAGAGAGTCTCATGTTAGTCACTTTCATATACTAGTGGGAATTTTCATTATAGAACTTGGCTTGTATATTCCAACGATGGGCTTCCTCAAATGCCTTATGTCTTCGTGAGCAAGCAAGTTGGATGCACACCCACTAGTTTCTTTTGTTGAGCTTTCATTCATATTTAGCTCTAGTGCATCCTTTGCATGGCAATCCCTACTCACTCACATTGATATCTATTGATGGGCATCTCCATATAGCCTGGTGATACGCCTAGTCGATGTGAGACTATCTCCCTCTTTTTTTGTCTTCTCCACAACCACATCTATTCCACCCATAGTGCTATATCCATGGCTCACTCTCATGTATTGCGTGAAAGTTGAAAGGTTTGAAAAGATAGAGTATGAAAACAAGTGCTTGGCTGAAATCGGGGTTGTGCATGATATGAATATTTTGTGTGATGAAGAGCGAGCATAGCCAGACTATATGATTTTGTAGGGATAACTTTCTTTAGCCATAGTATTTTGAGAAGACATGATTGCTTTGTTATTATGCTTGAAGTATTGTTATTTCTTATGTCAATATAGACTTTTATCTTGAATCTTTCAGATCTGAACATTCATGCCACAATTAAGAGAATTACATTGAAAAACTATATTGGTTAGCATTCCACATCAAAAATTCTTTGTTTATCATTTACATACTCGAGGACGAGCAGGAATTAAGCTTGGGGAAGCTTGATACGTCTCCAACGTATCTATAACTTTTTATTGGTCCATGCTATTATTTCAGAAGTCTTGGATGTTTAATGGGCTTTATCATTCACTGTTATATTATTTTTGGGACTAACCTACTAACCCAAAGGCCCAGTCCAGATTGCTGTTTTTTGCCTGTTTCAGGGTTTTACAGAAAAAGAATATCAAACGGAATGAAACCTTCGCGAGAGATATGTTTGGAGAAAATCACCCACACGGACCTTGAGAACCACGTCAGGGGATCAAGTGGTGGCTCACGAGGGTGGGGCGTGCCCCCCTGCCTCGTGCCCCCCCCACCCCCGAGCGTCCCCCGATGCCGTCCTTCTTCCTATATAAGTCTACATAACCCAAAACCTCCGTGAATAGAGAGAAAACCCTAATTCCACCGCCGTACCTTCTGTTCCCGTGAGATCCCATTTTGGAGCCTGTTCCGGAGCTCCGCCGGATGGGGATCCATCACGTTGTTCTTCATCATCATCATCATCGCCCTCACCGTGAGTTGTGAGTAGTTTACCACAGACCTTCGGGTCCATAGCTAGTATCTAGATGTCTTCTTCTCTCTCTCTGGATCTCAATACAAAGCTCTCCTCGGTCTTCGAGGAGATCTGTTCGATGTAATCTCTTTTTGCGGTGTGTTTGTCGAGATCCGATGAATTGTGAGTTTATGATCAAGGTTATTGTAGGATCGAAAGTATGTCTAGAGGGGGGGTGATTAGACTACTTGACAATATAAAAAATCTGCCTTTTGATTAAGCAAAGTTTTTGGCAGTTTCACAATTAAGATCAAATCAAGTATCACCCTACACATGCAATTCTAGAGTATAAGCAGCGGAAAGTAAATTGCACATGTAAAAGAGAGGTGGAGAAGATCAAACGCAGTTTGGTGACACGAAGATTTTTGTCGTGGTTCCGATAGGTGGTGCTATCGTACATCCACGTTGATGGAGACTTCAACCCACGGAGGGTAACGGCTGCGCGAGTCCACGGAGGGCTCCACCCACGAAGGGTCCACGAAGAAGCAACCTTGTCTATTCCATCATGGCCTACGCCCACGGAGGACTAGCCTTACTCGGGGTAGATCTTCATGAAGTAGGCGATCTCCTTGCCCTTACAAACTTCTTGGTTCAACTCCACATCTCAAAGACGGAGGCTCCCAAGCGACACCTAACCAATCTAGGAGGCACCACCCTCCAAAAGGTAATAGATGGTGTTGATGATGATGAACTCCTTGCTCTTGTGCTTCAGATGATAATCTCCCCAACACTCAACTCTCCTCACTGATATGGCTGTGGTGGAAGAAAGGTTTGAGTGGAAAGCAACTTGGGAAGGCTAGAAATCAAGTTTCATATGGTAGGAATGGAATGGCTTGATCTCAACACAAGGGTAGGTGGTTCACTTCTCAGAAAGTGTATGGTAGGAGTGGTAGACTTTCTGATGGATCTCTCCACGAATGAAGAGGGGGTGGAGGGGTATATATAGCCTCCACACAAAATCCAACCGTTACACACACATTTGACCAATCTCGGTGAGACCGAAGTGAAAACTCGGTCAGACCGAAAGTTCAAATATAGTGAACGTTGGGATTTTCGGTGGGACCGAAAGTACCATCTCGGTGTGTCCGAAGTGAGTCAAAGGTTGGAGCTTGCCATCTCGGTGGGACCGAAAATAACAATTCGGATATTCCGAAGTGATGTCAATTGGTTACAGAAGGTTGGCAGTCCATTTTCGGTGGGACCGAAACTCAAAATCGGATGGACCGAGAAATTAGGGTTTGGGAGAATAACTGAGGTGGTTCATCTCGGTGGGACTGAGTTTGCAGAATCGGTTTGTCCGAGATTACTTATGAGTGTGTTAAGTAGTGAAGAGTGCTGAAAGTTGAGGGAGCTAGATCACCAAGCACTTGAGCAACCAGATCATTAACACAACCTCATCCCCTTTTAATAGTATTTGCTTTTCCTATGGACTCAATGTGATCTTTGATCACTAAACCAAAAATAGAGTCTTGAGCTTTTGCCAATGCTTGTCTTAGCATTTTGAGGGGTCCACTTCTTCAGACATTTCCATACCCAAATCATCGAACTTCTCTGAAATGATTCTCAAGTAAATATTAGTTCAATGATATATATGTTGTTATTAATTACCAAAACCACCCAGGGATTAGTTGCACTTTCAATCTCCCCCTTTTTGGTAATTGATGACAACATATAGATCAAAGCTTCGACAAAGGATATAATCAATGAATAATATCGTCGCTTTGAGAAGTATGTGATAAACAAGAGCTCCCCCTAAATTTGTGCATTATTTAAAATTTGCGTTTGAATGCAAATGCACAATCGATTAGGATTATGGGTCACTCTTCCATGTCACATACATCTTGGTGGAGCGCACAAAATGATAGGAATGAATAACATGCACTCAAAAACCAAGACAAGAGTAAATAGCCATACAATAAGGAATAGCATATGATAAGCATTAAGCACACATTAAAGCATAGTATGACTAAGCACTCATTAAGGTAGCATCAAACGTAGTAGCAAGCACACTTAAAGTTTCAAGAACCAAAAGAAACCAGAGTATCTCAAAGAAACCGGCAAAAGAACGAAAGACGAAAGAGCACTCTCTCTCTCGAAGACCTATGATCTATAACAATTTCTCCCCCTTTGGCAACAAGTTACCAAAAAGTTCGAAAAGGTATAGAGCTAAGCGTCACTGCGGGCTCTGCTGGCGGCTCCCGTCTGGGTAGATGTCGGTGTAGAGATAGCTGCATCGGCGAAGATTTCTGCTGATGTCTGCGCTGGAGGAGTGGATGCTGGAGCTGGAGCAACTGCTGGAGCTGTAGCTGGTGCTGAAGTGGTAGCCCTGGAGTCAGTCACTGGGATAGCTGCAGATCTGGATCCTCTGGGAATCTGAGCAGTCTGGCGATGAGAGTCCTGGACTAGATCATCCTGCATGAGCTCTGCTCTCTCCTGCCTTGTCTCCTCCATGTCTGCCTCAAGCTTGTTGACAGACACCTGAATCTCAGTCAGCTTCACGTCCAGAGCGTGGATCTTGTCCTCAACAATCCTCTCTAGGCTCTCCTGAGATTGCTCAATGCTAGCCAGGCGTTGTTCAATCCTCTGGGTAGCTTCAAGAATTTGTTCTCCAAAGCTCTTTGGCTTAGCTGCTGCTGCTGCTGCCTCTTTGTCAGCTTTAGCCTTCTTCGCAGCTTCGATTTTGGCCTGTCCTTCAACTGAGGTAGGATCCTCTTCATCCATCACAACTATGTTGTCCTCATGCTCTGGCTGCAGTGGCAAGTGCTTCCTATCCAACATGAATTTGCCCGTGCCAAACTTGGCGTTGATGAGCATCTGAATCTGCGGGGCAAACCCACACGACCTCTTCTGGTCAGCTGCAGTCCTCTTAATGGTCTCTACCATTAAGTCCATCACCTTGAAAGGTGCCTTCTCATCGAGAATGTGCAGCATGTTGATAGAATAGCCTCGAATCATGCGGTGGTCTCCAGACTTAGGCATCAATGTATGCCTCAGAATAGTGTCAGTGGTGGTCAGACCTGCCTGGAGATAGTACACTGAGCCAAGCTTCCATCCTTCCAAATCAGCAGCCGGGATCTCCTTGTACATGTTCTTCATGGAATCATGACTCTTCTTAGGAATCCCATAGACATCAATGTCGTCCTCTCTCTGCACTGGAGCGTTCAGGAGTTCTGCCCATTCTTCAACAGTCGAAGAAAACCTTTGACCTTCAGTCATCCAGGTGATCTTGCCATCAGGATAGAAGTGAGCTGTGGCGTAGAACTGCATGATCATCTCGTCATTCCAGGCTGTCAGTTCTTGACCCACAAAATCAGCAACTCCACATGCAGTAAAGCTCTCATGCACATGGGGAAAGAAGTCCTGGTGCTCTTCACTGTCAATATACTTCCAGTCAACATACCTGGTGTCAGCAACAATGGGCTTCTTATCCATCAGCACGGTCTCATAGAAATCCTGCTGCTCTCTGGTGTGGAATCTGGGGTCCACAGCAGTCCTTCTCCTTACAGCATATGGATCAGACTGTCTCCATAGCCTGAGACCTTTGTCCTTCCTTGCCTTCATGTCCTCAGCTTGAGGATGAGCATCATTGTGGAGTGGCAACTTGGGACGGAGCTTAAGCAACACATGCTCTTCATCTGATTCAGACGGTGGCATCTCACCTTTGTTCTTCTCAGAAGCTGGAATGCTTCTGGTTGTTCTCTTGGGCTTGGCTGGAGCTGCCTTGGCTTGAGCAGGCTTCTTGGGCTTAGAGGAGGCTTGAGCCCGAATAGCATCACCCATGAACTTAGCTTTCTGAGGAGGGGGCTGGGGTGCATCTTCTTCTTCTTCTTCTTCTGCAGCATCAACTTGAGGTTCAGCATATACTACCCTCTTCCTCTTGGAAGTCTTCTTCACCTTGCTTGGAGCAGGCTCTTCCAAGTTGAGCTTCTTTGCAACTGCTGACTGCTTTACTTTGCTTGTGCCTTTCCTTGTCTGCTGCCCTTGGTGCTCTTTGGCAACCACATTCCTCTTTGGCTTGGAGGTTACTTCCTCAGCAACAAAGTCAGAGTCCTCATCATCTGAAGTTCTCTTCTTCCTGGTTCTGGTGGCTGCAGGAGGCAAACCACTAGGGGTGCTCCTCTCACCATCATCACTGGAGCTGCTAGCAGGACTTGTATCTGCCTCTGGAATCTCAGAAAAAGGTGACTCAGACCTGTTCTGGCTGTCACTGACATCTGACAAGGCTGAAAACCTGTGAAAAGATAAGGTATAGGCAGAGTAGAAGAGTTATCACAACTGCAGAGGTTTTTGCAAAAAAAAATTGAGTTCAAAACTTAGTTTTGAGTTTTCACAGAATGTATTTCGGTCAAACCGATTTTAAGTTTCGGTGAAACCGAAGTATTCAACAGAAACCTACACACCACTTTCGGTCAGACCGAAATGGGTTTCGGTCCTACCGATAACTTAGGGTTTCACTGAAACTACGTTTCGGTCATTCCGATTGGCACAACTCGGTTAAACCGAATGATGCAGTGCAATGGCCAGAGGCCGAATCGGTCATACCGAGTTTCAAAATCGGCTTCACCGAGATGCGTTCCGTGGAAACCTAAACCTAAGAATTTTGCTCGAAACTAGAGGATCTGAACTAATGTATAGGGAATATCTCAAACGTGGATTGAATCATGGCAAGCCTATCGTGCAAGAATCGGATGGGGAGCACGAAAAGGGATCGGGACACACCCTAACTTGGTGGTGTCCCTCTACGGCGGCAACGGTGGAGATGATTACCGTTGACGGCGGCGGAGACCTGCGGCGAGGGCGCACAGGCGACGACGGCGACGATCCGTAGACCAGGGCGACGACAGCAGGGGTCTTGGGGGCGAACGGTTTGAAGAATTAAATCGCGCGCAGCCCTCAGGTATATATAACCCCATGCTGTCGGTGGGACCGAGTTGAAAAACTCGGTGTCACCGAGATGTATAACTGCTGTGCAGTTACGCATATCGGTCAGACCGAGATTTTGAACTCGGTTTCACCGAGATGAAACCTAGATCAGTCTAAGCGTTTCGGTTGGACCGAGATTGAGAAGCCGGTCAGACCGAAATGGACTTAGAAGGTTTTGGAAGTCAGCCTTAGACGAATCGGTGGCTCCGAGTGCTCCGCACTCGGACTGTCCGAAAAAGACTTGTTCAAAGTTGTGATATGAGCATGAATAGAATTTGAGACAAGAAAGCATAGATAGCTAGGGAAGGTGCTTAGGCATTCTTGTCCATCCATTTGGCCAGAAAGATCAAAACAATCAAACAACAAATGGATGTCCTTGAATGGATGAAATCATGCATTCAACATGCTCACACAATAAGATAGCAACTGAAATATGTGTCAAACATGCACAACCAACACTCTAGCTACTAGCACACAATTTGTCGATGACTAGGTCATCTATATATGAGTATATTGACTTAGGAGCCAAATGAGAACATTTGATCATAGGTCATAGTCATCGTTTAAGCACAAGTGGGGTTACCACTTTTACATAAAGCATTTATGTGTTCACATCATTTGGAGATGCTTTAGCTCAATTTTTTTTAGAGCAAAGCTCCCCCTAGATGTGAGAACCCCTTTTAAAGGGTCAAACTAACCTTGGGTTGTCGTAGAAGACTTCATGTAGATGTTGAAGATGTGGATGCTCAATGTTGATGTAGATCATCAAGAGTTGGGAGCAATCCTTTGGATTAGGGCACTTTCAATACCTACATGGGTTAGTCCCACAAGGAACAAACAAGAATATCCATAGACATAGAGTGAAGTACATAAAAGATGATGTCCATGAAAGCAATGATTACCTTGTCCCTTGACTTACCAACAAGAGGGTTTGTGACTCCATGAACTAGTGCATGATGTGGAAGTTGTTTGCACAAGTTCTTGCCAAAATGAATATGAGTGAAGTTTGTTGGTGGAGTCACCCTCAAGAACCTTCTAGTTCTTCTTCTTTGGGATCCACATCATCTTGATGGGAATCCTTGGTGTTGTAGTTGAGCTTGACGAAGTAGAACTTGATGTGTCCTTGGGAACCCACTTGACCATGGCTTGAGGTGCTTCAATGAATGCATCAATGTCCTCTTGAAGCTTGTCCTTGGCCTTTAGCTTGTGGTCTTGTGGTGGAAGGTCATCTTGAGCTTGTTCCACTTTAGAAGAAGTAGGATCATACTTCTCCTTTTGTGAAACAAACTGTGGAGTAGGGTATTGACCTTCTTCCCACTCAACACCTTCGGCGTTGTACTTTCGCTCAAAACCAATCCCTTGATTCTTCCGGTGTCTTCCTTGTTTGCGAACAATCTCCTCAAAGTTTTTGCTTCTGGCAAGACTCTTGTAGACACCTTTCTCTATGATTTCCTTCAATAAGCTATTTTCTTGCTCAAGTGTAACTTGGCTTGAAACATTGTTAGTGGAATCAAGAGAACTACTAGAAGCAACAATATTGGATTTAACATTGTTATTGTTACTACTAGAGGAAGAATTTTTCTTATGCTTGTCATGCTTAGTCTTAATAGGTGGCAAGAAATTAGACAAGAGAAGTCGTTTGGCAAGATATGAAGAACTCTTCTTTCGAAGATCGTCATTGATCGCTTTTAGAAACTCATGTTCTTGCTCTAGAGTGAGCTTCTCGAAGCGTAGCTTCTCATGAGATCTTAGGAGCTCTCTATGATCTTCTTGAGTTGTTTCATGAGCTAACTTAAGAGTGTTTAGTTCTTTAGTTAGACGCTCAATCTCCTTCATAGCATTGTCATTCGACTCTTCTCGACTATAAAGACTACTAGCATTTTCATCAATACTAAGCTCACTAGATTTATCATGCAAGAGCTCATCTTCACCAAGCAAGTCATCCTCATCACTATCAAAGTCAATGAATTCAGGGTGTGTTACCTTGGGGCCTTTAGCCATGAAGCATCTTCCAATTCCCTCATTTGGTGAATCAAATAAGTCGTAGGAGTTGGAGTTGGAGGATACTAGTGCAAGTCCGGCAACACCTTCATCTTGACTATAGTCGGAGTCGGAGTGATAGCTTCCATCGGATTGATTGTCAGAGTCGGAGCCGGAGACCCATTCACCAACATGAGCTTGATGTCTTCTTCTTGTGTAGCTCCTTGATGACTTGTCTTTCCTCTCCGAATCCTTGCTTCTCCGAGAGGGTCTTCGTTCATAACGATCATCTCTGCTCCTTCTCTCTCTCCGAGGTGACTCATCTCTTGCTCTTCTTCTTGGAGATTCTTCTCTTCTCTTGTGGGGAGCCGTACACTCATTTGAGAAGTGTCCGGGTCTTCCACAATTATAGCAGTTTCGATCACGGCTAGAAGATCTCTTTTCATCATATGATCTAGACTTTGAGCTTCTTTCTTTGCCTCTATTCTTGTAGAACTTGTTGAAGTTCTTGACCATTAGGCTTATCTCTTCATTGGAAATTAGCTTGTCACTTGAGGTAGTAGGAGCATCACTTTTAGCTTTGTAAGCACCACTTGACTTGTTGTGAAGCTCTTCCTTATCCTTAAGTGTCATCTCATGAGCAACAATTCTTCCAATGACTTCAGTTGGCTTGAGAGTCTTGTAGTTTGGCATCATTTGGATCAAAGTGCACACGGTGTCATACTTTCCATCCAAAGCTCTGAGAATCTTCTTAATGATGAATCGGTCGGTCATTTCTTCGCTTCCTAAGCCGGCAATCTCATTTGTGATGAGAGCAAGCCTAGAGTACATTTCAGCGACTCCTTCACCATCCTTCATCTTGAACTTGTCAAGTTGACCTTGAAGAATATCTAGCTTTGATTCCTTCACAGATTCAGTACCTTCGTGCATTTCAACCAAAGTATCCCAAATCTCTTTAGCATTCTCAAGACGGCTGATTTTGTTGAACTCTTTGGGACACAAAGCATTGAAGAGAATGTCACAAGCTTGAGCATTGTTTTGCAACATCCGCAACTCTTCTGGTGTAGCTTCGCGATCCGGAACTTTTCCTTCTTCAAAGAAATCACCTTGCATACCAACACAAATAATGCCCCATGCGGCTGGGTTATGACCAAGAATATGCATTTTCATTTTATGCTTCCAACTAGCAAAATTTGTACCATCAAAGTAAGGACCTCTACGATAATTACCCTCACTAGACGCCATACTCTCCTAGGTTGTGAAACCAAGCTTATGGAGTCCAATGCAATGGAAACCAAAACAATGGAGACCAAAGCTCTGATACCACTTGTAGGATCGAAAGTATGTCTAGAGGGGGGGTGATTAGACTACTTGACAATATAAAAAATCTGCCTTTTGATTAAGCAAAGTTTTTGGCAGTTTAACAATTAAGATCAAATCAAGTATCACCCTACACATGCAATTCTAGAGTATAAGCAGCGGAAAGTAAATTGCACATGTAAAAGAGAGGTGGAGAAGATCAAACGCAGTTTGGTGACACGAAGATTTTTGTCGTGGTTCCGATAGGTGGTGCTATCGTACATCCACGTTGATGGAGACTTCAACCCACGGAGGGTAACGGCTGCGCTAGTCCACGGAGGGCTCCACCCACGAAGGGTCCACGAAGAAGCAACCTTGTCTATTCCATCATGGCCTATGCCCACGGAGGACTAGCCTTACTCGGGGTAGATCTTCACGAAGTAGGCGATCTCCTTGCCCTTACAAACTTCTTGGTTCAACTCCACATCTCAAAGACGGAGGCTCCCAAGCGACACCTAACCAATCTAGGAGGCACCACCCTCCAAAAGGTAATAGATGGTGTTGATGATGATGAACTCCTTGCTCTTGTGCTTCAGATGATAATCTCCCCAACACTCAACTCTCCTCACTGATATGGCTGTGGTGGAAGAAAGGTTTGAGTGGAAAGCAACTTGGGAAGGCTAGAAATCAAGTTTCATATGGTAGGAATGGAATGGCTTGATCTCAACACAAGGGTAGGTGGTTCACTTCTCAGAAAGTGTATGGTAGGAGTGGTAGACTTTCTGATGGCTCTCTCCACGAATGAAGAGGGGGTGGAGGGGTATATATAGCCTCCACACAAAATCCAACCGTTACACACACATTTGACCAATCTCGGTGAGACCGAAGTGAAAACTCGGTCAGACCGAAAGTTCAAATATAGTGAACGTTGGGATTTTCGGTGGGACCGAAAATACCATCTCGGTGTGTCCGAAGTGAGTCAAAGGTTGGAGCTTGCCATCTCGGTGGGACCGAAAATAACAATTCGGATATTCCGAAGTGATGTCAATTGGTTACAGAAGGTTGGCGGTCCATTTTCGGTGGGACCGAAACTCAAAATCGGATGGACCGAGAAATTAGGGTTTGGGAGAATAACTGAGGTGGTTCATCTCGGTGGGACTGAGTTTGCAGAATCGGTTTGTCCGAGATTACTTATGAGTGTGTTAAGTAGTGAAGAGTGCTGAAAGTTGAGGGAGCTAGATCACCAAGCACTTGAGCAACCAGATCATTAACACAACCTCATCCCCTTTTAATAGTATTTGCTTTTCCTATGGACTCAATGTGATCTTTGATCACTAAACCAAAAATAGAGTCTTGAGCTTTTGCCAATGCTTGTCTTAGCATTTTGAGGGGTCCACTTCTTCAGACATTTCCATACCCAAATCATCGAACTTCTCTGAAATGATTCTCAAGTAAATATTAGTTCAATGATATATATGTTGTTATTAATTACCAAAACCACCCGGGGATTAGTTGCACTTTCAGTTATCTATGAAAGATATTTGGTTCTTCTCTGAACTTTTTATGTGTGCTCATAATATCCTTACAAGTCTCTTCGAATTATTGGTTTGGTTTGGCCTACTAGATATATAGTTCTTGCAATGGGAGAAGTGATTGGCTTTGGGTTCAATCTTGCGGTGTCCTTTCCCAGTGACAGTAGGGGCTGTTGGGGATCGTAGCAGAAAACAAAAAAAAATTCGCATCACCAAGATCAATCTATGGAGTAATCTAGCAATGAGGGAGAGGGGAGTGCATCTACATACCCTTGTAGATCGCTAAGCGGAAGCGTTACAAGAACGCGTATGAAGGAGTCGTACTCGTGGCGATTCAGATCGCGGATGCTTCCGATCTAAGCGCCGAACAACGGCGCCTCCACGTTCAACTCACGTGCAGCCCGATGACGTCTCCCACGCCTTGATCCAGAAAGGGGAGAAGTAGAGGTTGGGGAAGACTCCGTCCATCAGCAGCACGACGGCGTGGTGGTGGTGGAGGAGCGTTGCAATCCTGCAGGGCTTCCCCAAGCACCGCGGGAGAGGAGGAGGACTTGGGAGAGGGGGATGGCTGCGTGAGAACTTGGGGTGCGGCTTCCCTCCCACCCTCCATGTATATATAGGGGCCAGGGAGAGGGGGGCGGCCCCCTCAGATCCAATCTGAGGAGGGGGCGGCGGCAAGGGGGGTGCCTTTCCCCCCAAGGCAATGGGGCGCCCCCCCCCCTAGGTTTCCCCCCAAACCCTAGGTGCATGGGCCCTAAGGGGGATCCCAGCCCACTAAGGGGCTGATCCCTCTCCACATACAGCCCATAGGGCCCTCCGGGGCAGGTGGACCCTCCCGGTGGACCCCCGGAACCCCTTCGGTGGTCCCGGTACAATACCAATAACCCCCCGAATTATTCCGGCGACCGTATGATGACTTCCCATATATAAATCTTTACCTCCGAACCATTCCGGAACTCCTCATGACATCCGGGATCTCATCCGGGATTCCGAACAACATTTGGTAACCACGTATATCTATTCCCTATAACCCTAGCGTCATCGAACCTTAGGTGTGTAGACCCTACGGGTTCGAGAACCATGCAGACATGACCGAGACAGCTCTCCGGCCAATAACCAACAGCGGGATCTGGATACCCATGTGGGTTCCCACATGTTCCACGATGATCTCATCGGATGAACCATGATGTCAAGGATTCAATCAATCTCGTATATAATTCCCTTTGTCTACCGGTATAGTACTTGCCCGAGATTCGATCGTCGGTATCCCGATACCTTGTTCAATCTCGTTACCGGCAATCCTCTTTACTCGTTCCGTAACACATCATCCCGTGATCAACTCCTTCATCACATTGTGCACATTATGATGATGTCCTACCGAGTGGGCCCAAAGATACCTCTCCATCACACGGAGTGACAAATCCCAGTCTCGATTCGTGCCATCCCAACGGACACTTTGGGAGATACCCGTAGTGCACCTTTATAGCCACCCATTTTTTCGGCTGAAGCCATAAGCATCGCATCCCCAAACATTAAGAAACGACAACTTCGGTTTCCTGCCAAACCATACGGCATCGTCTCAACAGACTTAGACGGTGCACTATCTAAAGTGAATGCAGCTGTCTCTAATGCATAACCTCAAAATAATAGCGGTAGATCGGTAAGAGACATCATAGATCGCACCATATCTCATAAGGTTCGATTACGACGTCCGGACACACCATTACGCTGTGGTGTTCCAGGTGGCTTCAACCGCGAAACAATTCCACAATGTCTTAAGTGATTGCAAAATTCATAACTCGGAAAATCTTCCTTTGATCAGATCGGAGGAACATGATCTTCTTGTTATGATGATTCTTAACTTCACTCTGAAATTGCTTGAACTTTTCAAACGTTTCATACTTTTGCTTCATTAAGTAAATATACCCATATCTACTCAAATCGTCAGTGAAGATGAGAAAATAATGATATCCACCACACGCCTTAATTCTCATTGGATCACACACATCAGCATGTATGATTTCCAACAAGTCACTTGCCCGTTTCGTTGTACCTAAAAACGGGATCTTAGTCATCCTGCTCATGAGGCATGGCTCGCATGTGTCAAGAGATTCAAAATCAAGTGACTCCAAACATCCATCAGTATGGAGTTTCTTCATGCATTTTATGCCAAAATGACCTAAGCGGAAGTGCCACAAGAAAGTGGTACTATCATTATCATGTGTATTAGCATGATCGAGATTCAATAAACCATTGGGTGCATGACCATAAAGCTATTATTCATGTAAACAGAATAACCATTATTCTCTAACTTAAATGAATAACTGTATTGCAATGAACATGATCTAATCATATTCATGCTCAACGTAGACACCTGATAACATTTATCTAGGTTCAACACTAATCCCGAAGGTAGAGGGAGCGTGCGATGGTGATCTTATCAACCTTGGAAACACTTCCAACACACATCGTCACTTCGCCCTTAGCTAGTCTCCGCTCAGTCCGTAGCTTTTGCTTCAAGTCACTAATAATAGCAACTGAACCGGTATCCAATACCCATGTACTACAAGGAGTACTAGTAAGGTACACATCAATAACACGTATATCAAATATACTTTATTGAAGTTGCCAGCTTTCTTATCTACCATGTATTTGGGGTAGTTCCGCTACCATGTGACCGTTCCCCTTACAATAGAGGCACTTAGACTCGAGGTTTGGGTTCAACCTTGGGTTCCTTCATTAGAGCGACAACTGGTTTGCCATTCATGAAGTTTCCCTTCTAGCCCTTTCCCCTTTTGAAACCAGTGGTCTTGATAAACCATCAACACTTGATGCTCCTTCTTGATTTCTACTTTTGCGGTCTTAAGCAACGCTAATAGCTTCGGGATCATCTCCATCCTTTGCATGTCATAGTTCATCTCGAAGTTCTAGTAGCTTGGTGATAGTGTCTAGAGAATTCCGTCAACCACTATCTCATCTGGAAGATTAACTCCCACTTGGTTCAAGTGATTTTAGCACCCAGACATTCTGAGCACATGCTAACTAGTTGAGCTATTCTCCTCCATCTTGTTGGCAAAAGAACTTGTCAGAGGTCTCATACCTCTCAACACGGGCATGAGCCTGAAATCCCAATTTCAGCTCTTGGAACATCTCATATGTCTTATGGCGTTCAAAATGTCATTAGAATCCCGATTCTAAGCCGTAAAGTATGGTGCACTAAACTATCAAGTAGTCATCAAGACGTGTCTGTCAGGTGTTCACAACATCACAGACGACGTTGTAGGGGTTTGCACATCGAGCGGTGCATCAAAGACGTAAGCCTTCTATGTAGCAGTGAGGACACTCCTCGGACTACGGACCCAGTCTGCATCATTGCTTACTATATCTTTCAACTTAGTCTTTCTCTACGATCGTATTAAACAGGGAGCTACAACGCAGGCTTTTGGACTACAACATAATTTGCGAAGACAACTTAGACTATTGTTCATGACAATTAAGTTCATCTAATCAAATTTAATGAACTCCCACTCAGATAGACATCTCTCTAGTCATCCAAGTGATACATGATCCGAATAGACTAGGCCGTGTCCGATCATCACGTGAGACGGACTAGTCATCAACAGTGAACATATTTATGTTGATCGTATCTTCTATACGACTCATGTTCGACCTTTCGGTCTTCCGTGTTCCGAGGCCGTGTCTGTACATGCTAGGCCCGTCAAGTGAACCCTAAGTGTATTGCGTGTGTAAATTTGGCTTACACCCGTTGTATGCGAACGTTAGAGCCTATCACACCCGATCATCACGTGGTGCTTCGGAACAACGAACCTTAGCAACGGTGCATAGTTAGGGGGAACACAATTCTTGAAATTTTAGTGAGAGATCATCTTATTTACTACCATCGTTCTAAGCAAATAAGATGTAAAACATGATAAACATCACATGCAATCAAATAGTGACATGATATGGCCAATATCATTTCGCTCCTTTTGATCTTCATCTTCGGGGCTCCATGATCATCATCATCACCGGCGTGACACCATGATCTCCATCATCATGATCTCCATCATCGTGTCTTCATGAAGTTGTCTCGCCAAACATTACTTCTACTACTATGGCTAACGGTTAGCAATAAAGTAAAGTAATTACATGGCGTTTTCAGTGACACGCGGGTCATACAATAAAATAAGACAACACCTATGGCTCCTGCAGGTTTTCATACTCATCGACATGCAAGTCGTGATTCCTATTACAAGAACATGATCAATCTCATACATCACATATATATCATTCATCACATCATTTTCGCCATATCACATCACACGGCACATGGTGCAAGAACAAGTTAGACGTCCTCTAATTGTTGTTGCAAGTTTTTACGTGGCTCCTATAGGTTTCTAGCAAGAACGTTTCTTACCTACGCCAAAACCACAACGTGATATGCCAATTTCTATTTACCCTTCATAAGGACCCTTTTCATCGAATCAGCTCCGACTAAAGTGGGAGAAATAGACACCCGCTAGCCACCTTATGCAACTAGTGCTTGTCAGTCGGTCGAACGCGTCTCACGTAAGTGTACCTGTAAGGTCGGTCCGGGCCGCTTCATCCCGCGATGCTGCCGAATCAAGATAAGACTAGTAACGGCAAATCGACGCCCATAACTACTTTGTGTTCTACTCGTGCAAGAAACTACGCATAGACCTAGCTCATGATGCCACTGTTGGGGATCGTAGCAGAAAACAAAAAAATTCTACGCATCACCAAGATCAATCTATGGCGTACTCTAGCAACGGGGGATTGGGGAGTGCTTCTACATACCCTTGTAGATTGCTAAGCGGAAGCGTTACAAGAACGCGGATGAAGGAGTCATACTCGTAGCGATTCGGATCGCGGTTGATTCCGATCTAAGCGCCGAACAACGGCGCCTCCGCGTTCAACACACATGCAGCCTGGTGACGTCTCCCATGCCTTGATCCAGCAAGGGGAGAAGGAGAGGTTGGGGAAGACTCCGTCCATCAGCAGCATGACGGTGTGGTGGTGGTGGAGGAGCGTGGCAATCCTACAGGGCTTCGCCAAGTACCGCGGGAGAGGAGGAGGACTTGGGAGAGGGGGAGGGCTGCGCCAGAACTTGGGGTGCGGCTGCCCTCCCACCCCCCACGTATATATAGGGGCCAGGGAGAGGGGGGGCGGCCATCTCAGATCCAATCTGAGGAGGGGGCGGCGGCCAGGGGGGTGCCTTGCCCCCCAAGGCAAGGTGGGCGCCCCCCCTTAGGGTTCCCCCCAAACCCTAGGCGCATGGGCCCTAGGGGGAGGCACCCAGCCCACTAAGGGGCTGGTCCCTCTCCACATACAGCCCATAGGGCCCTCCGGGGCAGGTGGACCCTCCCGGTGGACCCTCGGAACCCCTTCGGTGGTCCCGGTACAATACAGGTAACCCCCCGAATTATTCCGGTGACCGTATGATGACTTCCCATATATAAATCTTTACCTCCGGACCATTCCGGAACTCCTCGTGATGTCCGGGATCTCATCCAGGACTCCGAAAAACATTCGGTAACCACATATATCTATTCCCTATAACCCTTGCGTCATCGAACCTTAAGTGTGTACACCCTACGGGTTTAGGAACCATGCACACATGACCGAGACAGCTCTCTAGCCAATAACCAACAGCGGGATATGGATACCCATGTTGGTTCCCACATGTTCCACGATGATCTCATCGGATTAACCACGATGTCAAGGATTCAATCAATCCCGTATACAATTCCATTTGTCTACCTGTATAGTACTTTCCCGTGATGCGATCGTCGGTATCCCGATACCTTGTTCAATCTCGTTACCGGCAAGTCTCTTTACTCGTTCCCTAACACATCATCCCGTGATCAACTCCTTGATCACATTGTGCACATTATGATGATGTCCTACCGAGTGGGCCCAGAGATACCTCTCCGTCACACGGAGTGACAAATCCCAGTCTCGATAAATGACAACCCAACGGACACTTTCGGAGATACCCGTAGTGCACCTTTATAGCCACCCAGTTACGTTGTGACGTTTGGTACACCCAAAGTATTCCTACGGTATCCGGGAGTTGCACAATCTCATGGTCTAAGGAAAAGATACTTGACATTTAGAAAAGCTTTAGCATACGAACTACACGATCTTGTGCTAGGCTTAGGATTGGGTCTTGTCCATCACATCATTCTCCTAATGATGTGATCCCGTTATCAATGACATCCAATGTCCATGGTCAGGAAACCATAACCATCTATTGTTCAACGAGCCAGTCAACTAGAGGCTCACTAGGAACATGGTGTTTGTCTATGTATCCACATATGTATCTGAGTTTCCTATCAATACAATTCTAGCATGGATAATAAACAATTATCATGAACAAGGAAATATAATAATAACCAATTTATTATTGCCTCTAGGGCATATTTCCAACAGGGGCAGCAAGGAACATATTGTATTGTAGCCATCGAGGATAAAAAGATGGGGTTTATATCATATTGCTTGAGTTTATTCCTCTACATCATGTCATCTTGCTTAAGGCGTTACTCTGTTCTTATGAACTCAATACACTAGATGCATGCTGGATAGCGGTCGATGTGTGGAGTAATCGTAGTAGATGCAGAATCGTTTCGGTCTACTTGCCTCGAACGTGATGCCTATATACAATGATCATGCCTAGATAGTCTCATAATTATTCGCTTTTCTATCAATTGCTTGACAGTAATTTGTCTACCCGCCGTAGAATATCGCTATCATGAGAGAAGCCACTAGAGAACACTATGGCCCCCGGGTCTATTCTCAACATATCAATCTACATCTACTTTACTTTTATCGCTTTTATTTATTGTTCTTATAAACTAAAAATATCAAAAATATAAACTATCATCTCTATCAGATCTCACTTTGATAAGTGACCGTAAAGGGATTAACAACCCCTTATCATGTTGGCTGCAAAGTTCTTATTTGTTTGTGTAGGTGCGAGGGACTCGCGCGTGGTCTCCTACTGGATTGATACCTTGGTTCTCAAAAACTGAGGGAAATACTTACACTACTGTGCTGCATCTCCCTTTCCTCTTCGTGGGAATACAACGCAAGCTCGTGAAGTAGCACAAGGTTTCTGATTTTCTTAAATTTAGTGGAGAGGGCACGAAAACAACTTGGGAGCATGTGAGTCAGTAGTTAGCACACTTGGGTGAAGCAGGTTCCATAGAAGAGTTGAAAGTGCGTTTATTTCCCTTGTCTTTAACTGGCACCGCATTTTCATGGTTTGCTTCTTTGCCACATGGCTCAATTCTCTTATGGTCGCAATTAGAGCAAAAGTTTCATGATCACTTTTATTGCGGCGATAATGAGCTGAAGTTGTCTAATCTTACATCGGTTAGGCAAAAACATGATGAATCGGTCACCGATTATGTCAAGAGATTCAGAGATATAAAAACCGATGTTATAGCTTAGTGATAACTGAGAGAGACTTGGCGGATCTTGTTCTTAATGGTTTGAAAATTCACATTAAAGAGAGGCTAGAAAGTTATGAGTTTTCGGCATTAATCAAGTCTTACAAAAAGCTTTGGCCCAAGAGAGTCGAAGTAAAGAGGTACATAGGTCTACAACTGATCGTCCTAGAATGCATATGGTTGAACACAATGATGATAATTCGGACGATGAGGTTGATGATTATACTACAAAATTTGTTTGGTCCTCAAAGGCCAAATCATATATGTGCAATGCTCTTAAGCCGATTCACAAGAATCATGATGAGGAGATGAGGTTTACTTTAGATATATCAAAGTGTGATAAAATATTTGATGCTCTCCTGCAGGACAAGGTGATTAGAATATCACACACCATACTGCCGTTTGAGGAGCTAAAACGGCATGCTTATTGCAAGTATCATAATTCATTTTCTCATACTACTAACGATTGTGTTGACACCTGATTTAGGCAAGATACGGAAAGCAATAAAGATGGTCTCAAGTGGAAGGTTTTTTAGCATAAAAAGATCCACGTCGCCGAGTGGAACAACTTTG
Source organism: Secale cereale (assembly GCA_902687465.1). Lineage (NCBI taxonomy): Eukaryota > Viridiplantae > Streptophyta > Magnoliopsida > Poales > Poaceae > Secale > Secale cereale. The sequence goes on from LR738711.1 coordinate 914,626,305, forward strand.
ATATTTTGGTTATCATCATTCGACCTTATTTTAGGGACCGAAACTATACTCCGAGTGACATAATTCAATGTGCCGAGTGGTTTTTTGCCCAATCACGCCTTCAAGACGACCTCGGAAGAAGGAGCACTCCAAAGGAATTGTCTTGGTCTCGTCGAGGCAATCAATTTTGATATATAAATCATCTCAACCCGAGTTCGTATGCAACAGTTACAGCCAATACAAACCAGCCCTACCAAAGACCAAAATATTACGCGCGACACCAGACACATGTTGATGAGTGTCTGATACAACGTGTGAGCAATTCGTCCTTCTAGATGGCCTTGAATCGAAAAATATGGGGTTTCTATCATATTGCTTGAGTTTATTCCTCTACATCATGTCATCTTGCTTAAGGCGTTACTCTGTTCTTATGAACTCAATACACTAGATGCATGCTGGATAGCGGTCGATGTGTGCAGTAATAGTAGTAGATGCAGAATCATTTCGGTCGACTTGCCTCGAACGTGATGCCTATATACAATGATCATGCCTAGATAGTCTCATAATTATTCGCTTTTCTATCAATTGCTTGACAGTAATTTGTCTACCCGCCGTAGAATATCGCTATCATGAGAGAAGCCACTAGAGAACACTATGGCCCCCGGGTCTATTCTCAACATATCAATCTACATCTAAATTACTTTTATCGCTCTTAATTACTATTCTTATAAACTAAAAATATCAAAAATATAAACTATCATCTCTATCAGATCTCACTTTGATAAGTGACCGTAAATGGATTGACAACCCCTTATCGTGTTGGCTGCAAAGTTCTTATTTGTTTGTGTAGGTGCGAGGGACTCGCGCGTGGTCTCCTACTGGATTGATACCTTGGTTCTCAAAAACTGAGGGAAATACTTACACTACTGTGCTGCATCTCCCTTTCCTCTTCGAGGGAATACAACGCAAGCTCGTGAAGTAGCACATGGATTCTGATTTTCTTAAATTTAGTGGAGAGGGCACGAAAACAACTTGGGAGCATGTGAGTCAGTATTTAGCACACTTGGGTGAAGCAGGATCCATAGAAGAGTTGAAAGTGCGTTTATTTCCCTTGTCTTTAACTGGCACCGCATTTTCATGGTTTGCTTCTTTGCCACATGGCTCAATTGTCTTATGGTCGCAATTAGAGCAAAAGTTTCATGATCACTTTTATTGCGGCGATAATAAGCTGAAGTTATCTAATCTTACATCGGTTAGGCAAAAACATGATGAATCATCACCGATTATGTCAAGAGATTCAGAGATATAAAAAAACGATGTTATAGCTTAGTGATAACTGAGAGAGACTTGGCGGATCTTGTTCTTAATGGTTTGAAAATTCACATTAAAGAGAGGCTAGAAAGTTATGAGTTTTCAGCATTAATCAAGTCTTACAAAAAGCTTTGGCCCAAGAGAGTCGAAGTAAAGAGGTACAAAGGTCTACAACTGATCGTCCTTGAATGCATATGGTTGAACACAATGATGATAATTCGGACGATGAGGTTGATGTCTATACTACAGAATTTGTTTGGTCCTCAAAGGCCAAATCATATATGTGCAATGCTCTTAAGCCGATTCACAAGAATCATGATGAGGAGATGAGGTTTACTTTTGATATATCAAAGTGTGATAAAATATTTGATGCTCTCCTGCAGGACAACGTGATTAGAATATCACACACCATACTGCCGTTTGAGGAGCTAAAACGGCATACTTATTGCAAGTATCATAATTCATTTTCTCATACTACTAACGATTGTGTTGACACCTGATTTAGGCAAGATACGGAAAGCAATAAAGATGGTCTCAAGTGGAAGGTTTTTTAGCATAAAAAGATCCACGTCGTCGAGTGGAACAACTTTGATATTTTGGTTATCATCATTCGACCTTATTTTAGGGACCGAAACTATACTCCGAGTGACATAATTCAATGTGCCGAGTGGTTTTTTGCCCAATCACGCCTTCAAGACGACCTCGGAAGAAGGAGCACTCCAAAGGAATTGTCATGGTCTCGTCGAGGCAATCAATTTTGATATATAAATCATCTCAACCCGAGTTCGTATGCAACAGTTACAGCCAATACAAACCAGCCCTACCAAAGACCAAAATATTACGCGCGACACCAGACACATGTTGATGAGTGTCTGATACAACGTGTGAGCAATTCGTCCTTCTAGATGGCCTTGAATCGAAAAACCTTCAGCAGGAAAAAGTTTTGCCTCATCGAGCCGATTTATTTTCATATATAATTTGTCTCAATCCGAGGTGGTATGTAACCTGGAGAGGCAAGTCAAGGTCAGGCTGTGTTTTCAGCCAAGAAATCCGAGTGAAAAGCTTACCATCCGAGTGAAAACTTACCGATCGAGTAAAGGATTGTCTTCCGAGTGAAAATATAATTAACCGAGTGAAAATATTACCATCAGAATGAAAACTTGTCGATCGAAAATGTGATCATCCGAGTGAAAGATTGTCTTCCGAGTGAAAATGTGATCATCCGAGTGAAAGATTGTATTCCAAGTGAAAATATGGTCATCCGAGTGAAAGATTGTATTCCGAGTGAAAATATAGTCATCCGACTGAAAGATCGTCTTCCGAGTGAAAGATTCTAACATCCGAGTGAAAAGTCCAGTCAGACGATCCGAGTGGAAGACTATAATCCGAGTGGATGAGCTCGAATCCGAGTGAAACTGAACATGTGCCCAAAAGTTTATCAAGATGATCTCGAATGGAGAAGTGTTCAATACGGAAGTTGTGCGTATCGACAAAATGGTGAACTTTGGTTTTGGAGTCATCGTCATCCGAGATATTATATGGCATGCGAATTCACTATGAGACTCGGATAATCCAGTCTGCTGCAAGAACGAGTCTGACTGGAAGGTAAAGATGACTTCAATAGTATTCAATATGAACTTATTTGAAAAAGTGATCAACATGAGAATTGGTCGTCTCGTCGAGGCGCACAAGTTTGATATTTGGGCCGTCTTGATCGGAGATTGTATGCAAGCTCGGCGGCCCGCGCAAGGAGGAAGACAGAAGATGGGCAGATTCAGACTAAATCCGAGTTGGAATAGAACTAGGACTCTAGGACGTGAATTGGTGTAATTTTTTGTAAGGAAAGCTTAGATGAATCCTTTGCTTGTACGGGAAGTCCAGCCGCCTCTTATATATGTTGGGGGTGATGGCCGATTAGACAACACACAATCAAACAAATCGATATACTACTTTTTCCAGTCTACGTTTTATCCCTCCATCGTTTTTCTCTCTCGTTCTTCGATGTTCTTCATGTTTGAGAGCTGCGAATGTCGAGGCTCTAGGCACGAGCTAATCGACCTAGGGCAGCCCATTGCCGCCGCACTCCCTGACGGGGTCCCTCCCGGGGGTGTGGGGTTCCGGGTCTCAAAAGCGCCTACCGACTGTCTTGCGTATCGCGCTGTTGGTCGTGCCTACTTCGACGTGAGCTGCGGTGCATCACCCCCGGCGTCAAGGGTACACGTGATGTGTTCGTGTGTCAACACACTTTTTTGCGACTCCGCTGGGGACTGAAGGTCAGTCATCATCATCCACCATGTCCGATCTTCCCAAGCCATCTGAGGTAGATGCCGATAACATCATTAAGCCCAGTCTTGATGAGATATCGGCCGATCATTGCCAAATCTATAAGGAGTACAAGAAGGTGCACGAAGAGAAGGAGTTGCAGGAGTTCCTTGCGAAGTTCAAGAAGGATCGCCAAGGCAACATCACTCTGATTGAAGAAATCAAGTTCCCTCCTCTTCAAGCCGAGTAGGTTAAACCCTCTGTGAGTACTACCTTTTCTCCTGAGCAATGGGATGAGATTGCGAGTCGTATTGCTGATGGTAACAATCTAGTCTATCAAACTTTCATAGAAAATACTAATGCTCAGAAGAATATATCTCAATCGTCTAGTGGTAATGGTGGTATAGCTGCTAGTGTGCAAAACCCTAATCTGACTTTGTCTATTTCATCGGCGCCTCCCATGCCGATGACTTATTATCCTACACAAACAAATCAGATTGTGGCTGCACCCATTAACCCTATTATAAACATGCCAGGTTCGGTGGCAACGCCGAACCAAACCCTACCTACAGCTACAACCACTTGAGCACTACCAAATTATGAGTCGACATACATGCCTCAATTCCTACCCACCGCTAGTAACCATGCTCCTCCTATGCCACTGTCACAAGCTTCATCGTCCACTATGGATGATGGTCTAGCTAATTTTAGAGAGGAGATGGCTAAGATGCTGCGAGAGAATTTTGGAGTTGAGTTACCTCGGAATCGAATTTACCAAAAGTCGTACCCCGAGTACTTTTATGCCATCCAATGCCCTCCAGGATATAAAATTCCAGATTTTGATAAGTTTAATGGAGAAGGAACAAAAACCACATGGGAGCATGTTAGTCAATATTTAGCACAATTGGGTGAGGTAGGCTCATTGGATGAATTGAAAGTGCGTTTGTTTCCTTTATCATTAACTGGTACCGCATTTTCATGGTTTTCTTCTTTACCACATGGTTCCATTCAGGTTTGGTCGCAGCTAGAGCAGAAATTGCATGATCACTTTTATAGCGGCGATAATGAACTCAAGTTGTCACATCTGACATCAGTTAAACAAAAGCATGATGAATCGGTCTCTGATTATGTCAAGAGATTCAGAGAAACAAAAAACCGTTGTTATAGTTTGGTGATAACCGAGAGAGACTTGGCAGACCTAGTGCTGAGTGGTTTAAGGACTATCATTAGAAAAAGCTAGAAGGCTATGAGTTCTTAAATATTAACCAAGTCTTACAGAGGGCTTTGGCTCAGGAAAGCCGAAGCAAAGATCTCAAAGAAGTGCATAGATATAAAGCTGGTCGTCCAAACATGAACATGGTTGAATATGATAGTGATCACTCGGACAATGAGGGTGACATGTATGCTACTGAATTTATTTGGCCATCTAAGGCCAAACCATTTACTTGCAATGATCTGAAATCGATTCATAAGAATCGTGATGAAGAGATGAAGTTTACTTTTAACATTGCTAAGTGTGATAAGATATTTGATGCTTTGCTGCAAGCCAAAATTATTAGAATATCTCATACTTTACCGCCGTTTGAAGAGCTGAAACGGCGCGCTTATTGCAAGTATCATAATTCTTTTTCACATGCTACTAACGATTGCAATGTTTTTCGACGACAGATACAATCGGCCATTAATGATGGTCGATTGAACTTTTCTAAGATGCAAGTTGATAAACAGCCCTTTCCAATGAATACCATGGATTTGGAAGGGAAGAAGTTACTCATTCGGCCAGAGGTAGCCGAATCTGCTAATAAAGCTAATGTCATTGTTGGTGAGCCCAGGAAAGACAAGGAGGACAACAAGATCTTGGGGAGGCAGATTATGATTGACAAGCAACCTGATGGAAAGGAAGTAATCAAGATCACCATCAAGAATCCTACACTCGGGGGGGGGGGG